>JBBMOI010000006.1:26320000-26332500 GCA_038088405.1 Porites divaricata | reverse complement strand
AGGGGGACCTCTACCGCAGGTCTCTCTGTCAAACGACACCTTTCTGGGTATTTTATGAACTAGAGATTTTGCATTCGTGGTGGGAATGACGAACGCAATAAAAAGTTCCAGTGCCAGTACTTCTACCTGTGTCGAACAGCAACAGCTAAACCAGGTTAAGATACCGCTTGCCAAGGGTAAAACGTGTGGAACGTGGTAAATTATAATAAAAATAATGAAATAAAAAGAAATGAATAAAATAAATAATGATGATGATAATAATAATAATAATAATAATGATGACGATCATGATGACTATTAACTAATAATGATAATGTCTTTGTTCCCGGCTCAAACTGCAAATTCAATTTTTTAAGCAAGGACCAGTTTACAAAAAAGAAGGACCGGATCCTAATAAAGGATCTAATCAGCAATAAGTGAAAATATAAGTATATAAGACCCTGAAGAAGAAAGGCCGTGCCTTGCGAAATAATGGTTCAAAGATTATATATTCCCGACTGTAAAATCAGCCTTGTTTTTTTTGTCTCAAACTGCATGCATGAACATTTGCCAGTCAACACGCGGATTTTTAGGAACGTCAGTGACGTCCCGTGGGGTTCCGGGTCCCGGGTCCCGTGAGGAACCCGTGGGGTCCGGGTCCCCATATTTTTAGACCAAACTGATGCACGAAGGGCCGAAAAAAATTTTTGGAGGCTGCCCCCCCTTATCCAAGGTCTGGATCTGGCACTGGTAGATGTATGTGGTTATACGACCTCCTTTCTGTTCCTAAACGTTGTATATCTGCCTCCTATGTCGACGACTGCAAACTGTATTTGTCCTTCTCACCTGCCGAACTATCCACGTCTATCTCTGCCTTGAACGAAGATCTTATTAGAATATCTCAGTGGTGCTGTAAACATTCCCTTTTGATCAATCCGGACAAACTAAAGTTTTAGCCGTTGGAGTACCACAACTCTTGCAGAAACTTTCATCATTCAGTATAAGACTGCTTGACAAAGAATTAACACCTGTGCCTGTTGTTAAAGACTTAGGTGTTCATCTCGACGCATGCCTCAGTTACAACGAACATATCACTAAAACCGTTTCGCAATTGTCTTCTTAAACTGAAACAAATTAACAGAATCAAGCATCTGCTGGACAGGAAAACGCTTTTGTTAGTAGTGAATTCCTTTGTTTTTAGTAAACTACTGTATTGTTTAACTGTTTGGAGTAATACCAGCAACAGCAATATTACCAAGTTACAAAAAGTCCAAAATTTCGCTGGACGAATCATTTTGGGAGTAAGAAAGTATGATCATATTTCGGATGGGCTGCGATCATTGAACTGGCTTCCAATTAAAGAGAGACTCATTCTAAACGATGCAACCATGATGTACAAATGCATTAACAAACTTGTTCCAGACTATCTTGTCGATATGTTTAAACTACGTTCCCAAGTCCATAATAGACAAACTCGATCGTCTAGTGCCTTGGATATACCCTTATGCCGCCTGTCAACAGGACAACGCTCTTTTACCTACAGAGGAGCTAAACTCTGGAACTCCTTAAATAGTAACATTAAATCTTTAAAATGCCCGAGGAATTTTAGGCGCCATTTCGCAAACGTATTATTAGGTTAATTTTTCTTTTTCATTTAGAATATTTTGACATATTTATTGTAATTATAATTGTACTTATATTCTTAATTACCGGTAATCTAAATTTAAATCTGTATTTTTAATTGTATTGTATTGAGCTGAAAAACCCTTTTTAGGGAGCGTCAATAAAAGTATGTATGTATGTATGTATGTGTGTATTGGGTGTAAATATATATTTAAAATTATTACTATTATTAGGCAAAAAGTAGCCTGTTCTAGATCAGATAGTGGGGAGACGCGAAAGAGTGGATAGACGCGAAAGTGAAAGGTACGCGAACAGGGGGGTGGGGCGGGAAAAAGGAAAAAAGAAAAAGGGAGAGAGCCACGTTTATTTTTATTTTATTTTATTAGCTTAATACATGGCAGGGGTGCCACAACAGCGATGAGCCAATTACAGTGGGCATCCCCATTCCAAAAACCTTAGTGATATAGGCATTCCCTTCTCATATTACCTTAGCGATTTGAGTCAGGGTTAAGGTTAAAGTTTATACGGGGAATGCCCATATATCACTACGGTTTTAGGAATCAGGGGATGCCCATATCATTGCCCATATCACTGTGACACCGCCGCCCTTCCTTTCCCCAGTTTCCTCCCATTTTATTTTATTTTATTTTCCTGCGCTTTCTCAATCCCCGTGGACCCGACTCCGCGGACCCGACTATCTGGAAGCCTGGAACAGGAGGTATCCCGACGAATACCCGACCACCCGACTTACCACTCGACAACACTCGACACTCCGACTTTCTCTCCCCAGATCGCTCGCCAAATAATTCTAAGTTTCTTGACTGTTGTCAAAGTGCAAGTCTCTTCAATTTTAAAGGAAAAGAAAGTTAAGAAATATGAGCAGGATTCGATCCCGGAGCGTCGGATCTGCAGTGTCCTGCAGGACTGGTTTGATTTAAGTACTATATCGAAAACCCTAACCCTAAATAGAAGCTAACCACTAACCCTAATCAGTATTCTAAGTGCTTAACCCTAATCAGTATTGTCAGTGCTTAACCCTAATCATTATTGTCAGGGCTCACTCATATACAGCAATTTCAATTTTCGAGAAAGGTTGTCGGAAAAAGTGCACGCGACAATCCAGAAAGGTATTGTGGGCGGTTTTGAGTTCACTGTTCTTTCAAAGAAATTTGAAAGAATGGCACGAGTGTTTGCGAGTGCTAAAGGAAAGCAACAAAAGTAGGTTCGACAGCTACAGTGTCACCTTTCGGGATTGTCACGTGCACATTATTCCCGACAACCTTTCTCGGAATAGCTGTATATGAAATTACATTGTGTAGGCATCACAAGGTATCCAAGGGCGGTTATGCAAAAAAGTGTTTACAATCTCGTAACGGTTGGTGCACAGGTGCAATCTTCTGTCATCTTCTATCGTCGCAACGGCTTCCCGCTCAGATAATTTATCGTCAAGTTATGGCGGAAACGAAAATGCTTCGTGTAATGGGAGGTATTGGGGTGTTGTTGGCAACAACTCTGGCAGGGATGTCACTTCTAGATCTCAAACCCCAGAGGAAAATAGTCTTATTTAGGATTCAAATAATCCTTATATTTTTCATGCTCATGTGCGCCATTACGCGTTTCGTTTGGATCAACCTAACAGTCTTGCTTCCCTCTAGACAAACAGACTCCAAAATTTTACTTGTAGTTCATTGGCTTTCCTACGCTTTTCTCGTTATGATTGTTGCCCTGGCATTTTTCAGCATTCCCGTTTCAAGATTGTCGATCGGACGCGAACCTTTTTTCATCACTAGAGTAGCCTTTACGTGTCTAGGGCTTGTCGTTCTGTTATTCTTCAACCTCTGTTTCCTTAGCGCTATTTTCACGATTTTACGCTTTTTCAAGTGCCGTTTTCCCCATGCAAATAAGGGGAAGGCTGTTTTAGCTTTCGCAATTTCAATTTTTATGTGTATCTACGGCCTGTCTGCTGCATCAAGAGGACCTTCTGTTGTAGGGAAGACTATTCCTCTAGCTAAACTGCCACCGTCGTTTTATGGCACAACAATTGTCCAGCTCTCTGATATTCACCTTGGACCCATGGTTGGAAGTGCTGATCTTGAGCGAGTGGTAAACGTGGTGTCTATAATTAAGCCAGATATTGTTGTAATCACTGGAGATCTCGTTGATTCCACTGTGGAGAAATTAAAACAAGTTGTTTTACCGCTTAAGAAGTTTAGTTCGAGATATGGAGTTTTCTTTGTCACAGGTAAAGTTGGGAAGATTTCCATACATATGCAGCAATTTCATAGTACAGTGGAAGCTCTCGTAAGCAGACAGCTCTACTTACTGTACTTTTTTCCTACTCCCATACAAACTCTTTATTCCCATAAGCGGCCAGCTAAGTTACGGACACCTTTTTCACAGCCCGAGGGCGTCCACTCATGAAAGCTTCCATGACTGTATTTCACACAAATAAAATTTGTAGGTCGAAAGTTATATGCGTAAAAAATGTATGGGGTTGTACGGAAATCATACCGTGGCATATAGTTTTCTGCCCATTGTTTGTCTCATTTATGGTCAAGAGAAAGCCTCTGTGGAAGGTCAGTCCTCTCCGTGACTGTTGAAGTTCATATCAGGCAACCTGCCCTTCCCCTAGATACTGGCCCCCGATCTCAAGACTAGCCTCACTCTGTCATTATTAAGGTGTGCCCTTGAGAAATGCAGTTAATATAGCTTTGTGGTTTTGAAACTTTTTTCTTTTTTTTTATTAAGTATAATTTTTCTGTGCAGTTTTGCAGTTTTCCAACCCCTTTTCCCCTGCTCCTTACAACTACCACTCATGTCCTTGAATTCATGGTCCACTTAATGGGGCCTTCCACGGTTTTCTTCAATTTTTGACGTGAGGTGAGGGAAAATTTGTTGGCTGTGCTGGAAAGAGCACCTTTAAATTAGTAAGATTGCCAAGTTTAAAGAGATTTGTTGAAAATGATAAAAGATATAGCTCCTCAAGGTTGCGAAATTTTACAGATGTTTGTATGGCAGGGGGCACAAACTTGCCCCCTACCAAATAAACATCTGTAAATTTTTGCAACTTTGCGAAGCTATATCTTCACACGTTTAGGATGTGATGTTCACTTTCAAACTTGGCAAGTTTACTAATTTTAAAGCTAGCACTTTTTCCAGTGATGTATTTTCCTTAACTTGTCCATGTCAAGAAAAAACCCATGGACTTGTCTACAGTCATACCTCTGCTAGCAGCCACCTCTTTACAACAACCACTTTTTTTGTCCTGGCCGACAGTCCATACATTGGCTCGATATTGTTTAAACCTCTCCACAATGGCCACCTCTCTACAATGGCAATGGCCACTAAAGCCTGTCCCCAGTTGGCAAAATGTTTCATTTATTTTGCTGCAGTAAACATAAATTGTCAGACTACGATACTTGCAGCAAATTTTTGGAAACCTGGCTTGTTTTTTCATGTTAGCATTTTGAATCAAATCATTATTCACATTTTTTGTGTATTTTTATCTCAGTCCATATTATTATGTATGATTGAATGACCATATTGGGATACAGTGAGCATGAACTTAGCTTGATAAACATTTTGTACACCCTTAACCCTTTAAGCCCTAAGAGTGATCAGCATCAAATTTCTCCTTGTAATATCAATGCTTTGGAAAATAGAGTAGTCATGAGAATTACGGACATGATCACACAAGATAAATTTGCTTGATATTTTATCAACATCTCCCTACTACTTCTGTAGGAAATGAATTGGGGCAACAAATGAGAATCGAAATTTTGATCTTAGAGTTTAAAGGGTTAAAAATATTTGTCATATTGCACCCCTACCTCCCCATAATGGCCACCCCTCCACAATGGCCTGTGACTTTCTTCTGTCCCCAAGGGGGCCGTTGTGAAGATTCAGGTTCGACTGTATTTCACTGGTAGCAACAAAGCAGTGATAACAAAAGGTCTCATTGTCATACTGAGCAAAAGGTCATTTTTTATAGGAAATCATGAATATTTCACTGGAGATGCTGAGGCATGGTTGCATGAACTAAAGAAGTTTGGAATTCATCCTCTCCATAATTCACATGTCCTAATTAGAAGCCAAACTAATCCAGAAGACAAGATATACCTTGCAGGGGTAGATGATGTAGAAGCTGATAGGTTGAGGTAAGATAAATCAATCTCCCCGTAAACTAAAACTTATATAAAGAGAGGAGAAATGTAATGTCCGGTTACCATGGTAGCAATATGTCTGGGCCGGGTTGTTCGAAGCTGGGTTAAGATAACCTAGGGTTAGTCCGAAATTTGAACTCTGATATGAGAGCTTAAAAAACAAATCCAGTTTAATTCTCTTTGCCTACAATTTGATGACTGGATACTCCAAAAAGAATAGAGGAAATTAACCGAGAGAGTGCTTTTGATGAAAAGAAAAAGAAGCCCGGGTTAAAATTTAACCCTAGGTTAGCGCTAACCGGCCTTCAAACAACTGGGCCCTGGATGTCAACAATCTTTCTTGACAGAGAAGGCATATATTTGTCAAATGATTAAAGTTTTCAATTTTTAGAAATGCTTCACAATTTACCTAATTATCCAAAGATGCTAGCTCAACATAATGTGCAAAGGAGCAACACTGTATATTTGTTCCACAGTAACTCTCTTATAAACAAAAATATTTGATGTTCTTGCATGTTATTTTGTTTTTAGTTATGAAGACCATGGTATGAAGCTATCAAAGGCTCTCAGTGGAAAAAGTGCAAAATACCCAACAATCTTACTAGCTCATCAGCCAAAGGCTGCACAGCAAGCGTTGAACCAGTTTTCAGATATTGATCTCATATTGTCAGGTCACACTCACGGAGGGCAGTTCTTCCCTATGCACATACCTATTTACCTATTTAATCCCTTCTTTGCTGGTCTTTACAAGCACAAAGAAACCTATGTTTATGTTTCCTCTGGAACATATTTTTATGGCATACCTTTGCGAATTGGTTCCACTTCAGAGATAACTGTCCTCACTTTAGTTTAAAAGAAATAACTTAAATTTCTTTTTATGTTGGGGATAAAAAAGTCAATTTATTGCATTATTATTTTAATATCATCCGAGTTTGTCAAATTTTGTTCTTTTATAGGGCGAGGATATTATCTCTGTACATTTTCCTAGCCTTCAGTGGGGTCTTTCCATAGGCGTACGGGAAAGTTTTTGCCAGGAGGGGCAGTAAACCATTTGCTAAAAAAAATCTTGCAAGCTGCCCAAAATTTTACGAAAGAGTCAAAAAGAAATGAGGGCCATATTGCAACAACATAGGCCATCCTAACATAAGCTTTATTACCAAATAAAAGTTAACTTAATTTACAATATAATTTAATACAAAAAAAGGTAACATTTACTCAGAATAACTAAAAAGCTAATCGAGCTGAGTAAAGCTAAATAATGTTCAGGCATAGGAGATAGGTTGGCACTAAAGCTAGAACAAGCAAGGAATAAGTAAATAGATAAAAGGAAAAAAAACATGAAAAAGAAAAAAAAAAAAGACTCACGAACAGTAAGACTGTAAGATGTTTGACATGACTTTGTTTTTAAAGGATTTAAGGGGGAGGTGTTTAATGCTTTCATCAAGGTTATTCCAAACTTTTACAGCCGCAAAGCGAAAGTTGAATTTACCATAGTTTGTTTTGATAGTATTGAGGTCATAGGTTGATTTAGACGCAAGCCTGGTATTGTATGAGTGTATGGGTGCTACCGTTTTAAAAGAAATTTTCAAAGGAAGATGGAAGAAGATTATGGTGATAGTTATACATGAGGAGTGCATTATGAAGGGTAACAAGATCAGTTAATTTAAGAATGTTTAATTTCTTAAAAAGAGGCTCAGAGTGATCACCTGTTTCCGAAAAAGTTATAATAGGTGTTGCTTTCTTTTGAAGAATTATCAAAGGTCTGAGAGTAGAACTATAAGTATTGCCCCAAATTGATAAACCGTAGGTGAGGAAGGGGTAAATAAGTGAATAATATAATTGAAGTAATATGTTTCCTTTTACATAATGTCTAATTTTAGGTAGTACCCCAATACCTCTTGAAATCTTCTTGCTCAATTCGTGCAAGTACGGTTTCCAGTTCAAATTAGAATCAAAAATGAGTCCTAGGTATTTAACTTGGTTTTCAGATTTAACAGACATACTGGAGATATTAAGATTCAACTTATGAGCCATTCGTCTTCGCGGAGAATGGAATACCACAAAGCTAGTTTTTTCAATGTTCACAAATAATTTGTTAGGAAATAACCACTGGCTCACCTTATCTAGTTCTACATTTAGGTTGGTTTCTAAATTTAGAATGTTAGTATTGTCAAGAAACAGGTTTGTATCATAATGAAGGTGGCTCGATACAGTCTTTCAGGGTCAATACCAAGTTTGAGCATAAACTACGTCGCCATAAACAAACGTTTGGGAAAAAATTAATTGTGACCACAGTTGTATTAAGATGAAATTTGTCATCATCAGGGTTGCAATGACATCGGAGTTGTCATAGCAATGAAATGACTCCAGCCCATGACTTCAGCAATGATTCTCGGCACGAGGAACCTTACAAAATCGTTCACAGGAGCTATTTTCTCCAATACAGTCACCTCGATGTTCGAGAATTTTAACCAAAACCTTAAGGGCGTTATCGAGATATTTTGGAATGAAGTTTTTATTATTAGAAATATGGTAAGAAAAGAAAAATCTTGATGTTTGGTCGTTATATATCACCTCATAGTAGTTTTAATCCTTTTAAAAACGTGTGAAAGATCATGGAGATAGCTCTGCTTGATTGCTAGAATCGAAAGAAGGATATGGTTAGTATGTATCGAGGCACTCTTGTTAGCGGTTTTGTAAACATTTCGGTCTACTTTAACAAATTAGTGAATAATTTTAAACCGCTCGGTGGATTTTTTAAAAGAATTAAGGTTCTTCTTGTACTTCAAAAAGAGAATTCAGTAGTCAGCCACTTCTTCATTTTCATACCTATTGTTAATTCTATCTGCCATACCGCACTGTTTTTCGAGTGGAGATGATTCTAGAAGGTTATGCGAAAGTTTATTTTAATCAATTCACGACTGGAAATAACCCATTCCAGTGCACTATAGTGCCCAACAATAAAAAACTGCAAATATGTAAATTACTCATCACATGCTAGGTATCCACTGTAATGTAACTGGATTATTATGCCTACTTCAGGGTCTTCAAAATAATTAAATAAACATGGAGACGTCTTTAAACACTGGCTTTGCCCAAATTTTCTCTCGCTGCCCAAAATTTGGGGGGGGGAGGGCGGCGGGCTGCAGCCCCCCTCGTTCCCCCGGCCCATCCGCCTATGGGTCTTTCTGTAATGGCAGTAAATGTAGAAGATTTGAAAGGGAAATCCCTACTAGATTGTTGAAATAAAAAGTTGCAGTGTTCACTAGTTGGGGGTAGTGGTATAGCACTAAGACAAAAATGCCCCCCTGGAAGTACCCAAATTTCTCAACATTTCGCTCATTATATCCAAAACTAAAAGAAGTATTGTAAACCATGCACCCAACATTTATTAATAGTTTTATTTCAAAAGTAGGTTGAGTTTGATCGTCCGGGTGAACGTGACTGACGTTTCGACAACCTGTGCGGTAGTCATCTTCAGAGTCAAAGTGAGTTGTATCACGTCAGTAGATGGTATTATATACTCTGGTTATTGATCTGATTGGTCAATAAAGTCAAGATGTTATTGGTCGTCTGTCAGTTAAGCCGCGGTGTTATTGGCTATGAAGACTCGTAATCAGTAATTGGTGCGTTTCGATCCGTCTATTGTCACAGTTAAGCAGTCGTCTATTGTTAGTCAAATTGTCAGTTCTCCAGTCGATCTCTCGTAGTTAGTTTCGCTTCATCTCGTCAATAAGTCGTTTGTACGGCGCTGGTAACTGTTGGCTACGATTCAGTGGCGTTTGTTCTAAGTTAGTGAACCAGCTTTCCAAAGTAAGACGTTGATGGTAGTCTGTAGAATACGTTATACATGTCGCAGAGTCCCAGTCAATTTTGATGTTTCGTCTGTGAATGATGCTCAGCAATGTGATTGTTGACGTCACTTTTCCTCGTTGCTCGTTTGTGTTCGGTCAGTCGCGTGCTAAGGTTTCTGCCGGTTTCACCAATAGGGAACTTAAGATAGAGACGTTAGGGAGCTTTAGCAATGACGACGGCGACGGCAAATAAGACGTCACAAAACCAATAGCTTTATTAGGCAAAACAACAACTTTGCACGTGCATCACGCTTTTTTGTACATTTCTTTACCGTCCTTGCACGACTACGACGTGAAAATGCCTAATTGCAAGTTTTATGGAGGACGTAAACAAGCGGACACGAATCTCTTTTTTCTCACTCTAAACTTGAGTGCGGTCCTCAAGAAATCAACTCCAGGGAAATTCGCCTACACTTGCCATTCTCAGCAAACTGGAATAAACGCGACAAAGATTGAAAAAACGGGAATTCATTTTAAAACTGACGTTTTCGCTGCAGTTGCCGTCGTCGATGCTAAAGCTCCCTGTTTTCGGGGCGACGGCGACCGGACTGGCAGAGCAATCCTGGAACAGAGGCAGCCGTCGCTTCCCTCCATAATTCGAACATTAAGATCGCGGTGAACTCAGGAGGACGGCGCCGTGGCAGACTACCGAGGAGGAAAATATAGCTTCACATAAAGAACTAAGAGAATTAATGCTTAATTGCTTACATGCAACAACAACTTTATTTCAGTATTCCCACGTTAGTACGTGGTATTACCAACTATTCTAAACAATTTTCAATACATACGTTTCATTTATACGATACTCTAACGACAAAAGTGAGCTAAAAACACACAATTAAAATATCGGAGTTCATATTTTTTGTCCGGATACTTTCATTTGGCTCGTTGGGCAATTTTGTCCATGTAAAGCTCACTTACGGTTTGCTGTTTGCCATATTGGATCAGATTGCATCTTGACTCTGTGACATAAAACATAGAAACATTATAAAGATATGAGTTTAGATGACAGAGCTTGGAAATCGAGCTTGAAATGTGACTCAAAGAAAACAAGGACAACTTTAGGACGACAATCTGCAAAATTCTGGTTGCTAAATGCAGCAAACCTGATTGAAATGAGAGTTAAATACTCACGTTCTCGCCACAACTCCAAACAGACCAGTTTCACGTCGCCGACGGGAGCACGACCATTTTCGACCCCAGTGCTTACGGGTTTGGGAATGACCCCTCTCCTCTACATGCGCAGAAGAGCTCTGGGTCGAGATTGGGAGCACGACGGCAATGTGGTGAGTAAGAGCATGCGCAGTTTTGCACAAATCATGGCGTCACGTCCGGTTGAAGTTGCCGTCGTCCCGAAAACGTCTCCATCTTAAGTTCCCTAATGTAAGAAGCCTGGCAGTCGCAGCATTTGATCTTGTATACTGCTCCCTGTCTGTCCTCCGGTTTGTCTTTGTCCTTGACATTAGTAAGCAGGCGTCGTAAAGTGGTTATGGGTTTGTGTGCAACACGTATATTGTAAGGTTTTAATATACGTGCAATAGTTTCAGAGGTACCTCTGATGTACGGTACAGTAGCTGTCGTAACAGGGCCAGAGTTGACGTTCGTCTGAGTGTCAGTGTTGCTGTGGGTGTTCCGTCTAACAAAGTCCGTGTTGTAATTGTTCTTACTAAAAACGTTGTAAAGATAATCAGTCTCGTCTTGTAGGCTGTCAGGTGAATCGCAAACTAGTTGCGCTCGCCTAGCCTGTGTACAGCCGCCCCTCCCCTCAAAAAAATCGGAAAGGAGCGTCTGTGATTTACCGTTGATAATCGTGTTCAAAGACCACGTGACTTTTTCAGGAATGTGTGGAAAATGATTTGATTGGTTATTTCCCATACATCATTACATCACTGAAATAGCGAGATTTGATTGGCTTTCGTTTTCGCGAGCTTGGCAATCGGAGCCTTCTGTACAGAATCTTTCACTTTCGTTCGCGACAATAACATGATGTGAGATTTTGACGATGAGTTCGTGTGTTCTTTGTGGCGTAGACATCGTAAAAAAACACGGATAAAAATCTTGTTGATGGTCGAAGGGGCAATTCTTTTAAAGTTCGAGAGGAACTGCTGTCTTTGGAGTGTAAAGTCGAAATCAATTCCACGTACATTTGTAGGAATTGTTTTTGCGCGCTGAAGAAACGAAGGGCGTTCTTGAACAATCTTCAATCTTTTAATAATTTATGCAAAATTATTCCTGAACACGATTATCAACGGTAAATCACAGACGCTCCTTTCCGATTTTTTTTGAGGGGAGGGGCGGCTGTACACAGGCTACGCTCGCCTCGTCAAAGTCCGGATAGTAGTAGCCTTGTGAGAGGTCGGGTTGTACGAAGACTGGTCTAGTAATCGGTCGGTATGTGTCGGTTTTCTGTAAACAGTCGTTTGTAGTTTGTTGTTGTCGCGAGTGACGTCTTACTTTGGAAAGCTGGTTCACTAACTTAGAACAAACGCCACTGAATCGTAGCCAACAGTTACCAGCGCCGTACAAACGACTTATTGACGAGATGAAGCGAAACTAACTACGAGAGATCGACTGGAGAACTGACAATTTGACTAACAATAGACGACTGCTTAACTGTGACAATAGACGGATCGAAACGCACCAATTACTGATTACGAGTCTTCATAGCCAATAACACCGCGGCTTAACTGACAGACGACCAATAACATCTTGACTTTATTGACCAATCAGATCAATAACCAGAGTATATAATACCATCTACTGACGTGATACAACTCACTTTGATTCTGAAAATGACTACCGCACAGGTTGTCGAAACGTCAGTCACTGTCAACAACAACAGTCCTATTCAGGACTACGTTCACCCGGACGATCAAACTCA
>JBBMOI010000006.1:26272500-26317500 GCA_038088405.1 Porites divaricata | reverse complement strand
TACAACAGCTCCTTTTTGAACGCAGTTGAACCAGTGTCTCTGCTACTCCATTATGCATGACTTGTTCATTGCACTTAAGGATCACCAATCTTGTAAAGTAATGTTCTCTAGGTAGAAGCATTGGAAATTTGGTATCATAGGGTAACGATGACATACCTATTCTTCCTTGACACCTGACTACACCTTCACTGTCCTGATAAAGTCCCAGGGTCGACTTCATTTGCTGGTACTTGTCACTATTCAGGATACCCCTTTGAACGTGTTTAATCCACTTCTTCTCAGCTTGCTTGTACACTTGCAAGGATTCGTCTTGATCAGTTGATCCTTTCTTTCCTCTTTTCAATTTTTTCACAAATAGCAACACAAGTGAAGTAACCCTTATGAGCTTCGTAAGGGAACTGTAAGATTCAGGATTGATGATGTTCTCCAGATTTCCTTCTTGTTTTTCGGTAGAAGTGTTCAATAAACTGGAGACTTTAGGTTGCGCTAATTTCAGTTCACAGTACTCTTCCTTGGTTTGTACATTTACAGGCTGGACTGGCCAGTAAGCGTTTTCCTTAGACAGGAATTCTGGACCATGCCACCACAGACTACTTTCTTTGAGTGCGGTGGCTTTAATTCCTCTTGATGCAATGTCAGCCGGGTTTTCTGACGTAGGACAGTACCTCCATTGTTCAGGTGGTGCATTTCGTCTGATTTCGCTCACACGATTCTCCACAAACTGCTTGTATTCCTTATCAGTGTTTCTAATCCACCACAAAGAAATCATAGAATCCGTCCAATTTACTACATCATCAACTTTCACAATGTTTTCTAAAGTTTGACTCACACTCTTCACTAATCTTGATGCAGTAAGGTTAGACAACAGTTCTAGACGCGGTATGGTTTGCTTATCCAACGGAGCGACTCGGGTTTTTGACGCCACAATCTCACATTCTACTCTTGACTCATATTCAACTCTCATGTAAACAACGGCTCCGTACGCCTTTTCCGACGCATCTGCAAAACAATGAAGTTGGAGCGATTGAACTTCATTCCCACCGAGACCTTCAGCATAACACCTTTTAAAACTCACTCTTCCAGCTAGTCTTAGGTCTGCCAAGGTTGACAACCACTCTTGGTTGAGTTCAGAATCCACTAACTCGTCCCAGTCCCTTTGCGCCTTGCACAGCCTTTGAAACATGATCTTGAAGGGTAAAATAACTGGAGATATTAACCCCAAGGGGTCAAAGAATCTCGTAGCAGTACTGAGAATCAGTCTTCTTGTAGCTGGCTGAACTTCCACACCTTCCAATACCTTAGTGAAGTCATAGATCAGTTCATCTTGGTTAGGGTTCCAAAACATTCCCAAAACCTTCTGTTCTTTCTCAGTAACTTGCTTAAAAACTGACTTTGAGAAGCTCTCATCTTCCTCTTGAACACATTCCTTACTGTTTGTAGCAAAGTCTCCACTAAAGGCTGAATCTTGTTTCAGGTATTGCAAAAGACTTGCTGAATTGCTGTTCCACTTCCTCATATTGAACCCTCCTGATTTGAGACAAAGTTTTATCTCCTTTGACAAAGAAAAGGCATTGTTCACATCCTTGGCCCCAGAAACGAAGTCATCTACATACAAGGACTTCAAAAGCTCAAGTGCTAGCGAAATGTCATTCAGTATACATGTATTAACATGATGTCTGATAGTAGCATTGAGAATGAAGGGGCTAGCATTCACTCCAAATACAACTCTTGTGAAGCGAAGTAACTTAATCTCAGGTGATTCCTTATTGACATCATCTACCCATAGAAATCGCAAAAAGTCTCTGTGTTCTGAAACAATCTCAATGTTCAAAAATGCTTTCTCAATATCAGCAGTTACAGCAACTTCATGAACTCTAAATCTAAGCAAAATGTCCAGTAGAAGAGGATTTAATGAAGGTCCGACATGCAGACAGTCATTTAAGCTTGGTCCAAACACCTTGGATGAGGCATCATATACAACTCTCACCTTTGTTGTATCTCTGTCAAGTCTCACAACTCCCCTGTGTGGGAGATAGTGTACATTTCCTGGTTCTGTGATTTGATTTTGTTGCACTTCTTCAACTACTCCACTTTCTAATTGCTCCTTAATCACTTGATCATATTGTTTCAGTATTTCTGGTTGGGTCTTAAGCTTCTTAATCACAGTTGCCAACCTTCGTGATGCATTTGTGTAATTATCTGACAGCATAGGGTGATTATCCTTGAATGGTAGCTTGACTTGGTATCTTTCACCAGTGAATCTTATCTCATTTGAAAACCTGTCATGAACTGAAGTTTCAGTGTCCCTTATGCCTAAGGTCTCCAAGTCCCAAAATTTCTGCAAATCATCTTGCACATGGCTGATGTCAGCTGACTCAATCTTCAAAACATGTGTAGCACTCAGATTAACTGTGCATGACTCTGTGAATGCTGGAACTGAAGCTGGTCCCGACAGTATCCATCCCAACTTGGTCTCAAGAGCTACCGGTCCAGAAGGATCTCCCCTGATTATGCCTCCAGTGAAGAAAGACCAGTAGTGATCTGCTCCTATTAGTAAGTCAACACTAACTGTTCCGTTAATAGTTCCACATGCAAGCTGTAGCCCTTGAAGATATGGATAGCATTCTACTGCACTTTGAATTTCTTGGTTCGATACCGGACTGCATATTACTGGTACAACGTAAGCAGTGATGTACACACTCATTGCATCTATTGTTCTGATGCACAATTGCACAATGTCACATTCCTTTACAGATGCTGAATTGTCACCAAATGTCTTGATTAGCAAAGTTTCCTTACCAACAGCAGGTAAGTTTAACTGCTCACGTGTCTTGCTGGTAATGTAAGATCTCTGGCTACAAGAGTCAAAAATAATTTGAGTATACATTCCAGGTTCCGGATTATCTGGTCTACAAGCAAAGGCTTGGGCTGTCTGCAACAGTACAGAGTTATTATTGCTGCCAACATGCATTGTTGATGTACCAACGTCTCTGAATCTCTCCTGGGAAGTTTCAGACCTACTAGGTGATGCTAATTCAGCTCATGAACTACTAGGTTGGACAGGCTTCCTAGGGTTTTCACAGATGGCCACATGATGTCTAGCTACACAATTAAAACATTTGGCCTTTGACTGACAAACTGGAGAAATATGCCCTGCTTTCAAGCAAACGAAACACCTGCCACTTCGTCTCAGTATAGTTCTTCTAGCCTTTGGTTCAGTAACGGTACTACAGGTGATGGACTTGTGATTTTTCTTGCAAAAGATACATTGCAGAGTACACTCTTCACTGCCTGCATGAAGTGCAGATGAGGAAAGGGGCTGTTTGAATCTTCCCTTATGCTGGTCAAATCTAGGGTTAGAATTGATTGCACTGTTTGTTTTCACTGCATTACACCTTTCTCTTGCCTCCAACTCGGATTTCAATGCATTTAACAGGACATCAAGGTCCCAAGTGTCTTTACCGTCAAACTTGCGACTGATGATTAATCTCAACTCAGAAGGAACTTTCTCCATCACAACTGGAACTAACAAATTTCCAAAGGACTCTGATTCAACGCCTAGTGCCTTCAAACTTCGAATGTTTATCTCAATCTTGTCATACAAATCACGGAGATTCTTCGTTTCATGCACTGAACTGACAATTGGCAATTTCAACAAGGCTTCCATGTGGTTAGAAATCAACAACTGTGGTTTACCAAATCTATCTCTGAGAATATCAATGGCAGTTTCGTAATTATCTTCAGTAAGAGGCAACCCAGAAATAGCAGATTCCCCAGCGCCTGTCACACAACTCTTCAAATAGGTGAATTTTTGGATTCTTGAAATGTTAGTGTTTCTGTTAACCGCAGATTCAAAAGTGTCCCAGAAACTCTGCCATTCCTCGTAGTTGCCTGAAAATGACTTAAGTTCTAGTTTAGGTAGCTTCATGTTTCCACCCTCTTTGCTTCTCACATTGTCATTACATGTACCTTGAATGAAACTTGGTGAGGTTCCCACGTGTGCGCTATTTTTAGCGTCCTCTAAACTCAAGTCAATTCTAGCCAAAATACGGTAAACGTTAGCACAAAACTCACCAGAATCCTCGACTTCTTTCTCAATGTCTCTGCCCTTAGTGTTTTCCAGAATTGTTTCGTCCAGCTTTTGGATAGTTTCTAGCCTTTCATTCAGGGCGAATTTCAATCCCAGAAGTTTTTCCCTTGATGAATCTTCCACGTGATCGGTAGTCTGCTCGACTAAGATCCTCGTTGCACCTTCCATCGTTTTCTGCACAAAAGCTCTGTGGGCATTTCTAATTCTCTTGGCTTTTTCGTTGTCCATTTTTTTCTCTTCTCTTACTGTAATCCTGCTCTTGACGATTAATTGATTCAACTTGTTTCGAACTTGTTTTTAGCCGATCCGGCGACTTCGAAGGACCATGTCATCAATCATGTATGATGCAATTAGTTTTCTGTAACTTTAATTCTTCACTCTTTCGAAAGCGTAATTCTCCACATGTTCTGATTTTATAATTCTACACTCTGTTCTATACTCAAATGTTTCATCGATATCAATTCATGTAACTCGATGATCTATACTCACAATACACTCGATGAGACTCCGAAACAGCTACACAGTTCCGAGAATTCCGTACAAAAGGTTCAGTTCTCTACTCACGTGACGAATTCCCGCCACAATGACGTAATAATTTCTAACACGACGGTTGAAATTTTAGAGCTTTTGACGGTTGTGGGTTGATGGTTTTTAAACTGGTGGAAATTTAGTCCAAGAGTTTAGGGCTCATCCTCGGTGTAAGAACCTGTTAAACTCACCAGTGACGTAAAACAAAGAAAACAAAGAAGTCAACAAAATAAAACCTAGAAAAAACAAAAGGTACAAAACAAAGAAAAAGTTCACAGGTTCTTACACCGAGGTAAACCCGAGTTTAGGTAAATTTTAACTTCTGCACAAATTTTAAAATATTACTTGTTGCCGGTCTGGGCGTTGTCGAAACCACCCACAATACCTTTCGGGGTTGTCGCGTGCACTTTTTTCCCGACAACCTTTCTCGAAATAGCTGTATTCTTCAGAAACCAGACATGAAGATAAGCTGAAATAGTTAACACCCACCTGCATTTTGACGGTTGACGGCAAAAAAATTACCTTTTTTGACGGTGGAAGGTTAAATCTTAGGCCGTTTGACAGCTGACAGTTAACCCCACTAAGACCTTCTTTAGTCAGGCGAGCGTAGGCCAGAACCTCGTCGGTAGCCTCTCTCCTGTCCTGAACCGCCATTTGACTTTTAAGAAGGAGATGGGTTATTTTGCCTGCGTCGCAGACGCTCTAAACCTTCTACGAATACGTGGGCCGGCTGCAACGCAGGCTAGGGTTATTTAGTTTGGGCAAATCATCATCATCATCATCATCATTATTTTTTGGAAGAGTGTGTGGGGGGGGGGGGGGGGGGGGGGAGTGTAAACCAGGAGAAATATAATGTAAGTATGTCGGGGAAAAAATTATCACCAGAGTCGGTTTGGAGAAAAAAAAATTTCTTACCTAAACAAAAACACCCATACCCCGCCCGCTTTGCCTCAAAAGTCAAATGGTCGGCCCCATTATGGTGATCAGTTCTTAAAATGACGTAATGATGACGTTGATGTGATAGCAAAGAAAATTAATGATTTTAATAATACATCCGGACTACTAGAAGTAGCCTGCGTGAGCATCTGGTTTTTTCGGCTCAAGTTCCTAGTAGCTTTTTCATTTTTTTTTTTTTTGCCTCAGAGAACTAACAACTCGGGTATAACATTTTAACATGATTTTTGTTAGAAATACGAAAAAAAGGTGTCTATAATAGTATCTAAAAGTAGACACGAGTGACCTCTAGCATAGCCTGCGAACAGCAGACGTTTTTCCGGCCGTGGGGGGGAGGGGGGGAACTTGGGTATTTTTGGGTGGGTATGTGTCGTCCGGGACTCTAAATTGGCACCCCGTTCTAAAATAAATTTCCTCTAAAATTAATACCCCATTCTAGAAATTGGCCAATTTTTTATGCCCCATTCTAGAATCCGCCCTAAAACCGATACCCCGTTCCAGAAATGGGTCAATTTTAATTTTTATTCTTCGTTCTAGAAAGTTTGTAAATTGAGATAGCCCTGTTGTTCAAAAAACATATTTCTTTATTTGTTCGACTTATACATCAATTAAATGCTTCTTCATAATCAGCAACAATTTTAAGCAGAAGATAAAGCCGTGATCTACAATTTTTTTTATTTCCCATCTTATTAAATATTATACCCCGTTCTAGAAAACGCCTCTGAAATGGATACCCCAATCAGGAGCTTCAAAATCACGACCCCGTTGGGCGACACGTACCTGTATAGGCAATGTATGGGGGTCCCCCCGGGATTTCCGGTCGTCGCTTCCCTTCCTATCGGCGGGTGACACTAGACCCTCTGTTTTTTCTTCAAAGGCCGTCGAGTGCGCAAGGGGGTAGGGGTGGGGAAAGAAGAAAATAGACTTCTTTTTCCTTTCTCGCGCTCCGCGCTCGAAAAGAACGTAGCCTGCGTTGCAGCCGGCCCGCGTACTCGTCTAAACCATACAGGCAAAAAGAACGAAAAGAAAAATAAAACAACGTCTGTGTACAGGCTGTGTGTGACCCCGTGCGGATTTTAAAATTGCAACTCCTGTACCCTGCTGATAGACAGTAAATTATCAACACTTGTGGTAATCCATTGAAAGGTCATGGGATTTAGATTACAAGGTAAGAGAACGTTCATGCTGTGACTTTGGAAAGGCGGATTCACAGATCAAGATTTCTTCATTATCGGGCAGAATCCGTCTACCACCAGAATGTAAGTCTTCTTGGAACATCGAAAACGTGAATTATGCTTTATATTAATGAAACTTTAAAATACCCTTCTGAGACTTCTAATTACCATTTCTGATTGCTGTGGAGTCACTCAGTGACAATGCATGGTCAGTGATCGTACCAAACCGTTACAAATTGTTTTATAGTTACAGACCGCACCGAAACGTTACAGCTTTGCTGTTACTTCCTAATTGCTAATCACAACATATCTTATTCATGCTATAAAATTATTTCAGTAAGGGTTTGTAGACAATGTGCATGCTGCATCGAGGTGTTTATTTTGGGCGAAGCTTCGAGAAAAATCGTAGAAGCCCGTCTTCCAGACGGTACCACATGACGCCACAAGTCAGGTACACGCGGACATTATGGTATATAATTGTTAAATTATTCACGGTTTGCTCCTTTTACTGGTTTAAAAGAATAATTTCAAGCTTCATTGATTCAACCTCCTAGAAATGAGTCAGGGTAACAGGGTATGATCAGTTTGAAATGTACTCAAGGTGAGTTTAGAACATAAATGACGCTGAAATTATATTATCTTTTTTAAAACGACGACATTTATTTATGCTCATGCTCTTTTACCCAGTGACCAATCTTTCTCCTCCTTTGGTGTTGATTTCTATGACAAACAAAAACAAACACAACTTCCTTGTAAATCCCAAGAGGAGCACCACAAGACCTTCATAGAAGGGACGGGTGCTCTGTTGGAAAACGGGCCTGACGGGGCCCGGGCAGAGTACGTGTTGTCCGTCGTAAATGCAGGATTTTTGCCTGATTGCAGATCAGATTGCGGCTGCGTTTTGTCTCTGCAAATCAAATCCAATGCTAGTTTGTTCGTCCCAAGAACCGCAAGAACTAACTAAGGCGTTGATATGACTGAGCAAAGGAGCCTGGGCGGGGGGGATGGAATCTTCTATGACGGGTCTATTAAGCGTCTTAGACGCCATCTAATCCCGCTCTGGCGTAGGTTGAGCTCTAAGCGATGCCTTTATACGTCAAAATATTGGCTTTTCGTCCTGAACATCCTAAAAAAGTTCGAACACTGCAAGTTAGAACGCTAAGCGAGACGAAGAGCATCCCGTAATATTTCATATCGAAGTTCCCCCCGGTGCAAGGAGGTCCAGACGGTCATAGCTTAACTTGATTTGTATGGCTTAAACAACAAGAATATTCCTTCTTGCCTTTTACATGGAAAACCTTTCTATTCCCCACACATTTATATATATACTGAGTCATAGTGGGGCAAAGCTAGTTTCTTATCAAAGGAAAAATGCGACGACAAGGCTTGAAGGGTACCTATACACAGCCCTCAGTCAAGTTCGATCGAGGTGTTAACTGCCACGCCTCCACATTTCGTGTATACACATTTGTCTAAACAATTTCCTTTTGTTGTTTGTGGCTCATTCCAGATTTTAAAAAAATTAGTCTCAATGTCATGACTGATAGGATATTCCGTAAGTGATACCTACAAATGATCGCCGGAAATTGACCTTTCAATCTACAGTCTATCAGATGCAGTTTGTCGCCTTGGGCAGCATTAGAATTACTTTATGAAAAAGTATTTGCCCGGGAGGTAAACAAATCAAAGGAAAAGAATTAAACAACTAACAAAGTTGAGTTTAAAATCTTTTAGGGAATTTAAGAGATGTGCGGTTAGCCAGGAGTTAGGCAGTAGAGGATTCTTACTGGTTTCTTATCTCTTAGGCCGGTTATAGATTTCATCTTGTTATCGATCGGTACAGCCGGTAAACAGATCTCTTGAGCGGGGCATTAAGGGCAAGAAAAAGGCGTGATAAGATGCTAATCTATTCAGGCTACATATATATTAAACAGAAAGTAATCAAAACTTTACCGGTATGAACCGCACCTTAACCAGGGCTGAAAGTGGCTATTTATTCAGTCTGTTGTTCAAACGCCGGGATATCTCTATCCAGCGGATAAGTGTTAGAAAAACCAATAGGCCACTTCCGATTTCCAAAAACCCTCACTTTCAAAATGAGGCTAGGTGCACAACCTTTCTTGTGAAAATGAGTTTTATTTGCATGAGAATGAAAAATGATTTCCATATCAAAGGCTGAGCACCTACCCTCGTTTTGAAACAGAGGCCCTTGAAACTCGGAAGTGGCCTATTGCGTTATCAAGTGGATATCCGGATAGCGCTACCCGCCTTTTGAACAACTTGGTGACGCCTGGTGCCTTATCCTGGGGACGCTTAGCACTCGAATTCGCTCACGTGGTGCACAAGTTTTATCGTTCGTCCTTGACCGCGTTTTTTAAACTCTTTTCCTCGCCTCTGCTTTCAAAATCAAGATGGCGACTACACGTACCGTATCTGCTCGCTTGAAGTATATTACAGCTATAATGCGTGCTCTAGGTTTGTCTCAACCTCGACGAGACGTTCCTTTCCAAATAGACTGCAAAACAGTCGGTTTTTTCCTCAAAATCAGTAAAGAATTCGGTAAAGCGTGGCGTATGTGTCTTACGCACGCGAACAGGGGTCTTTTTTGCATGAGCATGCGCGACCGCTGACTTGACAAAGAGCATGCGACCAGTGACAGTAGGAGCCAAATTGTTCACTTTGAAAGCTTGCGCATTGAAATGGTAGCAGGAACTTAGGAAAGACCTTCGTTGTACAAGATAAGTAAAGATCTGATGATTTACAGTGGAGACTGATGCGCTGAACGAGGTGAAAGAGCAAGTTTCTCAAGGATGTCTGACACGAACATGGCTGCTTGTTATTGTTTGGCGCTCGACTGGTGTCTTGATTCCCGTTCAAGAACCGCAAAGTTTGGCATAGAATGCGTTGCTCATGCGTAGTTATTGAGCAAAATGTTCTTTATTTAGTGTTTGTCTATAAATCGGATGTAAATTAGTTTCTCGATACCGTAGAGGATTTCTGTCAATAATTTGTTCATAGCTGATTTAGCCATATTTCGGGAGTGGATTAATAACGATCAGCGGGCGACTACCACGCCGTTATCAGTAGGAATAGAAAGTTGTTCCCTTAAATATTTTAGCGATACAAAGTTTGTTTATCGGGAAATTGTAGAACTTCTTGTTTTTGCGTGGACTAACATTGTAACGCATTATTAACAGGAATATTTATTTAGCCAGAACTTAAGTGCTGTAAAACTTTTTAACTTTTGGTCGCCATCACATGTTTACTGTACTTCTTGGGAAACCTAACCGTTGTTTCATCGAAATCGGTCGCAAGATTCGACTTTAATTTCGGTCCTATTGAATACACTTTTCACTGTGTCTCATTGATATTCATTTTTTTTTATTTTTCGAGACATACAGAGTGACTACCACCAACATCTCACCAGGTGACTAATCTACGTCTCGTGTGCTGTTAATTTTGTAGCTTTTAAGTGCTGGGAAAATTGTAGAACATATATTAATTCACTGCTGAACTCAACACCGGCTTTTGCGCACTTCGAGCCAGCTCGCTGAAATTTGTTGGTTTTTTTTTTTTAATATTTCTGTTCCTTTTTCATTTCAAAACGAAGAAAATTGAAAGTGTTTACTTGCATCAACAAACGTTTCAGCACTGTGTTTAGACTTTGATGAGGTTAGCGCAATCCTACAGGTACTACATATACGCGCAATGTTGTCCAGGTCAAGTGGGGAGGTGAAATTTGATGGTAGCTCGTGTATGTTAAAGCCGGTCTACTTCGCTTTTGTTAAGACCATGTTACAGTTTTTTTGCAAACTACACATTTTGTTAAATCACGAGCACATTCGCCAAGACCAACGAGAAAAATAATCGCGACGATGGCTTTGGGACGTGCCATTTTGATGAAGGCAGACCCTGTGGTTAGCCTCCATGCGCATCGCTTGTTCCGCGGTCGCGCATGCTCATGCAAAAAAGACCCCTGTTTGCTTCACCGGCGAAAAATGTCTGATTGGTCGTCGCGCGACCACGTGACATTGCCAAATTCAAAATGGTGGCAATACCTCCATACTTTGTTTATTCCAGTGGAAAGAAGGTTAATTGCGGCTTAATATGAGTTGCAAATGCACATCGGCTATTTTTAGAATAGCCTAGACTTTTTATTATCCTTTTTCACCTATTCCTATGGGATTCGTTTCCTGCGATGCTCGCGATTTGGCCGGTTTTCGGGACTCAACTTCGGATCACGAAGGACAACAATGTTTCTGAAAAAAGCAGGGTCACCAGAAAGAACGGCGTTTGTTCACAGCTCAATGCAGCAGATAAATAAGACACTATGGGTCCTTTGAAATTGCTTAGACACCTGGTAGTTATTTTATTATTACTATTTTTTTCCCTGAAAGGTAAAGCAAAAATACTCTTTCTCCAGCAACACTTGGTCGGAGATTTAGCATCTAAATATAGTTTTTCGAGCAACAAAGTACAAGCTAAGTCATATTAACAAAACAAAGCCCAAAAATGTCTGTCCCTCTACTTTTTTTTGTTGAATCCGTGATAGGAAACTCGAACTAAACAACAAAAACATTTTGGGTAGCGTTGTAATACGCTCTTCGATCAACAGTCGAATGTTAAAGTCGAATTTTGACACAAAAACGGGATACACCGTTAAACAAAACTGTCGCTTCCGAGCCACTCGGTACAAGCTAATTTATATACCAAAACAAAGCTAAATAATTTTTCTTTCACTCCTGTACAATTTCCTGTTGTACCGTGTGGCCCGAAACTAACAGTAAGCATAGAAAGTAAAAAATACCCACCTTTTTGGCATGGCCTCTGTACCCAAGCAGGCGATTGTAAAGCTAATATCTCCGACCAGGGGTTATATGCTTCTGCTCCAACAAATAGCTACCACTAAGTTTGTCCGCCACTTCTAGGACGCTAAATTTACTAGAGAAAACATTCCACTCAAAACTTTCACCGAAATAATTTTTGATCTCTTACTATAGCAAGAAAACCGCAACACTGTCACTGTCAAAAATACAGCCACTTTTTTTTTCGTCTCCACGGGCATTTTTGCCTCGGAGCCAATGACATTGCCCGAAATCGATCACGTGTCATTTTTTGCAGAGCATGCGTAGACATTTTTTGCCGGTGAACCTGTTTGCAAAACGGTTGCAAAACGGACAGTTCGTAGTTTTAGTGTCTCTCCCCAGTCTCGCTCTCTGTTTTCAGCCTCGTTCCAGACCTGTTGTTTGACTGCTCTCGCGTACTTGAATGCGCAAAAATACGGACTGTTTTGCAGTCTACTTTCCAAAGAGATCACATCAATCTCGTTCCCAGACCTCTGGAGACGAGATAAAAACTTCGGGATTCTTCAGGAAAGCGATCACCGTGTTAAATGTCACGTGACAGGTCACGGGATCAAAGCATAAATACTCAAACGGCATCGGTACATTGATACTTTAAAACTACTTTCTTGGCAAACCTGATCAGCGCACGTTAATATTCCGATATTTGTAACAATATATTCCACTATAATACAGGAAAATTCAATCCTAAAGACATGTAAAGGCCATTGAAAAGGATTCCTTTCTATGACTTTAAATAAATTATTTTCGTCGTGTTTTCTCTCTTAACGAAAGAAGAACTAGTTTGTGTTCGGAAATGGTCAGTCTGTCAAAACAGATAGTAACTTCGGGAGATCTGTAATCTGTTACGGTATATGGTGACCTGGTGCGCCCTTTTTTCTCAAAAAGGACGCACCTTATTGTTTGTGTTTTTTTTTTCTCTCTCTCTCTCTTTCCGTTTTTCATGATCCTTTAAACACTCATTGTTGTGGAACTAAACTCAAACTGCTGTAGCGAGGGCAAGCATGTCATTTTAATGCGCTTTACGGTCCACGATTTCCCCCGCTTACTTAGCTTCCTATT
Source organism: Porites divaricata (assembly GCA_038088405.1). Lineage (NCBI taxonomy): Eukaryota > Metazoa > Cnidaria > Anthozoa > Scleractinia > Poritidae > Porites > Porites divaricata. Next base: position 26,304,829 of record JBBMOI010000006.1, on the reverse strand, counting down.
TTAGAACGAGCAATATTACATTTGAAGCTTGCTTGTTTTGGTGTATGGCTTAAAGAACGAGGAATATGACATTTGAAGCGCACTAAATGACTCGAAAAAAGCGGGGTTTATTTATCGTGGAGAAAAGACTTGGGGGCGAAGTGACCGGTTACCTCTAAAGCAGATAATTTGTTTGTCGATTGGCCTTCCAAACTGGATTATGCAAACAACGCTTACAACAGTAACCGTCATTTCAATTAAATCAATATAAATGTATACACAAGTAACTAGGCTGTCATTAAGTATTCTCAATTGTATCCTTGGTTATGCAAATTTATTTTCACGCAAAAGACAGCTTTATTCCGCTCCTATCATCATGCAAATGTCAGGAAAGTTTTGAGCCAAATCTACTGCGCTCCGAAAGCGAGCTTAGCAAATTGTCTTGGAGTGGGGTTGCCTGTTTTAACCTCTCGATATTATGGTATATCGCCATAAAAATGTCCATTGGTTGTTCGCAATAAATCGACGGAATCGCTTTCGACTAGGGCAGACAGTCAGCAATATTGTTTACACCGTCAGCGAGGTTGTGTAGCCTATCGAAAGCAAACGGGAAATTGAATTTTGGTGTTGTTTCTACGCAGAATAAATTAGCAGGCTGACCAGGGTTGAAGGCAAGTGAGTATACATTCACTTTTTGTTGTTGTTAATGATTACAAGCAATGTTGTCTCGCTTGGCTGAATAGATTAATCCGGTTACTTTCTGCCATGTTTTCCGAGATTAATCTGTGGGAAAGTGCGTATATTATAGTAAAATTCCAGTGAAATGTCATGTTCTGCGAGGCTGGCCCCCGACTTCGCACTTTCTCTTCGAGAAATTTATATTTCTGATGTTTTCGACGACAGATTTTTTATAAGCCTTCTCCTACAAATGGTGACTCAATGACGTCTTAGATTTTTCAGTTTTTCAGCTGTACTTTGCCGAACTGTTTAGAAGTAGTTTCCGTTACTGAGAGATGGTCAGAGGAGTGTACAGCTGAGTGTATAGACTCTTGCCATCGTAGTGCTGTTATTTTAACTGAGCTTAATCTAAAACCACTTTTGGTTTGTTAAGTAAAGTTAATTCTTCGTTTAGTGTGTGTAACAGAAGGAACGGTATGCTGGCAAGGAATAATTATTGCAGCAAGCGGTCGCGAAACCAGTTGTGCATCTCATACACTCGAAAATGTTTTATTTCCTCTCGTCTCCGTGGTGGGTTCGAAAAAGAAAATCGCTTAAACACCAGAAGGAATCAGTAAAAGAACTTGAAATATCTCAAAGCTGGTCATTGCTGGCGAATTTGCATCTTAATTAATTAACACTGACAGCTAGCTTATGTCAGTAGCATATATTTTTCGCATTTTGATCATTAATCGCAAAAAAAAAGAGTCAGATATTCCGTCTTATACTCTATTATTATTTGTTTGATTTTTTTTAAAAAGATTGATATATCGTCCCCCAACAAGCTCTCCGAATTTTAGGGCCCTTGTCAAAATTTAAAGAAAAAATGCATTTGAATTGCGAATTTTCTCTGGTTAAATTTACGTTAAACTACTGTAATAAATACTAAGAGTTTTGCATAAAAGAAAGAACTAAAAAATCTTTTTTGAAGCCCTTAACCAGACTAAAAATTCTTACCGATGAAATATCAGAAAAAAAATATCAACAATTTTTCAATGTATGTCTTGCCCGATCTTAGGCATTTGCTTTTTGAACCTTTCTCGTGAGGCACGCCGAGAATCTTCAAAATTTTTGTAGCTGCCTCGGTTGCTTTAAAACTGGCAGCCGGCCTGACATTCAGATGACTTCAAATGACCTCATAAACTTCTAAATAACTTTAAAAAAAAATGGGTGGGTTTTATAGCTATAATTTTTAGTTTTGAAGTTCCAGTTTAGTCTTCAAAGAATTTTTTTTAAAAACCTTTTAAGTCGTGTTCTCTGGCAACGTTTTGACAGGGGCACCCAACGACTGTTTTCTGTAAAAACATAATGTCTGTTCGGAGAAGCAAATATTCCCTAGAATTTTTTATTGCTTAAGGACGGCTAAACATTTTTAGATGACTGCTCCATTCATCTACAATTTTCGAAGCCTATCCAGTATATTTCCTACGATTTTCTAGACTGCAAAACAGTCGGTCTCTTTCTCAAAATCTGTAAGGAAATCGGTAAAGCGTGGCATAAGAGTCTTACACGCGCGAAGCGCGCGAGCCTCACCTCGTTCCAGGCCTTTCGTTTGACTGCTCGCACTTACTTGAATACGCAAAAATACGGACTGTTTTGCAGTCTAGCGATTTTCTGAAGTTTAATTTTCCACATTTCACTGCCCAAACTAAGGTGATCGATGTTACACGGACGATTCGCAGCAACTATTATTAGCGCAACAAAGCGTTGCAATGTTGGAACAGTGTTGTAACTATTCGAAACAATGTCGCAACAATGTTACAATGGTGTGTTGCGCTAAAAATCGTTGTTACGAATCGCGATCGTCTCGTGTAACATCACCTTTGGGCTATTTTTCGTACAAAAAAGGAAACCTAAAATTTTCGGTTTCAAAAATGTCGTAAGGGGCTGGTCAGCGATCAATCGGTAACGACTATTTTTTAGGCTTTCTCGCAATTGCTTAAAGTCTTCATATAGCTGTGACGTTCATTCTTCTTTTAATAGTTTAGCTATTGACAAGCATATTACAAGCGACAATTCACGATCATTACTTGTCATCACTGATCTTTCAGACCCCAGTTGCTCTAAGACTTCAAAAGGTGGATAGCATTAATTAGCGCCTTTATCAAGTGGATAGCGTCATCACCACTGGGGTCAGGGGTCGGCACTGATCCATAGAGACCGCTCAATGATCTTACTCACTCCCATTCCTCTTTTCCAGATCACTGAAACTGAAGTCTAATAATGGCCCAAGAGATCGTCAACGGTACATATCAAGTTGACTACACCTCCTTCAGAGGTGACGTCATAGTATGTTGTGGGGGCTACGAGGGGCGCTTTGAGATGGATGCCGTTGAAGCCTTTTGTCTCAACACCGGCAAATGGGCGGACCTTCCCCCAATGCCAGTGGAATGCAACAGCCTGGCCGCGGGGGCTTATGGGAGCGCTCTTATCACTGCTGGAGGTTCTGCAAAGTGAGGCTTGGAGCTTTTATTTTTCTACCAGTCTTTATCCTAATACCGTAAACATCCGCTTTATAATTAAAGGCTACCCACTTGTAAGTCGATGTGAGCCTCCCCAGTTATGTAGTATTACAGTGGAAGCTCGATTTAACGAACGATTTTCATCAGCGCGGCCAAAGTTACAATTATAAAATGTATGCACAGAACCTCGATTAAACGAAATCCTCGTTATAAGGAACACAATCCAGAAACGCAATCGTAAAATATACTGACCTCGATATAACGAATAAATGTCAACATGTGACAGAAAGATAGCTAAAGGTGAATGCTAAATGGCCCAACGAGGATAACCTTTTTGTGTACAGTAGTTTTAAGCAGTTTTGTTTGCCTGTTCTTGTGTTTCTAGTGCCGTAGCTATGTACAGCGCTGAACTGAGACAATAGCTTTGTATACATATTACAGAAATGGTTCAGATCCGGAAATGCTGAGCTTTGGAAATTAATCACCTCGATATAACGAACATTTTTCGTCAAATCGAGGTTTTCGATATAACGAACCGTCGATATAACTATTGCTCCAGTGATGAAATACACGCGTTCACGTACTGATGTTTATTTTCCTTTACCCTTATTTCCATAAACACCGTGAGAACTAAAATAAAGGTAAGAGTAGTTTACAAATAGGGTTGTGAAATTACGGAAATACATACATTTCATCCGTTAAAACTAACAAGACTAAAAGGTAAAAACTTAAGATTGACAAATAACGGTAAATGATGTCGTGTGTAAACTTAACTTTGTCTAAAATCTAAAATCTTGATTTTACAGTGCAATCAACGATAAAATCGGTTTAAAGGGTAAAATTACAAGGCGCTTACTTAAATAAGAAAATGTAGCGTAAATATTTACCTTGGTGATGTCCTTAAAATCACTAGAACAAGGAAAACTTCTTGGCTTCTTGAAATGAATTGACAAGAACTTGCGTCAACTAACCGCAACAACAAAAAACTTAACCTTTTAACAACAAAATTGCGTGGCGCTTTCGCGTGTGTCCTAGCTTGCGTTAGAAAGAACTTTCTAGTTAAATCTACAAATTGCGTTAGCGTGCGCGTGCAGAAAACAAAGATTTCGGATAAAAAATAAGTTAATTAAACGTGCGGCTAATTGCTGTAGCTACACTCCCACCAAATTATTTATGATTCAAAAGGGGACGTAACAATCGTGAATAATTTTACTCTGCACGTCAAGCATTGCTATTGGAACTTGTCCTTAGACCACGCCTTCCAACAGGAGGACTACCTTTTGTACTGGTCTTTCGATGATGTGAGAATTTGTGTCGTTTCTCTTCTGAGGATTTCTGGATCCAAGCTTTATCTTTACAGAACGAACGAGACCTTGTTGATCTGTTGAAGTATCCGTGATCTTGCCAAGGGGCCACTCGTTCCGTGGAACTTCTTCTTGGACGATTACGATGTCACCGATTTTCAGATTTTTCTTTGGCTGAAACCATTTTTGTCTTGAATTCAGATTGATGAGGTACTCCCTTCGCCACCTACTCCAAAATTGTTCTGCCAGAAACTGGACCTTTCGCCATCGTTTTCGGGCGTAGATTTCTTCCTTGACAAAATTTCCTGGAGGTGGAAGAAGTGTCTTGTTCTTCATGGTGAGTAGATGATTTGGCGTTAGAGGCTCCAAACTCTTTGGATCGTTCAGGCATTGATAGGTCAAAGGTCGGCTGTTGATTATAGCCATGACTTCATACAAGAAGGTGCGCAGTGAGGACGTGTCGAGTCTTCCCTTGTAATCGTTGAGAATGGAGTTAAGAATGCTTCTTGTAGTCCTAATCTGCCTTTCCCATACTCCTCCCCTGTGACTGGAATAAGGGACATTCATAACGAATTCACAGCGATTGGTTGTCAAATATGATTGAATCTTGTCGTTATCCAACTCCTTCATGGCCTTTGCGAGTTCGTTCCTTGCACCTACAAAGTTTGTGCCTTGGTCGGACCTTATCTGTTGAATGGGTCCTCGAATTGCTGTGAAGCATCTTAATGCGTTGATGAAGGCATCGGTTGTCATGTTATCTAACTGCTCTATGTGCACTGCACGAGAACTCATGCAGGTGAATATCACTGCGTATCTCTTCAGTTCCTTTCTTCTTTCCTTAACTGTGAACGGCCCGAAGCAATCCATTCCACAGTATGTAAAGGGTGGAGTAGATTCCACTCTATCTTCGGGGAGATCTGCCATCTTCTGGCCTTCTGTTGGTCGTCGCTGTCGTCTGCACTGTACGCATTTATAAATGTGTGAAGCTACTGCAGTATTGAGGCCTAGTATCCATATTCCATAGGAACGAATTTCGTTCATCGTCATTCCCTTTCCTTGATGTTTGACCCTCTCATGAAAATGATCAATGATCAGCTCGGTTACGTGAGAACATCTTGGCAGGATAATTGGGTGTTTAACATCAAATGGCAAGGTAGAATGTTCCAGCCTCCCACCAACTCTTATCAGTCCTTGATCATCGATGAAGGGATCCAACCTTAACAAGCGGCTTTGCTTGGTGAGCTTGGGTTTCTGCTCCTTATGACTTAGGTTTGCAATTTCATTCTTGAATGCTGAGCGTTGAAGCTCCTTGAAAATGAGGATTTCAGCATCTTGTCGTTCAGCTACTGTGATAGTAACTGTCTTTGGCTTATTCTTCTTGAAGGGTCTTCTCAGGTATGAGATCACTCCTATTGCCCTCGTCCAGTTAGAGAATCTTGACACGTAATCGATTAGATTGAAAGATTCTTTAACCACGGTAGTGCGCACGGTTGCCTTAACTTCCGGGTCTCCAATTTGAATATTGGGAATCTCTTCTTTACTGGTCGGGATTTCTTTCTCCCAAAGGAACGCGGGTCCACTGAACCAATTGGACCTCATTAGCTCTTCAGCGCTTAATCCTCTCGAGGCGTGATCTGCTGGATTATTCTTGGTGTCGATGTGTCGCCATTTCTTGGTGTCAGTGTTGGATCTGATTATCTGTACTCTGTTGGCGACAAACGTATGGAATCTTTTGGCGTCGTTGTTTATGTAACCAAGTACTACCTTGGAATCGGTCCAAAAGAACTGTTTAAGATTGGCGTAGTTTAATTCTTCTTGTAGCATCACGCCAACTTTCGCGGAAACTACTGCAGCGGTGAGCTCCAATCTTGGTATAGTAGTAATCTTTAATGGGGCGACACGGGACTTTCCCATCACCAATGAGACGTTCACGTTTCCGTCTTCATCCTTCACTCTAAGGTAGGAACATTGTCCGTATCCTGATGTGCTTGCATCAGCAAAATTGTGTAACTCATAGCTCTTCTTTTGGCTCATCGTCTTCGGCTCGAAGCATCTTGGAATTTGTAACTCCTTGAGACGTAGGAGATCAAGTTTCCAACGCTCCCACCTTGGCCGAACGTCTTCAGGCAGAGGATCATCCCAGCTGACACCTCTCCTACATATTTCCTGTAGTATCTTCTTCGCTCTCAAGACCAAGGGGGCTAGAAATCCGAGAGGATCATAGACAGAGGCAACCGTTGCTAATACTCCTCTTCTAGTTAAGGGTTGGTCCTTTAGAACGATGGAGAAGCCGAAGCAGTCTAACCCTACTGACCACTGAATACCAAGAACTCTTTCTATGGGGAGTTCTTCTGACGGCAGATCCAGGATGATGTCCATTGCTCTTTCACTTTCTGGTACTGATTCAAGTACTTCGCGATCATTTGCTATAAATTTGTGAAGACGAAGGCTACCCTTCTTGCAAATTTCACGAGCTCCTCTGATGAGGTCCTTTGCTTGTTCGGCGGATTCAACGCTGGCTAGTCCGTCGTCAACATAGAAGTCATGAGTAATGAACCTTGCAGCTGAAGGGTACGCCTCTTTCTCTTCATTAGCAATGTATTTGAAACCGTAGCTGGCACAACCAGGCGAAGATGTTGCCCCAAACAAATGCACTTTCATTCTGTACTCCTTGGGCTCTTGCTTGATATCACCATTTGGCCACCAAAGGAATCGCAAATAGTCACGGTCAGTTTCGCTTACAACAAATTGGTGAAACATCTTCTCCACATCGCAAGTAATAGCGTAAGGATATCTTCTGAATCTGCAGAGTACGCCCGTCAAATTGTTAGTGAGGTCAGGTCCGCTGAGTAAGTGATCGTTCAACGAAGTTCCCTTGAATCTTGCTGAGCAGTCAAATACGACTCTTATCTTGTTTTTCTTTGGGTGATAGACACCGTGATGAGGTATGTACCACTTCACTCTATCATTTTGTGCGAGAACTGGTGCTTCTTCGGCATCTCCTCTGCTAAACACTTCGTTCATGAATTTGATGTAGTCTTCTTTGTACTTAGAGTCCTTTAGGAATTTTCGTTTGAGATGTTCAAGGCGAGTCATCGCCATTGAGCTATTGTCAGGCAACAGTGGCCGCTCCTTAAATGGCAGTGGCATTTCACAGTGTCCGTTTTCGGTCTTCCTGATTCCTTCTTCCATAATCTTAAGGAATTGCAAGTCTTCTTGAGAGGTCTTCATATCATTTTTACTTTCCTTGAAGTCTGACTCGAGTATTCGTATGATGTCATTCATTGTTACAGCAGGTAGCTCCCTTACAGCGACCCTTTGGCAAAACGACCTTCCACTCCTGGCCTGTCCACCACCTACTATACTCCATCCGAGATCTGTCTTGATAGCATACGGCTCGTTACTCTCGCCAGAAATAACTTCTCTTGGGGTTAATGCTTGAGAGCAGTCATATCCGACTAGCAAGCCCACGTTACAGTCCAATAGGTCGAGCATTTTGTCTTCAATTGGTCGCAGATGACCCCAATTCTTAGCAGTGGTGGTAGTCGGTATATGGTCTTCGTCGGCTGGTATCGATGTACTCGTGTAAGCAACGGGTATTGGAATCTTCAGGTCAGAATTGTATCCTCTTACTTGAAGACCCGAGACTCTTTGACTGTCGACAACTGACTCTTGACTAGTGATAGTGCTCAGTCGAAGCTTAGTCGCCTGTTTATCTGCGTCAAGTTCATCGCAGGTTTCCTTCAAAACAAATGTGGAGTCACTTTGCGTGTCTAAGATAGCATATACAAGTACTTCCGCTTCGGGCCTCTTAGATGACGATAGCCAGACAGGAACTATCATTGAGGTGCTACTTGAGGCTCCTTGAGATGTGCAATTGCAAGAAGTGGGTTTTGGAACGTTTGATGACTCGTAGTCCACTCTTCTTTCTTCTGTCTTTCTTGTTTCTCTTCTTTCTTGATGAAGGCAAGTGGGGTGCTTCTTGTTGCATGACGAACAAGTCAACTTCTTTCGACAATCACTGGACAGGTGACCTTTACTTAAGCATCCGAAACATAACCTGTTTTCCTTAACAAATCGCAGTCTTTTCTCAAGTGTCTCAGTCTTAAACTTAGGGCAGGCATCTAAGTGATGATCCGTCTTCCTGCAGAACGTACACTGCGGCTTTGGTTTCGGAGTTTCCTTTGCCTCTTCAGAGTTGTCTTCTATCTTCTGGATAGAATGAACGGTCATATCACCGATATCTTTCGACTTTAGTGCTTGATACGTTTTAACTGATGCAGCTCCTACTTCTTTCACTGCGTTACAAGAAGAGATCGGATTGGATGCGAGGTCCGCTTCAGCATTGATAAAGGCCGTAAAGGTCTTGAAATCTGGATATCTCTTGCGTTCTTTCATTTCTCTTGTGGCTTCTCTGTTCCATCGAGAGATAAGCCAGTCTGGTAACTTGGCAAGCAACTTCTGATTTTCCATATAGTCGTTTAGGATGGTTAGATCCTTGATTGTTTGCATTGCTGTTTCTATACTTGTTAAGAAATCAGCGAATCCTCTGAGACCTTGATGATCCTTAGCACCGATCTTTGACCATCCTTGTAGCTTGTCTCTGTAAGCTTTAGTTACTATAAAGGGGTGACCAAATCTCTCATCCAGAATGCTCCACGCTTGTACGTAAGCTTCCGATGAACTTTGCAGGAAAAGTCCGCTTATGGCTTGCTTGGCTGATCCGCTAACGTACCGTTTTAAGTAATACATCTTGTCACACAAAGGTAAGTTTTTTCGGTGTATGAGAGCATAGAAGGACGACTTCCAATCCGGATAATGGATGGGTTCACCGCTGAAGGTGATTGGTTCGGGTGCTGGGAGGCGACTTAAACTGAATGAATCGGCTATTGTAGTGATGATCTCGGCGGTTTTATCAGCGCTTGATGACCCTTGAAGGACACTAGGAGACTTGTGCACGTCTTGAAGCTGCTGAGTGGGCTGTGTTACCCTTGATGCGGTTACATCCGACCTTAAATGCCTGGGATCCTGCAGCGGAGGTAGGGATGCTGGGGTTGTCTGAATAAGGGAAGCGCGCGAGAGATCGTCCTCGACGGGATCCTTTTCATTTTCGATCTCTTCGGCTACTTGGTACGCCTTTAGCCTGGCCCTTGCCATATCCAATTGTTTCTTCACTTCCATCTGTTCTAACTCCAGTTTTCTTCTTGCCAGTTCTGATTCGATCCTTGTCGTTTCGGCCCTTAGTTGCGCCTCCATCTTGGTGATTTCTTCCTTACGTTTTGCTTCTTCTTGGAGGGCGTTAAGTTCGGCTTCCTTTGCGGCTAGCTCTGCAACCGCATCGGCTTTCCTTAGGTCGATTAGTGAAGATACTCTTGAAGACTTACTGACCCTTGAGTTACCTGAGATAATGGATCTACTTCGTCTGCTTCGGACGGACCTTCTATCGTTGCGTGAAATGGGAATACTATCTTCAGATTGTTTCAGTTGATGTTCCAGAGTCTTGGTTAATGCATCGCATGCATCCATCTTCTGGCGAATTTCTTGTCCAGGGGGCCGAAACTTCCGTAACTTCTCGTATATCGTTAGAGCACTGACATGGAGATCCTTCAAGCGGAAAATATTTTCGTCTTTGTCAGTTTGTGAAAGTGGGAGCTGATCAGCAATATACCGATTTGACTTGGACTTGTAATAGTCTAGATTCGCGCAAAATTGATCCAAGTACTTTTTTTTAAGTTGCTGGTTTCTTGCTGATACCACAAGCCTTCTTTACACACATCAGGCGAAGAGATCTAGAGATCTTTTTGCCGTACCGATTGCAGCAAAGGTTGCCCTCGAACCCTCGAGACAGCCGTGAAAACTCAACTTGCTTTTTTATTTAGACGAGGGGATAATTTTAGCTGCAGTGACAGATCGCAGAAATTAAAACAGGCTTGATTTTGTGCAAAAAAGTTGCCAATTATAACGTAAACGCTCGATGCCTTTTGTCCTGTTACCTGTCGTTGTAACACATCCACTTGGACATCGTACTATCATTTTTATCTCATATTTTACAGCAAGAAGCCCCTTGAGAGCGTATCACTGTTTGACTGGAAGGAATCTGCATGGAGAAAACTGGCTCCCATGGCAACCCCTCGCGCATACCCATGTGGTGTCACGGATAAATCGCGGGCTCGCCTTGTGGTAGCAGGAGGGTTTAACAACAAAGAGCTCAATTCTGTAGAAGTATTCGACATCAAGACAGAGAAATGGCTGAAAGCTCCTTCTATGCCAACAGCGCGCACCAAGTGTGGAGGAGCTATTGTTGGGGATTACTTTGCTGTGGTAAGTTAAACTATAATTACCTTTTTTAGCTGTAGGGTATCACGAAAATGTATGACGTTGTTGGGAAATAACGAGAGAAGCCTATCCGAAATCCGAAAGACGAGCAAGCTTTATCTCTCCATTAGACTGCTTGCAGTCTGTTTATCTGCCGAATTTTTTCCTCTAAATAATCCTTCCTGCTGAAAGAACGTGAAGCCCACCACCTCTATCCATTTCTTGGTTATTTTCCTTGTTTAGGGAAAGAGAAAAAGACTGACTGTAAACAGTCTATCTCGCCATTTGCCAGCTTTTTTGCCAAACGTTCTCATAAGCTCAACGCTTGTGATAGGAAAATGGGAAACTCAAAGGAATCTTAAAGAAGGTTATGTTCTTTACATTTCCTAATGAAGATCCATTCAAAATAGTTGTTAAGAAATGTTAGAGAGCGCCAGCATTTCAATGTGTTTCAGATTCCTTTCCCGCGTAATCTGCTGTGTTCATAAACGTCCGCCCAATCCAATATGGTGGTTGATCTTGTAGATAGAGCCTCTTTAGTCCCCACTTCTAACTCTCTTTGGTTCTTCGCTCACCTCATCTGCGTTTGTTGAAAAGACTGTTCAGGCGCTCCAAATACTGCTCCAAGAAGCTGTGATGCCGGCATTATTTGAGAGATGGACGTCTGCTCTTTCGAAGGCTTTCAATTGCTGAATCGAATCACCTCGCCTGGAATACAATAGAGCGCAGCATTACTCTGTTAATGTTAAGTTATTTTTTCAGGCGGGTGGGGATGAGTTTGGACGACCTACCAATGCAGTCGAATGCCTTAACTTAAAAACTGAAAAGTGGGAGACTTTTCCGGCCATGAACATCCATCGCCGTCGCTGTGCAGTGGTATCTGTTGGCGAGAAGCTTGTGGTAGCAGGCGGGCTAACTCTTGGCGACTACTCACTAGACGCTGTGGAGATATTTGACCTGCGCAACAGGAAGTGGTTGGAACTTCCAAACATGCCATATCCGCGTTTTGGCTGCGGCGCATGCGTGATCGACTCGCAAATGTTTTTGGTCGGTGGGAATGAAAAGTTGTGGATGAAAGCTTATTCAAGCCGGGTGGATTGCTTTGATGTGATGTCACAAAGCTGGGATACCCTACCAAGCATGGCACATAGAAGGCTACACCCCGCCGCAGTCTCCATGAGTCTCTAAGCACGCACCGCACACTAATGGCGACGATAAAAGAAAGATCGAATTTTCGCATCCAAATTAAGATTTAATCAAAGGATGTTAATATATTGGTTTTGGAGATTTTACTTGCGTTTGCAATGACAATTTATTTGACATACTTACTTAACGAGAGCGTTTCTTGTTTCCGACTTTATTACATGAAGAATTAAGGCTAATTAGTTTCGGTCAAAAATTACCTGTGTGAAAATAGGTCAGTCCTTTTCGTATCTTTTTTAGGTAACGTAATTCATCGCAATAAAGCGCTGTTGAAAAGGCGATGGAGCTGAAACTTGATAGTGATAATTGGTGTTTTTTCCCTAGTTTTTCGCAAACCATGAAATTAAAGTTCAGCCACCCAGTGAAATGGATCAGTTTAGGTTTTTGGGAAACTTCCCACCTACCCCTCCCCTAAGCCATCAATTTGCCCTAAGCGAGAAAAAACCTAAAATTGCTCCAAAATTTGCAGTGCTAACACAATTAGTTTTTTTTTTACTAGACACGCGGTCCTTTCACGTTTGAGGACCCAAAGTTTAGGGCTCTAGAAAAGGAGAAATCAAAGGTCTAGTCATTTAGTCAAAACCTTGACCACAGCACCAGTTAAATGGAGGTGAACATTGTGCATAGCTTAACTTGCGAACAAGATTTCTCCTGAATGGGAGTTAGAAAGCATTTGACGGGGCAATCTTTTTGTAGTGACTTGTGTCTGAGGCTGAACACTTTGCACTTTTATGGAAAGCGAAGTTAATGTTTGCTTTTTTGGATGATTGTTACGTAATCTTTTGCAGAAATGTTTAATGCTTTAGTTTGGAAGACACTTTTCACAGACAGTTGAAACAACCCTCTGACGATGAAAAGATGATTGTTGCTTTGTAGGACTATATGACAGTAAATAAATTGCCTAATCACTCAGTATTGCTTGAGATTAACTTTAATCTTTGAGACTTTCCCCAAAATATTGTCAGATGTTCTCGAAACCGGCTGAAAACAATGAAAGTAAAGATCCCCTGAATTTAGATTGAGACGATAAAACTTGACTTGATTATCTCTTGGACTTTGAAGGTCTGTTATGAGAACATGATCATGGATAGTTCAGTTGCTCAAGTCTAGGGCGAATGTTCAGTCCCCGGCCGGGAGGTACTCCCTATGATGGCCTATACAGGGAGGCTCCATCCGAAAAGGGTATCTTTTTTACAGTAATTAAAGAATATAAAAGGGTAGGGAAATCTGTATTTTCGGACTGTAAAAAGACCCAAAAGGCCGGCTAAAAAACGTGTTTTATGGCTGGGAAAAATTTGAGAACACGTACTGGTTTTGTGTTTTATTCATATTTAAAAGACAATGCAGTTAACCCTTTAAGCCCTAAGAGTGATTAGCGTCAAATTCAGTTTCTCCTTGTAATATCAGTGCTTTCTAAAACAGAGTGCTCATGAGAATTAAGTACATGATCACACAAGATGAATCTAATTGATACTTCAATAAACTCAACCCACCACTTCTATTGAATTTTGATGTTAGGGTTTAAAGAGGTAAAGTTCTAATCGTGATATGTGAAAGGGGTACCATTTGTCAAAGGAAGGTGTACGAAAGGGGTACCTTTTTCATGAAAATGGGGTATATGTTGTGGTTCAATTTTTTCTTTGGTTTAAATTGTATTTTCCTTTGTTTAAAACTCATTATCATACATTACCATATCCCAAAACAAAGGAAAATACAATTTAAACCAAGGAAAAAATTGAACCACAACATATATATTAAAAGGGTAAGGGGTTGGAACTCGGGGCGGAGCCTCGCCGTAACTTTATTGAGTACCCCTCCCCGGTTCAATCAAGTTGTCCTTGTGACTGCTTAATTGTTAATAGTCCTTGTGACTGCTTAATAGTAACAGTTAAATAGAGAGTTCATTGCGGAGACCGGATACTACTTCCCTGAGGACGATAAACTATCCCGAGAGAGCATTTTGCACTTCTTCATTTGAAAGTAGAAAAAAGAAGAATTAACAGGTCAGGCTGACAAAATCATTCAAAATTTAAAGCTTCTGGGTGGCAGCGTTGTTCTCGCAAGGGTGTGGACTTTAAAATCCAAATCTGCTGAATGCCTCAGGTTAAGCGGCTGTCTCACAGATTTTATCAAGTTTCTAGGACAACGCCATAATTTTAAGGCTGGTCAAAGACAGATGCAGCACAGGTTTATAGCAAGTTCTTTTATGTTGTCGTTTAGTTCACTAGTAATTTTTTTACAGAATACCATACCAGATAATATGATGTCATCGACGTTTATCATTTTGAATGCATCGCAAAGTGGAAAGGGAATTCTCGAGTTAAAGTCCTGCTTAAATTGTTAAAAAGCCACTTTCAAAGCCTTTCATCAAACTTACATCATTGCGCTCAATATTACTTTATCTGGAGCTTAATTATGACCCAGAAGGCTGAGAACTACCGTTGTAAGGAAAAGTTGCGTTAGAAAGTACTCATCAGGGTGTGAAAATTACTTAAACGTACGTCTCTTCCGTAGTGGTAGACTTTTCAGCTCGCAGTCCTCGCAAATTAAAGTTAAGCGTCAACTCTTTGATTACTCCCTCCAAATGAGGGATGAAAAAAGTGATAAAAATCCGGGATCTTGAGTCTCTCAACCTCCAATCCAGACATCAGAATTCGGTCCAGTAGTTCCCAGTCTTCCCCTCCCCAATTCGTAAATTCTCGAACGTTCATTCCTCCTACGCGGTCGAAGTCAGACTTGTATATGGCCAATAAGCCGAACCCGAGGGTTTCCCAGTAACCAAATGGTAGGTCTGGGTAATATCCACACTTAAGCCTTTTTACCACTGGAGCAAACGCCATCTTTCCCTTGACACAGTGCTGGTGAGTGTTCAAAACATGATTTAACGATCAGTGGCAATCAGCATAGTTCACAGGCAGTAGGTAATCTAAACCAGTCCTGTGGGAGTTGAACTTTTTTCTCATGTAAAAACTCTCTTTTGTTCCAATCAATTGGCGTACTCGCTGACCACCTGAGTGAAAACCCTCTATTGACCACTACAGAAAATGTCATAACATACCATATTATTCTTTGTTGGTCACTCCAAAATTTTGCATAAACAGTGTCTTCAGTTTCTCTTGGAAGTTAAAATGTCCCCAAGAGAAACTGAAAACAATGCTTATACAAAATTTTGGAGCGGCCAATAAAGAGAAATGTGGTATGTTACGGCATTTTCTGTAGTGGTCAATTGGATTTACGGCCTGTTTACACAGAGGTGGGGGACCCCAAAAAGGTGAGGTAACCTGCTTAGGTTTTAATATATAGCGTCACATAACCCGTAATTGGTGATGTAGGCTACGCTAATGAGTGTTCCTTATTCTAAGAAGTTCTGAATGGGGGTCTTTCGATAACATTAAACACTTTTTTGGTTTTGTAACATTTTCGGCATTTTAACAATAGCAGTAAAAAAACCTGACCGTAACAGTAAAACGGCTCCGAGAAGACCAGTATTATTTTGTTTAGCGTATCAAAGAGTTTTTGGCCATTCTTCTACGATTCTGGATTATTTCAGAAGATTCCGAAGACTACCGAAGATCGAAGATTCCCGAATACTGACGAAGATTTCCGTAGATGTCCGAAGACTGTCGAAAATTTCGACCGAAAAATCCGAAAATTTTCGACTTTATTTTCGTCGTCAATTTCACATCTGAAAAGTTATTTTTTTATAGTGTCTAGATATTATTCTTTCACAAAAAAAAAACCTCTAAACATTTGAAAATACTTTCTCCGGAAACAGGACACATTGATGAAACACTAAAAATTATGTCTAAATATTAAATACATACACCTTATTCGATGATTTAGCATATAATACGTGCGGATATTTTGCGAGTTGCGTAGTATTTTTCCGAGCCCCGCAGGGGCGAGGAAAATTACGAGCAATGAGCAAAATGTCCGCACGTATTATATGCTAAACCATCGAATAAGAGGTTTATTATTCCACTACAAAAAAAAATTGTTATTTGGCAATTGGTTTCTATTTTTTGGTAAGAGTATTCAGAAACATCCTGATTCCGTCTGGGAGAATGACGTTAACAATGATCAAAATGTTCGCGCGTATTATGCCAAACCATTGAATGAGAGGTTAATTATGTACTGCAAAAGAAAAATGTTATTTTGGCTTCTATTTTCTAGTAAGAGTATCCAAAACATCCTGAATCTGTTTGCCATAGTTGCTCCTTCTCCATCCGCCAGTATTCGCCCTGTTGTAAACCGGTTAAACCAGGACACTACAGTGTATTACGGCCTTGTATTTTGCTTGTTCTCTTGACCTTATATGGTAAAATGATATAATAGTGGAATAATAAACTGTAATAATCATCTAACAAGTACCTACCTGGGGAACAGGTTGAAGAGAATCGTTGTAATTAAATGATTCCTTTGTATGCAAAACAATAATAATAAGTGCAACAATAATACAAAGTAAAAAGAGTTAAAAAGGAGGGACTAACTTTCATAGCCGTCAATAAACGATGATCTGGTCTCAATAAACTTTCGCTTCGGCTCCTCGTATCTCGCGATTAGTTACGTATAGAGCGCGCGCGTAACATGACGCACGTTCTATTGCCAAATGACGAAACAATCGACATAGAATAGCGTCACAAGTGAATAATTGAAGAAATTTGTTCAGAGATTTGTAAACAGAGAAATTCAAAGATGAATAGTGTTAAGTGTTCCTTTTACAATGTGTTTTTAATAATCGTTTTGTTTTTCCCCTGCATTTTTGTGGTGGTAATGAAAGTATTGGAATGGACGGCAAACAGGATCTGTGCTTGCGTTCGCTTCGTATTTATGTTTTTCAAAACTTACACTGCGATCAAGCAGCGGACAAAGCAGACAATTATCGTTACCATCCAAGGGAATAACACCGAGCCCGTTACGTCTAAGAGACCTGAAAGTTGCCGAGTCAAGACAACAAGCTTGTTGAAGAACAAAAAGCCTTTCAAAGAAAAGGAGATTTCAACGAAAGTGGAGACAAATAGCGTGAGATTTCCTGTTCCTTTTATCTGCAATAATCAGACGAGAACTGAGGGACGTGTTCCAAGGAATCATGATTTTCGAAGGACAGGCCAAGTGGCTACAGGTATGACCAACTCTTTGCGGACACTGTATTTTGATTTTCAAAACAAGGATGAAAATAGCTATAAACAGGGAAAAAGAAATGACAAAATCAAGGTTGGTGCAAAGTTAAGGCCCAATCAATATGGAGGCCATATTCATGAGAGGAAAATCGTTGTTCCTAAAACTGTTTTGAATTCGATCGGCAATTATCAGGAACTAGACTGTTATGATCAGAACAAGAACACCATTTGCGACCTTACTGATCATTATAAACAGCTTAATCAAAAAACTCAGATAACAAAGCCACAGGGTAACCACTCCCCAACTTCGATCTTAAAAACACTTCCTGTGCGGTTGTGGTCTGTCGATGTAAATGCGGCAACGAAAAACCCTGCAATTCACCAACGGCAAGACTGCTGCAATAGTACCAAGACTGAAGAGTCTTTACCTGAGACAGGTACAAAGATATCGAACAATAACACGGTACAGCAAGCAAACTGCGAAAACCGCAAGGGAACAAACAATTTGAAAGTACCTTTTAACAGCATCTTGATTGCTGCATCTAAAACAATGACGAATTTTCTCCATGATGCGAGGAAGTCAAGTTGCATTTACTCTTCATGGCAAGTTGAGAGGAATCAGAAAGTTTCTCTTATTTTTATGGATATGGCTAATACAGTGGTTAATATTGTGCGGAATGGATGTTTCAGGTTCGTTTATGCTCAGCTGAGAAACATAAAGAACAGTCATAAAATGTTGGCTCGTAACTCAATGATTGTGATAAGCGCAACAAGGGGCGCGGTCTTAAACACTATCCGAGTTCAGGCAACTTTAAAACACAGCATACAAAGACACGCAAAAGCTATCAGGGATGTTATGACTAGAGTGGGAAAGACAGGCCGTCTAATATGTAGCACCTTCACAAGTGGAATTCGAGTACTGAGATCTTCAGTCGCCACATCTACCTTACACGTACATGAAGCAGTCTCTCAGCTTATCACAATTACTTCCCCCCAAATGGCATGCGCCTCGTCGATTATCACGAACGTCCAGCAAGACGACAAGTCTACTGATGATAATGTTGTGCATCAAGTAGAATCATCAACTGCCCCCAAAGATGGCCAGAACTGTGTTGGGAAGCTTTCAACCGTCAGAGCAGGGTGTATATCAAGCACATCAAAACAAGTTCGTTATTCCAAATACTCGAACATTAAAAATAATCCAGTAATCAAACCAGGATCACAAAGCAGCAGTAAATGCCTTCATTCACACACCAACGAGTCCTTCCAGTGCAACAACAACAAGCAAAAATCGCGGTCCGCTGTAAAGAAGGTCCAGCTCAGCACTTCTTCAAATACTGGTCAGCGGCTTTACCTGCCAGAACTTAACAGAAAGCATCCGAGAATGCCATCGAAAGGCAAGTTAAAGGACTGTAAACCATTACTATCAATGCTGCCCTCCAATGGTGATGAATCTTCTAAAGTTGCTGTGAACAGAACGAAGAAACAGAACAAAGTTATTCCAGCCGCCTGCAGAGATACACCAAGCTCAACAATATCAGCTACTTGCACAGATACACCAGTCTCAGTTATATTAGCCACCTCCACAGGTGCACTAACCTCCGGCGTTACATCAGCCGCCTGCGCAGACACACCAGCCTCAACTCCTACAGTTACCTGCATCCCACCTTCTCAAGTGAACACGGTAGCTAATGGTAAAGACATTAGAACTACACTTTCTTCACTGAATGTTAATGCAGAGTCCGAGGTTATCAAGGCCTGTATCAGCGTCAACAGGCATTCGCTTGAAATACAGAGTGCGGAGGATGTTCCATTTTCTCGAGGAAAGCGGCCACACATCGAGAAGGAAAGAACTTCAGTTGACGGGCAAACGCCTGCTTCATTCATCTCTCAATTCAAGTTCAACACGGCCGTCCCAAACATGTACACGACTACAGGAATCAAGGAGCCGCATCCTTTAAAGTTGAGAAACACTAACTTTGCTTCTCTGTCAAGCGCAGGGAAGAATATTATTGGAGGTGATACAGGTAGCAGTTTTAAGAACGTCCAGACAAGATTACAGTCCATTTTGACTATCTCTCATTTAGCCCAGGGAGGTAGTGAAACGCAACCAGAGCTGATGGAGGTTGGTGAAAGTGTTGAGAAACCATTTACAATTACAAAGCCCGAGTCAATGGAAGTTAACTATGGACCATGTCCAATGACAGGGGATTCCTGTATTGTACAAGTCCCAAGCACAAATTCGGCTGAAAAGCAAAAAATAGAAGAAATGGAAACAGAACAGGAACATTCTTCTGTTTGGAGCTTTTTTCCTTTTTCCTTGCCGTCATTTCCTGTATCACCGTTCAAAATCCCATCAGCCGTAGAAAAAATGGAACTAGATGAACAATTGCAATCAGTACATGTCACAGAGCTAGAGGAAATGGAAGTAAGCGAAGAAGTCTTTCCAATGACAACACCGTTTGGTCAGCATGAAAAGGCTAAATGGTCCACATCACCGACTGGCATAGAAAGATCTGTAACCTGTCCGTTACCACAGCAAGTGACGTTAGGATTCAGGCCATTCGCAAGTCCCCATGGGGAGACAGTGGAAACTAAGAGACCGTTGGCTTCTAGACTGGGAGTTTTTGGGGAAACTGCTTTTTCCTTGAAGACAGCGTCTGCTGAACAACGGATAATGCAACCAGGTACTCTGCAACAAGTGCCATACGCAGCTACCCCCTCAGTTATGCAACCAGTGATGCAACGACTAAATGCACAAACTGCTATGCAACCAGCTAATCAAGCAGTGATGCAGTCAAAAGTACAAGTAGTGACACAACCAGTCGTGGTGTCAACGACACAGGCATTAACGCAACAAATGAGTCAACCAGTTATGCAATCCTATATGGTTCCAGTCGTCCAGACAGTAAGGCAAACAGAAACGCAACCCAAATCGCAACAAGTGGCACAGTTGGCAAAGCAATTGTCTCCAGAGGCAAATAAGCTTGATAAAGATACCTCAGAACAACAAGGTGCTGACAGAGAACTTACGTCGACACCAGAGGCACTGCTAGCAAATGAGTTGGATGAACAACTTCAACTTGTTCCGTCAACTGATGCTGCTTATTTAGACACCGTTTCTGATTCAGAATCAGAATTTGATTCTGATGATGAATTTGAGCTGGATTTGGAGACGATTGAAAAGTTTTCATACTTGGAAAGTTCACCAGATCACGCACGACTTATTGCTAAAATAATGAATGAAAAGGAGTCTACACAGTGGCACAGTGTCTCAGATTTACATTCGAATGGTCACAATCTAGAGGATAAACATAGCCTGAGTGAGATGCTGGATTTAAACGTCATCGAGAGGTACTCGGAATTAGAAGATGAAATCGAACGTTCCCCAGAGTATGCTCATCATTTAGCGAAATTACTGGCAGAAAAGGAATCTTTATCTGAACTCTGCCACATGTGACTAATAGAGTTCATGATTATGTAATTTTCGGTAATTTCAGTCGTACAAGTGAGGTTGTTTTACGTACGAGTGTTATTCCTTTCTATTGTACATAACCAATATAATAAAGTTTTTTTAATTTGTTGTTAAGCAAAAAAGACGTGGGAGTGTCAATTAATTCAGCCTACCGTAATGACAAAGAGACTCAGAAGTCTTTCATTGAGCATCAGGATCTCTGGAGGCGATCCTTTGCTGATATATTAAATATATCAAGGAAGGATGGTCTCGAGAGCCCGACGACATGAGACATGTATTATATTTTGATAAATTTTGTTGTAAAACTAAACATTAATTTATGTTTAACTATTTGCAATTTTAGTTTATCCTCTCTTCTCTTCAGCTTAAAATAACTTTTTCTTCCTCCCCCTTTCCCCAACACTGAACAAAACTATAGAACTGGAGTAGAATAGTTTATTCCTATTTTTACTAGGACCAGTAATTAAAGCCACATACACTTAAACCCTTAAAGTGTGACCAACAACAATATTCCCCTTACAATTTCAATGAATTATCAAGAGGAAAAGATTATGAAAATTAAAAAAGTGATCTTTAAGGAAAAAGGTTTCGATCTTTTATCAAATTCTCTCATCTATTCCCTAAGGAGATGTAAGGAGATTAGAATGGAGAATGTGTCTGTGAATATTAGGCTTTTAACTCTAAAAGGGGGTAAAGGATTCGGAGTATTTTATTTTTCTCATCTATTCTGCAATTAATTCAAACTACACCGGATGGTAGGGACATCGCTGATCATCAAGATACCCCCTTCCCCCTGCTGAAGCTTGGTCCGTGCTGAGTTATGTACCTCAGTTAGACATGTCTAATATATAGATTTAGCCAGGGCTCTCAAAGCTCTCGACAATATTTACGGTTTGCTCAAACAAAATATAAAATCGTGTAATGCTAAGCTGCGAAGGCAACGAGAACGGTTAACAAAAGAGCAACTTTGCACGTGCATGACATAAGTTTTTGTACATTTCTTTGTCGTTGTGTTGCACGACCACAAAGTGAAAGTTCCAGAAACTTACTAGTTACACATTTTATGGCGGAAATGTCGTACGTGTTCTTGTTCCCTTTTTCATGCACCTTGGTGGCCGCTAGCTAGCATTTCTCATTTATTTTCCCACCGCCGCTATTCGCTCTAGCTCTAACTCTCGCTCTTTTCTCGTTGAGCTTCACTGGCCTATCGCCTACTTTCTCCTTTTCTCTGTCTTTGTCTTTCTCTATATTCCAAATTTGTGGACATCTCAATTAATCTAAGCTTAATACTTTAGACAACACGGATACAAAAAAAAAAATCCGCTTTCCGTTTTCGTCTTTATTGACATGTTAGGTGGGTTTACCCGCCACATGTTGCCTCACCTATCTGGGGTTCCCCACCCTAAACAGGCCATCATCTCAATTCCCAGTGGAGGAAAACGTCACTTGTTTTTGTCAACCACTATGCATGGCCACCGTGACGTCAGTCAGTTGTTTAGTTGAAACTCCCTTGCCTCGTCCTCAGTCGCCAGCGATCACTTTTTGTGGGATAATTGAGTTAATTATTAAAGAAAGCTGAGACGAAGGAAGTGAGTCCCTTCTCTCTACTTTTCCTTCCCATCACTCCCCGCCCGAGCTCTACGCTCGTTCCCATCTCCCTCTCTCCCGCTTGTCTCCAGCTCTCGCGTGTTCCCCATTGAGTCTTGGGATGCCTGTGGAGGAGGCAGGAAACTCCTGACTCTTACCGATCACCATCACCTCCTCATTTAGTTGAGGCGCGCAGTGGCTTTGAGAGAGAACAACCTTAAAATAGGTAACGTTTTTACATATTGTTTCTAATGTAAGCCGTCTTACCTTGCGAATGGTAGATATCAAATTAGAAGGGATCTTCAGATGAAGGTCACACAGAAAGAGTACGCTGTGTGGGTCCTTCACTGCTTCAGCCCCTTGTTGAAGGGCCATTGCCCTCTTAAAGCCCTCTTTTCTAGGGATGCGCACCACAGTAAACTGCCGAAGGGAGCTTTTGCTTAGCACTGCTTCTATGTCAATGTCAGTGCTTTCGTAATCGATTATGATCACACGAACGTACAAGTCCTGGGTTTGACGAGTTATTTCTGTAAAAGAGAAAAAAGAAAAAAAAATTTATGTTTTAGGCGCAGTTGTGAACATATGGGTCTCAGTGAATGAAACTTCAAAATTTCTCTTTTTCTTAACGGATTTTTTTTATTGAGATAAGGCGGTACCTATTGTGTCTCAAGCGTGACCGTGATACTGAAAATCGAACTGAAACGCAGTTTATTTTTGTTGAAAATGCAATTAAGTTTTGTCAGGAACTTATACTCCAGGTAGTCTTGCGTTTGCACAGGTATATGCTCAAATGATTTTCCCGCGAATTTATAATTTAGACTGCCATGCGATGTCATATATTTTCTTACTGTTAGAGAAGATAAAAACTGTAAAAATACCGTGATCTAGTATAGGCAAGAAAGTGAGGTCTCTATCATTTAGTAGATTCTATAGTATCTGTATTCTTTGGGTTTTTTTTTTTTTTTTTTTTACCTTGTATTTTTATAGCTTAGTATACTCATTTATTATTTTATTATTTATTTATTTATTATTTAGAGGGCCACAAGTTTATTAGCCCCGGCTATTTCGTGCTCACCCTCATAAAATAAAGTCTTTACTTACTTACTTACTTACTTACTAAATACTTGTTTTTTAGCGATAGGCTCCGTAAAAAGCATGCTAGCAAAGGTTCAATATTATTTGTCCCTCCTGGTGACTGAATGAGAGAGCAAAGTTCAGGAAATGTGACAAAGGTGAAACTAATCAGCCTCTTTATGGCTGTGATTCTGTGAACAGTGACACAGTCAAAGTTAACAACTTGGGGATGACAATAAATGCAAAATTCTCGATGCATTTTGCATCCCTAAATATATTTGTCTGCTCTTAGTAACTAAGCGCACTAT
Organism: Porites divaricata; assembly: GCA_038088405.1. Taxonomy (NCBI): domain Eukaryota; kingdom Metazoa; phylum Cnidaria; class Anthozoa; order Scleractinia; family Poritidae; genus Porites; species Porites divaricata. The sequence continues at coordinate 26,281,285 of JBBMOI010000006.1, read as the reverse complement.
TAGTAGCCTCGTCCCCATGGAGGGCATTTTGCCCCTCCCATTTTTAACGAGGAGGCCCTGGGGACGAGGTTGTCAATGGCCAAGAAGAGGGCTAAGATAAACAGCCTTAGGTCTACTCAGCAAATAAAATTAAACAAAGAAAAATAAAGCAAGACTTCCTGAACAGCCTAGAATAGCTGGTCGATGAATACCTGCAATATTCTTAATAAAGTAGAGCGCCCAGCGACCTGCGTTCTTTACAGGTACAAGGATGTTGACAGTGACTTGTTTTTTCCAGTAGAATCCTTCTGGGTAGTACAGCTTTTTATCCTTTGAAGATCTAAACACGTGCTCTGACAACAACATGTTCCGTCCCCCGGTTCGGCTATCTGTAAGCAGTAACTCCAGGAGGAACCTATCCCCTTTCCGAGGGTCGGGTACATGTTCCACTGAAACGATTTCCTGGAGTTTAAACCGTCTAAAGAATGAAGATACAAAAAAAAAAAAGAACAGGTCAAGACACAAGCTAAATCAGATTTAAGAGAAACTAATTTGCGCTGGTTTATTTGTGAACCTCTGTATGAAGGAGGGGTAGAATAGAAGCCCCTTCACAGAGGTTAAGTAAAGTTCGAGCCACGCTTGGGCTGGTTTCCGTTCGATCGGGGCTCAATAGACCATTTTCGATATATTAAAATTCATACGTGGCTCCGAGGCCTGGGGAATAAAACAAAAGAAATGTTTTATTCATCACTGAACCTCAAGATGATTTCTTTTGTTTTATTCCCCCAAGCCTCGCAGCCATGTATGAATTTTAATATATCGGAATTGGTCTATTGTAATTAACTAAAGAAGTGGCGGATCCAGGAGAGGGGCCTTGGGAGTCCGCCTTCCCCCCCCCCCTTTACTTTTAGACCAAACTGAGGCCCGAAGGACCGAAAAAAAAATTTTGGAGACCGGCCCCCCCCCTTATCTAAGGGTCTGGATGACCGCCCCCCTCCCCCTCCCCCTCCCCCTCCTGATCTCAAGGTCTGGATCCAGCACTATGAAGAGCATCTTTCCATCTTAGCCCCATAGGGATATTTACACAATATTTCATACCGAGGAAATTTCTCTTCCAAAGCTCCCATGTAAATAAGAACAACTTCCTTGGCTAAATTTGGGTCCGTTCTGGCATTGCCGATCGCGTTGTCCCTCCACCAAATGTCCTCGTTTTCAAGTAATGGCAGAGAGTTGTTGGTGTTGTCCGTGGGATACACGGCAGCAAAATGCGTGTTGCTTTTATTTCGAGCACCCTGCAACCGTAATATAACCATTCAATCTTTGGTAGAACGAACACAAAGCAAGTGTCACTGAGTGTTTTTAACACGAATTTTCATCGCTATTACTGATAAATGTAAGAGAGCTGCAAATAACATTTGGTCATCGAATAATGTCACAAAATTAAAAAAACAAACAAAATTAAATAAACCATCACTGTGGTCGTAAATGATATGATGTCCAGACAAAATTAATACCAAAGACTATCAAATTTGTAGCTGAATAAAATCTACCTTAAGCGCAAGTGAAATAACATTTTTGTGACAGTTGGGCCTTAAACAGCCATCCTGCGAAACATACCACTATTATGCACAATTTTAGTTAAAGACGCGTAATTGAGTCTGTGATTGAGATCGACTAAATTGTTGTTTTGTCCAACCATTAGGGTGACTCAGGCTTAGCCGAACATTTGTCCTTTCAAGAAATTAATTTTTTGGCAGCAGTCCCTCATAAGGCTCACAATCGCCATCATTAATCGGTCTTAATCACATTAAAATCACTATTATAATCGACCATAGTTATCTCTCATCATCATAAATAACTATCATTGTCACCTCTACTTTCCCTATTGAAGTTATGAATACATGAAAATCATATATGTAATCTTACATGAAGGAAGATCATGGCAGTTATATACGCAACTTTTGGCCGTTACGGAAAGGAAGCCTGAAAAAAAATTCAGGCTTGTACGGGATTCGAACCCTTTACCTCTGCGATACCGGTGCATGCAGCGCTCTACCAATTAAGGTAACAAGCCAACTGGGAGCAGGTCGTTGAATGGGTTCGTTCTAAACCCGTTAAAAGATGGTGATCAAGTTATGAAAATATGAAAGTCATATACGTGAACTGCGGAGTGAAGAGTTATATGAAGGAAGATCATCGCAGTTATATACGCAACTTTCCCTGTTCTCGTTGATACAACTATCATCTATGGGTCTGGAAAGGCCGGGGGGGGGGGGGGGGGCCCTGATCCTACATTCCTGCTCCACATTCTCATTCTCTGCAAGAGAATCCCGCATACTGCACGTTTTTCTTCCCCCAAATCATTTTTTTTCCCAGACACACTCCCGGGTAGTGATCAAATCTCGTATCCCGTCAACGTTTCTCGAATCAAGCACTGAGTTTTGGTCAAATCCCAGATTCCGGTAATCAGACCCTTCCGGTTCCAGAGCCTGTCATCTCACTTACCTGAAATCGAATCAGCTTGTGCTTCACTAAATAACTTGGTTCATAATGGCAGCTGGTCAACACATCCTTAATTTCCTCAGAATTAACAAACGGTGGGTGCATGTCATGTGATCGTTGCAACTGTTCTTGGTAATCACTTATCTGTACAGTATTATCAGTCACGTGACTGTCATTAACCATAGCCCAAAGAAATAAGCTTGATATTACATTAAATTTTACTTCTCTGCCGAATAAACGCCAAGCAACGTGCAGATGAGCTCTGCCCGCATTGTGTTTATGTAGTATGCTAATAAAATATCTATTGTTTTTCGTTAAGAAACATGCACTTGAAATTTGAGACGGAGTATTTGAGAAGTTTCCCGGTTGGCTTCCACCCAGATTATCAGTGGCCGACCCGACAAAGGCAATTTTCCGAAGATTCTCCAATGTCTCGTTGGAGCTCAGCCATAGCTCGGAATTTCCACTCGACGAAATAGCAAACTGATATTCGCCCGTCACGTTAGGTGAGATAAATCCAAAAATCCGCTCACCAAAATTGTTGTGTTTTTCACTTGGTTTAGCGGATGACATTGATAAAGTCCTACGTTTTGAAGGAGCCTGTGGAAATAATATGAATTCACGCAAACTCTCAACTCGATAGCCACACACATGCTCCCATATATGGTGGTTTAAAAATCCGGGCAGCGAACGAGTAACATCCTTTATTTCATTTTCAAGCTTTTTTGCATGAAGTAGAGTGACGTTGTCTCCAAGATCATTCGACGAAATCCGCAGAGTAATCGATGATTTTGAAGCTTGAACCGTAACGTCCGAACTCGCCTCATAACTCTTGACTTCCTGAAATACATCATTCGAAATCCCTTTAGTAAAATGCTTTCCATGTTCCATGTAGACTATAGTTGTTCTTGACTGTATGCCCAAATATATACAAAAAGCAAAAGCGACTACGAAGATTATCAAAAGCAGAATATGAATCCTATTTCGCTTTGCTTGATTGTAACACACGCGCATAGTTTTCATACTTAAATTCTAGTTCTTTGCGAAAGTAAAAAACAACCATCTAGTCCACGGCAATGAAGAATGATTGTTTTTTTATCGTGTTGTAATCAGTAACTAAATTGTCTTTGGGTAATAAATTCGTTCCATTTGAGAAAATTGTATGGATTCTTCTGAGATGGAGGTTCGGGTCTTAGCAACCAAATTTATCAATACTAGAAAATCTAATATCAATCAGTCAAGGAATCAATTGATAAAACCGGTATATGGAAAGCAGGAAAGCATGATTTAAGCATTTAATTACAGTGGATCGTCACTCTACGGTCACCGGTTAATATTTGAGAATTTTTTTGGGTGCCCTTTCCGAGTCACAAACTATCACTATCGTCAACTCCGCTTTACGGACACTATAAGACCTGCGCACTGACTATAGAGAGGAGAAGTGTGACGTCACGTTACCATGGTAGCACTATTTCTGGATGACAACAAAACCAACGGCGACGGTGACGGCAAGGAGGACGGCAAAAAATAATATGTTTATATTAACAAACAACAACTTTGCACGTGCGTCACGCTATTTTGTACGAGTCTTTGCCGTCGTTCCACCATTACAACAAGAAAAGTCCGCCTAATTTCGCGAGCCCTCGTTATGGAGCAGGTGAACAAAACAAAAATTGCGGCTTTCTTTGTCTAACCTAGATAACGATAGATCCGGTCCCAAAGAAAATTTCGCCAAAATTTGCCAACTTAAATGAAATTAAATAAGGTCGGTGAAGTTTGAAATAGTGCGAATAGACTTTTAAGTGACTTATCGGTTTATTCTCATCCAGATATTTTGCTACTATAGCAACGTGACGTAACGACTTCTCCTCTCTATTTCATTGTCACAATTATAGAGTGTTTTCACTCACGTGGCCAGCATCTATGCAAATTTATTGGAATAAAAGAAAGCGTTTGCTTAAGAAAAGAGTTCAACTCCAACAGGACTGGTTTGGGACACGAACATGGCCGCCGTTTCATTGTTTTGGGACACCAATATGGCCGCCGTGATGTCATGTGAAAACACTCTCTAAGTTAATTGAAGACATTGTACCCTGTCGAATAACGACAGATTTGCAGGGGTTATTAAGATTTTATTGCCAAAAACAGTAGCAAAGAAGTATGACATGACTGATTTTGGTCTGTCTATAGATCTTTCTTAACTGATAACAGGTTGATCGTGAGGTTTCTTTAGGGTGAACTTGTTACAGTTACAGCTGAGAAATGAAATAAAGTTTATATCCATAAATTAGTTGTCCGTGACTTTTTTCCCGAGAGTTCACTTACACTGTATTACGGAAACCCGGATAATACGGACACCAAGGAATGTCCCCTTGGTATCTTTATTAACCGGGGTCGACTGTAAAGCCCCGTACAAACGCATGCAACAGTATTGGCCAGCAACTCCTGATATTGTTGGATGTTACATGTTGCGTCCGTTTTCACACCCTGTTGCGTGTTGTTGCGCAAAGTTTGAAACCGGTCAAAAGTTAATCTACGTGCAAACGGACGCAACAACTCCCAACATTGCGGGCCAGCAATGTTGGGAGTTATTGCGTTCGTTTGCACGTAGCTTATTAATTGTTGGTTTTCATATGACGTCACCAAAATTCAAACTACAAAACTATCGATCCTACTGAGATTTTACTTTCATGGTGTATTAGAGCAGCTGAAAACTAATTTTCAAACAAATTTTCGCTTCAGAAGGGTTCTTGGTTTTGTGATAGAGTACGCTTGAATTTCTAAGCTTTTGCGTGACGCAGCATTTACATGACGGCCGAGAGAGCTGTCATTTAGGTCAAAAAAGAGACTTTTTTCACGGAATTGTGCCATCTAAGCAGTTCAAGTATTAGAAAAAAGTATTAATTTAATGTTTATGAGTTTCTCTAGGAGTAAATTCACGCTTTTCTAGCAAAACTCGGTAACAGATGTTTCTGTTAGTTTCCGTCCGCCATGTTGGAGCTCATCCAGATGAGCTCCAGCATGGCGTCTCCATACAAAGCTCTATAAATTTGGGTAAAACATTTCCCCGGATATCTCGTATTCGAATTATTCCTTCGACCCAAATCTTGGCGAGGGTCTTTGTATATTTACCTCCTTTCATTTCCAAGATTCTGGACTTTATCAGTCGAATGGTTTTGATTTTTATTTTGACCTATTTTGAATGGCGTGACACTGAAAACCAGCAATAGTTCATCAGTCGGTCAATCAATCTTATCTAATCTAATCGATTTACCATCGTTTTCACTGCCGTCGTCGTCGCCTTGCTTAAGGTCCCTACTAATTTAAGAACAACGGCTTCCAAGCTTCCAACACTCAAAATGTATACTTTCAGCTTTCTTTCATGTACTGGCCATTCACCTCTCCTTCCAACAAAAAGTCCACAATAATTTCCTTCTACCTCCCCTCTTTAAAAGCAGATTACACTATCCCTCAGTATAACAAGCGAGAAGTGTAACTTTTTCTCTTATTGCAGGTGGTTACAATTTCAAACGACCGCGCAAATTTCATGTTATGCTAATTAATCGCGATGTCTATATAAATTTTTAGAAAATCTTAGGCTTATAGTTATCAGTGGGTCAAGTAGAAGTTTTACATTGCCAGGATTGCGTGGTGTTAAATTGTATTTGTTTTATAATAAACAAAATTGTTGGATGAATAACTAGCCTGCGTAGCTGGCGGGATGCTTGTGCCCGGGGAACTTTTTCGGCGGCGAATCCGCTTCCCTCCCGGGGGGGTACTCCCATATATGGGCTATATAGGTACGTGCCGCGGAATAGGGTATGGTTTTTGAGGTTCTCGGTCCTTAAATAGGGTATCTTGTTTGACCCTTTTGGTTCTGTGTCCCTGGTGTGGTCCTTAGATAGGGTAGCTTAATATTAATATTGTATTATCTAATACTGGAGTGTGAAAACGCCCGCCGGTTACGATTGCATATTATTAAACTAGGCTTATTCTAGTATTTTATGCTTGATGCTAGCATTCAATGTTACAGAGAAGAAATAAAGTTTTCCTTTTCATGCTATTAATACTTTTGTTTTTCCCTTGAATAGGGTGTCATTTTTCGGCTTTGGGCCTTAAAAAGGGTATCAGTATTTGCTTTCTTAGTCCTTAAATAGGGTTAGGGTTCACGAACCTTCGCGGCACACCCCTATCCAAAATTCGCGGGAGTAGCCCCCCCCCCCCCCCCGGGAAAACCCACCCTTCTCGCGGCTCCGCCGCCAAAACAATACAGCACTCCCACACTTATCCCGCCAGCTACGCAGGCTAATGAAAAACCGACTGAAATAATGTTGAACATATGTTATATGCAGCTGGTATTCGGCTAGTATCCCCTGCCTAAATATACACGAAATGGAGAAATTCTTTCGTTCTTAATAGGCCATTCGCACGATGGCGTCATTTTACTACAACGACCAGAATTCTTTTCGTTTTTCCTTTCACATTTAAATTTGGTAATCCCAGCGAGGTTTAAATAACAAAGGCGATAATTTTCACAAGAAAGGAAAAACCCGAAGGATTCTGGTCGTAGTAGTAAAATGACGCCATCACGCAAATGGCCTATTCCTTTTGTAGACCTGAGGATCGCCATTCTTGCTTACCGCGTGTTATTGTCTTCCCGGCAAGTTCCTCATAATTTTGTTTTCAGAAACAATTGGTTACTTTATTGATAGAAACCCAATAACACAGTTGAAAGTAAATTTTTTGAAATGTGTTCAAAGGATCGTTCAAAGGTAAATTAACAGCCTAACTCGAGGTCAAGGTTATGTATTATTCAACCACATTGAGTTTTTTTTAAAACCCCAGATGTACTAAAACCAAGTCAGTTTTGCGATGCAGAAGTGGAACGCCATGAGTAAGCGAATTATGTTGCCGATAGAGAGCCAAAAGACACCAAAATAAAAGATTTTGGCGATGATTCGTGAGATTATGTTCCTTTGGCTCGTCCCAGGACTGCGTATGCATTATTCATGTCTGTCAACAGCAGGTGTGAAGGCAAATTGCTCGCCAACCAATCAGATTGCTTTGTGTTTATGATTCATATCCTCTATAGGGCCGGGCAGAGAGCGTATGTTATTGTTGTTTTTCTGTATTCGCGCCATGCTAAAATTTCAGTCCATTTAACGTCGAGAGAGTTTAGAGCAAATACGGTGAAACAGGAAACTCACTTGAAGACACGGATTTCAGCAAACTGGTTCATTTAGATGCAGGTAAAGTAATTTTAACTTTAATTTGACTTCAGGAAAAAGATAATTGGTCGCTCGACTGTTCCGTTACAACTTACAGCGTTGTTCGTCAATTATGAATATTAAAGAAAGGGGATTATCTGTTATTCGTAACAAAAAATAGTTAAAAGCTTTCGGAAAAACATTGTATGGAAACGTTCCACGTCATGTTTTGATCGAAGTAATACGGATGGACTAACGATACTCGTTTTTCTCAATTTCTCAAATCGTCGTTTTTTATTTACATATATGTCGGTTATGTCTTGTTATAATTTGGAAAAAACACGTGGTTAAGTTTTGTTTAATAGTATACTCTTTCCCACAACATTCTGGTATTGTTTTGATACAAGAACAAAAATGCAACAAGGTATCCCATAAAAAACCTTTTAAAATATACGTGATGCTTAAATTTTTAGTGCTCATTTTGAAAAGTGTAAAATTGTAGGTGTCAAATTTTATTCGTAAATAGCAAAAAAGCAAATATTAACGTCGCTATTGATTAAACAGCAATGGCTGAACACGGTCGAAACAAAATGTATTTATTACTGAGTATAGTCTGTAAAATTCTAGAGCAGAAGTGTTCAATTTCGTAGCCAGGTCCAATAATGAACGTGATAACAACTTAAAACACTAGTACCTTTCAACAGGTATAGGGAGAATAGTTAAATATGACTGGTTATATTACTATATTTTGGCGCGTGACTGGCATGGGTTTAGGCAGCAAAAAGAGCCGAATTAGGGACCTACTTAAAATCGATCTAAAAATTTACTGGTGATACTGAGTTACCGGTACTATTTGAGTCACAAAAAGACCTTTTAGAATACCTGGAAGAATACTGCCCGGGATTTTAGTTGTACAGGTTTACTTAAAAGATTAAAACTGTCCTGCGTCTGTTGTCAGATATTAAAAAGCAAGGGTAATGTTTATGCTTGATGTAGAATTGAATAAATACCTGTCAATGTATATGAGTCATAAAAGCGAACTTTGCGGATATGACTCGGCAATTGAGCATGGCTTTAATAGCTTACTTGATCAGAAA
>JBBMOI010000006.1:26172500-26270000 GCA_038088405.1 Porites divaricata | reverse complement strand
TATTGTTGCCAATTATAACTTTTCTCTGAAACATTTGAATACGTGAAATGACATGAGAAGTTATCGTCCCCACGTCACATGTATACCTTTGTTTGACGTCATCAGCTGCGTTATAATACAAGCACTGTTTCCTCTTGATTTAGCAGTAATAGACCATCGCTCAGAACACCATAAATGTTTATAAACCAGCCTTTAAATTTAAAATAACAACCCTCATCTGCTTTTTTTTTTCAGAATTAACGATTGTTTATTTACTTTGATAGGTTTATAAAGTCAAACATGTCTGGAGTTTACACCTACTGAAAGTAATAACGGCTCCTTGATTTCTCCCTCAGCCGTGAAGTAGACAGGCGTATTTTAATATTGCAGTGCTAAACGTTTAACCAGAGTAACATGTAGATGTCTGGCGTTATAAAAAAAAATTCTGAAGTTCATTCGGACGGGTCCGATTAGTTTAGACCAGTTTAGCTACTCCAGAAATCTGATATACAGATAAATCCAAGCCCCTTTGTTAATCGAGGTTGCATCACGCAGGACCTTAGCAAACCGGACTACAAATTTCTAAAATGAATCTGCGCGCACAAGAAATCATTGCGATTGCTGAACCCTTGAACCCGAGTCTTCGTTTGAACGTGCGCATCTTTTGCTGGAGGTAATATTCAAATTTTTATATGAATTTTCCCTAAAAGTATGATTCAAAATCAGTCTTAAACAGTGGGAATCTGAAATGTATCTATTATAGTAGAGTTTTCTGCTATTCTACTGTAAACCTTTGGATGAATACCTTCCTCTGGATTTTCATATTGTTTCAGTTTTACTGAAGTAGAGCTAGTAAAACTCAAACTTCAAAAATGCAACAAACTATATTTCGTTTTCTAGGATACTGAAAAACAGCTTGTTCCCCACGAAATTTTCTGCCAAACGCTTTCACGTCCGGTGATAGTCATTCCATGGTACTTTCGTTTCACAGACTCCACTACTCTATACAGTAGTTCCTTAATCGGTAAAAAGTGAAAGGATTCAGTACAAAAAAAGGATTATTTTGATGACTATAAGACACTGCTTCAACATACCACGTTGCTTCAGTGGAGGTAACATTACATACTGATCACCAAATTTCGCTTTTCAAATCTGAAAGATAGCATCTCTAATGTCTAAAAACGGTCGATAATGCTACGTGCACAAGGCCTTGTGGGATACCTTAACCTTGCATGTAAAGTGAAGGTTTTTCTCGGCCCTGGTTACGCACAATAGTTCCGCAGCTGGCATCACCGGGGTTAATCAAAATCACTGATCAAATTTCACTTCAAAGACTGCAGATTTCTTCGTTCGATGAGAAAACGCCAGCGCGGGTAATGGACTACGATCATTTACTCGTCGAAGATTCAGTCGCTTGCGGTAAGAATAAATCATCGTTCTGATTATAGTCACTAGTTTAGCCGTCACGGTTAAGTAAGTCTACCGATTGCTCCAAAACATGGAATAGAAAGTGGTTATTACCTTATTAAGATCCAGAATTGAGAAAATAACAATGTGACACCGGTCAGCCCTAATTTTGTTTTTCACTGAAATCTCCTGTAAAGAAAGAGAAACATTTGAGAGGGATGAATACAAAGTGTACAAAGATTGTCGGTTGCTATTTAAAGCTCTTATATGCCATATCGGTAGCGTATAACAAGGAGATTCTAATTATCCCTTTTAACTAAAAGTTACTAGACGATACGCCCGGTAAAGGAAAATACGACTAATTGGGTTGGTTCGATAAGAAAAGAGGTGTTTGTTTTTTAATGTGAACTACATCGAATACTGTTGAATAATCGTAGCAAACCTCTCATCTTTTGAACTTAATCTTCCAAGTAAGCGTTATGGAATGACTAATGCTAAAACAAATTACTAAATTAAAAAGATCATAAATCATTTGTGTGTCCGACGAAAACGTATTTTACCGTTTGCGATTTGCATTAAGTTGAAGCCGTCTGAAAACGTATATCACCAGATAAGTGATTAATGATCACGTTAACTCTTACACGTTGATTAAAGAAACGCACCCCACGGAAATACGTGGGTGAGTGAATTTCTTCAAATCAGTTTAATTGACTTGAAATAATGAATATTTTACATATAAGCTCGTGTTCCTTTCCATTGAATTTTAACTGGCGATCGGAAGTTATAATACGTATGTGGTATAATCAAAATTATTAATAACCTCTTTGGTCTTATATGTCGTTTATGAGATCACTCCAATTGTTGTGTTTATAAGTTGCGGTTCATTTTGTATATTGATGCCTAAGGGTGTAATTTCACTGATGTGAGGATTTCGTTTTACGCCAATTAAAATCGAGGAGGCACGTATTGGTTTCAAAGCTAAGAAGATTAAGAAACTCGCCAAAAAAAGCGTGCTCGAATGAAATTCAGTTTCATTTGTCGGTTAGGAAGACGTTTTCTTTTTTTTATTTTAAGGCGGAGCTTGAAATACAAAAAGCTACTTTTCGCGTTAGAATAACGTAAGGACGATTGCACTGTTCCAGGTCAGTGCGAACACAATGTTCAAAGAACTCAAGTTAATTTTCCTTCGACCCTTTTTGCATATACTAAGTGCGTATCACAGTCAAGGAAACATAGTGGTCCGGTAGGGGATGGGTCAGGAATGTACGGAGAAAGTAAAAGATCATGAAACCGTCAGGTCCTGAACCGTCTCATAAACATTTACGTAAACTTACCTTTTATATATATACAGGCAATAGAGTTGCAGTTTCGTCAAATGCAGGGCTCTGTCACACTTATTGAAAAATGGAATCAAAGTCCCGCGTCCCGCTCCAAACGAGTGCGCATTCGACAAAGAAGTGAAGGAGATGTCAACAGCCTCAAGCACTGTTAGTTTTCCTGCCTGTATGTTTTGCTAACTGTTGTTTGGGGGGTGGGGGGGAGAGGTCAGTTGATAGTTCGTGGAAAATCGATGGAAAAATATAGATTTATGAAAACGTCGTGAATAGATATCGACTCATGGGAGTTGTTCCAGCGCTGCCACCTTGCAGGTTTGGGCTTCTATCCGAAGAATAGTGACAGAAGTACACAATCTACAAGGGGGTGGATCTCAGTGAACACATGTCATTAAGCCAAAAGTCACGAGGCGTCTCCTGACATCTCATTTAATTATTTGCTAAAACCTGCACAAATTAGGCCAGTTTTTGTCAGATTTGCCGTTGTCGCCAGATTCGCCAGTTACGTAGGGCGGTTCTTGACATCTTATTTGAGTTCTCACCAACCCTCTGGCGAATTTTCACCAGATTCGCCATCTTAGTCGTTGCGTGCATTTCTAGACATGAATCAGAAAATAACTGCATGTTTGCTCATTGTACGATTTACGTAAAACGTTCAGGTTTTAATCTAATCAATGTGTTTTAATCAATAGCTGGGCCCTGAGTCTAAAAAGTAAGCCAGTGCAGCCCCTCAAACTGTCACGCAAGTAGCGATTTAGGTAAAGTTTCAAACGCAACGAACGGTGACTTTTTAGACCATTTGCAGTTAAAAATAAACATTCGTGCCACCGTCGTAATTCTTCCAGTGTGGTAAGTACCGCCCCGCGCAATATGTGGAGCTGCCCTCTTTAATCTCTTGTACTCGGGCTTGGTAGCAAAAAATAGATTCCGGTAGCCTGCATTTGCTGGAAGCCCACCTAGGGTTTCTATAAAAAAGCTAGAGGATAAGTTTAAGCTTCTAAATTTTTTTAGAAATGTTTCTTAAGAAATTGGATCATTAAATATTCTGATCGTTTTTCTCCTTTTAGTAAGGCATCCATGTCACAGTTCTGTACGTAAAAGGTTGATTAGCTTTAACCAATAAAAGTGTAAAACTTCATTACATCGTAACTTGGTGCGGCTGGCGCAACATTTCCCGCCCTTGGCCAAGGTACGCAGGAGGTACGCAGTAATATCTAACCAGTCAGAGCAAGCATGATTACTGATAGCCAATCAGCATTGTCAAAGCCAACAGTCAGTTCGTCTTACGTCATCGGGTCTCCAACGTCACTTTTAAAGCCCCATGCAAACGGACGCAGCATCGGTTGGCCAACAACTCCCAACATTGTTGGATGTTTGCACACCCTGTTGCATGTTGTTGCGTCTTGTTGGGAGTTGTTGCGCAACGTTTGAAACCGGTCAAACTTTTAGCTACGTCCAAACGGACGTAACAGCTCTCAGTAATGTTAGGAGTTGTTGGCCAACGCTGTTGCCTTTTGCACTGTGCAAGTACCGTCTTTTAACCAATAAAAATGTAAAAGCATTACGCCGTTACTTGGCGCGGCACGGATGGCGAAACATTTCCAGTATATGTTTTCTGACAGCCAATCAGCATCGTCAAGCATTGTCAGCCAATAGGCAGCTTGTCTTTCGTCATTGGGACTTCAAAAGCAAAATCACTGTTAACACGCTTGACGGTTGATGTGACCAATCACAATCACACAAACATACTTTTTGTTAACCAATCAACAGCGAAGTAAAGCCAAAATGAAAATTGGACAATCAGAACAAGCTTTGGACGACTGCGTGACTGTCTTCGCACTCAGTAGACTTGCGCACAAAATTTCACACGATTTGAACTTATAGCTCACTTAACTTCAACTACGTTGTCTTTTTCTTATGCGGCTTGCGAGGTATGATTTATTCCACGTTTTTAGGGACTCACAAAACTTCACGGGCAGCGCTTTCAGCCCAACCGGTTATTTCCGCTGTGAGAAACGGACGTATTCTGACTTAATCATGTCTCCATATATTCACAAGTCGCTGAAGCAGGAACAAGTAACAGCATTGCAAAGATTACGATTCAGACTTTTTAAATCCTATTGTGTGCTTACAGTCGAGACGAAACAGATTCACGTGACCCAGCCTCATGTCAACCATCACTGCTGACATGAGCTTATAGCGTGTCTTTTCCTTTGAACACGCAACCTGACACAATCTTATTAAATTCAGTGCAGCTGACAGGGATTACTGGGCATAATATCTTGAGGAAATACTAAAGTCCATTTAGTTTTCAGCATAAGTTTAACCTTAAAGTAATTGTTTTTTCTTCAACGGTTTATTGTTGTTTTAACAACGTTGAGATACTTACATCACGCTATGACACCAAGGCGAATTATTCTTAAACAGCAAAGTCTTTCCGCTTCGGAGAATTGTGACGCTTTAAAACAATTAACTTTCAGTTTACTTTGTATCTTGTTACAGGAAGCAAACAAACAGCTCACAATACAATATAGAAACAAAAGTGGTCGATCTTTAGCCTGGAAATACAGCGGTCTCTCTCTCCTTTCACCACTAAGGACCGTGCGTTTCGCGGGGAGAGAAACTCGCACAAAACGAAAAAACGTCTGCAAAACTTCCCTAGTGGCGAGGAGCGACAAGAGATTGCTGTGTTCGTTCGCAGGCTAGTCGATCTTATCCCTGGCTGTCTGCGTCAACTGGAAGGCCTTTCACCACTGTAGTTGACAATAGGTCCCAAGCTGGGCTGTAGAATATCAGGTGCGGTTGTATGATGATGACCTTTTTCTGGAATGGCGCGCGTCAAACAAAATGGGATTAACAAATGTCAAAGTAAAGAATTTTTCCTTTAAACTGTTGAGATTGAATCTGCTCAGAATGATAAAAAACAGTCCTGAATAATGAAACATTTCTCTCACTAGAGCGTTCAATTTAAAATTGTGTCAAAAACCTTAAATCAGTTATTTTGCCGGTAAAATTTCGAAAATCGAATAGCCTCAGGAGAAACTGTTACTGAAGAGTTTTCATTGGGATGGTCTCGCCACAGGATTCCATCTAAAAACTCATTCGCTGAAACTATTAGTTTATACAGCCTGATATATGAATAGTACCATGTCTGGCCGAAGGAATAGACTTTTAAATCAATCTGTGTAAGATTGCCCTAAAAAAGTTGAGCTGTTTAGTACTATCTTAAAATTCAGTGCATGAAACCCTGGTCATAAGCGGCTATGTCCGCCGCTTTTTTTTTTTTTTTACTGAAGAAACTCACTGTATGGTAGCAGGCATCAGTCGTCATGTTCCTGACCCAATTGGCTCAGTTCCTTTTGACCGAATCTAAACACCTCTAAGATGGTGGATCATCCATTTTCTTATTTTTTCAGTCAAGTAGCAAACGGATTATTATCTCCATAGGACGAGAACTAATGACCTAATAGATTCTTATTTTTTTTCTAGAACACACGGCTCATGTAGATTATTAGAAATCAAAACAAAAGATTTACAATGTTATCTTTTCAGCTCTCACAGGTACTAATATCATTGAACTATTTAACAAAAAGAGAATTGTTGAGTTGTCGTTTGGGACTACTCAGCTGACTACTGAAATGATTGCAGTTTTGAGATCTGTGGGTATTTTGGCCGAGTACTGGGCCGGGTGCATAACCATTTTTATTGACAGACAAGTGACTTCAATGTTTCTAGTGGTCTTATTTTCTTATCTCCTTACAAGCTTAACGAAGTTTTCTATTTGCAAAACGTTTCGTGATTGGCATTGATCACACAGTCTCGGTTGTGTTTTAGTCTATTCAACTCAGCGTGTTTTTCAAGCATGGTAAATATGTCGATGATAGATGCGGTGCCGTTCCTTAGACTCTCTTGTAACAACAAAATTAACTATTTTTCCTGCACAAGTGCTAATTGTAATATAGAAAGAGGTTCTTTTGTGTTAAAAGCACATTCCCATCGTATTTTATTGCGCGTATCTTTTCCTTTCAATTTGTTCGTGTCTTAGAATGTTTGTTGACTGAAAGCTCACATAGCTGTAAAACTAGGGCAAATAATTGCTCGATGACAACTCGTGACATTGGTTTGAAACATCACGAGATTTGGCTCCAGACACGAAACGATGCTCGAAAAAGTACGGTATATCTTGGCAAACTTTACTAAACAAAACTATTTTAATGTCAAGCAAACCAACAATTACTTCACAAAACATAGATTCTGTTCAGGGACTTAGTTCAATGAACCAAAACAATTGCCTTTCAAACTGCTTTCAATTTTCTAAGCTTGTGTACACAAGCGCATGCGTAGAGTGATTGATTCCTTCATGGGACAGATTGGCGTGCTATGTCACGGAGCTGAACCAAGGATTTTAATTTGATTATGTGTCTGAATGCCTCTTGTAGGATAACACTCCAAGATCGCCTACCGTAGTGGCATTATGTACTTGATGTATTTCTCTCTTGGAGTCGCCGGACAATATTCTGATGCTTCGACAAGAGGGATCTATTTCGCTGCCCAGTGGAGCAGACGTACATGAAGGAAATTCACGGAATAAATCAAGTAAGTGAAGCAATGGTTGTTGATTTTAAGAGATACCCGCAATGAAGTGGGCGTTCTACACGCAGAAAGTCAGCGGCAAGTCATTTCCGTAGGAAATCAGCTGTATTTTCGCGGAAAATCTTAGTTCGCGTGAACAGTGTGAGACGAATAGTAGCAGCGTATTTTACTAGCCTTAAATTGAAATGATCAGTATGAAAGGGAATAAGTAATATCTAATGTAAGCAGGTATAAGATCGCTTTTATTTAGGCGGTGTTCGTTCGTTAGCGGTGTGACCCCTGCGTTTATCATTGCATCTCCGAAACAAGGACGCCGGGAACCTATTGTTTTGACTGATTGCTTCATTACGACACTTTATATATAGAGTTCTGTGGACGAAAATTGCATTGAGCTGATGACGAAGTCCAGCCATTTGTTAATCCACACGGTATGTGTGTACATGAATTTGGAATTGTTCTGATGCGTCTTTGCGCAATAATAGCGGGAAAAGTTAATTGAAAATCAGCTCAAAATTGACACCATTCCAAATGGACTTCACGTGTCTTTGGAAATGAAGCGCGCGTCGACGCCGCAACTCTGCATGAAAATTAATTCGCAATGACAACAGAATTTGTTAAGTAAACACGATCAGAGATGCCATAAAGGAACTCCGTTTGTGCATATCCTGGGCCAATTAGGGATACCTCATTTAATTCAAGTTTAAACTTCTTTGACGGAGATGTATAAAGAGTTTACCGACAGAACGACTCATTTACATAAAACTTAATAACTAAACACAACAGGGAATTGGCTTAGATACTTCAATCCATGATACTGCAGTGAGCCAATATAATAATGCTTATATTTGCGTTTTAAATATTCTTACTAAGAACTTTAACTCACTTTGGTCCGCTGTTTCACTGGCAAGAAATCCAAGTCATTGTTTATATAAAAGCCCAGTGTCTGTGAAATTGAATAAAGCGGATGCGATATAAAGCTTACACAATTTCACGACATTTGACATATCTTTAACATTGCTTTCAACATTTTGTGTCACAAAGCAAGAAACGTAACGAGGGCTTTGTTTATTTGGAAACTTAAGGATGCAATGTCAAAATTAAAAAATGGAAAAATCCGCACTCCAGTTTTGGTGACCTTTAAATCTTCTGACGCAGATTCTTAAGATCCGTGAGATTAAAAATAATTTGCACTTTAACACGTCTCTGTGCGGGGCGGGGTACATTTCCTTCCTCCCGTCCTTTCGCTTTTTAAAGTTTTTTTAATTTCAAGTTTAGTTCTCCATTTCAAAACTTGACACTCACCAGTTTTGTGATTTGTGTTTACCATTGTTGAAAGCGAGAAGAAGGTACGAAAATCTCTGTTCTCACATCATTTTCACGCGTAAGTTAATCGTTGTCACGCTCCTAACAGTTTTCGTTCTGCGCGAACTGAAAGAGAATAAAACTTTCGTCTAAAGTAGTGGAGACGAACTGATATTTGCGTACTATCAGTTTTCTCTTGGTTTTCAGATATTTTTAAACACCTTATCACATATCGAATAACGAAAAGAATGAAATCCCATTTAGATTTTCTGTTTCCTTTTTTATTCGGATCACGTGATATTTTCAGGACATGCGCCTAAGCGCGAAATTTGATTTGGAAAGTGGCTCGCGCGGAAACGAGGAAAGGCGGGATACTACTGTCTTCATACACGTCTAGTTTTTTATATACACCTTCAAAATATGTTCCTTTGAGTTTACTGAATGATTTTATCCGATTATATGTGTTCAAACTAGGGTTTTTTTGCCATGAGGATTAATTTACCTTGCAGAGGAAAAGGTTAGCGTACAGCGTCAAGAAATCCGTTGCGGTCGTGACCGCTCGACTAAAAATTTTCACGTTCTACTCATCGAGAAATTATTGTGAACTCAATTTTGCTGTTTTTTCTGTTACAGAACATACAAGCAGTGGATATGAAAGGTAAGCTACTTTTTCAGCTCGTAGGGTTACAATGATTTATGATTTCAAAATAAACCTAACTTTCATGAAAGCTTATTGCCGAGCGCGCAATTTAACGGAGTTTTGATGGCTAATATATTTAAATGTGTTATAAACAAGTGGAGGCGAGCACTTATGATCAGTAACGTTTACCTCAGTAAACTAGTCCATTTGTGAATTTTCAAGAGTGTTTCCTCTGGATCGTTTGTTCATATTGAACTTGCGGCACTCTTGCGTAAGAAGAAAGCGTGGTAAAGTAAACAAATAAGCCAAACTTCCTTTGTTAAGTGACGCGAAGGGTATTTCTGATGCGCCGAGGAACACACATTTGTGCTCCATAAACTATATTACATCTTCGTAAAGACAAATTTTCTCAGGGAGAGGTCATTATGTTAGGAACTCTTCTTTCTTAAATGGCAATATCATTTGGAGATAAAAGGTGAGGTAGAAAACTGAAATCATTTAATAGTCTTGGATCTTTCTTTGGCCGGTGAGTGTTGTTTGCTCCTCACCAAAACGATCTCAGATTTTACGTTACATCTTTATTCGTTCTCTCTCCCCTTTTCTGTAAAGAATCACGCTATTCTAGCCAGCCAAACAGGGACTATTCTTTGCAAGTAATACGTGTTTGTTCACAATGTTCATTTTCAATGCGTCTATTATTTATTTGTCTAAACGTTACTTGTAGTTTTCAGCGGGTGATTACATAAATTATTAAGCTTAATTTCGTTTCTGTTCAGGGACTATTAGGAGAAGAAGTTTATTACCAAAAAGCGAGGTGATATCGTACTTTTCGATCAGAGAGTCAGATACTGCCTTGATTAAAATTATTGAAATTCGTAACAATTTCCTTAAAAGTACTTCATTTATTTAGTGGTCACAAGCGTACAGCTGCTGTTCCGAGCTGTTTATACTTTTGCTAGTCTTAATTAAGTGCGTACTGGCATTAAATTAGAAAAAGAAATCTCTTTGAATCGCCTTCATTTACTAATAAATCTCTTACTCAAATACTAATGAAAATTTGAAAATTCCAAAGTTGAAAAGGAAGATGTAAACTCAAATGGATTTCTATAATTGCTGTAAAATATGTTTTGATGTACACTGTATTTTTAGGTATAAATCGCGTATTCTTTGACGACTGTTGTCAAAATACAGTGTACATATTGCAGCAGATGTTGTACAAGACTGGGGTGGCGTGTGTTTCAACTAACATACATGTTGCGCACGAATGTTGATATTATATCATAATATGTTTTTCCATTGAGCAGTATATGGATGAGCTCTGGATGCTGAAAGGAAATTTGCAGATATTTCCTTCAGAGAAACGTTCTTTCCTGAAAAAGTTTGAGAGTCTTTGTAGTGCCTCATCTTAGATGCTAAGAGATTCAATAAAAACAATATAATTTATTTTATTCAACTTATGGGCTACTTATACCAGCACTTATCACACTGATGGGGTTATCCTGTATAAATATTATTATTATTGTTGTTGTTGGTTATTTTTATTATTATATGGAAAACTGGTTTGAGTTTGAGTTTCTATTTTTGTGTGATTTCAAATTTGTTAGTTACTTGGGGTGGTTGATATACATTGTAATTTGTAAGAAACTCTCATAACCCATCTCTGTCCTGATGAAATTTGAAGCAGGAACTCAAAGAACAAATCTTGAAGCATCCAGGCTGCAGTTTTGTTAAGAGACCTAATTCAATTCAATTTTGTTCACACTTTTATAAAATATTTACATTATATGTACAATGTAGTAAGGTAGGAATACGCTAATAAAGAAGAAGAAGAAGGAAAAAGAAAAAAATGGTTTGGATAGAAGCGTGCGGTACCGTTTTTTTTTCTGTTTTATTGATGATAACAATCATTACGACATAGCAACTGCGGTTGTGTTTTTTGGGTGTCACCTAAATTTTAATCAGGTTTTGTAAATATTTTATTATCCGAGATAAATGGATATGCTTTTCAACACACCTCTTTGGGTAGTTTGCATAGCAGACGCTAGAAAAATTTGGGCACACATACGCATAAAAAAATGGTTGTGCTGGCTAGGGTACCAGATTTCCTTTCTCGTACCTCATATTTCTTGTGCTCCTCCCATGCATGTGGCCTAGTGAGGCTAACTTTGGTTAACAATATCAGTCAATCATCTCCTATTAATTTAGTGGATTGAATTTGGTGGATCAATGATTATAATTTGATCACTGATAGAAAATCCTATCCATGATAACTGTCAGGTTGGCCATTTGGGTCAGTCTGATTATTTGTGAGAATCAATTATGAAATCTTAGCCGATTGGCCAATTTTCTGTTATCCACGCAAGCACTTTAACAATAACATGAAAATTACAGCACTGATTTTGCATGACACTCTAGCTCAGTCTTTAATTAATTCCTTATTGACATGGCCGGAAGTCTGGCCATTCATAAAAGTTAACTCAGTTAGCCTCTTCTGAACAAGTTAATTTAGCAGGAAAAGTTTTAAGAGGGTAACTTAGAAAATAGACTACTTGTTATATGGTAACTCAATAGTGTGAGCACAGGCACAGAAACTCTGTTAAATAAGTAATGTATCTGTGCTTTACTTTGCTGAGCATTTATACACTGTATATTTGTAAGACTTTACTGACTGTATAAGTTGTAAAATAAAATGTAAAAGAACAAATAAAACCAATGTCAAGTTTTGGAGACACTTTTTCAGCAACAGCTGAGGGCCCTTATTGAATGGAAGAAAACATTAGAGTAGTGGGCTCCCTGCCATAAAGTAGTAGTAGTTGTTGTTATTATCATTATTATTATTAATTATTATTATTAGTAGTAGTAGCAGTAAGTAATAATTTTGAAATAGGAAATGGACTGTTAAATGATAACATTTAAAATATTTAAACGAAGCACATTTGAGTGAACTCGAACAATGCTTTCTTGCAATTGGTTGATTAATAATTAGTGCCAGTATTTAAAACAACAACCCTGTACAGTGTTTGCATTGGCTGACTTTTCTTCAAATTTGTTTGATGTAGTGTCTACTCAAATTCTTCCAACTTTTAATTGCCTTATGACCTGCTGTGAGAGGTTGATTTAATTTTGAGAAACAGTCAGAAAGGTTTCAAATGTAAGGTAATGTTTTGACTCATGAAGAAAAACCAGTGTGATATATAAATTGTGTTTTCTCTGTCTCTGATAGACCACATTTAACTAATTAAAACTACATTTTTAAGTTTAAAAATGTTCAAAATGAAGAGAAAGGACAATTCAACAATTGCATGCTTATTGATAGTTAACTAAAATAACGCAACTAGACTTTACCAAATAGGTTGTGAGGCTGTCCCTTTCTCTTCATCCCAGTCACAAGCAGCAATTTAAATACAATGTAAGAATAAACTTTGTGATGTTATCTTGAGAGGGGGCACTCTTCACAGCTTGATTCTCCATTATTATGAATATATTAGTTATGGTCTCTTTGCACTCTGATTTTTGTGAATGGCTTAATTCTGATATAGAATTTTAACCCATGGGGTGAATGAAAACATGGAATAAATTTGGTTTTGTAAACACAGTGTTTTGGAAGAATCCAATTTTTCAAGGTCAGAGAAGCACTGTGAAAGTGGGTCACTGTAGGTTGTCAGTTTGAGCAATGATCTTGAAAAATGGGCGAAATGTTGCTGACGATTCCAAATCAAAACTGCAGAAGGCACAGTGTATCCACATGTGACTTCTGTCTGAGGTAAACAACTGTCTATGATTTGAAAAAGAGCTGCACGCGTGCCTTTGATTGTATGAATGCTGTATTAGATATTACAGGTAGATCACTTGGTTACTTCAGCAGGTTAGAAAAGTGGGTAGTGAACTAGTACGTTGTGGTTAATGTCCTCATTTAATGTACAGTACATGAACATGTAATACATATTAACAGGAAGCTGGAGAGTCTTGCTAAGCCAAGTTGTTGATTACCTTTCCTGTCCATTTATTGGACTATTAAGTGACAGCTAGATACATCAGTTTAGAAAGACTACAGTCAAGTTAATCAGTACCAGCTAAGTTTATTGGTTGATTTCTGACAGCAGATTTTTAAAGAGCAGAAGATGATGTTTTCTTTTCCAACCAAGAAGGATATTGGTTGACCATATCCTTGATGACTTTAATACTATATCATTCATTCCCTGATTTTGTGGCCAATTAATATTTCGTGCTTTGTAAATTGTTTTACTTTAATTTCAAGTAATTATATCCTTTTCGTTTGAGGATGTTGTGATTTTTATGTAATGAAATGTTTGTCAACTTAAGATATTTCATTTGGAGCATTTTATTTTCCGTTAATTTCATTATTTTAAAGTAAATACACACCAATGCACCTTCCTATAAACATGTAGTTTTTTTAACAAATGAATTATACAAAACTTTCTTTGATTACTGTATATTTTGAGTCTGTAATGAAATTGCATGGTTCTCAAAACTGAAAAAAGTGCATAGGAGGCTAGGTTTCAAATTATTATTTTTATTTGGTTGAGATTTAACAACACATTTGTGTGACTGTTTCCATATAGAAAGCTCGTACATTTACTTGCACCTCTGCTTTTCATAGTGTTAAAATGTTGTCTACAGTGTAATTGGATTATCCATTGGTTAGAATTTATATCATCTTCCAAGTTTTACTCTGCCTCAAAGAACTTATTGTTTATGCAGTGCTAAAAATAACTTTGAATTTAAATAATCTTCACCTGTATTCACCTTGGCATGTCCTGCTCATAATGAGGCAGACTAGAGATTATAAAACCCTTTAATTAGCAACTGTTAAAAGTGGCTCTCCCTCTGGCAGTTTTTGATCAACCAGTATTATAGAGGGTTGGCATAGTCTTGAAAAGTTCTTGAATTCCATTTTACCTTGAAAAGTTCTTGAATTAAAAATTTTTGAATGTAATAGCCTGGAAAAGTGTTTTTTAATGCTTTTTGGTTGTTCAAGACGGAATATACATGTACATTGTAAATCATAGCTCAGAGAAGATAAAGGTTATCTACATAAAGCCATTTTTGTTTTATGCAATGACAAGATGGTGGAGCGAACAGTTCAAGCCATAAATAAAGTCCTGTTAGAATTATTGCACCATGAAAATAAAAGAGATACCAAACTTCATTCAAAACCTCCAGGGGAGTTGTGCTAGCTGGGAGTTTGGTCAACATGTATATATTTTGTTCGATTTTTATCAAGGCAATTGGTTTCACTGAACTTAATCTCATTACAGTGAACAATGACCATATTATTGTACTGTAATAACTCTTACAGAACTTTCATGAAAGTTTGAGTGTTTCCGTAGGTTTTAGTGAGTAAATCCATGCTACCTATACTGTTGTTAGAACATGCTGTCATATACAAGGCTTTTACAGAAAAGAGTTATTATGAGCCACCATGATTATTATTCAATAATGCATTTGTGCAATTTCGTTTCAGACTTGTACTGCTACATGTAAAGTAAACAACATAATATGCTCTTACATGTAGAACTTGTTTAACATTACAATATGGTACTCAATGATGCAATAATGTGTCCATAACAAGTCTCAAGGTGTTGTGCTAATAATTATTGAAAGCCTTAGATCCTGAGAACTTTTTGCTTGTCTCCAGTGAGCTTTTTTATCTCTCTGTTATTTACTTAACAACTTAAAAATAGCCTGTACTTTTCCATAACTAATGGCGGCTTTGAATAACAAAACTTGTTGAAATTACAAGTAATTCTGTGATCAAATAAAATTGCTAACAATTGGTTGAATTTGGCCATAATTTTTTCCAGCGCATGAATTCATAATTTAGTAAACATCAGTGGCCTCTTAACTCTGTTGGATCTACCTTATCACTTGTTTTATATCCCTCTCATTTTTAAAAAGGTTGACTGGAACATGTACAAAACTCGGCTAGCTCAACTCATTTACATACATGTAGAGTCTGTACTTACAGAGGGTACAATGAAAGTCAGCTTTACAGCTTTATCTAGCATGTAGTAGCCCAAATGTCATGATTTCAACCTGCCCGAAAAAAATTTCTGTTATTTGAATTCCCCCTAAAAACTTCACTTGCTTTTAGGGCAAGTTAAGAACAGCTAGAAGTCATTATGGCATGATAGCATAATCCACGAGCCCTTGTACTTGTTTAGCTTTTGGACACTGTACTTTCTTTGCAGGCTGTAACATGACATAAAAATGAGCCAATTTTGAATTAACTTTTTTGTATGCACCGAAATTTCTAAGACAATTGGCTTTCATAAAATTATTTTCAAGTCTAACAAATAATTATTATTATTTGTTAGACTTGAAAATAAATTACATGTATCTGCTTTTTTACAGCGGGGAAGGTGATAATATTAGAGTATATGTCCGTGTCAGACCTCCGGATAAGCACCTTGAAACAGATGTTGATCGCACACCATGTTTAGAAGTAACATCTGGAAACACTATTGTACTGCAGTCAAAGCCTGATCCAAAGAACTTTTCATTTGATCATGTAGCTGATATCAATACAACTCAGGTAATTTGTGTTGGGCATCTTGGGAGGTCGTATTATTTTTACCAATTGAATTTGTCACTCTCTTTGTTTTTTTGTGCAAAAGCAAATCATTGCTGTCGTGTTAGTGTCCCAATTTTGATAAATTATCAGTGATTTAAATATACCTTTTGGTGTTTGTACTTGTGAATAAACAACATTCTGATTTTCTTCATTTTAGAACATAACAGCCTTGGTTAGTAGTGTAAGATCCCTTGATTTTGTTAAAAGTCATACTCTTTTACCACAGTTGACGAACAAGTTCGTATTTTTTTCTGTCCCTGTTCATGAGTTGTGCTAAATTCTTTTTCTACATTCTTCAGCTGAAGCAAGTATCATTTTGCCATTAATTTTTTTTCCTGCTGAGGGCACAGTAGTATACAAATTGCTATTTTAGGCACTAATTTAAAATCCAGCTTTTCTTTAAAAATGTAATTCTTTCATTACTGTAATTACTTTTTTACACAGGAAGAAGTATTTGGAGCAGTTGGTAAAAAGATTGTTGAGGGTTGTGTGGCAGGCTACAATGGAACTATTTTTGCATAGTGAGTTTTCCAATAATTTTATTAGCATACCTCAAATTATCATTGCTGAGTATAGAATGTAGAATTCACCTGCGATGTCTGATTTTATCGTGCATGTACACTGTCTGTAAGATTGGTGGCAACTGGAGACTGAATAGTTAAAATGTACCCTGACACGATGAACATTGTTAAATTATGCAATACGATAACCCTGCAGTGTAGTACAATGTGTTTAAAAGAGTCATTGATCTTATTGCTGATATATCATCTGTTTAACCATTCCATAAGATTGATGCTTGCACTTGTTGTCAATTTATTATTACTACTCAATGTAAAACTGATCTTAAGTATTCACATCCTGACATATCTGGATTTTTTTTTCCTCCAGTGGCCAGACAGGGTCAGGAAAGACTTTTACCATGCTTGGTAAGTCTATTGTGCTCCAGTGGTAGTAAACTGAAGTATGACTTGAAACTCAGATTTTATTGTCCAACCCCAGATGAGAATGGGATGACTCAATAAACAGTCATGATAAAAATTTTAATCAGTATGCACAGGACTTGAAAAAAATTTTTTGAATTTCAGCTTGTCCTTCAGCCAAGGAGCTTTTAAATTGTGCTTCACCAAGGCAGCTCTATGTGCTTATGTCATGTCCAGGGATGTAGCTAAGGAAAGGCCAAACAGGCTTTTTTGTTGGTCAAGGTGGCTTTTTTACTCAATTGTTCTTTCAAAATTACCTTATGTCTTGTTTTCTAGGACAATTTGAGCCAGTGATTGGGTCTTTTTCAGCCAGTGAAATTAGCCTGCTGCCGGCTCTTAGGGACATCCTTGCACATCTTTAGTTTGCTTTAATTTATTTGTAAAAGTGACTTGCGTAATAATGGACCCTTGCTCATTGGGAAAGATAACTTGCTGTCAGCAGAAAAATCCTCTTGTCCCAGACAAGTAGAGAGGAAGGTTTGAGCCCTGATTGGGCCTTTTTGTCAACATACACTAATTGAAGCATAACACCTAAGCAAAATGGCTTTGACAAAATTATACAGTACAAATTAAAGGGACAATAGTCAGGGTGCAAAGAAAGTCAGTTTTAAAAGTAGGTTGAGTTTGATCGTCCGGGTGAACGTAGTCCTGAATTGGACTGTTGTTGTTGATAGTGACTGACATTTCGACAACCTGTGCGGTAGTCATCTTCAGAGTCAAAGTGAGTTGTATCACGTCAGTAGATGGTATTATATACTCTGGTTATTGATCTGATTGGTCAATAAAGTCAAGATGTTATTGGTCGTCTGTCAGTTAAGCCATGGTGTTATTGGCTATGCAGACTCGTAATCAGTAATTGGTGCGTTTCGATCTGTCTATTGTGACAGTTAAGCAGTCGTCTGTTAGTCAAATTGTCAGTTCTCCAGTCGATCTCTCGTAGTTAGTTTCGCTTCATCTCGTCAATAAGTCGTTTGTACTGCGCTGGTAACTGTTGGACAGAGTATATAATATCATCTACTGACGTGATACAACTCACTTTTGACTCTGAAGATGACTACCGCACAGGTTGTCGAAACGTCAGTTGCTGTCAACAACAACAGTCCTATTCAGGACTACGTTCACCCGGACGATCAAACTCAACCTACTTTTGAAATGACTCCTGGGTTCAAACCTTTCACAAAGTCAGTTTTGCAGCCTGCCATTCGGGCAAGCTCTAGTTAGCACGTACTAGCCCAAAAGTCATTTCAACTAGCCCAAAAACCTTTTTGATTAGCAGGATTGATTACAATCCTTCTGTAATTTGAATTTCCCAAGAAAAAAACACTTGCCCGTCAGGCAAGTTAAGAACAAAAATCACTAGCCCGATAGCAAAATCCACTCGCCTTGGGCTATCGGACATGACTTTCTTTGCATGCTGATAATGTGTAAAAAAAGCTTTATCTGAATGTGTAACGAGCAAGACTAGAGCCATATGTATTCTGTAGACAGGCAGTATTACATAGCTGATTTTTTTCTTCTGTGGCTTGTTAGGGCCTGCTGAGGGAGAGGAAGAGAGCTTCACTCATCAGCTCCGTGGGGTCATCCCTCGTGCCTTTGAATACCTGTTCAGTCTTGTAAACAGAGAACAAGAAAAGGTAATCAATTAAAATTGTCAGATAAGAGTGCCAACTTGTGGTCAGTTTTGTGAGAATCGTATATGCATATGAATGATTTTTGTTATTCGTTTGAAGGTGACCAGTCAGTATACAATATAACTTTATTAAGATGAGAATAATATTGTCCTCGCTCTTACCTCTATGCAGGAAGATAAAAAAATGTCTTTTCGACAACGAAATGTTGCCTTTCAATTTCTTCTAAGAAAGTACTTACTTCATAATCCAAAAATGAATGTGCTATCTTTCTTACTGTGTGTCTTAAATTTTGTGGAAAGAAAACTACAGGCTTGTTCATATGAGCCAAAATAAGCTTTGGCTACCATAAGCCATTACTTTGTCCTCAAGTGGTAAAATAGCCTCTACCCCTTCCCTTCCCCCCCCCCCCCTCCCCCCCAAGAAAGATCCTGATGACAAGGGGATGTGAATGTAAATAATGATGATGAGTCAATGGATCATGAGTCGAGTAAAAAAGAATCCCTCAACCAAAATGAATACTTACCATCTAAAATCACTGCTTAACCCTAATCACCATAGTCAGTGCTTAGTCCCCTGCCACTGTAGTCACTGCTTAACCCTGTTCACTTTCAGTGTTCATTGTTGACCTGACTCATAACTTGACTCGTGACTCATTGACCCATTTGACTAAAAAAAGAACAAGCTTTCTCTATACATTCAATCATTCTGCAATCACTCTGAAAATGAATTTAAGTATGCAACTTATGGACTGAAAGTTCCTTAGCTTTTTTTACAGTGTAATATACTTGCAAAATAATACAATATTCATCATTTTGCAGCACGGTGAACGATTGGAATTTCTATGTCGCTGCTCTTTTCTTGAGATCTACAATGAACAGATATTTGACTTGTTGGATCCTGCATCTATTGGACTGTCACTACGAGAAGATCTCAAGAAAGGTGTATTTGTAGATGGTCTTCTCGAGAGAGATGTGGCCAGTGCTAGAGATGCTTATAGGGTAGGTTGCAAAAATCAAAGAAAACACAGTGACATCAAATATCTTGTGGCAAGAATACCTAATATACATGTGTGTGATTTTACACTGTTATTATTAATCTTAATTATTATTCATTAAAAATATTTTCCCAATTCTGATTGGCTAAAAGCACACATTTAATTCACCATAACCAGTTACTGATGACCAAATTTGGAAGAATTTTGTGTTTAGTGAGGAAATGACATCAAAAATGCAGCGTTCTTGCAGGGTAATGCACTTCTAACCGAGAAGACCTGGGGAGGAGGTTGAGTTGTTTTGGTTGTGAACTTGAAAAATGGCAGACATTTCATTCGTTTCGAGGGTAAGAACTAGGCGAAAAAATAGCTAAAAACATGGCAAGACCAGCATGAAGACAACTCGAAGGAGGAGAATATTTGTGGAGCTGAACAACTCTAAACATGCACCATCGAAGATGAACATAACATCGATGGATTGATGGAGGTAAGCATGTTTCAGCCATGTTTTTAAACTAGGAATTATTTTGAATGAATAATAAAACAATATTATTGAATTTGGCTTTCGTATCATATGAAGAGTTATGGCGTTCTCGGAGGGTGTTATCCACCTCGGCCTATGGCCTCGACGGATAACACCCTCCTTGATCTCCATAATTCTTCATAAGATAGGCTCAGCCTCATTCATTAATTGTTAATTATTATTTGGCTTACTTATCCAAAAAGCTGTCATAAATAATGTGATGGTATTTCATTTCTTAGGTTCTTAATTCAGGCTGGTTAAACAGAAGAGTTGCCTCAACATCAATGAACAGAGAGAGCAGTCGCAGCCATGCTGTTTTTACTATGACGCTAGAATCCAAGGTTGGTTGGTTCAAATGAACTTGGACAGTAGTTCAACAATTCAATTTACATGTATATATTTGCTGGTGACCATTCTGCTGAAAATGTGGTGGCCAGCACCAAATTCTTGTTGTTAACCCTTTACGCATCAATATCCACATACAAATTCTCCAGACTGGTCTCCATACAATTCCTTAAAGAATTATGCATCAGTCAATAATGCCAGCTGTGCCCATCCCCCCCCCCCCCCCCCCCAGGCTACTGCAAGGCATTATTTTACCCGCCTTGTCAGTCATGTGTGTGGGGCATTAGCAAACTTTGCACAGCCTGGAGGCCAGGCATTTGCTAACCCCGGGGCCACCTCCAAGCTTTTGACACACACGTGGTTTCCTGTCCAAATATAACTATTAAAACATGGAGGATTTTACTGGAATCACAAGCAGAATGGCAGATTGGCTCATCTGTTAAGGAAAGGAAAAACTTGTGGGAGGTTTCTAAGGGATGTTTTCGTTGATTTTATGCATGCATTTGTTCCTTGCGTATTAAGCCAGAATTACGAGGCAGAATAAAGAGCTATTAGCCTGTGTAGGCGGTGGGATCGTTCTCACAAGGAAAGTTGTATAGTTATTTTGTTTATACCCCTGTTTCGCTTTGGGACGTAAACAAACCAATTACGCGACTGACAGCAGGTCTGTCACTAAGAGAAGGGTGCCAGGGATTTTCCTCGGCTACTATATATGAGCATGCGCATGAGCTCCAGCTACTTCATAGGAAGCGAAAGGAAAATAGAACCAAAAGAACTTCCTAGCTGTACAATTCCCCTCCTACTAATTGCATATACCCGGCAAATTTTTGAGACAGCCGTGTGACAGCAATGTGAATGACTTCATAAATGCAAAAACCCACACTGGAAAGAAACCTCTGCCTGCAGAGTAGCACATGAAGCGTTATGTTGTGTAACTGCTATTTTATTAAGGACCTGTTTGGATTGACAGATTTCATTGTATGTTGTTATTTCCTTATTGTTTTTGTTTTAATATTATTCGTTAAAAACATTGTGTATTGTTGCCATTTCATTCAGGAGCGTAAGGCTGGCATGGCCAGTATCAAGGTGTCGCGACTTCACCTTGTGGACTTGGCAGGATCTGAGAGACAAAAGGACACTCATGCAGAGGGACTTAGACTCAAGGTAAGTAATGCGTACGAACTCATTTTTATGATTTTTATTGCATACTTAAAAAATTAATACTTGCCTGCGGTGAAAACAGCTGTTTCTTGTTGCTCCTCATGCATGCTCCTCAAGGGTATGTTTTGCCCGGCGAGGGGTGAGGAAACACGCCTGTTTACGAAGGGTAAATAAATGCCTCCCCTGGATACTCCAGGCACGCAACCTCCATTTTAGCGATTCAGTTGTCAATGCATTTTTTGACGTTCTCGTTGCCGTCGCTTCATGTGGTCTACTTGCGTATCTTCCAGGGAGTAGTAGGGGCTGCATGAACAAATACCATAGGAGAGCTGTCAGAGTGGAACACTGATAAACGGCAAAGTGTTCTTTCAAGCAAGCACAGATAATGTTATCAATCACTGAGCACTGGACACTTTCCATTTCAGGAAGCAAGCAGTATAAATAAGTCATTATCAGCTCTTGGTAATGTGATTATGGCACTTGTTGACATTACACATGGAAAAACCAGACATGTTCACTACAGGGATTCCAAACTAACCTTTCTTTTGAGGGTAAGTTCTTTCTGTTGTTTGCGCAAAAATCGCCTGTCCTTTGTGAGTAAAGTTCTCATCCAGGATCTCATTTCATCAAGTGGCTGTGGGTTTTCAAGGTTTTGCTAGGAGGACAGAGGAGAATCCACATCGAAATCCTGATCAGCGTAGGGGTCTGTCGATTTGTGGTTCTGAGAAAACGAGGATTAGAGAAAATAATCACTTACCTTTGTTTCGTATCCTGCCCACAGACGGTTTTATTCCGAGACGAATTTGGCTGCGCGCGAGAAAAAAAGGAAAGGAATGTCTATGGACATCTTTCGGAAAGACGAGGTTTATTAAGTTTCCTTCTGATCTCAATGTCAACGTCTTGTCGTGATTACCTCCGCGTTCGCAATACCAATTACGTTGGACCAATGATGTCCATAGACCTTCTATTTTCTCCTTTCTCCACCCCCACCCTCCTGGCGCTTGTAGTTAATAAATCCCCCGCGGTTTTTATTTTTATAAGCGCGCTCGAGATCCCTAAAGAGATAAGAAAGGGCCTGTGAACAGGCTTCTTATCTCATAGCTATGGTATCAATTTAAAGCCATTGTACACTAATGAAAAGAAGTGCAAAGGTCACAGAATTGTGAAGACGTACTGGGAAATCACATCAGATAACTTTTTTGGGTACTCTTTCTTGACAGGACTCTTTAGGTGGAAATGCCAAAACGTATCTTATCGCTAACGTACATCCCTCTGCAAAGTAAGTGTAATAGCTTTGGTGTTAAAGAAAGAGTTAATGTAAATATAGAGTAATCCTAACAGAGACATGGGGGAAATGCGCCCCCTCCTTTCTTTTTGACTCCACCAACCCTACCTGGTCGCATTATTGTCGGTCTTGCCTACTCTTTGCCCGGTTGGCGCGTGAGACAGGATCGGTGTTTTGTCGAATTGCACTATGGGAATGTTTTGGAGACGCTATGACTTATTTTCACTGGCCATTAAGACGTTGCGCACGGGGAACTGGGTCAAAATGCCTCTTCCAAAACACCCCTATAATAGAATTCGACACAGCATCCACCCAATCTCAAGCACGACACGACCTCAATCCAACCAACCCCACTGTTCAAGAGCTAGTAATACATTTACACGCCGGAGCTATTCACTGTGATGGCAAATGGTAGTTCTCACCTACGGTGCTTGATTCGATTTTAGAATATTTTTCCTGTCTAATTTCAGGTGCTTCGGCGAAACACTGTCCACGCTGAACTTCGCAAAAAGAGCAAAGATGATTAAGAACAAGGTACCTAACACGTGTTTTAGAGCTTTGAATGGTATAGCCTGCAAGTAAACTCTCCATTTAGGACATAATGAGAAGTCACGCAAGAGCCGCTCGCGATTGGAGGCGCGAGAGCGAGGGGCGCGTTCCCTCGCTGCTCGTTGCTCGCGGCTTGCTACGCTCGCCTCTCGAAATCAACAGCTTTCGTGCAGGCTATGAATTATGTTTTTTCATATTCCAACTTGGTAAATGTTTTTTTTATTAGGCTGTAGTTAATGAAGACGCGACTGGAAGTGTTACGGCTCTCCAGGCTGAGATTAAACGACTAAGGGAAGAGTTGGAGAAAGCCAGAGGTAAGACTTTACATTAGTAGCTTTTGGTGAATAATGCAGTGTCTAATGGTTCACTACCCCTCAAGGGAAGTTTCGCCATTACTACGAGGGGCAAGGCTAATACAATTATCATCTACTAAACTATGAAACTTTTAATGGAAAAGTACTGACGTTCTGGAAGGTGGAAAAATACATTCGAACACGCGCTTCGCTTACAACCACCGTTAATCTGAATGTGTTTCACTAATCTCGTCCTATTCCGTGTTTGATTCTAGCCTGCATTCCAAAGCAGATCACCAGACAAGGTAAGTTTTTAATAGAAAGCGAATAAGAAAGTAGCAGTATGACTTAAGAAATATTTAGCCTCAAAAAGATGACAGATGGGAGATGCGTTGTTAGAAACTATGACAAATATGCGCATATTGCACTGCTATAATGGTAATAGTTAGCAACAGGACGGGAACGTCAGTTGTTGACGGGAAAGCGCGCGGAAAGGACTAAAAACGACTTCCGGCGCTCAATTTGCCGCTCGGCCATTGGTCAAGCCAGTTGTTTGATTTGCTTGCGCCGTCGTCAACTGACGTTCCCGTTCTGTCGCTAAATCAGCCTATTAATAATAATAATAATAATAATAGGAAGCCAGGCTCAGTTTCCATGTCAACCCGTATGCTATGTTCGCAGTCAACTCAGGATTAGCGCCAAACTACTCGGTCCAAGCAAATGTACGTGCCAATTAAAACGAAGTGCGAAACGCATATGAGCGTACACAAGTGCCAGACTTGTTTACGCGCCACCTTTCATACATCCTAGTGCCTCTATTTTATTTTCGTTCGTACGCACGTTGAAATTTAAATACGCGACATCAGCCCGCCAAACAGGCGCTCGAAACCTTAAGAACGCGAAGTACGTAGAACTCAGAGGGTGCAGCCAGGAGACCATCACCTGGTGCTGCCGATTTTCGGCATATGCTCTCCATTTCCAGCACCTGCTTTGCGCTTTATGCCAGAAGTTACATTTTATTGTATGATAGTTTTAATCCAACTTCTGAATGTGAAACATTTGTCGTAGAATCAACTGAAGTAGCTCGCAAGATTTCGGCAGCCCGTGGTGAGGTTTGTGCTGCCCCGCCTGACAGCACCAATGATACCAATAATAACGATAACAATTCAGGAATAGACTTCAATCAGCAGTACCGTGAATGGAAAGAAATGATGGTGGCTGCTACTGGCGCCAGAGAAAGGGCTGAAGAAGAAAAACAGGTAAAAAAAAAAAAAGACTGGTCAAACAGGCTTGACTTCTCACCCTACAACGATTTATCGTGTTGAGTTTTTGTGCCTTTCTCCACTATTTTCATTGTCTACATTTGATTCTATTCATGAATCAGAAGATAACAGATATCCTCAATAACTGTTTTAAAACGCCCAATATTTGAAACTTTAGACGAATGGTTAGTTTCTAAAGACATTGTGGTGCTGCATTGGCGGAGAGTAAAATGCAAAATTTGGTTTTATCAACCGAGTTGGTAAATGTCAGCTTATTCCTGTGAAAAGATTCGAAAGCTGACATTTTGAGCGTTATCCTTTCTTCATCAATTCTCCTGACGAAGGGCTTGCGCTCAAAACGTTGGCTTTTAAGGGCGTACTGATCTAAATCCAAATTCGACTGTTGAACTGTCCAAGTCCCAGTGCCACCTTAGTGTACACTACAACCAGATGTTGTGTTATCTTTCGTTTTCACAGTGTTTGACTGAAAAAATTGAAAAGCTAGAAGAACTGTGCAGTAAAAAAGAGAAGTTCTTACAGGTTCGTGCACAACTTTTAGTTCAACGTCATTTATTCATTTATTCACATGGCTTCCCCTCCCCTTCTCCTCTTCCCCGCTACATCTCCCTCCTCAAAAAAGGTATTTGGGGAAAATGGGCAAGATCGCACAACCGAGTGTGCGTCTATGCGTAAATAGCGATTATAAATTAAACCTTTTTTTTTCGTCAGTTTGGTTAGTTTCTTGGTGTTGAAGAGGGTGTAATACAAAAGATTGAAAAGACTAAATCATAGGCAGCCTACTAGAGCACAAAACCTGATTAACAACAGTTTCCGTCCACAACACCATGAACATCCCCAGTCTGTTATACACAACTCTTTTTAGGAGGGACTTCTCTTGAACCGGCATTATGTGTCTGTCTTATTGAGAGTCAACTAAAAGGAGTAAAGAAAGACAGCAGGCACCAACTGTAGGTGTACATTTTAGCGAGGTGTCCGTGTTATAGAGGTGTCCGTTTAGAGAGAGTGGACTGTATTACTGTTGATAAAATAGTTTTAAAAAAATGATAAAAAGAAACATGAGAGCAGGTTTGTAACAAAATTCAACATTTGGAGAATGTCCTTTTTTGCTTTTTTTTCTTTTTGTGTAACACGCATTTCGTTTTAATCTTCACAGTCAACGAAAATGATCCTTAAGTTTCGCGAAAGCACCATTTCCAGACTGGAGAGACTACGGATGCGAGAAAAGGAGGGTGCTGATAACCAAGAAGACGTTAAGGAAAGGGAAATTGTAAGTAGAATTGAGCGTCTCCACGGAACACCTGGACAGCTTAACAAATAGCACTTCTAGAAAATGCTTTCATTAAAGCGTGGGCGAGCGATTAAAGCGCTGGACTTGTAATTCGGAGGCCTCGATCCCGCTCTGACCGTTAGCTGGACTTCCTTGTTCACGGTTGTCCCGAGTTACAATTCTTGATCGCGCTTGACCCCTTGTAAATAGCCAGCTGGTTTGCCTCCGGTCAGTTGAGATTCTTAACCTTGTTAAGTTTGATTTGAATTATTTGTTTCAGTCATTTGCTCGGCCCCACTATGCATTAGTTCTATAAGTACTGCCGATGATAAATAAATGACATTATTATTATTATTATAAATTATTATTAGTAAAAATTATTATTGCAAATTTGAACTAGCAGCCCTACCTACGAATTACCGGACACATTGCTTTTCTTGATGCTTAAAATTCACTTTCATTCTTTTTTTTAAAGCAACTTCTAAAAGAAGAAATCGCTGTCATGAAAGACAAGCTCGAACATCACCCAGATGTCACAAGATTCGCCATGGAAAATCTGGAGCTTAGAGGTAATTCAGACAATCTTCTTCGGCCTTTGTACCCTTCCGGCTTCAGTGGGTGCTATTATATAGCAGTTAGAAAATGTTTACTTGGATTGAGAATTGGGATTAACAAGGGTGAGTGAGGCCTAACTGTCAGGTTGCGCAGAAAACCTGTCATTTCTCTCAGTTGTACAGGTTGCTCTTTTCCGGCATCGCTCCATAGAAAATTATATTGGTGTTAGGAGGTGTTTACATGACACCGGGGCGAGTTCACTCCGGTTCCCTCTCATGGCTCTACATTTGTTTACATGACACCACCACAAAATGTCATGCCGGCGCGAGTCGCCCCGGCGTGAGTTCACCCCGGTTGTCACACCGGGGCGAGAATTTCACTCCGGTACGAGATTTCGCAACGGTATCATGTAAACGCGAAACGTCTACCCGTTCCGGTGGAAAATTGGTCTGCCGGTAGACTGGAACGAGTAGCTCATGCGCAATGTTTGCGATTTTGAATCGCACGTGTTTTTTAACAACATGAAGTGTACCTACAAATAACGAGATATGAAATGACCCAGTCATCATGTAAACGCGATACGAAATCAAAAAGTCATCCCAGTATGAAACTCGCGCCGGTGCGAGTTTTCTCATGTAAACACCCCCTTAGTTTAGGAAAAAGGGCAACTTTTTTGCGACATGTTTTGTGGAATAGTGGCACCGCAGGCAGTTGTCCCTTTCGTACACGGTCGCTGCCATTTTCAAGACACTTAGAAAATTTTTGACCTGTTATGGAAAGCGTTTTTATTAAAAAGAGAGAAAATCGCAACCCAGGGGTCAATTTAATAACACTTTTGCAAATGTAATTTACAAGCGTAGCTATTGTTTTAGAGAATGACAACAATAACCACACTTGTAAAAGTTTTATTAAATTGGCCCCAGGGTCGAACCTGGACCCCGAACCCGGACCTTTCGTATCCTAATCTCTCTCCTTTACCACTACACTACATACACTAGCAAACTGTCTCTCTTAACTGTGATATCAATAACAGGTGACCCAAGCCCTTTCCATAATTTTTTAACGTAAATTCAACTTGGGCTTCAACTTCGTTCTTTCTGAGACTATTGAAAAACGTATTATTTGCCTTATTGTAACTAAATCCTGCGAATATATTACATCCATCATGACTGAAGGCTTGGTGACCAATAGTGGTGTTACGATTAATCGGGATTATGACCGTTCGGTTCGATTCACGATTCTTTGCTTCCACGTTTCGATTTTGGTTCGATTTTTGCACATCTTTTTCAGGGTGCCCTCAGTGAGTTATTATATTCTAAAATAAGAATCCAGAACTCTTTAATGTGCGTTTTTGATTGACAAGCAAAGACGGTAGCAGTTCGTGCGCTATTTTGTGTTGCCTGGTAAAAATGCTGTCCTTCAACTTCCCCTTGAGAATTTCCAAATAAGGCAAAACATGTGCAACACACTCTTTGTCAGTTTCTCAAACACGGCGACGAACCAAGCGACGGTGAATCCTCTTGTCCCTGTTACTATTCTCATATTGAGGGTTTAGGGTTGCATGTTGTTTACATTGCGCGTTATGTTATAAGAATTAAGAAACATTTACATAATCGAATCGAATCGAATCGCAAGGAATATGAATCGTTGCACCCCTAGTGACCAATGGTGGCATCGACCGTTAAAAATAGCAACGACTGTTTACGAAAGGGAAGTAGGCCGTACCGCAGACAAACCTGCGTGCGTTTTCCCGCTAGTTGCGTATATTTGTAACTTGATAGATAGCCATTTCTCAACTTTTTGCTCTTACTCTTCCTTAGCTGAACTGAAGTGCATTCGCTCCAGGAATGAGGAAGATAGGAGTTACGCTCAGGAGCTCGCCAAGAGTCAACGATACTCGCTGCAGTTAGAAAGACAACTTCGAGAGCTGCTACAGTCGCCACAAGGAAGTGGTCAGTTGCTAAATCGTTTCTTTTTCATAAAAAGAGCAGACAAACTTCTTAGTTGCGATGGCGGTGTTCTCAGTGAACATCTGCAGGCTTTTCCTAAAGTCTCTGTTTTTTCGGATATTTCCTTTTGTTCTAGTACGCGGAATTTGTAACAATCAAGACATTTTCTTTATCCTTCAGACCTTGTTTGATTAAGGAGTTCGAGGGTTAAGAAACAGTTTAAAGCCCTTTCAATCCAATGAAAGGGTGATGTTGATTGTATATTTGTATACTAACAAGAGTGATTGTCACATACCGGATGGTTTATATTGTGAGTCAGACCTCTTTTAAACCTACTACTTATGCAATTTTAATGCAGTTCAATGTAATGCAACCATACCCACAAACAAAGGGAAATAAAATTTAAACCAAGAATAAAGCTGAACCACAACAGTGCCACTGGCTCCCCCCTATCGGTTCATATGTGACACTTTCTGTATAATATGTGTTAAATGTGAAGTGATGCATTTAAAAATTATAGAGATAGACCAGACCACCGGGCAAACTTCCCCCGCAATTGTAATTGTACTTTGCACGATCTAAATTCATGGAATGCACAAAATTATTTTATAGAGCTCGAGAGAAGTTTATCCAATTCACTATTGAACTTGGAAGCTTCAAACGCTGAACTTGAAAAGTTCAAGCTTGAAAGAGCACAGCTACAGGCCCAATTAGAGTCGGTAAGTGCAAGTATGAGACTCAGAAGGAATCGAGATGGCTATGAGCCCTTTTTCAGAGCCAGTTGTACTTGTTTATAATTGGCCGAAGTCGGCATGCGTCTTGCCCAGTCCCTAGACCTCATTATTGCAAGCGGCCGATGCGTTTCGTGTCTCGTAGTCCTAGCGAGAATCCCAGCTTTTTGTCTCGGATACGTAACCGAAATGCATTGACCAAGAAGGCCTGGGAAGAAGCCGTACTGGGACGAGGCAGGCATGCGTCCAAACTCAAGGGTAAACGTTTTCTCTTTTTTTTTTGTTTTTTTTTTTCTCACTCAGGTTTAGTGGTTTAATTCTTCTTTTGAACAAACGAGCGAGTGTACGTTCGTTCTTCTTAAATTCTCATTTAAGAGAAATGCGCCACTATTTTACCCTTCATTGAAAAATAAAACTAAACAATCCATCCTTGGTTTGCATATAAGTATGTTTTTAGAATGATGTTTCATACTGACACCGAATTTTAAAAGAAACTAATATTTAGTCGACTGCTCTCGGAAATCAGTGAAATGGTGAACTGTTTCTCTTTTTTTCCTACTGCCCAGACTCGCGAGGAACTCACAGAGACCCGCGAGAGCTTGCAGCAGATGAAAGAAAAACTAGTGGGACAAGAAGAGAGTTTCCGAAAGAAGGCCATCGATTTTGATGCTGAAGTCCTATCGCTAAGGAAAGCAAACGCTGAACTTGAGGTAACTTGAAGAACCAATGAGTACGTCTTGCCTCCTTAACTAGGGGTGGAGTAGAACATCTAATTGTCTAAATGAAACCTCGATGGTTGATTACTGAATTAATTGACGTACCTGCGTATCTAAGGAGGGCTGTGTACCAATACGAAGCAGAATGTGTATCCTTGACTGTCACTCTTTTCAGGCATAAAAAGAAAGAAACCAAAACTTGCCTGCGTCACAGACGTTCAAAAGCTTCTGTATAAATGGTTTAGATGAGTGCGTAGGCCGGCTGCAACGCAGGCTAACTAAAACTGTCGATAATATATATGTGTGTACAAGTCGTGCAGATTGGTTTTGGGGAATTATCTTAAGTTACTTCTCAGGCAATCAGGTTCGCCTTATTATGATATATGTCATTTGTGTACGAACTACAGTTACAAAATGTCTCGATGTTGCCACTTCAGGTTTGAACTTAATTATAGTAACTGATGAAAATTTCGTTCAATTTTTAGAGAGCGCTCGAGGCCCATCAACTGAAAACGGCTGTGGAGAGAACGACGCTTAATGACATTCACATGCAAACGATAAAGGTAAGGCTATGAACCTTCCACGAAAAGTTAAAACGGGCCATTCCCAGGTTGCCCGAAGTCCCTGCGAGGCTAAGTAGGAAGCCATTGATACGATAATGATTTGTATTCTCATGCAAATAAAACTCATTTTCACAAGAAAGGTTTTGCACTTAGCCTCGTTCTGGAACACGGATTCGGCCTATTGTAAGATTGCCCTCAACTCGAAAACTTCAAAGATTGCCAAGGCTCAAATTTTAGCTGGTTGAATTATTGAAGGAGGATAATTCATGTTACAACAAGAGCTCCGTGGACCATGTATTTGGAAAACTGCTTAATATTAGAAACGGGGGACGACCACGAGGGCGAGAATTTCTCAATACTTATTAGTGTACGTGCGTGAACCAGCGTCACTTTGGCAGGCAAACGCTATAGTCATCGTCATTCTACTACGAGTTTTAGCCAAAATGTCGTAGTGTTGGAAGCAAGTTATCAAATGTTAGAAGTTTTATTATTTTGCGATCAGGAGAGGGCTTAAACTCCTTCAAATAAAATTACAGCGTTAACTTTTCTTGTGAAAAAAAAAGTACGATGTAGCTTTCCGGTGTGTCTATTTTTTTGAGAATACGCGAAAAAGGTTTAGTCAAAATCTCATCTTCGTGTACGGGTACAAACAATCTCACAAATGTCCGTAAATCACTGTATCTTGTAATCAATGCTTGAATCAGGAGTAAGCTGTGTATTTTGTTTAACGACGGCACTTATTGTTCTCGCTACAGAGCCTTACGTCACCTCGCAAGCTATTACAACCCAACCGACTGAGCCCTCTCACGGCCGCTAGCACACCTAAAAGATCCCCAGCCAACAGTCGGAAATCGAAATTGACCTCCTCTCCTGTCATTGGAACACCTGACGAGAAACCAAAGCCGCCTAATGGACTCATCAGAAGAGATAGTTACCACGATGTCGGATCGGACAGTGACACGGATGAACCGTTCTTTAATTTCGACTCGGAAGAGATGGATGACGAGGAGATGTATTGTGAATCTCTTTTGGAAGAACTCAAGAAACAACAGGTGAGAGATGAAAGCCTTTATAATAACGCTGATCCTAGCAGCCTGTAGCTCTACGCGTGTAAACCAGGCGACAATGCCAAACCGGTTTGAATCCTGTCCGGAAGTAAGACATTTTCTTTATATGACGAATATAACGTCTATCTCGCAGAGGGGACTTGTGCTTTCATTGGCTACTTTCAGGTCGCATATTGTCTAACAATGAAACTGTTCCCGCCAAAACTCTTTGAGCGGGCAACAGTGCAAAATCTGTGACGTCAGAGACGGACTGTTACCTGCGTGTGCTGATTTCTCCTACGGATCTGCTAATGTCTCTGATATGTTAGATAGCAAATGACTTACAGTGTTATGAGTGGTCATTCGAGAAGCTGAAAAAATTTTGTTCCTTCCCTGGAAGTGAAATGAACTGTTTGCCCTCTCAAGATCTAGCCTGCGAACGACGGCATACGACCGGCTATCGCTTGTCTTCGACAGCCCGCAATGCGTCTACCTTGAATTCACAGGCTAGGTCCTCGAGACCAAGCACATTGGGCGTTTTTCTTGTAGAGAAAGAGAAGCTTTTGTAAACAGATTACTGGTTTCTCGATCTTTTCCGGCATTACGGAATCGAACCATTAAGGTCACTTGATCGCGAAAATACTTATGAATAGTAACACAATACAGAACATTTCTCATTTCTCTGTTTCTTTTAACATCACATACAAACCGACTACATGTTCTACTGACTACAGCAGAGAGAATAGCTTCGATCACTTAAAAGGGTGACTTTCAAGCAACAAAAAGAATCTATCGAAAGTAAAGTCTTCTGCGAAGTCTTGTCCTAATCTGCTGTTTTTAACCCTGTTTTATCAGGAGATGAACAATATTCAGCTACAACAGCTCCAGCAAGAAGAGGCGACAAGAATACGACTGAACCAAAACGTGAACAAACTTGAGCACCAAGTGCAAAATCTTACAACGGTTAGTTCCGTTTGAAGTAGGGCATTAAATTAACAACACTTTAGTTATGGAGACGAACCTACCTGATACCTTCACTGCTTACAGATAAGTGAATGATGTTTGTTATTTGTAATGCAAGAAAAAAAATTGGAGGTAAAAGCAAAGAAACACTTCACTGCAGTCTTCAAACTTTGACTTTGACAGCCGCACTGACGTTGTTTAGTAAGAGTAAGGGCGTGGCTTTC
Organism: Porites divaricata; assembly: GCA_038088405.1. NCBI lineage: Eukaryota > Metazoa > Cnidaria > Anthozoa > Scleractinia > Poritidae > Porites > Porites divaricata. The sequence goes on along the minus strand of JBBMOI010000006.1, from coordinate 26,237,095 downwards.
TCTTAGATAGCCGAAACGCGGTTACTGTATTTGAAACCATTGTGGAAGGGAAAGGTCTTTGTTTATATCGGTCTCTCTTTTCAATGAAAAATTTACCATCGATAATAAAGTGAGTTGTGGTTCATTTCTGAATTTTTTTCTCGGTTCAAAGTGTATTTTCCTTTGTATCTAACGCATTATCATGCATTACCCTACCCTAAGAACAAAGAAAAATAAAATCTAAACCAAAATTAAACAAAAATTAAACCTTAAAATATATAGCCATATTGTCAGATGCTTTACAAGGAGAAAATGCTTTGGATTTATATCGGCTTGTGTTTTATTCCAGGTTCTTAGTACGGAGCGGGAAAAGCACGCAGCCATTGAGACTGAGCTAAATATGAAGAACCTGGGACTAGCAGACAAGCTGAAGGAGGCGCGAGGCGAGCTGACGGGTGAGTAACGTTAGTTTGTCTTCCATCTGTCACACAATATCGTACCGCTAAAAATATAGTGAAAAATCAGGTTATAGCATTTGTAGTAGAAAGCCCCAGTTGTTCAACAGCTGCAGCGCTATCCACTGAATAAATCACTGTCCAGTGGATAAGTATTAGGGAAACCAGTTATCCTATCCACTTGATGGAGATTTACCCGGTGGATAGCGTTATCCAGTCACCTTTTGAATAACTTGGCCCAGAAAGTCACTAACCATTGTGTAGGACAGTAAGGACGAAAAGCAGACAGAGTTGAACGGGTGCGTGTTTGAAGTACATTCATCTACTTCTAGCCGTCTACATAATTATAAGCTAAGTCTGTTGATAGTTTGGAACGCCGTGACATAGAGCAAAGAAGGAAAGAAAAAAAGCTACCCGGCCTCAAATTAACGTCCAGGAAATTAACCCAGTTTTTGTTGCTCAAAGTTGCTAATGTTTTGAGATGAATAACGTTTTCACTTCAGTGGTCATGAACGTTTACAGCATGCAGACTGACAAGCAAACGTCACTGCCAAACCTCGTTTGTGCACAGAATTCTTTGCATTTGCACTTCTTTTTACATCGACATTCTTTTCAACTGTAATACCTTGAAAAGTTATGTATTTACAGATTCGCAAAATCTACCAAATTTGCTCCTCTGACGTAAACATGCTAAAGTGCTAGTGCTATTGTAAACCGAGTTAACCGCTCTGACGAACCTAAACCATAACTGCTCAGTCAGCAGAATTTGATAGACCATGTTCTAAACATACATATTATTTACAGGACTAGTCAGTGACATTTTTGTCTGATTTTTAACGCAGTTCTTCGCAGTGAAGTAGAAGACTTGAAATGCTCTTTGCAAGCGTCGGAGAGACAGGTAGATTCCCTAAAGAAGGAACGTGACATGGAGAGCATCGAATCCGGCAGGAAACTTGCTGCATTAGAGAGCAAGGTATAGCAATTTTTATGTATTATTTATGTTTCATTTTGACCTTCATGCCCACTCCAGGTGATCTGTGACGTCACTGCGGGGGCCTGGGGAAAGAAATTTTAATGCCGTATCCCATAAACCAAAGCTGACGGGAACAGATTGAATTGAATTGAATTGGTGCGCGCGTTGGTTTATGGGATACGACATTAAAATTTCTTTCCCCAGGTCCCCGCAGTGACGTCACAGATCACCTGGCTGTGGTTTGGTCTTACGGTTTTTTCATTTAGTTCCCTCTTCTTTCATTGCTTATCACTAATGTATCGCATCCCTCTCCTGTTGATCACTTTTGGTATTACTAACGGCGAGTTAGCGTTGGGGTGAATATATATCCGTTATTGGCCAAACGTGAGGTCAAGATGGCTGGATATTTACCAAGTTCTGAAGGGGTAGAAAAGAATGAAACCGATATCCAACCATCTTGACCGAAAAGGCTGGGCCAATAAGGGGTATATTTTATGGCCAATTGCGGGACACACGTGGGATAACCCGAGCGGGCAAGATGGTTTCATGCCCTCGCCGATTGAGCCATATAATAAGCTAAGGTAAAAAGGACGATTTATACTTTGCGATGTCATCTTTTAGAACTTGTTACCTCCTGATTTAAGTTAGAAAGAAAAGAAAATATTCCGACATAGCTAAGTATGTTCCTTATTGCCCGCTACTCCGCTGCTGTTGTATAGAGTAGTGACTCAAGACTTATCTTGATACAAATCTGTCTTTCAGCTGACAAGACTTGAAATAGAGAACTACAACCAGCAGACAGAAACAGAGAGCACGATAGAGATGAACCAGCATTTGCAGGTGAGTAACTTTTGCTTTTTGTCTTTGATTTTATACAAACATTTGTTTGCAGATTTTCGATTTTGCGTCGAGAAAATAGTGGGCGGAGGAGGCGTTGGCAGAAAGACTAGACTCTCTTCAGATATCATCGGACGTTTATAACTACCTTCGTTAATTTAAGAAAAAACTGGAAACACCCGTTTACCTAACGAACAATATTTTCAGTTAATCGTCGCGACTTTTCCAACAGTGGGCCTGGTTTAGTAGTTCATTGTTTATGGCTCTTAAATATGACAAAGGTTTTTGACGCCGTCGATGGAGCTGGTCCAGGCCTTTCAAAAACGCTTCCCTATTGAACAATAGTATAGCTTAGTAAAGAGAAAACTATCGCAGTTAAAGACGCTAATTATGCAGTTATAGCTTACTGTTAATGTTATGTTAAAAACAGGAGATACATCTTAACTTCAGACGGCTTTGTAAATCGATGGCTACTGTAGGTTGTCGTGAACATCACCGTCATGAGTATATTTTTCTGAAGTTTTTCGCGAGATAAATTCTATGTAACCGTTTTTGTTGTTGTCGTTGCAGGCGGATATAGAGACTCTCAGAGATGAACTGGAATTCAAGAACCATAAAATCGATGAATATGAGACTATGTTGCAGGCTGAGAGACACCGTGTGAAGGACTTGGAACAAGAGCTACAGGTACTTGACCCTTATCAATACTATTACTGTTTAGTTACTATTTTCTCATATTATATGGCGCCGGCTACTGCGCTTGCAAAATCGCCACTTATCGGAGTGCCTACTATTAAAATCCTATTTACAATTAATTCACTTAAAAAAACTATTCCTTCAAACAACTGTTTACAAATACTTTCTTTAAAAAAAAAAACACTTAGTTAATAATAATAATAATTTAGCTTAGAAAGAGTTAATTTAACAAAGAAAAATTTATTCGAATTAAAAACATTTCCAGTGCTCAACCTTAGCGGTAGTCCACTAGTCCTGGACTAGTGCAAAATTCTTCTGGACCAGTAGAAACTTAGAACCACTAGTCACAGGACTAGTAAGTACTTATTAAATTGTAGGTTAGCCTGGTCAGTGTCTGTCACTCTTCTTTGACTCTCTGGCAGTGGTATTATGAAGTTTCATGATGACCTCAATGAAATTTAATTGTAAAAAGATATTGCAAATAATATTGTCATGCTGCCATCAGGAAGGACTACCACAGATTTACTCAGGACTAGTAAATTTTCAGTTCAACTAATCCCAGGACCAGCGATTTAAAAAGTTAAGGTCGAGCACTGATTTCATTTCAATAAAAAAAACTGTCAGCCTCTAATGATGATGATGATAGTAATAATCGTTATCATCGTCATCATAATGATAATGATGACAATAACAATGATAACGATGATGATCATGGTCTGGTGAGGATGATGATGATTATGATGATATTTAAAGAAGGAGCCCAATCCGTAGTGGTGGATGTCAATGGGGCCTTTATTAGTATAGATTTTCACCTGCGCTTCTTTTCAAGCGGTAACTTAATTGTTTTTAATCTATTTTCAGGGGACTTTGGAGAAATTAGACATACAGACGGAGACAAATAATAAGTTACTCGCTCAACAAGACAAACAACAGGTGAGATTCATGTTTTGAACCCAAGTGGCAATAGTTCAGTCATGCGTGTTTTTTGTAAGGATTAGGTTGGGAGAGAGAGACTCGATTCTTACCCTTATCCTTCATGCCTTACCTCTAGTTTTTCTTTACTGTCTCGTATTTCATTTCGGGTCAATTATGTTAACCATTCTGAAGAGTCTTTCTAGTTAGAGCAGAAGCAACATTTTTCTAACAGCGATTTCATCTAAGGGGGGTATTAACATGGGAAAACTCGCACCGGTGCGAGTTTCATACCGAGATAACTTTTTGATTTAGTATCGTGTTTACATGATGACTGGGTCATTTCACATCTCGTTATTTGAAGGTACACTTCATGTTGATAAGATGCACGTGTGATTCAAAATCGCAAACATTACGCATGCGCTACCCGTTCCAGTCTTCCGGCAGACCGATTTCACACCGAAACGGGTGGTCGTTTCGTGTTTACATGATACCGTTGCGAGATTTCGTACCGGAGTGAAATTCTCGCCCCGGCACAAGAACCGGGGTGACTCGCGCCGGCATGACATTTGTGGTGGTGTCATGTAAACAAATATAGAGCCATGAGAGGGAACCAGAGTGAATTCGATCCGGGGCGAAAGTCGCCCCGATGTGATGTAAACACCCCCTAAAGGCAGGGTTCGCACGCGCCTTGAAAGTCCTTAAAAGTCCTTGAATTTTAAAATAAAAATTCAAGTCCTTGAAAATTGCGGTCGGTGCTGGAAAAGTCCTTGAATTTCGCTGCTAACTTTATAATTTAAGTAGAACTCCAAAGAAAAAGGAGCAAACACAGAAAGACCTTCGAGATAAAATTACCTATGTTGTGGAAGAGCTAAAAAAAGACATAGAAATGAATTAAAGCTCTTTTTAAATTGAATAGAGTCCTTGAAATATGGGAAATGTGTCCTTGAAAGTCCTTGAAAAGTCCTTGAATTTTTTGTTAAAAAACGGGTACGAACCCTGTAAAGGGACGGGTGATGTTCTGTTGAGTCTGATAATGTCGTTTGATTTCAGGATATGGTGCGAGCGCTAGAACAGCTCGTAGCACTCAGGACAGAACTACAAGAAAGTACCTCCACATGCGAGCAGCAGGTTAGTGTATCATTTTGAAATTGCGAGGACATTACATGAAATAAAATCGGTTCCGCGCGTCTGTTCGGTTCTTTTCCGGTTAGTTAGGGATCATTTTTCTCTCATAATTAACATGTAAGTTTTATTATTACACAACAGGCTCAGAAAATACACTCGTTGTCAAATGAACTCGATGACGCAAAGGCTACAATCAGAATGTTGAACAAGCGAAACGAATCTGACATCGTAAGTTACTGTTTCTTAGTCACTGAAGAGAAATGAGGTCTTGTCTTGATACAGGACATTTTTTATGGGTGCGAAGAGAAATATCCATGTATTAATTTAAAGTGATAGATGCTATGTAAACCCTTTGTTTGAATATAGTTTTTATATTTTTCGATGATTTTGCGGCAATTGTTTTTCCGGCGAACAGAGTTTTCTTCAGATGTTCGAAGGAATCTGTTTGTAGGACAGGGAAGTATAGGCTTAAGATGTCCGAAACTGGTGTGACCTGTTGCCGTTAGGTTGAGGACTCCTTGTTTCTCTTCGCCTGTCAACAAGCTCTCTAGGGCGCTCCTGGCCGGGGGACAGGTACCCACCACCCCCCTCTCTTGATTGCGCAGTGTACTACTTAATTTATTCTTTTGGCTTGGAATTATTTATCTTACGGTAGACATCATAGAATATCCTCAGTCTATATGTAGAGGTAATAGTGCTTAAGATATTTTTGTCGTGGGTATACTAAATCTCTTTATTTTATATACTCTCAAGAATGACAGAGCTTAACAAACTGACGTTGCGCATGGTTTTGCTGTTGTTGCAGGACTGTGTTAATAATTTGATGGAGTCAGTGAAAAGCTTAAAGAAGAACCTCGGCGAAAAAGATGTGAGTATTTAAGATAACGTTTTCTTTTTAGTTTGTAATCTTCGCCGTAATTTTTGCCATAATAAGAGTAACGAAAAGATATCTTTTCAGAATCGCTGTAATTTCAGCCTCTTTTACAATAGGAGATTTTTCTTTACAATTCTTTCTGGGTGGTGTAAAATGGAAGAATATGGGATGTTAGTTCCTTGTCAACGAAAGCTTAACATCTGTTAACGTTCTGTGTTGCAGAGCGAATTATCTTTCGTTAGAAACCAACTGGAGGAAAGTAAAATCCAACAACAGGAGCTAACAGACAGCATAGAGGAAAAGGTAATCCAATTTTACCTAGGGTACGCACACATTTTTTCATGTTTGTCAGTCTTAATTGTGGCCATGATTTCTCCAGCCAAAATTATCAGTCTTTTGAGTTTTCTTATGCAAAGCTATAAGTGGTTTGAAAAGCTACCTTACTGGCTGCATGCAGCCAGCACGGGTCGATGCCCCTCTAACCTAGAGTGTGCCACAAGGGTCTATCTTGGACCCTGCGTTGTTTAGCTTACATATGATCGATACGAAAATGTCGCCAAAGTTAATTAATTTCAGTGGTGTGTAATTGATGTTTCCCCCTAGTTTCGGCTTGTATTTGTTATTGTTAACACCCTTTTTTTCCACAGAAACGAACCATAGAAAAACTAAAGGATAAACTCGATCGAGAAACAGAGAAGTTTAACAAGGAAAGATTAGATCGCGAAACAGAAGTAAGTCTCGCAAATTACATTAATTGCCTCTTTGCAGTACTAGGGACTAAATATTATCCCACACCTCGTTTTGTACAACAGAAACCAAGCTTGGAAACTACGTTGCAGCGACTTCTTGTACCTGTGATTGTTAGTGGATGCACCCTTTTTGGCTCTGAGTTTTACAATGTTGTGTCATCTTTTATATCAACAGGCTTGCTTGTGAATAGTTTAATATATGCTCAAGATAAGTAGATGTGAATATCAGGGCTAGTTCGTGTTTTAAATGCGTTTTCCAAAGTAAATGATTGGTAGCGGTAGTAATTAGTTTGGTTTAGTTCTTCACTGTATTTTGCGGATTGGTTTGATTTACAGCAGTTGAAGTTGGTAATCTCTACGGTATGCTGATTTTGTTTTCTTTTCTTTTTCTGTGGCAGATGGGCCAGTTAAGAGATGATCTCCGTCGCACGACAGAACAGTATAGAGAGCTCAACCAAGCCCTTGCACAGCAACAAGAACAAATGAGTTCTCTTCAGGTGAGTTAATCATTACTAACCAACTTCTACCCACTTTTAATATTGTCTTAAATAAATACTGATTTTAACAACAGCATCGCAATGTATGGAAGAGGGTGCCTGGGATGTCTGGGAGCCTCCACGGTGGCCAGCTGGCCCTTAGTCAGAGAACTGTTCCCATGGCTGGCAATTCCCGCAACCAAGCAATGAGCCCCCACCTCCCACCGAGTTGTCCAGGCACCCGTCACACTGTGTGTAAGATGGTGCCTGCGATGTCTGGGAGCCTCCACTGTAGCCAGCCGGCACCTAGACAGAGAATTGTTCCCATGGCTGGCAATCCCGCAACCAAGGAATTAGACTTGCGTACAAGTCGAGCTCAATTTTTTTCACGAGCGCAAAGCGCGAGCTGTAGATTTTTTATGTTTTCTGTGGCAAAAGCGAGCGAGAGAGCGGGAGCTCTGGGGCCAATTACCTGAACCGGAAATGAGAAGCGATAGACTTTGAGAAAGTCTACCAAGCAAGTAGCCCCCTTTCCACACCACGTTGTCCAGGCACCCTTCACACTGTGTGGAAGATGGCTGCCTGGGATGTCTGGGGGCCTCTTTTGCTACCTGCCAGCCCCTAGACGCAGAACCAAGCCGTGAGCCCCACCCCGCACCGGGTTGTGGGCACCTGTCACACTGTGTTTACGGTGGAAATGAAGGGAATTTGAAGAAGGGGCAAAAAAAAAAAACTAATATCACACTCCACAGAAAAAAATCCACCACGCTTCAACACGCTGAAATGTACTTAAAGGCTATGACCATGCCAAGTGCACGGAGCATGCGCTGAACTCTGCTGTCGCTGACCGCCATGAGCATATCGGCTGCTCTTTGTTTTTAACTGAGTTAATTGCATTTAACCGCAATTATCGGCTACTCGGTTTGGCTTCCAAAAAGTGGTACTGGGTTTCTGGGAACTTTAGGCTCTAGCTAGTTAACTCGTAACGTTGTAAACCGTAGTCTTAAAACTAAACGCGCATCAATGTATCGGTTGCTATGGATTTCTGACAGTGCAATGTGGCTGCCAAAAGAAAGAATGCTGCCCTGTAACCATCTAGATTTGCCGTGTGCGTCTTATATTGTATTAACTGTTCCGTAGAGGAGTGCATACTGTTGGGCACCTTTACCCCCTTTCGTTTGCGCCTTTTAAAAAGGGAGTGGGGCTTTGTATTTCCGCGTATAAAATCAAGTTATTATTTGAGACTGGAGGCATGCATAGTGGGACTAGCCACCTTGCCTCCGTGACAGAGTAGTGCTGTTGAGCGCTACTGTTGTCTCCGTGGTTGGTAACTACTAGTGCCTGTAAATAACCGTCTCGCTTTTAATCTTGCTTTGTAGTAGCAGGGGAGTGCTTTTAAGCGCTAGTAAAACACCCTTGCCCTTTTAAATGGCCTTCCTTTTCATCTCAATTTCTCCGAAAAGTTCGTCAATTTTTAAATATTTTGATGGAGGCTAGCAAGGGAGTGCTGTTAAGCGCTACTATACAACCCATGCTTGGCGTCTTCTTAGCATCTGAAGAATACTTCACCTCCCTCTCTCCACCCACACCAATTTCACTTGACAATTAGTCAAATCGTCAAGACGTAAATATTTTTTTAACCTTTTAAGCCCCAGTATCCACATACAAACTCTCCAAACTGATCTCCATACACTTCCGTAAAGAACGTGTTGAGAGAATTTGATATTAGATCAAAGCATTTTCCCTGAGGTGATCATTTTAGTAAATCTCATAACCTTTTCTTTTGATAAGGTACTGGTATTGCGTGGAGAAAATTCATGTTGATCACGCTTGCGACATTAAGGGTTAATCTGATGATAATGGTGGATGTTATAATTAGGAGAGGAGTGCTTTTTAGCGCCACTGTTTTACCTTAGGGTTGCCATGAACTTCTCAGTAGCTAACGAACTTGTGCACCCTTCCCCCTACCTCTCCCCCCAAACCTCGCTTGATAGTTAGTGAGTGAAGATTTAAATCCTGTTCCACTCATAGCAAAGTTGAAAAACAGTGCTTCTAAGCGCTTTTTTACCGTCCCCTTTTTCAGTGCTTCTATCAGTGGTTGAATATTTGCCATATTTTAAACTTCTGTTTTATCTTATAGACATTTACTTCTTAGTTTTATCTCCAAATAAATAATGTTCCTTTCCAAGTTATACGGCGAGTGCTTGTAGGCGCTATGTGAACGCCGTAAATTGAATGGCCCAACTCTAAGAAGAGCGCTTTTAGGCGCTTAATAAGGCGGACAACTCTGTCGCCATCACTCGATTCTATTGTCTTTTGACATGCAGTTGAAACCTGTTTTTAAAGATTTTTACTTTTTAAGAGATTTTTATGACGGCTCTAATACAAGTATTTTAAAAGCCTTTTTATTCCAATTACTCTGTTTGTATTGTTTTTGAGCAGGAAGGAAATATGTCGTAAAACGCCTTTGTAACTCCTTCAATCTTAACATCAGTCCTCAACTGTGATTTTGTCGTTTCTGTTCGGGTCTTGAGGGGAATTCCTCTTCAGATACAAGACTGTGATCCTTGAAGAAAGATCATTCCACATTTTGCGTCCTCTAAATAATTGTCTGGTCTGCCTTTGTATTACTTCTTTGAGTTGGGCCGTTTTTTACCTGCCATTTTGGAGTTAACTTTCTAACTTCCTCTTCGCTGTATTCTTTTGGTTCAAGGGTATCAGCTGACAGAGGTCCCGAATGTATTCCTTACGATCAACAACTCCCAATTCGCACTGGTGCGGGCGACGCAAGTCACGTGACGATGCCCTTTTCTGAAGTCCCGGATATAACGCATGCGTCTCTTGTTGAGAAGATAAACTGAACCCACGATCTCGCTGGACACTACATTTAAAAAAAAATAACGCTTTTCAACTTTCTTCTTTCTACTTATATTTTTGAACATTATTTTGAAGCAGTATTTATTAACAATTTATTTTTATTTATTTTTATTTGGCCTTATGCCCAAGATTTCACATTGCTGTTTCAATGCATTTGATGACTCGTACTTTTTGATATTTTTGCAGGAACTTTTGAAGTATTTTTAAATTGCATTTACTTTTATTCAATCTTTTCCAAGCTCATCCTTCCCAGTTTTCTTCTTCTTTTACTCATGCGTATACTCTCTTTTCGCGAGCGCTTAATTTATAGTCATGTATTTAATCCCATGCTTGGTAGAAGGTCGTCCAAGAAAGTCATTCGTGATTACTGTGTGCCAAAGTCCAAATATTATACTTATAACTTGAAGGTATTTTTTATACAATATTTAATATATTGATACTTGCAACATGTATATATTTATAAGTAAGATTATTTTACCTAGAACGTGAGAACTGTTTGGCAGTGGTTTTATATTTGGTCTTTTGTAAATAGATATTTTGAAAATGCGTAGATAATTGACTGAACAACTGACGTGGCAGTTGTTGTGCTCAACGTAACAGTTGTTACACTGTCACGAGTTTTATGTCCGGCCTGGCATATCACCGAAGGAGAGCATAATGCACCTATCAATGTTAAGCCCCAGGGTTGTGGGGGGGGGGGGGGGGGGGGGCGGGCTACCCACGGGAAATTGACTGAGCGTGCCTTCCCCTGGGTAGGGATTTTGACTTTTAGGCGTTGCCCCAGGGTCGGGAATTTGACATGGCCGCCATCTTGGAAGACCGAGAGAAACAGCTGGAAATGAGTGACCTGCCATCTTAGTAATCTTGGTAATACCCAGAAGTCACCAGAGGTAAATGACCTCTGTTTTTCTTGAAAGTAACAAGACAACATGAGCGAAAGAAAGGTGAGGAATCTGTTTTGGTTTTCGGTATATATGAACCATCACTTCTTTCATTGTATGATCGAATGTTTATAAACAGAAGAGTGTTCATTCCTTCTGTTTCTGTTTCTATGTGAGGTTGTAAAAGACATATCCTTTCCAACCTGTCAATTATTAAGTCCTAACTCTGTTAGAAAAAGTTACCCCAGAGGCGGGAAATTGACATTTAGTAGGTACCTGGGGGTGGGGAATTTGACTCTGGCTGCCATTAAAATGTCAAATTCCCTTGGGTCTGCCCGCCCCCACCCCCACCCTGGGGCTTAACATTGATAGGTGCATAATATATATAGTTTTCCTGCGGCTAAATGCACACGCAAGTTCTATCTATTCTTTCATGTAACGTTATACAGTGTGGTGTAATGAGTAAAACGTTTCTGTCAATAAAAAGGCCTTATTCACGATTCCCGCCATCTTTGCACGCGCTTTAGGATGAACAGGATAAAAGCAATGTCAGGTGATATTTCAGGGGGCAGACAAGTGATAAAATTTGCCAATACGAGCGATCGCGGTCGAGTTTGTTTATTCTCTCAAAACGTGAGGACGATAGGTTTTACATTATTATTGCATGCTGTGAGGACATGTAGATCATTTCTTCGGAAAAAGTAGCAATGATGTCTTCTACCCATAACTTGCCATTATCGTTTTTAAGATAAAAAGTTTATTCACTTTCTGTCGTTTACAATGAACAACTCGACCGCAATTTCTTGAACTTGCAAATGTTTTCACTTGTTTGCCCTCTGAGAAACCAGGTGACATCAATCCGTGGGCGTATGCAAAGATGACGGGTATTGTGAGTAAGGTCTATTTGCACTGTGGATTGTGAATACCACTTTCCCTGGGGCATCATTGTGCATACTTAAGTTAGCGAACTGGTGTCAATAAATGGCTTGTCAAACTACTCATATGGTAGTAGAATAACATTTTGATAACGGAGATAAGGAAGCTGAACCCCGTCCATTCTTGTCTTGAGAGGAGACCTGAGTTGTTTAGCTTTCCTCTTATTGCCCTCACTTCAAAGCATTACATCAGCTTCTCCTATAAGTGTAGAGTGCGTTGTTAAGAAAACATGCCGAGGTGTCGTCGTTTTCTTTAAATCACAATATCATATTTGCAAGAAAACAGATACTGCTGTGAAGCAGTTTTTTGTTGTTGCAGAATATATATCGCCAAAAGAAGTTGTATTTTATCGAGATTTTTTCTTATATATTGAACACGGGGAGGGCCCAAAATTGAGGTTATAATTACCTTAGGAAACCAGCTTTGGTTCGTATGATCGAAAAATGCATCGATGGTCGAAAGACCCCCACCTTACGAAAACAATCTCCGCAACAACTCAAAACTCCGCAAAAATTCCACAGACTGCACTTGGTTATTTTTCTTTTACAACAAAACACTCCTTGATTCATGATTCGGTAGCCTCATCCAGATGTTTCATTGCGCAGCCAATTTTCCCGCGGAGACAAGCCTGGGAACAAGTATAAACTGACATGGTAGCTGGCCCAATCACAAGCAAGTCACATTTTAACTGACGTAGCTACAGTGTCCTGTTTAGAGGTAGTAATCATGGACATAGCTTTCAACGATGTTCGATTAAATTAGTCAAGCTTGCTTGTATATAATAAATACGGGTATATGACATTGTTATGCCTTTTGGTGCCGTAAATCCTCTATTAAGCCCCCCCTCTCTAATAAGCCCCCCCCCCCCCCCTTTTCAGAGGAGGAAAGTTAATAAGCCCCCCTTCCCCCTCCCCCAATCCTTGTTCTTCACAAAACAATTAACGATTAACGTGGACTGATCAGTTTTGATTTATTCAGGCTGGAAGTTCATATTGTTTTTGGTCTTCGGTGGCATGACCTCCAACTTCATGTGCTTAATTTTCTCAATTTTGCGCTCTAGCTCTCTTTGGAGAATTGCCACCATTTTCTTGTCATTAGGCAAAGCAGTGTACCGCCCGGGAACCACAAGTCCGTCCTCGAGAAACCTTGCTCCTGTCGGTGAAAATTCTAAGCTGTGCACAACCTTCACCATAACGTTTCTAACTTTTCAATTTCACTTTCCGTTGTTTTGTTTAGGTTGACATTTTACGAAATACCGTCGAATTATAGTATCATAAATTTCAAGGCTGTTTATATAAAACATTTAAATGTAGGAGATAAAAAATGTAAATATGAGAGGAGTTTTCCAGAGATTTTCGTTTGTAAGTTGTGTACGACAAATCAATACAAGTAACCATTCTCATAAAATTACAGAAGAACATGAGGCCGAAAGCGCATTTTTGAAGAATAAGAATTTTGTGATGCGTTTCGCTAAATTAAATAAGCCCCCCCCCTTTCTAGTAAGCCCCCCCCCCCCCCCCCCCCCTCAAAAGTGCTTGAAAAAAATAAGCCCTGGGGGGCTTAATAGAGGATTTACGGTATGTGTATTTTGGTCCTGTTGTGTAGGCGAGTTTTTAAATTTTTCCGTCGTCTTCTTCCTATATATTCTTCCTTTAAACTTGCACACAGAGAGAAGCTATACCCAACTACAAAGAATCCTTCAAACGTCCACGCTGTATACCTCCTGGTCATAAAACAATATTTTGTTGCCAAGACTTTCCCATTGATCCATCCTTTCTTATCAGTCAGGGCTGTCGCCTGGATTTCGCAACTAGCTTGCGGGGAATGGAATAGCTAGGAAATTCTTTTAGTTAGTTCCATTTGCTTCTTATGGAAGTAGCCGAAAAGCCATGGTTCAGGTAGCCGGATGAAACCCCGGTACAAACCCTTTGTGACAGCCCTGTAAATTCCTCCTTTCGCGGAAAACACTCGTACTTGGTTGAGATTTCTTCCCGTTAATATCTAAGGGCTTGTCTACATGGAGGTAGGGGACCCCAGGGAGGCGAGGTAACCCGCTTAGGTGGGGTAACCCGCCTGTCCATATAATCTCTCATTTTAATTTGATCACGTTTACACGATAGGTGGGGTGACCCGCCACATGTTACCTCACCTATCTTGTGTCCCCCGCCACCATGTAATCAGGCCCTATGTCTAGTAAGCTCTACCGTGGTTCTTTTGTATATTTTCGAATGGTGTATAGCATCTGGCCTGCGAGCAAGATTCCCCCCCATCCGTCAGACCCCACGTAAAAAAGACCCTGGGTCACAATATTCACAATGTTCAAAAGCGTCCTGAGTGCCAGAGAGCAATCAACGCAATCGCGCAAGTAAAACAAAGAGCCAACGTCCTTTAAAAGGATTTTTAAAAAATTACTCAGTGCCTTGATTGCTGTCCACCATGGTGCTATCGTACCAAGCTTAGAAAATGGCTGACTGTCGGTTTTTGAGTGTTTTCGACTACTCTCGGTATTTTTAAGGCCCCCTCCACACATATCCAAAAACGCTGTTTAGATGCAGACGAAAGACAAAAACGGAGAAAAAACTCCCCGCTTGACAAAAAAAAAAAGAAACATCCAGATACTTGTGGACGGGGCCTAAGAGGACCTTTTCGCAGCACAATGGCTGCAATTCAGTTTCACCTCTAACAAACTTTCAAATGCTTAATTTTTTTTATAACACAGTCTGATTTAAAAGAGAAGACTTCTCTGGTGGGCTCCTTGGAAAATAAGGTAAGAAGCTCGTTAAATATGTTATCATTTGGAAACTTGTGACGCTTTGTAATATTTCCTCTCTCGGCCCGGCCTTTTAGTGGCACAAAGAGGTCTGTGGAGAAGAGAAACTGCGCATGGGCTGGGCACTGTGCCATTTTTCAAGGCTGGTTGAGAATTGAGTCTCATTTTTCCCTCTTATTGCCTGGGTGTTACAAAATGGGAGTGGCAGTCTAAAGAAACGCAGTTGGAATCCTATGATATATAAAGAAGATATCATTAATCAAACAAATTTCATTAGGGTAGTTTTTTGTTTGGTGATTTTTGCAGGTATATCATTTTTGAAACTTCACAAAGTCAGCCTGATTTTTTCACGTTTTTAACCATGTCTATCCTTGCCATCCTTATCAACCAATGACAGGACACAGTTCTAGTGCTTAAATATAGTCTAAGAAAACTGGGGCCTGTTTCTCGAAAGTCCCGATAATTAACGGGCCCGGTAAGCTGTCTCCGTTTTCATTAAAGATCGAGGTTTCAATAGTTTTGCATGTAGCACGATAAAACTATCAGTTAATGAAACAAAATGGAGTAGTTTGGTAGCCAGGACCCGCGCTCTTATTCTTTATATTTCGATTTGAATATTTGATTTCGGGTCCGAAAAGTTACCGGGACTTTCGAGAAACGGGCCCCTGGACCTTTATTTTTAGAAATCAATTCATGCTAAGTCACATTTAAGCTGTTTTCAAAGATAGCAGATAGCGTGACATAACCTCTGTCGCGACGTCTCGGACCGGAGTCACGCAATACTCCCCGTGACTCCTGCCCAAGCGGCTCTGAATGAGACTAGTCAATTCTGTACTGAAGTCATTTCTTAGTGCCTTAACCCTTGCACAAAATGCCGATCAATTTAGGTATCTGGGAAAACTGCAAACCTACCCCTCCCTTAACTCCAACATTTTGCCCCAAGTGAGGCGCCACTGTTAACGTCGAGTTAGGGGAGGGGTAGGTAGGAAGTTTCCCAGAAACCTGAATTGGTCCCAAAATGCGTCTGTAGAGTAGCAACCAAATTTTATCCGGGAGCACTAACCATAATATATTTTTTGTAACTTCAGTTTTGCAGGCATAGCATTGAAACTTGGCCCAACTTTTTTCAAGTTCAATCCATAGCCATGTCCATTCTGGCCATCTGTTGCGATAGATGACAGGAAACTGTTTCCACGTCTAAATATAGTCTTAAATAACAAACTGGATCACTAGTTTCAAAATTGAATCAATGCGATGAAACATTTTAGCTTATTAGAGGATGGCAAATAGCGTGGCATAGACTCTTTAGCAAAAGTTATCGTTATTGTTTGATATCGTTTGATTGACAGCTTACTTCAATGGAAGAGTCAAAGGCCGAGCTGAAGTGCAGGTACGAGAGACGCCTGAGCCAGTTACAGCAACTGAACGAGTCCCTTGACACATCGGAAATGTTTGAATCGCAAGAAGCCGAGCTGGATAAAATGCGAAACACACAGGTAGTTGTTTGTTCTCTCCATCTCTTTAACCCTTTAAGCCCTGAGAGTGATCAGCATCAAATTTTTTCCTTGTAATATCAATGCTTTGTAAAACAAATGAGAATTCAAATTCTGATCTTCGGGTTTAAAGGGTTAAGTAAACTCTGCAACTATATTGTGGCATACAAATTTAGTTTCAGGTCTTTCCTTGTAGATCTGTGAGGAGGAGAGGTTTGGTAAAAAGGGTATTGTTGATGGGAGGAAGGAGGGCTCACTACAAAACAGCCGTTTTTGCGCAATTGAGAAACTCGCCTTGTCCTTCGTGTGGGAATTACACGCTTGCACATCATGCCTTTTTGCGACCACCCATCTTGAGAAGGGGAAAAAACAGTAGTGATAGTCACGCTGACGTCACCTACAAATATCAGTGTAATTATATGAAAGAAGTTCACCTCAGTTATGGACGCAACGTTTGCAGTTTCGAAAAGAAAGCCTGAAAAAATTCAGGCTTGTAAGGGATTCGAATCCTTGACCAATGCGATACCGGTGCAGCGCTCTACCAATAGGCCACTTGCACTAAGAGGTCACGTGACCAATGCTTCCTTTAAACAATGAGTTGGAATCTCGCTGATGCCAAAAATCGACAGAAAATATGAATTATCTTACACCCGAAATTTGAGAGGAAACGCATTTAAGGGAGTTATTTTATGGCTGTTTGATTTTTCAGCAAAGTAGTATGATTTGTATTGGCCGCCATGTTGGAGGGCATACTCTTGCCCTCCAACATGGCGGCCAAAACTAGTTTTTGCTTATATCTTGTTAAACGTTTGATACTTACCCTCAGATGTGCTGTAAACGTTACCACATCATCTTTTCAACATTCGTCTTGAAGTTTAAGTGCAAAACTTGCGTTCAGAAAGAGGTAATTCATAATTTTAAAAATCACATTTGGTCACGTGACCAGATACAAACTTACTCATTTTAAGAAAATGATGCGGGTTTGAAAAACCAAATCACTATTATTTTGTTTAAGGTATGACCCACTAACTGATTTTCGAAGGTAAAATCATATAACCTTTATTTTCATAAAAACGATGTCACATTACCTCTTAGTGCAAATGGCCTATCGAGCTAACAGGCCAATTGGATGATGATGAATATACGAAGATCACATTTGACTCGATATCAATGTGCCAACCAGGAGCGCATTGGTTCTTGAAACAGAAGGCTCTTTTGTCTCACTCGGTACGAATTTGAATAACAAAAACAATGTTTGTAAACAGTGATGTCACCTGTATTATGCAGCCAAGGGGTTTATTTAACTTTGCGAAATGCAGTGCAAGTGGCATAAAAAAGGAAAGGTTTTATCTTACCCTGTGCTGAGTTTAATTTCATTTTTTCTCGGAAAACCTTTGTGAAGGTAACGATGACCAAAGTGATAAACAACTTAGAAGCCCATCGTCAAGAAAAGAATGAAGAGATTGAGTTATTGAGAACCCAGGTGGATGAGTTAGACGAACTGCGACGAAACAACGATTTACTTGAAACACATTGCAAAAGCCTGAATTCTCAGCTTGAAGCGGAGAGAAACGAGGCAAAAACAAAGTAAGTACATATATTTCTTATTCATATTTCCGACTTCCAAAAACCCTCACTTTCAATACGAGGCTAAGTGTTAAACCTTTCTTGTGAAAATGAGTTTCATTTGCATGAGAATAAAAAATCATTTTTATGTTAATGTATTTGCTCTTAGCTTCGCCTTGAGACAAAGGCTTGGTGCAACTCGGAAATGGTCTATAAAGTTGTTATGTATAAATAAGTCCTCAACGGCCCATCAACCTATAATGTTATTATTATTATATCTATATAAGATATGCTAGTGTAATTGCGAGTGATTTTTTCTCTCAACACCCGAGTCCAAACCATGGACTTTGGGAGGCAAAGAAGGGTTTCTACTTGATGGAGAGGACCCGCCTGAGAAGGTGGGCTGTAGAAAGGAGAGTTATTTTCTGAAGTTCGTGAATGTTAATGTTGTCGGGGATTTCGTTGGTGGAGTTTTCCATGTCCTTCTTGATGGTGCCAAGGGTTCCCATAACCACCGGGACTGTTGTTGTTTTTAGCCCCCACATTCGCTAAACCTCGATTTTCAAGCCTTTGTGTTTGTTAAGCTTTTCCGTGGTTTTGATCATTATTAATTATTACTATTATTATTATTATTATCAGTATTATGAACATATTTTATTGATAACAATGCTAACTATTAAAATCCTATCTACAATTAATTCACTTAAAAAAAAACTATTCCGTCAAGACACTATTTACAATTCCTTTCGTTTATTATTATAGTTTCTTCTTTTTTTATTTGAAATGAATTGTTTTAATTGAAATGAAATGTTCTTAATTTGAATAATTTTTGTTTAATGAAATGAATTTTTTTTCTAATCAAAACTAAATTTTTTTTAAACGAAAGGAATTGTAAATAGTGTTTTGACGAAATAGATTTTTTTAAAAAGTGAATTAATTGTAAATAGGATTTTAATAGTTAGTATGATATCAATAAAAGTATTATTATTGTTATTATTATTATGGTAAACTAATCCCTTGTGAGATTACGTTAAAAGCGTGCTACTCTAAAGGCAGCTTGAGTGTGTGTTTCAGGGTAAACTCCTTGCTTTTTCCTTTCTGCTGATAGAGAAGAAAAACTCCAATGTGAGACGGAACGTTTAATGCAGGAATTGGAAAATGTGGACGAGAAACAACGAAAAGCCGCAGAAATGACGGTACGTTAGGGCTTGAAACTTACAGTAACAAATAAAATATGGCTTGCTCATCCTCAGTGAAAGAATCTCCTGGACTCGTGAGTGACAAAAATGGAACGAAAATGTTTTAATGTTCATGATGTTATGAGCGTTCGATAGATTGAAAAAGAGAATTCGAAACAGAAATTTGGCCATTTAATTAGTAAGGATTTTTGGCCCATAGGCCAGGAGCGTATACGGGCCAGACAGGTGTGTGCCGCCGGATAGGGTATGGTTTTTAAGTGTACTCCATCCTGAAATAGGGCCCTTGTTGGTATTGCATTCCCTATCTATGGGATCCTAATAGGATATACTGGGACAATCCTCGTTCCCAGGGCCCTCTCCTACTCGTCCCCATTCAGGAATGAGGTTGATAGGATACCTAAAAGGTGCCTAAATGTTCAGCTTAAATTCAAAACAAATTATCTGTTTAAACTGAACTTTTCGTAATAGGAAAGCGATTTAATGAAGCTTTGTGTGTTAGTCTTTTTTTTCCTTTGATATGATGTCACTGTACGACTTTTCCTTGGGGTTAATTAGGGTATCAATTTTTTGAATTGGAGGCATGGCTGATCGGGCAGCTAAAGGATTGGTATCGACTTTTCATTTGTTTCATCCTTAAATAGGGTCTGGGTTTAAGACCCTGGGCGGAACACACCTCCTATTTGGAAGTTATGGGGGTACACCCCGTGGTTCGTATGGGCTTATTATGGGTTCCAAGTGGCATGCTCCCCTGGTGAAAAAGTTCGAGAAATGCATTGTCGGAGGTTGCACCCCGTGTAACGTTAAAGTAGTGATTAACATCATACATCACACAAATCAAACAAGGCAAGGAAAGACAAGATAGTATCCTTTTTGTGGTCAAAAATAAACCGCGTTCGAAGAGTTGCTGGAAGGAGGAAAGAACGGATACGTTTTAGGGCGCCGATATCACTGGATTGAAGCTGTTATCTCAACAAAGGTAACTCGTTTGTTTTCTTATCAACAGAACCAGCTTCAGCTGGAGAAAATGGCCATCGAGTCGGAGTAAGTAGCCCAGTTGTTATGTTATGTTGTTTTTGGTTTTGTTATATTTCGACTGGATCATTCTGGTCACATTCTATTGAGACTAACTCCCATTTCTTTGTCACAGGCTTGCAGCAGCTAAAGTGAATATGGAGACAGCCCAGGAAGATGCTGAATATATGGCAGAAGAACTTGAGAGGTGAATATATTTTCTTTTATTTTATTCTAGTCCTTTTTTCCTAGGCTACACCCAGGGCTTGTAC
Source organism: Porites divaricata (assembly GCA_038088405.1). NCBI lineage: Eukaryota > Metazoa > Cnidaria > Anthozoa > Scleractinia > Poritidae > Porites > Porites divaricata. The sequence continues at coordinate 26,217,011 of JBBMOI010000006.1, read as the reverse complement.
TAAATCAGAAACAATAAAAACTGAAATTAAAAAATAGGTAAACAATTTTTCTTTGCTTCAAGAGAAGGCTACATTGGTTCTTGAGTGCAAGGTTCATTTGGGAAGAAAATCTAAAACTGACATAAGAAACCAAATTTTACTACAAGTACTGGTTAAAGCCATTATTTTGAAGTCTCCTTCTTCTCTACTAAACTCATTAAATTATATAAAGAAATTATTTGATCTGCAAAAATTGTGTTGATCGTCAATTCTTATCACAGGACGAGAATGGTCGAGAAACAAGGCTTTGAAGAGAAAGAAGAACTGAAATCTAAACTGGAATCCGCAATGGAAGAGAAATTCAAAATGGAGAAGGTAAGGCTACTATTTCCTCTCTGCGTATTTTTCTGTTAACAGCATGGTTAAACTCGCTTTGAGGTTGATAATTGGCCTTATTATATACCTTGCATAACAGGTGCGTTGTGAACCAAGCGATGCGAACGGGGTATTTTGCGCTGGTCTAGCACTTCGCGCAAAATGCCTCGTTCGCCTCGCTTGGCTCATAAAGCGCCTTTCATGCAGGCTACTTATTATATGGCTATACTCTTCGGTCTTGGATTGGATTTCCTCGGTCCATATAGACAAAGTACTAACATGGCTGAATTTTAGAAATATGTACGACCTCAAGGCGAGTTTCAGTAAAAACTTCCTGCAAATTACTGACATAAATTTCCTTCCAACTATAAGCTGCTAACCCACTGGATTTCGAGGCGCATATTTCCCTTCCAGTATCAGCCTAGTCGATTTTGAGACGCAAATTTCCTTCCGTGTATAAGCCCATCAAAAAAGACAAGGAGATGCTTCGATGCCATTAACGGGCCCTTTCGTACGTTACAAAGAATTCAGGTATGAAGGAGTTTTTTGCAATTTTTGACCTGTCTCGATTTGTTTTAATTCGTAGGCCATACAGAAAATTGAAGAGGAAAACGCTAGGCTAAAAGGACACCAAAACCCACAGCAGAAAGTACAGCATTTGTTGGCGATTAAGAGAGAAAACCACACCCTTAGGGAAGTAAGTAATGTTCTTTTTTTCTTTTTTTCGGTTTGCAGTAAAGCCCTTTAGGGTGGAAAGACACTAAAGGTCTAGCTACAAAGGCCTTTCCCAGGGATATAACTTTGGAAAAAGTCACTTGTCACACACACCTTGGGTCAATTCTGTCTCCACGACAAGTCGCAGGAAGTTCGCAACTTGCTGAACTTCCAAGGGGCGTGTCGAACTCATGTTTTCCTCCTTCAGATTATCCAATTCACGCAGATTTTATAAAGTGTATGTAACTATAAAAACTGTGAGACTTGTGAAATTTTGCGGTTTGCGCTAGTATCGGCATTCTTTGGACCTCATTCACATTGCTTCTTCGATTTTCCTTGCACTCGTACAAATTTTCGGAGTTTTTATGACTGTTTTTTATTAAATAGTGATTTCCGAGATGTTAGGACTCGAAAAGAACTGCGAAAATTGCAAAGATTCATAAACCTTATTTGTTATATTTGCTCTGACTCCTTTTTAAAACACCATTTACATCTCCAATTCGTTTTTTGTCAACGGACCGGCAAATTGGTACAAATTTTCATAATGTTTGATTTTTTTTGTCAATTTAAAAGCTTTCATGAGAACATTTTTGGAGGAGATTCCTACCAGCATAAAAGCACTCAAAAAACTACAAACAGCTCAAAAATTCAAGCGAATTCTGCTTAACTGTAAAAGGTAACAACGTAAAATGACTGTTTCACATAACCCTCTATAGCTGACATGGCATCAGCGCAGATATTAAGTATTTCCATTCATGATATAACAGTGATTAGCTCGAAAACTATGCTCCTCTGACCACCAAACACTTCTCTCATGGTCATTCACTTCTATTTTTTCTTCTCTTAATTGCTATTTCATTCCTCTTTCTGCGTGAGAAATATTAATATCATATAAAAGTGAATAAAAATCTGAAACTGTAGCAGACGGTGATGCCAATAGCGAAACAGTTTTTTTTTTACGAAATCGAAGAGAAAAACGTTTCAACAAGCCACTTTTTTCTTTGTTTTACATCAGCAATTAAACAAGTTGATCAAGGAAAACCTGAAGTGTAGCTGCAAGGGAAAGAAAGCGCCACTGGCTAGCAAGAACGGAGGCGCTGAGAATAGTAAGAGCGAAGGCGGGCCCAGAGGTAGCTCGTCCAGCGAGGAAGGAAGCACTCCTACAAAGGCAACAAACACGGAGAAAGAAAATGTTTTCACTACTTCTTCATAATAACCTGGACTATTTTTGTACCCTCGAAGCCGCGACGTATTGCGAAGATATATTTTAAAGGACGATGTGAATTATCGTAGGAGCAAGCTCTTGTGGACGGCGAAGGAACTACTCGGTCGAGTTGTGTCGATTTTTGATTAAGGGCAGACGAATAATGCGCTCTTAATGTTACTTTTTATATCATGGACAAATGTAATTCTCATGACTGAAATTAAGTATGCTGAACGTTGTATTCTGTGAATACAATGCTTTCAGTATTAAAATTTCATAAAGATTTCTGACAGTCCGAAGTCGCGAAATCAGGAGCTCCAGTTTCGATTAATTTCCCTAAGACCAAGTGTCGATCTTCCATCGCTGCATATCTATTGAGCTGTTAAAGGAACTGTTTTTAAGTGTGTCCTTATTTTATTGCATGATTTTTTTGTAACCAGCATATTGCTTAAAATTACACTGCAAGTAGATACATAGGGTAAAATACAGCAAATATATAACATTTTTAAAGAACAATCCATGTTTCTGTGTGGATTTGCTTTTTAAGAAAAACACTTCTTAGCCTTTCAACCTGCAGCCGCTATTTTATGTGTCTTGCTATGGCGTTTGTTGTCTCAGCAATGTGGTTTATAATCCCATATTTTTTGGTAAACAACGTCGCTTCGTTTCTCAACCAATCAAGAGCGAGACCAAAAAGAGATTTACCCATAGATTTTCTTCCATCGTCCATGGAACCAGCTGCACTTTATGATTGGTTGATTAGAATTTCCCAGCCGTCGAGATTTTCTATTTTAAAGGCAGTACTAAATTGGCTTTTGTTTTGCGGTACTCTATAACAAAACTTTCCACAGTTAATGCCTCATACCCAGGCATCTCTCTCTCTCAATGAAGACTTGTGCTTCGTCACCAGTCACTCTCGTTTCGCGCTCGCCTCTGCGTAATACGAAGCGCCTGAGGAGCAGGTAGCTACAGTTATTAAATATACCATTTTAAATTTTTTAGACGCCTTAGCTGATAATTTACATAGCCTTATGGCTTTTACTTTTGTAGTCCTTATAACAATGATAAACGTCATCACTCAGTGATTCGTATAAATTCCTGAACTGCAAAACTGATTTTAAAACCTGCCAATTGATATTAACGATTATTTACTGACGAAACATTAGCTAACAACAGTGACAACATCTAGGCAATTTCTAAGCCGAGGAGACATGGAACATGTCACACCCCCCAAAATGAATAGGTGTAGAGACTGTTAAATTGTCCGCGTAAGTCTTTATACATGAAAATTGTTCCAAACGTACATGTAAGATGTTTGCATTGTAAATTAGCCGAGTTTTTTCCGACGTTTTTTTCTTTATTGACACTTTAATTCCTTCTCGCCCTTTACATCGAGCCTTTCTCGCAATGTATTTTTATCTCCTTGATAGACCAACCGCGTAGGTGAGTTTTTGTTAGTCATCTTGCACCACAGATTTCTCTTAAATTCTTAGATACATGTACTATGTCCTGTTCAAGATCCTTCTTCGGTTTTCTTTAATACCAAGCTTATTCCAGAAGAGGACTCATGCGATTGTGCGCGAGTTCTCCTCGAAAATACAGTCCGAGTAGCCAACTTAAAGTCTGGCTTAAGAAAAGCGTAAATAAGAGGGTTTACAAGTGAGCTGATCGCTATGGTGAAGAATGAAACAGTTACCAGAGCTTGAGGGATAATATCAAGCCGATTCAATATAGTACTGGCAGTTGTGATGTAGATAATCGGTAACCAACAGAGGATAAAAGCTGCCGAAATTATGCAAAACACTTTGGCAACTTGGACATCTGATGAAGTGCTTCTCTTGTCGTTCTTGGTCCTTCGAGGTGGATCAATTCGAAAGTCTTTCATCATTGCTAGGCTGCCTCGAACTTGTCTGAATATTCTCACGTAGGCAAAGGTAATGAAGATATATGGAACAACAATACCAAAGAACTGCAAACATATGATGTATGCCTTGTGAATACCTCGCGTTGGATCGGTGTTCCATAACAGCGGAAGTAAAGAGTACATTATTGGAAACAGCCACGAAAGTACCAAAGCTCTTTTGAACAACACTGGTGACCGATACGGATATTCGAGAGGTTTCAAGATAGCAATATAGCGATCGTATGTTACAGAGCATAAGTTAGCAACACCTGAGAGTAATATAATACAGGCCAAATAACCTGGGACAATTGACGAAGGCTCATTGAGGTAAACAGGTAGTAAAACTCCCCCTGTTAAAATATCGGATACAGCAAGGGACACTATCAACCAGTTAGGATACGTTCGCAGAGCTTTGTTGAAGCAAACCAAACAGCAAACGCAAACGTTGAAAAACACGATTAACACTGCGAGGATACTCAGAGAAGAAGTAAAATAAACCTCCTGACTTGATGTAGCCATTGGCACTCTTGTATTTCCTGTGGTTTTCGGTGCTTTTTACAGCTTTCCTCGGGTAAATTGCATTGTAATCGTCAGATATGGCATAACTTTTCGAGACGAGGCCCACCGCTTCCGCTGACGTAACGTACACGTTCTCGCAATTGTTTGATAACAACAGACTTGTAGTCTCTTCAAGAGCACACCCTTTACGGCATTTTTCGACAATTGCACATGGTGGTCAATGACCTTGTAGCCTTTCGTAATATTCCTTGTTTTCTTTTTAACTTATCCCTTGCAAACCCTATATGATTTTATTTAAATGGATACTACTAATGGATCTTTTTGTTTTGGAAGATAATAAAAGGAGTTTCAAGTAATATATAAACACAGCAATAAGTATCTCGTCAATTTCCCAAGCAAAGCGAAGAGCGTTAAAAGATAAGTTCTTGAATTCGCTTTCTAGATGTTTAGATACCTGAATAAATATTGTTGCCCTTCGACGTTACCGACAATTTATAACTTGATATTTGTACAGTGTACCTTCTTGGCTTTCTTTTTAATTGAATATTTACATATCAGACCAGATCAGATCGATTATCCTTAAAGAAACAAAGGAAGAATCTGGTGTTTTGATTGGAGGAGAAGTAGGGCTGTTTACCTAATATGCGAAGTATGGTAAGGGGTATTAGTGTAAGATGGGAGGTGGGGGAGTGTAAAATGTGCTGCAAGGTGAGAAGGGCGTTGTTGTACAGTGCACTAACCTGCATGGACAAACAAGAACCCCTTTCCCTCCAGATGCTCCTCTGAAAAAATTAGAAGCCAAATCTCTTGTACAACCTACCCATTCACCGCAAAATCCTGGTTGTGAGCCCTGTGCTGAGCTTATTCAGTTTCGCAAGGGTATTGTTGGGGTGTATGTGGCAAACTATGTGTTATTTGTGGTTCAATTTTATCCTTAGTTTTAACTGTTAATCATACATTACCATACTCCAAAACAAAGGAAAGTAAAAATTCAAACCAAGGATTAAATTGAACCAGAATAGGTACACTCAAGTTCGATTTTAGCATTTTTATCATTCTTCACTCTTCTCGAAGCATATCTCTCCACATGTTCACATTTTAAAATTCCATAATCTGTTTTACACTTAAAATTTTTCATCGACGTCAATTCACCGTAAAAATTCGATGCTCTACATTCGATCGGGCCCACAACTACACGGCTCTTAGGTTGAACAGGGTTCAGTATTTTGATCTCGTGACTAGTTTTCCGGCCACATGTACGAGCAATAAATTTCGCCCAAAGTATTCGTGGTGTTTTTGAGGGCAATAAAAAAAACGTCTCGAAACAGTCTGATAGGAACACATACTTTGTTTTATTCAAATAAATTCAAAACTGCAGCCTTTAACTGTAATCGGAACATAACCAAACAAGATTTATAAAAACAAATACAAAACAATTAGCATATATCTAAGGAATAAAATTCCTGTTTACAAATCATGAGCCTGCGACCGGGGGCTTTATTGAGCGTTTTCACTCACTTTGCCAGCATCTGTGCGGATCAGTTGGAACAAAAGAGAAGCGTTTACATAAGAGAAGACGTCAACTCCCACAGCATTGGCCAACATGGCCGTCGTTGCACCCTTTTGGGACACCAATATGGCCGCCGTGACGTCATGTGAAAGAGGTGTACTTGAAGAAATAACGAAACCCAGGAACCGATTACAATTATAAAACAATCCACCCAAGCGCGTTGCTCTTATTTGGCTCGGTTTTTGTAATGGTATTTTTAAGGGTCAAATTAAGCTTCAGTCAAGCGCAGATCCTAGGCCTCAATTAGGGGTTTAATTCTAATTTGTTGAAGATTGTGCTCACCATTTTTACACAGGAATCAGCTCCTTCCCCACCCCTCCCCGCAGCCATCAGGGAACGATGACGCTTCGAGGTTCCACTGTATGGTAACAATTCCTCTTTTTCCGAATCATCTTCAACTAGCGCGCTTCTTCGTTTCCGTCGCTGGGACGCTGGGCGTTTCATTGATCCCTTAAAAGTAAAACTTTGCATATCACTTATTAACTGACCGACTGTTAAATCTGAAACCTGAGTCAAACCCAAGCAGCCAGTTTCGCTATCGATACCTCTACTTGTGTGCTGAGAAAATGGGGTGTTAAGTAGGATCCAGCTGTCCTTGCATTTGACCACTTCTTTTATTGGTTCTCTGATTCCAGGATCCGTCGAAAACACGTCATCAAAATCACTGTGGTCATCATAGTTGGGGTATACCTTTCCATGCAGAGACGCATGCGAGCAATCTTTGTCGGCCTTTAAAAACCTCTTTCGTCGTTTGCGCCGTGGAGCATCATGGAAGTTTTGTATTTCACTGTGGTCAAACCAAGGTAGAAAGTCACTGCTGCTTGGCTCAGTGACTTCTTGTCGCCCACTAGCTTCCTGAAGTGTTGAGTGCTTTTCACCCGTTGACATTTTTCTTCTTCGTATTGCTTTTAACATCGTCAGTGTTGCCGAAATGCGCTGCTTTACTTTCACGATTGTCAAATGCAAAACTACTCTAACCCTGATTACTAAAAGTCTCTTCACGGATATCGTGTAAGCCACCCCATTGGTATAGGGGACGAGCTTATGGCTTCGTTACGTCTACCTCATTGGTTCATTGAAAATTGTATTTTATTGGGACACAATACAAATAATTAAGGGCATTTTGAAAATACCGTTAAAGGTATTACTTAATTAGTTCTGTTCAGCAACACCGCACTTCCACTTTCGTCAGTTCTAAATAAATTGTTCCTGCCTCGACTATCCTAAAACTTGGAACGGGCTACAAGCGTTGTAGTCTAACAATGATAGTTTGAATGAAATTGTCGTTGTTGTGGTTGTAATTTTCTAAGGGCGATTTCTTGTAATTAAACACCAATCATCAACTGTATATTAGTTTAGCTGTGAGACCTCTTTGGCGGATTGGACATCGCGTGACTCTCTTTGTTGCCTCATTAATGCTTGAACTTCATTTTCAAACTTTTTTACACTGTTTACAGGGCATTACTTAGTACTGCCAAGTATTTTAACTTGACTTGCCAGACTACCTACCTATGCTTTCCTTGAAAAATGGTTATTCATTGTTTAAGTGGCGACCTTGGTCCTTTCGTTGACAACCATTAATGACTTTAAACATTATGTCTGGAAAAAAAAGAGACCATCGATTCATTATCGTTATCGGAATGATTTTGCGTTCTGGCCTGTCTTATCTTCTTCACCAACAGCAGTTTCATTATCCATGATTCGTTCACCTTTCATTTACTTAATGCAATGATTTCTGGTGATCCCTTAGTTACAAGGTTTGTCATAGTCTTTCTTCTTTATATGGTCTCCAAACATCGCAAAACGTTTTCATGTGTACAGACTTCCGCGTCGATAACGTCTCGTTTTTTAAACCGCATCGCGCTGTAGTCTAGATATCAGATACACTCTTCTCCTCTGTTTGATCTATAGCCAGAAGAAAAGTGATAATTCTTGGAGAAAATGCTATATTTTCACTCTTCAAGAGTTTGGAAGGCATAGAGAAGAAACTTGACTGAGTCGACTTTAGACATTATTGCTTTTCCTGCTCTTTAAACTTCCCATCGCCATAAACCGTGGGTCGGTTTTAATTAGCAATGACTGTTGCTAACCGCTGGGATCGTGCTTAACACGTTCGCACTGCAGTGGGCCAATCAAATGTTGGATATTAATTTGGGCGAGGCCAGGGACCAATGAAATATAGAAACACAGAAAGGAAGAGGGATAAAGGTTTATAATAGGTTTCACTTTTTACTTTGCCGAAAGTGAATAATAATACCCCTCCAAACGAAGTCGCCTTTCACTGCAAAATCAGACACACAACCGACGAATGAGGTGTCTTGTCCTAAATGATTTCTTTTGAAATGGTCGTTAGAATATAAATTTGAAATCACTGTTAGACTTAGATTGAAAAAAATTTAAAATCCATTGCACATTTTTGGCGAATTTCTTCACGCGGCGGGTGGTTTAGCAAAAGGGTATGAACCAATGGGACACGCCCTTCATTCCGGGTAATGTGATTGTTTTTTTAGCATTTGAAGTTTACCTATTCTGGATATGCATTAAGGTACTGCTTTTCAATTTGAGTTCGTTTCAAAACGAATATTGCAAAGGCACTAAAGAGAAAAAATGCCTTGTAAAAGCACAGTTAGAAATAAATTAATTCTTAATTTACTGGGTCAGGTTTTGAAGAGTTTGTTCATGCAGCGAACTGGACAATTTATTGAGTGACAGCCTTCACTATTTGCTCCTTCTGATGAGATAGCGTCTGAAGTTTGCCTGCACCAATTCGCCGATCTATTACGGTACTGCTTTTCAGTTTGAGTTCTTCATAACAAGAATATTGCAACGGCACTAAAGAGAAAACTTAAAATAGTAAACGTTATGGTAAATTTTCTTCATGCGGCGCTGCAGAAAGTTGACCACTTGAATTTATCTTCTTCATAATTGGTTAGATTCTTTGGGCGTGGCCCGACCGCTTTCTTTGAAACTGTATAGCGGTACTGCTTTACACTTTGCGTTCTTTAAAAGTAGAAAATTACAATCGCACTACAGAAAGAAGGATCTTGTAAAATCATTGCTTAACTCAATTCTTAAATCAATAATACTTAAAATGTATATTACATTTTATGACGAATTTCCTCATGCTGTGCTGCTTGAAATGAACTACTTTTAACTGTCTTCTTCATGATTGGTTAGAGTTTTTGGGCGTGGCTTCACCGCTTTCTTTGAAACTGGATAACACCCACACTTTTAAGGCCGCTTCAGCAACGCTGACTAAGGCACGCCTTGTGATTGGCTATGATAGCCTTTGAAGTTCACCTGCGCCAGATATGATGAAGAAACTGATTTCCAGTGTAATTTCTTTAAAGCTAGAATATCGCAATGGCAACATCAAGGGACGAAAATGTCACAGACATGTCAGAAAACGGCGAATGGATTCTGTTGGAGGAAAAGATTTACCTCTTACGAGGAGTCTTACCAAGGGATGAGAATGAATATGATATGCCAGTCATAGGAGTAAACTCGAATGAAACGAAAAGGCAGTCAAGCATAGATCACACATCCTCGTTCTTTGAGAAGACCCATAAAAAGAATTCACGAACAGCAAAAGTAATATGCACCAGCAAGACGAAGGCCAAGGCTCCGCCAGAACTGATTTCAGTCGACGAAGTGTCCATGCTTACCAATCCTCATCGTAAAAAGCTTGTTGTTTTCCAAATCTTCAACTCCTTGGCCACAGCGGTTTATGTATCGTGGCGATCCTTCCCAAAGAAAATCGCTGTTGGCTCGCGCACCTGGACAAATTATACCTGGTTGTAAATGGCCTTCAGAAAAAGGTACTGACAATTTTTCGAGCATCTCTAAGTTTATCTCTGGGGACTGTGGGGGAAATAAAGATACCAAAAAGAAACAAAAGGACGAAAAGTGTTTTCTGCTATTGCCACAGACGTACCGTCCAGTTCACACAACCAGGAACTCAAGTAGGAGTATTGCCACTGACCGGACACCATCGAGCAGTTTTTCTCATCTACCACATGCACCAAGTAGTTCCTTTTCAGGTCATACAGACGGGAATTCAACTGGAAACTTCGCCGCTTACGGGAGACGGAAGTTGGTGAATAGCCAATCCATTCCCTTGTCGCAGCAACATAAGTTCCGCCAACACCAACACCCCGAATCGCCAACACCCCGAAAATCGAATTCGGCCCCAGCGCAGATTTTGCCTGCTTTTCAATGGCCACCGTTTGAAGGAGAAACCGACTGCGTGGAGAATGACCTAGGAACTTTGAGACTAGAAGAGAACGCACAGTGTGGAGAAAAGGCTAAAAAAAAATATGAAAACCGCATCAATTCACTTGGTACCTTGTCCGCTTTCTAGGGAAGACACTTGAACTGGTATAACGACGTTAAGGAAAGAAACTACGTGACAGACGGTCCCCGTTATTCCTGCATATCTTCCACCGATCTTGCAGCGCAGTCAAGGCCGTTTTCTCCCATGCCTCCAAAATGCAGTGAATTGTATAAAAGGGAAGAGGATGAAGAGAAAACAATAAAACCTCTGCCTGAAGTTCGCGTAGAAGGCTCTCTTCTGTGAAAAGCAAAATAAAAAGTGATGATCGACAGCCAGTCTTCTGCAGCGCTCCATTAAAAGACTTCATAGATGCGGAACGAAAACTGGGGAAATTGAATTGTGAGGATATCAGCGATCAGAAAGAGGGATGATTCCGATGCTGTTAAAAGACTTGTTTAATGCTAAAGGTGCCGTAACGTCGAAAATTGCCCTTTTTATACCTTAGTAATGGCCATATAATGTTTCCAAAGGAAATTTAGGGGATGAAAGTTAAATTTTTTATGCCTATAGCACCCTTTCCTTTTTTTTTTAGGGATTTTGGTCTCACAAAATTTATCATTGAATGACGAAATCTGTTTTCCACCCTGACACAAACCAATTTCCTTTCTAGGAAGGGAGGGAGTACTCCGATAATATTCGGGTGTGACATGCTGTTTGCTTTAAGTCCAAAAAAACGCGGTTTCTTCTTTAACTTTTAAGGAAGTCCCCCGCCGGCCAAATTCGAAGGTTTTCATCAGTAAGACGTAACCTTGTGCTTACTAATTTTGGCTGGAACCTAACTTCGATCTCTGGTTTCAGACGCCTTATCGCGTATTTCTCGCGTATAAGTAATTTCGCGTTTTGGGTCGAGCATAATACCCAAAGTGCATTATTAAAATTTGGCGATTTGTTCTTAGCTTCTTAAACACGTTAAGACCAGAGCTTTACGAAAGAGTTGAATAGGAAGAACTGTCCGTCACATAGGGATCGACCATTGCATAAAAAATGTTTTAAAAGTTTTACACTTAAGTTGGATAATACAGTTTATTTTTCATTTAAAATATTTCGCCGATTCTGATTGGCCCTAATCCCCGGCTTATTCTTCATAACCAAATTGCGCTTACCATATTTGGAAGCTACGAAAAATATACCATCGATTCGATGGTATATTTGCCTGAAAATGAGGCCGCTTGGGAAATGGTAGACTATGCAAAATAGCGTTCACTGCCATCCGAAGCCGAAATAGCTGAATTTCTGACTAAAAGTGAACGGAAGCAATGCGCGCACGCAAGAATACGTAAAACATATTGCTCGATGGCTTTTATAAACATGTGCTTTTTAAGGAGTATCTTCCGGAAAAAGCTCTGTATATATATCCTTAAAAAAACGGGCCGAAAAATAGGCCAATAGCAAGAAAGTCTACTAGGAGATGATTAAGCTTGTTAGGAACTTAGAATTATTTTGAATGAATAAGAAAACAATTCAATAAATTTCGCTTTCGTATATGATGTGAAGAAAACTCTAATCTCGGAGGCTGTTATCCCCTTTATCTCTACATAATTCTTCACTACAAACTCAGCCTCATTCAATAACAGTGTCAATTATAGTGAAGCAGGGAAGGTAAATTTAACAGGGTACCAAAATGTCGTTTTGCACACGTAAAATTACGGCCATATAGTCTGCAAAATGCAGCAACTGTGCGAAATATTTCTCAATTGCAATTTACGCTCCTTTTTTGAAACAATCGTAAAAACTAGCGAAAATATGAAGGCGAAAGCAACTTAACTTTCAAAAAAAATAATCGGCTGAATCGCGTTTTGCTAGCTAAAGTTGTTTTGTTTCGATATTTTTGACCATTTAGTTGGATTTTACTAAAACAATTATTCTTTCTCGCCCTCATGGCCACTCAGAGTCAAAAGCCCATACGGCTTTCGGCCTCAGAGCCCATTCGGGCTCGTGGAATAATTGTTAAATATCCTATAATTAATTTGACGTAATATTTTCACAGTATGGTGGGTCCAAGAACTGATTGGTGAGAGGATCCGTAACAAGCTTGACAATGTTTAAATTATGATTTTAAATACTTCAATTTTAGCAGAATCAGCAGTCTTATGCATATATGGTATGGAGAATAATTAAAGGCAATGATTTAACATGAGTTATTATTTTAGCAGCTACAATTACCTCACCTTCATATGAAGGGAAAATTTGCACGCTCCTTATAAAAAGAGAAGAGGAGCAGTTAAATAAATTTTTTATTCGAGTATAGTTTGTAAAAAACTTGAAATTTTTCCATCTTCTTATTTTAGGCAAAAAGTGGGCAAGAAAAAAAAGTGTTGGACGATATTCTCGATAGAAAAAAAGCCTTTCTAGACAATAAAAACATCGATTTTAAAAAGTCGAAAAAACTGCATTTAGTCCATGGTTTTGGTCAAAACTTTGAGATTTCTTCATCGTTCTTAAAATAGTCAACTAAAATTTTTTTCGTGTTTCTAGACAATAAAAACATCAATTTTAAGAAGACGAAAAAAATGCATTTTTCCAAAGGGTAATGTATAGACCATCATTTCAGAAAGTGGTTCGGCCACTTTGAAAGAAGCAGTCATTTAGCTTTTTTTTCATATAGATGATTGTATTATTCGAAGATGTTTATTTACTTTGTCATTTCACTGAAATTGAGTGCTAAATTGCTTTTCTGTTACTTGGTAGACCTTATTTGGTCATTTGTGACCCTCCACAGGATTTTAATGCTAAAGGTGAAAGCACGCGCACGACATTAAAACAAAAGAATTTATTTTAACACGCTTTAGCACGCTCGCAATCTTGCCTCATTAGCAATTTCTTTGTTTCAGAGGACACGCTTGAGACAATTGAGCGTGAACCAGTCGAACAAAAGAGCGTGTTAAAGTTTTCAAACAAAAGCCCCGTGCGAAAAAGCACAACACGCTTTCAGTGTGCGCAAAAGCACGCAAGGCGTGTTATCTATAAGCTAAATAAATTTCCTCTACAAAAAGGAACCGCAAATGATTATGAACAGCACCTTTAATGTGGTAACTATCGAGAAAGACAAAGTTCTACCTCAGCGATCGCAGCGATTAAAGTATCTGATTAAAAAAACGTTAACGTTGTCGTTTGAATAGTAGGGAGCTTTAGCATCGACGACGGCAACTGCAGCGAAAACGTCAGTTTTAAAATGAATTCCCGTTTTTTCAATCTTTTTCGGGTTTATTCCAATTTGCTGAAAATGGTAAGTGTAGGCGAATTTCCCTGGAGTTGATTTCTTGAGGACCGCACTCAAGTTTAGAGAGAGAAAAAGAGATTCGTCGTCGCTTGTTTACGTCCTCCATAAAACTTGCAATTAGGCATTTTCACTTCGTAGTCGTGCAAGGACGGTAAAGAAATGTACAAAAAAGCGTGATGTACGTGCAAACTTGTCGTTTTGCGTAGTAAACCTATTGCTTTTTTGACGTCCTACATGCCGTCGCCGTCGTCGTTGCTAAAGCTCCGTAGTATAAACAGTGAACGGTGGGACCTACTGGATTTATGGGTAGAACTTTATTAGCATTGCAAAATCAAAGTTCTTTCCAGAAATGTTTACTGACGAAGCTGTGCTAAGGTTATCTTAACTTTCCTTAATTTAAACGCTGTGGCTAGCTTATGGCCGGTAACAGGTCAAGGTGTTGAAAACACTAAATGACCGGCAGTCTTATATTCTCAGTAAATTTCACAAAATCGAAAAATTCCAGCTAACCTAAATTATCATATGTCGATTAACAACAGTCGAGCGATCCTGAAATACTTCATAGATCTCAAGTCTAGCGTTTGGTTAGCCTCCTACGCAGACGTTCAACGCGTGACGAACCCCTAAGAACGTCTGCATGGGAGGCTAGCGTTTGGTTTACGCTGGGCTCAGAAGACGAAACCATGTCTGTGACACTTAGAAATTTTTTCAGCTCGAGTGCGGGTCAAGGTGTTGAAAACACTAAATGACCGACAGTCCTTATATTCTCCGTAAATTTCACAAATCGAAAAAATCCAGCTAAAACTATCATATGTCTATTAAGACAAGTCAAGCGATCCTGCAATGCCGCGGCGATTATTCTGTATTTAATAGTTCGCTTTGCTGTTTGTTAATCCGAATTTATTATTTATTAAAGTTCGTGGAAACAGAATTATAAAGGGGTGAATCTACATTTATTTCTTTTGGTTGAGGCGTGGAAGCGGTCGGTTTAGCAACAGAGTTGTTTATATGAATACCATTTTCTCTACCATGCCACTGCGGACTGCGGGACTGCGGTGGCAGTTTTTTAAGTGAGACATTTTAGTGGACGCGGGAGCAGCATTGTTAAACACGACTGCTGGACTGGCGTCATCAGAAGTATACGGCCTACAATTATTTAATAAGTAGTCTGCTATATGGCCGTTTTAGTGTCAACACTGAAAACGGCTTTCTAGCAGACTATTATTTAAGAGTGAGTCCATGGGTGCACCAGGCAGGTGTGCTACATGCCATCTCTCTGATTTCAGTGAAACTTGGCCAGGTTAGAGGGTCTACCCCAAAACTTAAAATGACAAACTGGTTTGTAGTTTGGATCTTTATGGTGGGAGATAGCTCATCTAACTAGTTTAATTAGATATTTTACCAATAAAAGGGCATTAATAACAGGCAAAAGTAGGAAGCTCTCAAGACAACTGTTTTTAATCTTTGACTATGAGGGTTTGTATATATGTTGATACATCTTTAATGAATGCAAGAATATACGTTTCAGTCAATTTGATGGACAGCTTGTCAATCACAGCCCTTGAATATGGGACCACCTTTTTAGCCATTCAATTATTGGCTGATTTTGAGATCAAATATCTCCCCTTGCCAGAAAGCTATGACAATAATTTTGCTATTCCCTGCTTAACAACCTTTTGGTCTATAATAAACATGAAAAAAATTTCTGGGCTCTGCCTTTTTTTTTGGCGTCAGATGCCAATTGAAAACTACACCTAGAACAGGCTTATTTCCCGTTCATCTTTCCTGTAATTCAACAATAGATGGCTGCTTAAGTTAATAAACTGACACTTTCTAGCCCGTTAGAAAAGAATTATAATTGAGGAGTTTAATACATGCTTAATACGATCGCGATTTGGTGAGAAAATTCAAGATTTGACCCTGATTAGTAATGCATGTCACCAAAATATCGAAGACAAAATCGTAATCTTTGTGAGCTCGTTTTGATTTTCTCGCAAAATCAGGGATTATTCTTCTTAAGAATTAAATTATACATAAGTCCTCTTATTCAAGTGTTTACTGTCTATTGTCTTTACTGTGAGAAAACCATGCTGCTCCTAATTTCCTAGACGACTGGCATGGTCACGTAGTTATGCCCAACGAGAATATAGTTCAAAACCACTTAAACATTGTTGGCAAACTTTGAGTCACGCCAGTGCATATCAGTCACAAGGCAACGGCAACTCGCACATCTAAAAGCTATCTGAAACTTTTCCTTCTAGCGATAAGGAAATTGAGCTCTTAATAAAGAACAGTATTAGAAAGAAGAACGTTGTTATTGTCACTTACCATACCGCCATTGGGTCGCCGTCGATCTACGCCAAACTAATGCACGCTGCGTGACCAGACAGTAGTTGTTTAAAATATTCTCCTTTGCCTCCCAGCAAGGCTTTCAGAATGGCCTACTTATCTCCATGACTTCTTTGTTTCCTCCTATCTACATTTCTCAAATATACGTTTTTCGAGGTTCTATCACTCTCAATCACAATTATGCCCAAGTATTACGTGACAAAAAAAAAGCCTGCAATGTTTTGTTCAGCGAATTTCGCGCGCCTACCTCGGAATTCTAAACAATTTTCGGTTGTCCAGACAGGAAGAGAGGACAAATAAAACTTAACAAAACAAAATGCAGGAACTAATAGATATTTTCTGTTTTGTTTTCGTCCCCCTGAGGCCAAAACTGAAAGAAAAATGTCGTGACCTTTTTTTACTACATATTACGTGTTTACTTCCGGTTCCTGTCGATGCTGTGTTTATTCGATGGCGGCATTTATTTTGAAACTGTACTTAATATCAAAACTGACAACAAGGCTTAATCCTTTGAAAAATTTTATGTAAAACATCCAGGTATTTTTTTTCTTGCTGGGATGTAACAAAGTCATTTTTACTTGCTTGTAAAAGAAACTGAAATACAATAATTGAATAAACGCGACATTCACTGAATGGGTACTATCGGCCATCGGTTGTTCAAGTTACCGTGTGGCACAAAATTTTTGCTGTACGTGTTTGTAATCGAATGCCACAGAAAAGTAATCTGTCTTGCTGAATTTAAAAAGGGTATACACACGGTAGAATTGTTGACGAATATGTTTTCCATTGCATGTCTTCAATGAAAAAGAAAATATTATCTTTGATTTGCCCAGGACTTTTTGAAAATCCCAATAATTAATTCTTAGCAAGAAAACCTGTCCTAATTGCAAAAATTAGTCCCCTCAAAACACACACAAAAAAAATCGCCAACTCGCAAAACTAAACTCCCGCAAAAATTTAGTGCCACAAGGTAATAAGGTAGTTACACTCCTACCAATATTTAAAAATTAAAGTTCAAGGTCCCTCCTTATCTGCTGCCTTGTCCAGGCAGCCTCGGCTTCTACAGCAATATCATCGGCATCAGCCTCTTCATCCTCATTCATTAAGGAAGAGTGGGCTCTCTGTAATCTACCAGCCTTATTGAGGGCGGAGAGTCGGCTAAAGTATCGAGCGATCTGTTGTTCTGTCAACTAGTCGGTCTTTGTGAACATCTTCTGCCCATTCTCGTTTCTCAAGGACTTCATTCTGGAGGCGACAAAGGAAGCGTTTGCCTTCTTTCCTGTTTCCTCCCCGGTCCAAAACACGTCTACCAGATAGCTCTTCGCTTTCTCTGAAAAGGCTACTGGTTTTCGATTTTTCTGAAGAGCCTATCTTAGCTCTACGACTTCGCCAAACTTTGCTTGGTCACTGAAGTCGAAAGTAGCTGAATCACCCCGAACATAGCCACCACCCCTGAATGGCATGCCTCCGCCCATTTTCGTCTGATCTCGTCATAGGTGGACTCCTTTACCAGTCTCACAATGTGCTTACCAACGTCCAAGTGGCTTTGGAGCGAGGCAAATGACTGGAAGGTCTTGATACACCCTTCTTCTTGACAATGAAACATAACCTTCTCCCCTACCTGGTCTGCCTGTGCGGATTCAGGTGGTTCTTGATGTGACCCAGGCAAAGACGAAGATCTTCCAGGCATAGCACGTTGCTGGCGATAGGTACCCACTTCTACGTGTGGTCTGCCAAAAGGATGAATTATGATGAGCTTTGTAGGACCTTGCGGAGTACTAAACCGTGCAAGCTGAGCTGCACTATAAAACTTTCCAGGACCCACGTTATAGGCTCGCCACACCCTCATGCCTCCATTCTCGTAAGAAAAGTTATGTAGCGACTGTATCCCGGTCATATTATGCTTGCTCATCGTCTGCGCAGACGGCTGAACTAGACACACAGCCGCATAGCAGCCTTTGATGCCTCCATAAGACTCAATGGCGGTTTTCATGTCATTGGCCGTCTTGACATCATTTCCTTCATTAAGAAAGCGTCTTATGTGACTTTTAAGTGCAGCAGTGCGACGATCGCAGATATCTTTACCAGCCTGCGGCTCACTGAAGTCGTATCGTGCAATCGTGACTCCAGTACGATCACCAATACTGGGGAGCGACAGAAGAAGGTAGGCACAGTGGTAACGGCTGGCGTTGTCGGACCTAAGATATACCTGGTTAAGGTTTGGCCTCAGTGCTTTCAGTGTTTCTAACGTATTTTCTATAATGGAGGCCACTGCAAACCAGTTCTGAATGCACTCATCAAACAGATGGATGTAGGTGCGCGCCTACAGAGTAAAAGAAAATCGATCGATCTCAACAAACAAAATCTCAACTTCAGACTCTCGGTAACACTGGGGCTTGTATAGCAACAGTTATCTTTGTAAAGAAATTGCATTAAATTGCGTGGATAAAACTGAGGGTTCGCAATGAAATGACCATTCTACATCGTAATTAGTACGTCCTACAGCTGTGGCCCCGAACCGAAGATGGGTCTTTCACAATACAAAACAGTCTCTCTTCTTTTACAAACGTCTTGTTTGCTTTAATCGGCTGATATACTTCAGAAAGACAGATAAATATTTTAAGCATCTGCTTTTAACTCGGATATGCCTTTTAATAGAATCAGAGTGGGCACCTCTACAGTATCTGCATATGCCTAGTACGTAGGAATTATTTTAGCTATGAAACCGTCATTTTATACTTGGGTTTTAAGAATAAAAAATATTTTGGACATATGCCTTATTAATAAACTGCCAACCCCTTCCCCCCTCGCTACTCCCGTTTTCCTGGCTACTTAATTTAGGAAAAAATTTAATTTAATCAATTAAATTCGACCACGACTTGAAGACGTTGAGTTACTAGAATGATTATCACATCTACGCCCCTTGTTACTGATGTGTAAGCTACTGGCGCCTGCGATGACACGAATTTCATTTTCAAAAGGTTAGTGAAGTAACAGCAAACAGGTAAAAAAAAACAGCTGAAGTAACGGTGAATCTTAGCTTGATACATTGCTTAGCACCTTCGAATCTGTCTCGGTCTAATTCGTCCCCAGTCGACTTCGTAACACCCATACCCATCAAACCATGCGCGCTTACACTAGTAGGGAGAGGTTCAATGAGAGACGACTGGGGACGGGTTTGACTAACCCACGTTGCCCAAAACCTCGTGGGAAGGTCGTTTCTTCCCCACACTCCCCTTCCTTGCGTGATCTATGCATTTCGGGTCACATTGTCCAAATGAGTATGTTTGTCTCTCCGCATTTCGTATCAGTTGCCGCGCGTATAGGAAGTAAGCAAGGGAGTAACAACATCCTATGCAAAATAAAATCTTTTTAATTACCTGCACCAATTGGAACTACAGTGTTCCACTTTCCCTTGATTGCTTTTGCCATCTTCAGATTGACTCCTCTGTCACCTTTGCCCTTTCGACTGCCATGAAGAGGATGCTGGCATTTTTTTGCTAGTCGGAATCTTACTCCAAGGACTGCGCGATGTCTGGGGCAGATCGTGAAATCGCGGCCGTCATCATCTTCGAACAAACCAACGCGAGCTAAAATGAGCTTTTTCTCGGATACAACGCACGTTTGAGATACATTTACATCTCTAAGGTGTGCCTTTATACCATCGGCACACGAATTTAGTGGTATAAGTTGTTGCTGTCTGGGCCACCGCGAAGAGAAATGGCATTCCGTTCCACAGTAGATCGCAAATGAACAAGAAAGCTGAGACATATTGCGACTTCACAGCACTAAACGCGTGGTTGAAAAGAACGCCCTTTGTACACTCAGTCAATGATTGCGCAATCTGGCAAGGTCATGATTCTGTCCGGTCTTGTCTGGAATTTGGGGTACAAGCGTACAGCCTGTACAATCCTGTACAATAAAGCTTAATTTTGCAAAAGAACAGAATTTCTTTAAATGATTTTAAGTAAATAATTATAGTTTTGTGTACAGTCACTGAATCATACTGATTACAAAATAGTACTTTGGTTATTCACTGATAAAGTAAGATAATTCGGTTATCTTTCAAAGGGAACAACTTTTTGTGGTAAAAATGTGCGGACTTCGCCATGAAAAGGCAGTATATTCATAAATGATGAAAGGCAATTTATTTTTTTTGTATGTTTTGTTTTTACATTCATTCTTTCTTCCAGTCTAGACAACCGAAAATTGTTTAGAATTTATCTTGATTTCCAGGGTAGACGCAGGAAATTCGCTGAACGAAACATTGCAGGCTCTTTTTTTGGTCACATAATACTTTGACATAACATAGATTGAGAGTGATCGAGTGACTGAGTTTCGAACAACTTGTATTTGCAGAAAAATGCAGATTGGAGGAGACAAATATAGTCATAGAGATAAGTAGGCCATTTTGAAAGCCTTGCTTGAAAGCAAAGAGGTGGATTTTGAACAAATATTGTCTGGTCACGCAGCATACATTAGTTCGGCGTAGATCGACGAGGTTAAGTGAAAATAACACCATTCTTCTTTCTAAAACTGTTCTTTTTCCGATTTTGTAGCCAGAAGTTAAACGAATTTTTTAAGAGCTAAATTTCTTTATCGCTAGAAGGAAGAGTTTCAGATTGTTTTTAGATGTGCGAGTTGACGTTGCTTTATGACTGGTATGCACTGGCGTGACTCAAAGTTTGTCAACAACCGCGCACCATGTGGCCTTGAAATCTCCTCAGGAAATTAGGAGCAGCATGGTTTTCTCACAGTAAAGACAATAGACAGTAAACACTTGAATAAGAGGACTTATGATTAGTTTAACTCTTAAGAAGAATAATCTCTGATTTTGCGAGAAAATCAAAACGAGCTCACAAAGATTACGATTTTACCTTCGATATTTTGGTGACATGCATTACTAATCAGGGTCAAATCTTGAATTTTCTCGCCAAATCTCGATCGTTTTAAGCATGTATTAAACTCCTCAATTACAATTCTTGTATAACGGGCTAAAAAGTGTCGGTTTATTAACTTAAGTAGCCATCTATTGTTGAATTACAGGAAAGATGAACGGGAAATAAGCCTGTTCTAGGTGTAGTTTTCAATTGGCATCTGACGCCAAAAAAAGGCAGAGCCCAGAAATTTTTTTCATGTTTATTATAGACCAAAGGGTTGTTAAGCAGGGAATAGCAAAATTATTGTCATAGCTTTCTGGCAAGGGGAGATATTTGATCTCAAAATCAGCCAATAATTAAATGGCTAAAAAGGTGGTCCCATATTCAAGGCCGGTGATTGACAAGCTGTCAATCAAATTGACTGAAACTTATATTCTTGCATTCATTAAAGATGTATCAACATATATACAAACCCTCATAGTCAAAGATTAAAAACAGTTGTCTTGAGAGCTTCCTACTTTTGCCTGTTATTAATGCCCTTTTATTGGTAAAATATCTAATTAAACTAGTTGGGTGGGCTATCTCGCACCGTAAAGATCCAAACTACAAACCAGTTTGTCATTTTAAGTTTTGGGGTAGACCCTCTAACCTGGCCAATTTTCACTGAAATCGGAGAGATGGCATGTAGCACACCTGCCTGGTGCACCCATGGACTCACTCTTAAGCGGCGCGAAGAAAAGTTTTTATCATGTCCCGCTAGTTACTGCGGCATTTAAATGAATATTTTACATTGATGTACGAGTGGATTTGTCACCCTCCTGAACTTGGTAGTGCCTTGCGGACAAAATTAAAACAAAGCAGAATTTAAGATAGGACATCAAAAAACAGTCACTTTTATATTTAAATGTTTAGCCTTCCTCAAGCTATAGAAAATTCTAGGCAGTTTTTGCATCTCCGATTTACCTTCGTTCGTCTCACCATGGCTTAAGGTGGCCCGAACCTATTTATGTGCGTGTTGGTTATGTTTTTGATTTTCGTTTTTCAGAAAGAAAGATTCAACCGATTTCTATGATTATTGGCATCCTTAATAAATAATAATAAAACTTTAAGAAAATATTGTTATTTTCTTCTATGTGTAAAAACCTTTGAGATATCGGCATTATTACAAATATCCCTAGTAATATATGTTAACCCAACAGAGAAACGCATATCCCTAGTAATTTGAGTTCCCCCACCCTGGAAACACATATCCCTTGTGATATGTGTTCCCCCACCTGGGAAACACATATTCCTAGTGATTTATGTTCCCCCACTTAGGAAACACATATCCCTAATAAATTGAGTTCGCCCACCTGACAAACACATATCCCTAGTCATATGTGTTCCCCCACCTGGGAAACACACATCCCTAGTGATATGTGTTCCTCCACGTTGGTAGCACATATTCCTAGTGTTATGTGTTCCCCACCTGCGAAACAGATATTCCTAGTAATATGTGTTCCCCCAATTGGAAAACACACTGATCCCTACGGATATGTGTTCCCCTACAAGGGAAACACATATTCTTAGAAATATGTGTTCCCCCACCTCGGAAACACATATCCCCAGTGATATGTGTTCCCCAACTTAGAAACACATATTTCTAGTGTTATGTGTTTCTCCTACCTGGGACACAAATATCCCTAGTCATATGTGTTCCCCCACCTGGAAAACACATATCCCTAAAGATATGTATTTCTCCACGTTGGTAGCACATATTCCTAATATTAAGTGTCCCCCCTCCTGCGAAACACGTATCCTTAGAGATATGTGTTCCCCACAAAGGAAACAAATATCCCTAGTGCTATGTGTTCCCCCACCTGGGAAACAAATATCACTAGTGATTTTTGTTCCCCCACCTGGGAAACACATATCCCTAGCGATATGCGTTCTGGGAAACACATATACATAGCGATATGTGCTCCCCCACCTGGAAAGCACATATCACTAGGGATATCTGTTTTCCAGTTGGGGGAACAAATATCACTAAGGATATGTGTTTCGCAGGTGGGGGAACCCTTAAAACTACTAATATGTCCTTCCAACGTAGAGGAACAAATGTCACTAAGGATATGTGCTCCCCCACCGGGGAAACATATATCCCTAGTGATATGCGTTCTGGGAAACACATATACATAGCGATATGTGCTCCCCCACCTGGAAAGCACATATCACTAGGGATATCTGTTTTCCAGTTGGGGGAACAAATATCACTAAGGATATGTGTTTCGCAGGTGGGGGAACCCTTAAAACTACTAATATGTCCTTCCAACGTAGAGGAACAAATGTCACTAAGGATATGTGCTCCCCCACCGGGGAAACATATATCCCTAGTGATTTGTGTTCCCCACCTGGGAAACACATATCCCAAGAGATATGTGTTCCTCCACGTTGGTAGCGCATATTCCCAGTGTTATGTATTCCCCACCTGCGAAACAGAAATCCCTTGTAATATGTGTTCCCCCGACTGGAGAAAATATTATTTATTATCTTCTAGGTGTAAAAACCTTTGAAATATCGGCATTACTACAAATATCCCTAGTAATATATGTTAACCCAACAGAGAAACGCATATCCCTAGTAATATGAGTTCCCCCACCCTGGAAACACATATCCCTTGTAATATGTGTTCCCCCACCTGGAAAACACATATTCCTAGTGATTTATGTTCCCCCACTTAGGAAACACATATCCCTAATAAATTGAGTTCGCCCACCTGATAAACACATATCCCTAGTCATGTGTTCCCCCACCTGGGAAACACACATCCCTAGTGTTATGTGTTCCCCACCTGCGAAACAGATATCCCTAGTAATATGTGTTCCCCCAATTGGAAAACACACTGATCCCTACGGATATGTGTTCCCCTACCAGGCAAACACATATTCTTTGAAATATGTGTTCCCCCAACTTAGAAACACATATTCCTAGTGTTATGTGTTTCTCCTACCTGGAGTGATATATGGTGTTCGCCTTCCTAGGAAACACATATCCCTAGCGTTCGAAATATTATACCCCTTTCTAGAAAACGCCTCTGAAATGGATACCCTGTTCTAATCGGGAGCTTCAAAATCACGACCCCGTTGAGCGGCACATGACCGTATAGGTAATGTATGTGTTCCCCCAACTATGGACTAACCCCTTTGGAAAAATCTCAAATTTTCGACTTCGCGTTTTTATAGCCTAGAAAGTCGTTTTTTCGTTCTAGAATTTCGTAAAAAACATTTTTTTACCCTATATTGCCAAATAAAAACTACTTATGGATAACTAGCCAATTGTTGAACAAAACTATAGACTAACCCCTTTGGAAAAATCTCAACTTTTCGGCTTTTCAAACTTCGTGTTTTTATAGCCTAGACGGTTGTTTTTTCGTTCTAGAATATCGTAAAACACATTTTTCTACCTTACATTACCAGAAAAAAAGTTGAAAAAATAGTTATTTTTTGACCAAAAGCATGGGCTAACCCCTTCAGAAAAATCTCAATTTTTCAACCTTTCATACTTGGTGTTTTTATAACCTAGAAAGTAGTTTTTTCGTTCTAGAATATCGTAAAACACATTTTCCTCCCCTATATTGCCAGAAAGAGAAAAGTTGGAAAAATGGCCAATTTTGGACCAAATTAATGGACTAACCCCTTTGGAAAAATCTCAATTTTTCGTTTATTCAGACTTCGTGTTTTTATAGCCTAGAAAGTCGTTTTTTCGTTCTGGAATATCGTAAAACACATTTTCATACCCTATATTACCAGAAGAAAAAAAAATTGGAAAAATGGCCAGTTTTGGAAGAAAACCGTGGACTAACCCCTTTGGAAAAATCTCGATTTTTCGTGCTCTTCAAACTTCGTATTTTTGTAGCCTAGAAAGTCGCTTTTTCGTTCTAGAATATCGTAAAACACTTTTTTCTACCCTATATTGCCAAAAGAAAAAATGTTAGAAAAATAGTCAATTTTGGACGAAAACCATTGACTAACCCCTTTGGAAAAATCTCAATTTTTCGACTTTTAAAACTTCGTGTTTTTATGGCCCAGAAAGTCGGGGTTTTTTGTTCTAGAATTTCGTAAAACACATTTGTTTACCCTATTTTGCCAAAAGAAAAAATGTAGGGAAAATGGCCATTTTTCGACCAAAACCATGTACTAACCCCTTTGGAAAAATCGCAATGTTTTGACTTTTCAAACTTCGTGTGTTTTTATAGCCCAGAAACTCGTTCTCTCGTTCAAGTAAATCGTAAAACACATCTTTCTACTACCCTTTATGCCAAAAGGAAAAAAAGGTGGAAAAATGGCCAATTTTGGACCAAAACCATTTACTAACACCTTTGTAAAAATATCAATTTTTTTGACTTTATAAACTTCGTTTTTTAATAGCCTAGAAAGTCATTTTTTCGTTCTAGAATATCGTAAAACACATTTTCATACCCTATATTACCAGAAGAAAAAATGTTGGAAAAATGACCAATTTTGGACGAAAACCATTGACTAAGCCCTTTGGAAAAATCTCAATTCTTCGCCCTTTCAAACTTCGTTTTTTTATAGCCTAGAAAGTCGTTTTTTCGTTCTGGAGTATCGTAAAACACGTTTTC
Organism: Porites divaricata; assembly: GCA_038088405.1. NCBI lineage: Eukaryota > Metazoa > Cnidaria > Anthozoa > Scleractinia > Poritidae > Porites > Porites divaricata. Next base: position 26,191,344 of record JBBMOI010000006.1, on the reverse strand, counting down.
ATAAACCCTATATTACCAAAAGGCAAAAAATTGGAAAAATGGCCATTTTTCGATCAAAACCCTTTGGAAAAATCTCAATTTTTCGACTTTTCAAACTTAGTGTTTTTTATAGCCTTGAAACTCTTTTTCTCATTCAAGAATATCATATCAAAAAGTTGGAAAAATGGCCATTTTTCGACCAAAACCATGGACTAACCCCTTTGGAAAAATCTCAATTTTTCGACTTTTCAAACTTCGTGTTTTTATAGACTTTCTGTTTTTTTGTTCTAAAATATTTGTCCCTCTCTTCTCTTTTGGAACAAAGTCTCAACAAAGCAAAATATGACATCTATGAAAAACTCTTAAGAGTTTTTAGCGTCGCAGGTTCCAGTTTTGAAGAGAAATAAGGCCACCAACTCCAGTATATCTAACCATCCATTCTTCAGCTGCAATGAAAACCCTTGTATTTGGTAATTTATTCAAGCTTTTTAGACTTGCCATCACATTCAGCAAAATGTGTTTGACGATATCCTAGATAGGAAAAAAGGTTTGGGTAGCTTATGGTTTTGGTCAAAAATGTAAATTTTTTTTAGGCAAAATAGGCAGGAAAAATTTCTTTGGCAATATTCTCCATAGCAAAAATCCTTTCTAGACAATAAAAACACCATGTCTAAAAAGTCGAAAAAACTGCATTTTTCCAAAGGGGTTAGTCCATGGTTTTTGTTCAAAAGTTTACAATTTGTTTATCTTTTTTTTTATTTTAGGCAAAATAGGCAAGGGAAATTTGTTGGACGATATCCTTGATACAAAAAAACCAGTCTACACAATAAAAAAGATTAATTTTAAAAAGTAGAAAAAATTAAATGGGGTTTGATTAGCCTATGGTTTTGGTCAAAAAATTGAGATTGTTTTCTTTCCATTTTTTTCCATCTTTTCATTTCCTGGAAAATAGACAAGGAAAATGTATTTGACGATATCCTTGAAAGGAAAAAAAGTTTGTCTACACAATAAAAACATTATTTTTAAAAAGTCGAAAAAATTGCATTTCTTAAAGGGGATGGTTAGCCTTTGTTTTTGTAAAAAATTTGAAATGTTTTTATCTTTTTGTTTTAGGCAAAATAGGCAGGGAAATGTGTTTGACGATATATATTCGCCATGGAAAAAAATCCTCTCTAGACAATAAAAACATCGTGTTTAAAAAGTCGAAAACACTGCATTTTTTCAAAGTGGCTAGTCCATGGTTTTGGCCAAAAAATTTAAATTTTCTCATCTTTTTATTTTAGGCAAAAATACGCAAAAAAATGTGTTGCACGACAATCTTTATAGAAAAAACGTCTCTCTAGACAATAAAAACATCACTTTTAAAAAGTCAAATAATATCATATTTTTTTAAAGAGGTTAGTCCATGGTTTTTGTCAAAACATTTTTCCATCTTTCTTTTTATAAATAATTGGCAAGGAAAATGTGTTTGACGACATTCTCCAAAGAAAAACGTCTTTCTAAGCAATAAAAGCATTGATCATTAAATGCCGAAAAAATTGCAGTTTTCCAAAGAGTTTAGTCCACTGTTTTGGTAAAAAAATTGAGATTTTTCTATCTTTCTATTTCACAGAAAATAGGCAAGGGAAATGTGTTTGACGATATCCTTAATAGAAAAAACGCCTGTCTAGGAAATAAAAACATCGATTTTAAAAAGACGAAGAAAACTGCAGTTTTCCAAAGGCGTTAGTCCATGGTTTTGGCTAAAATTCGAAATTTGTTCATCTTTTTATTGTAGGCAAAATCGGCATGTGTTGGACGATATTCTTCAACGAAAAAAAGCCTTTCAAGACAATAAGACTTCACTTTGAATGTGAAGGAAAAAATTTTATTTCCAAAGGGGTTAGTCCAAGGTTTACGTCAAAAAATTGAAAATTTTCCACCTTTCTATATTTTATAAAAAATGGCAATGAAATGTGTTTGACAATTTCTATGATAGAAAAAAGCCTGTCTAGACGATAAAAACAGTGATTTTATAAAGTCGCTTTTTTTCTACCCAGAACATCGTCAAACAATTATAATATGAATACACTTTATTTAAAGCGGGTGGCACGGAATAGCTGAGGTAACATGGCCCTCTATCTAACATTCTAACTATGCAAACTCGATTTGCATTGGTAATTAATGCCCTGGGGATTATGCAAATGAGACTATAAAAGAGGCTACATGTGCTCCACCCCGTCACTCTACTCGAGGCTACCCACCCTCCCCCCCCCCCTAATCGAGTAAGTCGGGTTGACCCCCTCAGCTCCTATCCTCGCCTGGTCTTGGGCTCGTCCCAGGCCAGAGCGATTCTCCATATCTTATTATCATGTCATTAATAACAATACCCAAGGTAGAATATTATACTATTTATAGAGAGTGTACATAGAAATATAAGAACTAAATGATAAAATGTATGTTAGACTATAACGTGTTTATCTATAAAACTATAAACTGTCTATCTGATAAGAATTATAATCAAAATAAGTCTATGGTTTTTGGTCAAATATATGAAAATTTTCCATCTTTTTATTTTAGGCAAAATAGAGAAGGAAAATGTGTTTGACGATGTTCTCCATAGACAAAGAAATCGATGTATAATGCTGGAACTCAAAAAGAATGCGTGTGAGAATAGGTGTTGCAAAACCTATGACCCTCAAAACAAAAAACATCATCTTCATCATCCACTCCATGCATTAGTGAAACTGAATGAGGACCACTCAAAGTCTAATCTGCAATACCCTAAACTGCTTCTTACAGGCCCTGGACTTATACATTTTTCAATGGTTTTTGGGAAAATCCAAATCCAAAAATGGATTGTGCTTTTTTGGGGGGAAAATCTAAAAAGGGATCATGAATGTATAAAATCTGGGTGGATTCTCCGGATTAAGTCCAATGCAGATTTTTGAGATTAACAATCTGAGCGTATCTTTTTTTTGGAAAGGATTTGCAAAAATGTATTTTTGATAAGCAAGTTTCCCAACAGAATTGTACGACATTCTACTAGCTGAACCTAGCCTCCCACGCAGGGGTTTTTAGGGAAGCTCGTATTTCGTCTCTCCCCGGGACGAAATACGTCTGTCGAGCTCCCCTAAAAACGCCTGCGTGGGAGGCTTAAATGTTGGTGTCACCTTAACTTTGAGCCATTAGTTACATATCATTTCATCTTGGTCATTTATTTAAATTGGTAGACTGTTTTTAAACCCTTACTTGCCATGTCTTTTGTACGTATCCAGTGTCTGCTTACGCCACAGAAGGCCCAAGCTCGGTGCCTAAATTACCGCGTGTTTCGATACTGTTTTAGATATTACGAACGATTTAAAGACTTTGTATGAGAAATTATGAATATAGAAATAAATGTCACTTACATAAACTTGGGCCTGCTGAGTAAGCTGGGCTCAATTCATCGTCACTTTCTACGGTTTTGCGACTCGTTGTTTGTTCGGTGTTGTTTTCCTTCATAAGGCGAAGCATTATGTCTTCCCCTCGTCTTTGGTCAGTATTGCGATGTGTTTTTTATGAGAAACGTTCTTGAAAGTTTTCGATTCTGGGCAATCTGACTTGCGCTCAGAAACCTCGATGACTACGCGTCTTTTAAAATATTTTTTTACTTTTTTTGTTTTTTAGCCCCACTCTTCCCGCTTACAATTAAAGTTGTTCCCAGTAATTCTGGCATTTGACTGTGTTAAGGGAATTAAATCTGTCAGGGAATATGTGAGGAGAATATTAGCCCTACTCTCCCAGTTGGTTACAATAAAAGCCTCAGGTTTTTGGCAGTTGATTAAGAGCACAGATTATTCAGTAATAAACTCCTGAGAGAACAGAGCAAACTGGCCCATGAGGAGCATAAGATTAATAGGCCATTTCCGAGTTCCCGCGGGCCTCTGTATCAAAACGAGGTTAGGTGCTCAGCCTTTGATATGAATATGGTTTTTCATTCTCATGCAAATAAAACTCATTTTCACAAGAAAGGTTTTGCACTTGACCTCAATTTGAAAGTGAGGGTTTTTGGAACTCGGAAGTGGCTTATTGACATAAGCCCAGCATCTCAAATAGTTGTTCGTTAACATAAATGTACGCTCTTGAACAACCTTTTATTTCGTTCTGCTTCTCTATAGCTATTTAATTCTCCACCAAATTTTCCAGTTTGACGTGTGAGTGAGAGCTGTTAACTGATATATTTGTCATTTTCAGTGTCGTCTTACAAGTCCAGAGGCTTGGCAGGATCTCCAAGAGCCTCAGTACAATTTTTTTTGCACCAGTCTTCGGATGGATTTGCCCAGTACAACGAACCCGCTGTACGTACTGCCTTGTAATACAAATTTGCAAAAAACTTACATCGTTCGTACTTTGTTGGCCAGGAAATCAAACGGCTGAACTGTTTCTCGCATAGCCTGTACATATCCTGTTTGAATGTATCGTCACAACCAGACCGGTTCCAACCAAAGCGCTGACCCTGTGTGGACATGATTTTAAAAGAGGACATGTTCAGTCACTGCAAATAAATCATGGTTGCTCTAAAATCGCCCAAGAAGGATAGCTGCCAATATGATCGTAAAATTAATGGCAGTTTGATCGCTGTTCGACGATTATGATCAAGGCGGAGGAGTTCAGTATAGTAAAATTGTCGTGGTGATTGCTGATCTTTGTTTTTTTGGCTCGCAGCGATCGTAAATATGGAAGGGCCTGCTTAAAGTAGACTGAGGCCACATGTGCACACAAATCGGGACATTTTTTAAACCACCAGGTTCGTGTGGACGGAGCCTTTTAAAAGCCGCCCTAGTAAGCGTTTCATCAAGAAGCCGTTTCGGTCACAGGCAGCCCAATCTCACTATGAGAGTTTTATTCATTAATTAATACATGTGGTTTCATACTGCGTAATGGCCGTGAAGATAAAGGATTTGTATGAGAATTCAAGTAAAAGATTCAAGCAGATAAACACTCGCTAGAATTTCCAATACAATTCACCTTAATTACCTTATTTACTTGACTTGTCTTTGTTTGTTGTGTGTGGTTACTTTCCCTATCCATTGCGATTTAAGCGATTTTCTTTAATCCCGAGGAAAACTAGACAAGTAAAGCGGTAAATAAGGTAAGCTGTAGTTTGTTGATTTTCCGAACACTTCTTGTAAGCGGTAAACAACCAATGTCTCCATATCTACCTCTATAACCCCAATTTACATACGCGATAAAAACAAGGAAACGCATAAAAAACATTTGTGTGAACGGATTGTGTACGTAGTTTGATAGGCAATTACTGATTTTTGAATTCTTACACAGGAGTAGCAAACATCATGCTTGTCGCAAGCAGGGGTGAACGTCGTCTTGTAGAAGAACGGAAGCCCTCCAGGGACACTGCAGCCATTGGTTTTTATGTAACACTCTTCCTTCGACATCACGTTCTGAGCTAAAGACAACAGCATCATAGAGAAAGACGCAAGCATTGAAATTTTCTTCATTGTGGAGTTCTAGGGAAAGAAAAACATGACCTCATTTTAATTCTGATTGATACGAACCCGGTCTTCCTTGCCATATCTGACCGTGGAAACGAAAAGTGCGTTAAGCTAGTCATGAAATCTAAATTTTATAAAGGTTATCCTTTCAAGTTATGTATCACTCATCTTGTTTTACTTCTCGATAAAATCTTTTTCCTTTGGGAGGGAAGGGGGAAACAGCATAACGTAACAGCACAATGATTATTTCACTTCAATTTAAGTCGACAGCTCCGAAAAGCCGTTTCCACAGAAAACGGGTTGGGTAGCATTATGAGCCATCCAATACTTTGGAAATATCTGAGTCAGACTAAATTTTGCAAGTTTCAGTTACTAAAACCTTGAGAATAATGCACGAGTAAGAAAAGAAAAGAAAAGAAACTGAGAGGATGGTGCACGAGGGAATGGGATGGAGAAGAAGAGAAAAAAAAAAAATGAACGTTCACACTTTTCGTTATATATGGTTACTTTTCATGAACGGACGAGTAACAAGCGCTGTATATATAATTTATATTGCACAACTCACCTTTCCTCACGTTAGAAGAAACTGCACCGGTCACCTTCGACTCAAGATTTCACGATTGCGAGCCAAAATGAGGGAAGCAAATATATACCTTGATGTTTAACCTGTTAATGCATTTCGAAAGCAGGACGTTCGAGTATTATGGCGTCATTAATGACCCACTTTAAATGCGTTCAACGACATATTTGGTTGATCATTTTGTTTTTGAAACATGAATATTACCTAGTGTCGTTGTTTACTTTGGCGTAAACTGGGCAGTGAAACCCTGGGGGCGTACTTGGTTTAATTCTCTCCGAGAATGTGTCACTGGCCTCTCAGAGCCCCTATCCCGGCCCATTATAGTCTATTCTGTGGCTAATTATAGACCCCATCTTAGTCACTTTTGGTTAAATGTGTAACTTTTGCGATCCCAACTTAGTCGCTTTCTATTTTATGAATTGAAGAACACTTTACTTTTCGTCTGCAGTACAAACATTCTGGTACGTTTGCTAACCGTAAATGTGAAGAACTGTCTTACCTCAAAAAATCTGAAAATGAGCGACCCCATTCTAGTCAATCTAGCAGTAAAACTGCGACCCTATCGAGTGGCAAAGTCCCTAGTAGCCTCATATAAGGAAATATCCCCCCCCCCCCACCCCTCTTGGCAGTGAAATGATAAATGTCATCAACAAAAAGCCCTTCTCTCAGCTGTTCCTCTTCTTAAATCTTGGTAACTAAAAGTGGTATCAGTTCGGTCCTTAAAAAGATCTACAAAATTCTAGTTTATGATAATGTTGAAGGGTGTCTTAAGTCTCCTCGTGTCCTACTCACCTCAAGGACACAAACATGATCTTCTTGGGCGGCTTAAGTGTTTCAACGACTGTGGATAAGTGGAATTAATGTACACAAACTAATCTCTTTTCGCATAATCTCTTGTCAGAGTGAGTTCAACATCTACGAAAGGTTGATTTTGTGATCGGTCAGCAGTTTCGAAATGATCTAATTAAACGCGCTTGTGCTTTCCGGATTTAAAATTTAACCGTGGACGTCAGGCGTAAAAGATTAGTTGAGTTGTCACTTGATAAGCCAAGGAAGGTTTTTATCTTTAAAACAATATCAATGATGGAATTATGGTAATGAAGATGATAACGATGTTGATGACGTTGGCGATGATGATGATGATGACTGACGATGATAACGACTTTATTATAACCAGCCAAGAACCATAATGGCTCTTGAACCAGCGTCCCAAATGGGCGATATTTGTCTAAATACAAGTTTCCCCTCCCTTTCTTCCTATCTCGATTTTAAGTTATCGATGGAGACGTTGTTGAAGCCAAAGAGGAAACCAGTGAGAATCAGATTCAAAGCAAGAGAGTAGAGAAGGGGCTCTCCACATGACGTTTTTTGGGGTGTATTTGATGCAGTGTATGCAGTGTATGTTAAGAATCGGACTGCAGCAAAATTTGATAGAAATGATAGTTTTATTGCATCTCAAGGTTTTACAGATACTACCGACGAGAAAATGTCATAAATTCTATCAAAACTGTGTTTCAAGTGGAAGGCGTTTGATGAAGAAACCAATGACTTTCAAGCTCCAGTAAAGGAGCTGCGCACGTATTTTATAAAAAATCTACATGAACCGTAGGAGGTATCACCAAATTGCTGGTAAAGAGCGAGGATTATTAAGTAAATAGAGAGATTAAGATTCACGTTTACGCCAAACGGCAAACGTAAATTTGTACCACGTGACCAAGTTTTCCCCTTATTTTTCGTTTACTGTTTATTGCTTCTACACAAAAATAAGTAGTTTTATGCCAGTTTTGTCCACAAGAATCGTTCTGGACTGTTTTTATCTGCTTATTTTCTATTCTGAGAAATTTTCAACTGACGTTTGCCGTTTGCCGTATGCCGTAAACGTGAATCTTAATCTCTCTATTGAAACTCGACTCCTGCGGGAACAGAGAAAACCGAACCATGTGGAACATAAGATTAATTGACGCTAGCCCAACACCTCAAATATAAATAGTCCATTATAGACATGAACGTAGGCTCTTGAACAGTGCTTTTATTTAGCTTAGGGCTACATGTCTAATCTTTCGCTAATTATCGAACAAGTGTTCCAGTTTGAAGTGTTTGCGAGCTGCAAATTCATTTATCTCACGTTTTTAATGTCTGAGAGGCTTAAAAGGATCCCCAAGATCCTTAGTACAGCTTTTACACCAGTGCTCGGATGGATTTGACCAGTAAAACCTGCCAAAAATACGTACTGATTTGAAGTATAAATCCGTAAAAAACTTACATCGTTTGATCTTTGATGCCAGTAAGGAGATCCAACGTTTCTTACGGCCATACTTTTCATCGCATAGCATGTACATATCCTGTTTGAAAGTTTGTCACAATCAGATCGGTTCCAACCAAAGTTCCGACCCTGTGTGGACATGATTTTAAAATAGGAATATGTTGAGTCATTACAAATAAATCTTGGTTTTCATATGATCGCCAAAGTCGCCCCATAAAAGACATGTACAAGTGGCCAAAACGATCGTACAAATAGTGGAAGCCCGTAGACTAGATTGCACGAAAAACAGTACTAGTCCAGTAGAAATAAAACTTAAGTTTTCAGGAATTATTGCTGTCGGAGGACGGGAGTTATTTTCGATACCGGTGCAGCGCTCTATCACCAAGCCAATTGCAACTGGGAGCAAGTCGTTGAATTGGCAGGGGCACCCAACGAGGATATAGTTCAAAACCACTTAACATAGCATTGTTGAACGTATTTTAGTATTTAAATGATAGATATAGGCATATTTTTATCCCCTAAAAATTTTTCATCTGTTCGGATTTCCTAGCTGAAAGTCTAGTGATCCGAAAATTATAGGGATCAAAATTTACCTTTTAGAAAATTTCAGCCAGAAAAAGGCTCCCGAAAATTCTAGGTGGCCTTTTTTAGGGTAAAAATCCGTTAAAAATGGGTAATTTATACCATTTTTTAGATGTTTGAAAATCCTAGGAGCGGCAGGCAAGCAAGAAATTTTACAAAAAATGTTCCGAAAATTCTAGATCTCAGATCGTCTTCCGAACAGATATTTTCCGAAAATTGCCGTTGGGTGCCCCTGAATTGGTTTGTAAATGACTCATAACGACTAGCCTACGAGCAGGCTCACTTGAGCAAGTTTAGGGGAATTTTTGCGGGCGACAGTTACCCTATATTTAAGCAATAGAAAACGTTTACCGTGTTTACTAAACACGAGAGGGGTTGGGTAGAATATTAAATCTATGAAATCATCCGTGTTGCCCTTTTTGTGACCTGATTGTCTAGCTTAAAGAGCGGATGATGTCTATCAACAAGTTACTTTTGCATAGCAATTAAAAAAAAGGAAAAATGGTAAAAACTTTTGTGTTAAAGGTTTCGGTACTCAAGGAAAGAGTGATGCAAAATGACTTATTTTGGAATTCTTACACAGGAGTAGCAGAGATCGTGCTTCACGCAAGCAGGGGTAAACGGCCTCTTGTAGAAAAACGGCAGGTTTCCGGGGATACTACAGCCATTGGTTTTTATGTAACACTCTTGATTTGGCATTACTTTCTGAGCTGCTAAGGACAACAGCATTATAGCGCCAAACGTAAGCACTGTTAAAAAAGTAGTATTCTTCACTGCGGCGGAGTTCTGGGGAAAGAGAAACATCATTGTATTTTACTTCCATTAATACGAACCTGGTTTTCCTTGCTATATCTGTCCGTATAAAATGTGCGTTAAAGTAGTCATGTTATTCGTACTTTAGGAAAGGTATCCTTTTTAAATACATATCCCATCTTAATATAAAACGCGTGAAAGCCCAAGTGTTGTCCGTTTTATTTAAATCCGCTCTTTTAATCCTTTTGGAAACTTTGTGTTATTTGCTACAAGCGGTTTTTCCTGGAGAGGTGCATGATAATATTGATATTAATATTATTCAGGGAATTCCTTTTGGACACTTCAGTAGCTTCGAAAAGCCGCAAGAAAACGGGATACCTAACATTTTTCGCCAGTTCTTAGGAACTCTCCGACTAGATTTTGGAAAGTGCGCTTATTGAAAATTGAAAAAATCTGCAAAATAAGGCCGAAAGGCGCGTTTTTTGGGGGTCCGGCCCCTCAAGCTTGGAAATCATGAAATGGTAGGAAAAGAAGGATAAAGAGGGGCAGAGAGGGAGGGAGGGTGTGGTGTGTTGAATGGGGTCGAGGAGAGGAGAGGTTTTTCCCGAAAGGAAAAAATGGACGAGTAACTGAATTGCAAGGATATGCTCTCTGCTCGCAGTTACCTTTAAAAAAATTCACTTAGACATAAATTATAATGATAATTATAATTCACAGTAGAACTCACCAGTCCTCACAATTTTGAAGACCAGGCAACTTGCATTGTACTCAAAATTTCACGATGGCGATCCAAAATGGGATAAGCAAATATCTACGTTCATGTTTAACTTACTAATGGATTTCAATATCAAGGCTTTTAAGTATTATGACATCATTACTGACCCACTTCAAAAGTGCTCAAGCACGTACAACTGTAGTTGTTGCCATTTTAGTTTTGAAACACTTTTCGTTGTCGCTTTTAACTTGGGCAGCGAAATCATAAAATTTATGTCATAAGCAAACAGGAGCCTGAAAAAAAAAATTGTGACCCACCTGCGTAAGTTTTTTCTAGCCCGGGCCACACTATGCCGGATAAACCTGCCGGGGAATATATGCACACAACTTCCTTCTTTCAGCCTTTTTTTTCTGGCCTGCCATGGATACGCACTAATCGGGATTAACAGTCCAACCAAAGCGCTCTTTCAAAGTCAGTAGATATATTGGAAAACTGCATGTCCTTCCTGAAAATGCTGAAGTCATCACGATAACTGATGTGACTTCTTTGGCAGGAGCGTTCCGTTCGCACACCTAACAGGATAACACTTTGTCCTTTTTTGACCAAAACTAGAGAAGCGAGAGTCCTCTTGTCCGCAAAGATTTTCTTTCTAAAAGAGTTTTAATATCATAGTTCCTGAATCGTCCATTCATCCGTTTGTCAAAGCAAAACAAGCTGTTTTCACAGCATAAATTAAATTTCACTTGTTGCGAAATTTTGGTAAGACTAATGAATAAAGTTTCCTAATTGCCATACATGTGCATGCATATTGAAATATCAATGCATCGAGAGGAAGACAAATCAAGAAAGTAATTTGAGCATCTACATACACCAACTCCTGCGACTTATTAAGAATTAGAGAGGTGAATCCAACTTTTTTATTTCAAGAGACAGAAGTTATAGATCTTGTCAATGTTCTCAAACGTTCTTTGAAAGGTAATTTAGGGTTGTTATAAATAAATAGATAACAGCCACAGCCGGTCCAGGTGATCTGTGACGTCACTGCGGGGGCCTGGGGAAAGAAATTTAATGCCGTATCCCATAAACCAAAGCTGACGGGAACAGATTGAATTGAATTGAATTGGTGCGCGCGTCGGTTGATGGGATACGGCATTAAAATTTCTTTCTCCAGGCCCCCGCAATGACGTCACAGATCACCTGGGTAAAACAGAAAAGTCTCCCAGGACTACTATTATTGCAGAGACATACCTTTCGCGTTTCCATGACAACCTATATATTGACCACCTGATTGACTGTCATCCGGCCTTCCACTGACGTAATGGATAACGAGCCAAAGTTTACTGCAACCTCGCTGCCGTGGTTGCGGCTGGTCATGTGACTACCTGTGACAACGAACTCCTCACCAGGGTAGGGCTGACTAATGTATTATCTTTATCTTTGGTCCATGGAGTAACTGAATATCAGCTTAAACACAAGGTAGTAATATGTATTCAGGCGGATGCTATGCATGAGCCAGGCAGACTAGTTGAAAGGTTCAGTGGTGTTACATGGATGTAAGATTTGGGCCATGCACAATTTAACTTTTTTATTGTGTGACATAACAATCAATGAGTTGTTCCGACCCAATCCACACCGCACGTGCTGCTAACGGCTCAGAGATTCATAAGAGGTGAAATGTAAGGCTCCTTTTTTATTGCCAAAATATTTCTATATGTCCGAGGAATTATTCATCACGGTGACGATCAGTTTAGTGATAGCGATCAATCTCGAGGGCGACATCAGCTTTTAATGATTTTTTCGCCTTACTATGCGACCAGTTGTAGCCAATTCACCAGTGAAGCTAGCGCTGTGAAGAAACTGATTGCGTCATGCTTCATGGAGACGATTTCGTCCTTGAAAACTCTGTCAGAAAATTACTGCTGACGCCAAACAACTGTATGTCAAGTTGTTTGTCCAAGACATAACCACACAGTTGCAATCATTCCCCCCCCCCCCCCCCCTCCAAGCACCCCCTTCTTCTTAGAAAGGGAGACTACCTGCCTCTCCGCTATCCCAGTGACCGCTTTACCCTCACCAGCACTCACCTCAACATTGAAAAAACTTCTAGTTTAACCAGGTCTTTCGGATTAAGTCTTCCATTGTACAGTTTTCAAAAGCTTAAAATTTCGGGTTTACTCTCCATTTTGTAGACTGCACGGCAAATCTTTCCCTTCTGACAACAACCTCATAGGAGAATCTATCGCCGTCTGTAAGTCATCAACAATAAGCTGATCAAATTCATTTTCAATTTTATTCACAATAAGGAAACGATTGACAGTCATGCCTCAGCGGTAATCAAAATAAGAATAAGCGTATCTCAGTTGCAAAATGTTAGCTTAAGGGAGGGGTAGGTGGGCAGTTTCCCTGAGACGAATAATGATCCACATCGGATCCGTTAAGATCAAACTAAACAAATGATAACAAGTCTAAGACACACATATATTCAGACTGCTCTTAAAAAACACAATAGAACCATGAGTAAGATATTAAATAGCCTTAGCCTTATTATTCAACCTCGTCCCCCGGGCGCTTTTCCCTGGCTTTGGAGATGGGGCCGCAACTCCAAAGCCAGGGAAAAGCGCCCCGAGAACGAGGTTGCTTGTTATTCTCTGTATAGAATACAACTTCAAGTCGTGCTTACGAGAGAACGAACCAAAAGGTAGGGTTATCATTGAGGCGCCGCCATACTATCCCTTGTAGCTCAAAATGATTGTAAGATGACTTCGGAACGCAGTGCGTGCGGGACAAGACACTCTTTCCAAGCATATATGCAACCCAGATACATATATTAAGAGCTATATACAATTGACAACAAATTCAACTTAAAATCTTCAGTGTCCCGCTGCACATTACCAATCTTTTTTTTCTTAAATTTCAGTTTCCTTTGTTGTATTCGGAGAAACGTTTCAAGCGTAAACTCTATGCATGCCCAAAACCGATAGGCTGTATATTTGTAGCCAAAAAAATAATAAAACAAAAAAAACTATTTCAGTTTTCAGGTCACAAAAACTCTCTTTGGGTCCTTTTCTTTTAAGCGAAAGTCTGGAGATCTGGGGCGTGGAGTAAGGGTGATGCAGTGGTGAGAGCACTCGCCTCCGACCCATGTGGTCCGGGCTCAAATCCCGCCGTTGATGCCATAATTACGTGGGTTGAGTTTGTTGTTGGTTCTCTCCCTTACTTCGAGAGGTTTTTCTCCGGGTACTCCGGTTTTTCCCACTCCTCAAAAACCAACACTTCCAAATTCCAAGTCGCTCTGGAACGTAAGGAGACGTTTAAAGAAGTTCATAAGAACTCCTAAGTACTTCGTGGGTAAACAAATTACAATTACAATTACGGGCAATGTTTAATTGAGCGTTTAGAGTGTTTTTCACTCACGTGGCCAGCATGTATGCAAATTTATTGGAACAAAAGAAAGCGTTTGCATGAGAAAGAGTTGAACTCCCAGAGGATTGGTTTGGGACACCAACATGGCCGCCATTTCATTGGTTTTGGACACCAATATGGCCGCCGTGACGTCATGTGAAAACACTCCATAATTACACAGCAAAATTATTCCATACTGCCCTGACGAACCTTACTCTAAGAAATATAGGTGTTAGCCGACGCCATATGAGGGTTCAAGTTTGTGCCCCTTAAAACCCAATGAAAAAAGTTGGTCAACTCACTCAAATATTGCCTAAAACAAGCATAAAAAAGAAAATATCACCTGCCTTTCGCGCATGCAAATGCCAAAGCTTACTAGCCCAGAGCAGTCACGCAAGCCTACCAACCCCTCTATTTTTCACGAACATTAAATTCAACTCAGCAAATGTTCCTGTTAATTAAAACACGTTACACGTACATGTAGGCTATCGGCTAACTTTATTTTGTCGCGCCCTGGGAGATAAAATCAAGCCGTCAAGTAAGTACGTTTAAATCTCAGTAGTGTCAAACAGCATCATGTGATTATCGTAATGTTTCAAAAGGAGATCATATCTACCTAATTCCTCCTGACATATCCAGCAGCTGAATATGTTGACATGCTTTTTTACCGTGTTCAGCCATTGGAGATTCCATTGATGAGTCCTCTGAATGTCTTATTTCGTGAACAGCTTCTCCTGCATGGATTAGTTTGCGTCGCTTGCAACCTGATTCTGCGTAAAAGCGCTCACTGTAGTTTCTGCAATTACTATCTTAAACTCCCGTGGGAATTCCTTCGTGAACGTTGCAACTTGATGACGTCGTAAAGCATTTAGCACAAAACTTGCAATTACTGTTTTTCATCCTGTGTGAATTTTTCGAGGATCTAACAAGCTGTGGACTGGTTAAAGCACTTATTGCAGTACTTGCACCGATGAGGTTTCACTTCTGTATGAATTCGTTCATTAGTCCAGGCATTTTATCGTCAGACCTAAAACTAATTGCAAAAGAAGCTTTCTCATCATAGACCAGTTAGAAATATCGCATACATGAACATACTAAAAGTCCCCAAAGATCCAAGCATGGAAACACCTCCAAACACGACTCTTAACAGGAGTCCCTTTTCCCCATAGCATGAAAACGAGGCTGTCAACCGGAAGTTGCTGTTTAGCTTTTGTTAGTCGAGCGTGCTTTGAGCAGAGCGAGACTCTTAAAATGCAGTCGTTTTTTTTTAGTTTGTAGGCCCCGCGTTCCTAGCGAAGACCGTGGAAACTGGGGATAAGAATCGTGACGACTTTCATTGTATGGAAATGAGTCTCGTGATGAGCATGTGGTTTATTTTGGGGGATGACTGGAATAACGCGCCATGTTTATCACGTTTAAGTGCTTTTCTTCCATGTAAGAAATCAGAGTTTATCTTTTTTGTTAAAACAGGTCACGTTTCATGCTTATATGACATAGTAAGCCGATAAAATAGTAAGTGCAAAACAGACCTAACAAAAAGCAGGGGCACCCAACGACAATTTTCGGGAAAATATCTGTTCGGAAGACGATTTGAGATCTAGAATTTTCGGAACATTTGTTGTAATATTTCTTGCTTGCCTGCCTCTCCTAGGATTTTCGAACATCTAAAAAATGGTATAATTGCCTATTTTTAACGCATTTTTACCCTAAAAAGGTCACCTATAAGTTTCGGAAGCCTTTTTTTTGGCTGAAATTTTCGAAAAGGTAAGTTTTGATCCCTACAATTTTCGGATCACTAAACTTTCAGCTAGGAAATCCGAACAGATGAAAAATTTTTAGGGGATAAAAATGTCTATATCTACCGTTTAAATACTAAAATACGTTTAACAATGCTATACTTAAGTGGTTTTGAACTATACTCTCGTTGGGTGCCCCTGAAAAAGTAAAACTGTAAACACGTGCTCTCTCTGATCTTATGGTAATTTGGTTCTGACCTTCACGTGCGAAAAAACGTGACAGAAAGAATGGTTTTGTAAACACGTGTTCCGGGTCATGGTAGCGCAGAATCTGGGGATGAAAATCGACACGATGCTTTCAATCTCTTTGAACACTTCGAAAAACAACGTACCATTGTCCGAATGTTATGTTTTGAGACGAAACATTTGCAAAGATTAATGGATTATACGGTGATCTCGCTTACAAATCCACACACCATTCATGGCAGACCCACACTAAAAGATGTCGAGCGTTTTCGGAATGGGTCGTTCCACGAATTCTGTCGTTTGAAAGCGTTGATAACTTTGAAAGAAGTGAATACATCAGATGTTGAAACAAGGAAGAATGTTCATGAGCAGAACTTCGATGATGAGGTAAAAAACAACAGTCAAGCAAATCGTCGTTAATTTACCTCTCCCGTTCGCCACTACGCGCTTCGAGCGCCCTTCGGGCGACGGTCTTCCGTCACCCTTCGGACGACCTGCTGTGCACCAACAAGGATATAGCTTGCGGTTATTGATTTTCAAAATACCGAACAACAAAGTCGATCTGGATCAGTTACAAAGCAAAGAAATCCTTTACAGTAGATTCATAAAGATCCCATTGGGCTAATTAATCGCGCTAAGCGACAGCTATAAACATTTTTCGAGGTGAGACTTTAAATAAGTAATTCATTTATTCACACGCAACTCCTCTGGACCCTGTGCAGTAGGTCGAAAGCATAATTCAACTTTTTTAATTGCTGTAGCCCAAGCTTTCTTGACCCCTAAAAGAGACTATGTTACTGAAAACACAGACAATACACATATTTTTATATTTTTGCACGTGCAACCCTAAACGAGATCTTCACAGCTAAATATAATAGCGTTTTGCCCAGAACACTGTAAGTGAGACCAAAATCCGAAATTTACACCCCTAAGCAAGATGACGAGCATCCCCAGCCCTTTTATATGCGGAGCCCCCCCCCCCCCCCCCCCTCCGACTGACGAACGCTCGCACTCTATTCGCCTCCTCACTGCTTATCGTATCTACAAACACGCGAGACTCAACGCTGCTTAGAGCGTTCTTGTTATTAATATAAATCGAGCCATTTCGCCAAAACTAAAAATATATTCTTAAGAAAAATTATTTTAGGCCTTTAATCGTGAAAGAAGTTCCTAAAATTTTATCATTTGAATAAGTAAAATATTGAGGATTTTTAGAAACTGGGTACTCCCCAGCAGTGAGATCTGATTTTGCTAAAACATTACGAGACAAGACTCGCGACAAAAAAGTTCTATATAATCACCAGGAAACCCCTCTTAAATTCAATTTTACATGTCCCTTATACAAATTAATTTAAATACGCTGTCTTCCGAATCTTAACTTTCGTAGTCTACAGCTTGTTCGAGAAATTTGTGCACGAAGACTCTTTGCGGGCCGGCTGGGAACACTGTATACCATTCAGCATTCTTGCGACAAATGCACCTCATACTGCTAGCCTAAAGTGAGACTAAAAGTTGCATCTGGTTAACTAAAGAAGCTATTCTGGAGCAGGCGGCAAGTCCGTTGCAACAGAAAATACTTGATCTCGAGCGGACACAAACCTTCTCAAGCTCCAAGTGGTCCAGAACTTAGGCTCGACTACCAGCCACTGCCCGGATTATCTGTATTTCCAGAAAAATCTGACCACGTTATCCCGCTGCTGAAAGAACTGCATTGGCTCCCTATTATGTCTCAGCTGTATCTCCGTGACGCCGTGCGTTCTTTGAGTGTATGACTGGCTCCGCTCCTTAAGTTACCTCTCAACGTTTCTAACACGTGATGGTCGCACGACCAGAAGCTCTCAACTTCTGCATATACCCTTATTTAAAACCGTAAGTCTGGATAAAGGACATTCTTTTACCCTATAGTAAGTCTGTGGAACAATAAATTTAGATAATTTCCTCAAACTCTATAACTCTGCTCGTAATTTAAAGCGTAAACTGTACTTAGAGCCAAATTATTTGCTGCTTTCCTATCTTATCGGTCTTAGTTTGTATCATATCTATTTCATTGTATTTTCTAAAGTTTCTGTTGCAGTTGTAATCCTAGTGAATATTTATTTACTTTTTAGCTTTCTTAATTTTTTCTATGAAACATTTTATTATTGTAATTTTGTAATTTTTAGATTTACCGCGCGTACCCGCGTTTCAACGTTAGTGATTATCATTGTCATTGAAAAGCCCTCTCTTAGAGAGTGTGAAATTGTAAATTTGAGACTGGTTGAGTCATAGGAAAATTTTTCTTTTCAGTATAGTTAGGATACCTTCAATCCCGTAATTTTCTTTTTAAAATCGAAACGCGAATGTACGTATTTGAATTCCCATTGACCTTGTAATTTTCATCCTGAACCGGAATTTTGGCATTGCAGGGCGCGCGCTATATTTATTACTTCATAAGTCAGTGAAAATATTTCCTTCAGTTTTAGCGAAAATGGTCGCCAGTTTCATAAAACTCGATACGATTCCTAGACTTTTTTCTTAAAATTTTGAAGAAAAAAAATGGATTAATTTATTAATAAACTAAGTTTTGTGACTCCAGAAAAAAGTAAGCGCGAAGCGATAAGTGAAGTACAGGTTTTTTCACCGAGGTGTGATGATCAGTTCATTTTGGAAGTCTCCACTCAAGACTCTCAAGTCAAATATACTTCTCTTGCATTATATTACCTTAGAACACGATACTACTTTTACTTTCAGTTTAAAACTATCCTTTTAAAGTTCTAAATTCGCTTGCAGAAGACATAATTCCTCGCTAAATACTTCTCCTGCTTCACCTAGATAGCTAACAATCGTGGATATTTTCTACAGGTTTTACGTGTTTTTACAGATTTAAGAATCTCATACAGAACAGCTGTCTTATTCAATCGTTACATAAATACACTTCCTTACGAACACACAATAAATTCTCTCAGTCTTTACTAGCCCATGCTGTACGGGGCTTCAAACTCCCAACTGAACAGGCAGTACATACAACCTCGTTTCCATGCTGCTCAGTATTAGTCTATATAGGGCTCTTAAAAGACTTGTTTTTCGTCAACTTCCCCTACTCGGATTTTTGGGGACTTTTGATATGTTATAAAG
>JBBMOI010000006.1:26015000-26167500 GCA_038088405.1 Porites divaricata | reverse complement strand
AGTTAAACTATTTGTTCTATTTCTTCCATATCTAACATGACGTACTGACAAGATATCAGATAAATGAAGCACATAGTGCAATAAAAGGGAATTTGATAGATTAATAAATTAAACTTTCAAAGATAGGATACACGTGGAAATTAAAAGTCACTTACAGGTAGTAAAAAGTCCAAACAACCAAGAACACTCATCTATACTGGTGAGAAATGCTATTGGTTTCCTTAAAACCGTAAAAGCCCACAAGTAAGAATCTGTGAGGCTAAAATTTGCCAGTTACATGCGTCTCCGGCCCTATAGACAACAGTGAACTCCCTACTTATCCTAAAATTTGAAACAGTACATGTCTGTTATACTGTAAAGGACTACGGAGGACTTTAAAATTCATTCTTCATTTCATTCCATTACAGTAAAAATCGGTGAGTAAGAATCCGCATTTTTCCAAGGCTAAACAGGTTCTTACATACAGTTAATGGTCTAATAGACAAAGGCCTCTACCTTACAGAAGCCCCCATGACAACTACTATTAATGCGCAGTTGATCATCTCGTAGGCCACAAATAAATAATACAGCAATGTAACTATGGAGCTTTCACTTTTTCTTTCATTGCGTCGAAAATATGGGAGACTATTCCACTGGAGCTTAAGAAACTATGTTACTACCGCTTCTCTAAACACTTCAAGTTATATCTGCTAAATTCGCAATCTGTTTTCTAGAATACGTTGATTTAGTTTACTTTAGTTCAACCACTTTTAGCCATGTTTTTGTTTGTTTGTTGTATCTGTCTATATTGTTACTTTAGCACCTTTTCTCTTTGTATAATTATTTTCACTACGCTTATTGTCTATGCCAGCTAGCTTAACGTGGCAGTGACCAACCCGGAAGCATTAGCTACTTTGGTCACTGCGCACATTTTAATTCGTTAATTTCTTGTTATCTTTATTTCTCCGTAAGGTATTTATACTAATTAAAAATACAATGTAAACAATATGTAAATAGTGCAAAACAATAAAATCTCTAATCTCTAATCTCTCATGAAAACTGCGCAATATAAATTCTTAATTATTATTACTCCAACACAACAGGATAATGATCTTGTCACCTCTGCGTCCTGCATCCCTCGCGCATAAAAATCCCCAAAGACGCAAAATAACTCATGGCATGGGTTCCGTAGGCGCAAAGTGCGATTGATTGATCGATATAAAGATGTTTTTGTACAATATCCTGTTTGTGTTATTTCTGTGGCTGTTATTTTGGCCGTTGTTCAAAAATGCATGTTTATTTTAGTACATTGGTGCTTAAAAAGGAGGGATTGTATTTTGATTTCATGAAACTGTAGTTAAGAGTTTTAGAGTCCGTTTTCAGATTAATTTTCTGGTTTCATAAAGGCCAAAGCATTTTCAATTAACTTTAGGACTTGTTGTTTTTTGAACTGCGTCTCAATGGTTCTAAACTGGGACTCATGATTTGTCACAAGATGAGTCCCAGGGCTCACCTGGACACCATAACTATATTTGTAACAAAAGCACTGCTAGGAAATAGCAAAACGAATAATCATTATTTAAATTGCCAGTTTCTTGTTCGATTAACAAGTTTTTTGTGCATTGCATCTCGTTCAATGTCAAGTTCATAGTAAGAATGGGCCAACAATGACAACATAGTGACCTTGACCAAGGATATTGACACAGATTTGAAAGAGCAATGTATGGATCTCCAGACGGCATAGCCTTATCAACGGATGGACTGGATGCTATTTATAAAATAATAAATTCTCTCAATATTTTTGCCAAAAGCACATTAGTTTTTTTTCAGCTTGTTACAGTTATGAGAATGAATGCCTCTCCATTTTAAATGCTTCCTATCTATTAACCCTTTCGGTCCCAAGGTAGCCTCCAAAGCAGACGTTCTTAAGGGTTCGTCACGCATTCCTGCGTGGGAGGCTAATCCCAAGAGTGACCTACATTATTTTCTCCTAACAACATCAGCTTATCATCAAGAGTAAAGTTTATGAGAAGTACTTAATTGATTGCCAAAGGGAGAACACTTTGATCTTAAACCAAATTGTCTCAACTATTCTTAAAAGAAATGTATGGAGATCAGCCTGGAGAATTTGTTTGCGGATCTTGGGGGTTAAAAGTCTCCTATTGGACCCCTAAAATTAATCTATTAGAGATCAATTACAGTAAACGGTAATTAGAACAAAGGTTCTTAAACAGGTTCTTATTATTTTTCTTACAAAAAAGAATGCTCTGTAGCTAAGAGTATTTGGGTATTCAGCTTACAGTTTTCAGATAGCATAAATTTTTAGGTAAAAATGACTATAAGAAGAAAAACTGAAGCACTGACCACATGAATTTTCAAGTTCTCCTTCAGGACATAACCTGCAACCAGTATTGTAATGCCTTGACCAGATACACCCACTCTGAAAACCTGTTACATGTATATGAACCTGTGTGAATAGTGGGGGCCTTTAAATTTAAGACAAATTTTAAACTGTATTGTACTTACTGCTTGGAAAAAGATCAAATTAGTTTCAGCCAGAGAAAGCGTTGTCAATTTGCCTAATTTTAGCTTAGCAAGTATTAAATATAGTATTTATCTTATGACATTAATTTCCAAAGTTTGAGCTTATTTTGTTACATTTTCCCATAAGCAACCACCCCCCGACCACTTTTCCATGCACCAAGGGTGGTCGCTTGTAGGAGGTGGCCACTTACAGGAAAATGTAACAAAATATGCTCAAAGAAAAAGTTGACTGTAATTCACCATTCAATGCTATAAAGGCTGCTACTAATAAAAAAACCACCAAAAAATAACATTGCCTCATGTTTGTATAGGTAATAGCATGTTGTAGTGATATTTGGCATAAATACCACGGTGGATATTTCAAAATTGTTAAACGTAATTTTGAGGTAATTTTGAAATGTCACGAGTGGTATTTATCCCAAATATCACATACAAATCATGCTATTGTTTGTTCATACTACACCTTTTGCTGTTCATTACGAGAAAATATGCAATCATTTGCATGAAACAGCGACCAATAGTGCAAAGATACATTCATTTTATGAACATTTGTGCACAAATCAGATTCAATAACAATTTGGCATTTTAATGAACAATCAATAACACTTTTGGGCATTCATATGTGTCATTCGGCATACAAAAGAGAAAAAATATACTTTCATCAACGCCAACATCGAAGTCATTAACACCAGCTTGAAAGTCAATAGGGACAACAGACAAACATTAAAGTTCAAACACTATTCATTAACATTTTTATGACACTGTTTGCAATTCAGTAGCATTCCTAGACAACCTTAGGATGAATAAGACAAGCATTAATGTGCTTGTACAATCAATTGAGCGTTCTTTGCATTTAATACACAAAAACCAATTTTCAATTAAACAATACCAATTCCAAAAAAATTGGCCTGAATTTTTTCGCTGCCTGGTTTAAGTAACCAGTCACATAGTACTGCACCAATTTGTGTTCGTCGACGATTGTGGCTTTGCATTCACCATTTGGACGGCCAGTACATGTATTCATTCATAGAATGTGATCTTTCGCATACAAATGTTAAGAACAGTGAACGGTGACTTAGGCAGTAAGAAAATATTATAAAGGACTGCACATTGTATGTCTGGTTTAATGTTTCTGCAATGACTCAGGTGTCTCACATGTTTGAGGAGGGCACATTGTACGCACCCCCAACAGGATGTCACTGCATTAAGCACAGTTTCAGTACAAAATTACATATACAGCCAATCAGGGGGACATGGACCTTTTTCTGAAATTGTAAAAGACCATTATCAAGAAAGAAAAAATAACAGATCAGCTTAAAATGAATTTTCTTGTTTGATCTAATATCCTTTTTTCACTGTTTTTGTTCTTGCAGGGTCCTGATTTTCTATATTGCTGTCAATTTGGGTTTCTCAGTAAAATTAAGTTTTGATCCTTTAATAATTTAATTAGTCTTGCTTGTGTAAGTAGCAAGACTCATAATCTTTCAGCCATTTCTTTCCTTCATATTTAGTACCGAAGCCATGCATATTTTGCAAAGAAAACTTAGGCTTAAAGCTTTTCCAAAATGGAGATGTCCACGAATTCTATCGCTTGAAAGCATTGATTACTTTGGAACAAGTGAACACTTCAGTGGCCCCCCAAAAAAGAATCTTAATTAGCAAAAGACAAACTGGTCGAGTGTTGTAAACTTTCATTGTATTCAAATGAGTCTTGTGATGAGTATGCATGCGGTTTATTTTTGATGATGATTGAAATGACGTCATGCCATGCAAATCACTTTTTTGATCTCTGGCAATGATGCAATTTCTCTGGAATAAACTGGCCCTTAAATTTTTGCCTCCTCATTTCTCGATCTAATCTCCAAGGAAGCGAGACAACGCCACTGTAAGAGCATTCTTGTTGAATCATAAAAATTACTAGCCTTATTTCCAAAACACTCTCTCTGACTTAGAGATTGTTTTAAAATTATATCAAAGCAATCTCTAAGTCAGAACCAGAAAGTCGTGGTCACAGTTCTCTCGTACTTTGTCACACATTTCACGGTGTATGACATTTGCAGACTGCAGACTGCAGACTGCAGTCTGCGGTCTGCAGTCTGCAAAGGTCATACACCGCACATTTTATATCACTTCTGCACCTCATTTGCCACAAATACATAAATTTCTTGAAGAATTCTTTTTCGAATCACGCAAATCCAGTCATCAGACACTCTAGAATAAACCTTGTGCAAGTGCCATGTGGAATGGTGGATGCTAAATAAAAGCACTTTGATTCTTACATTTTAAAGTGAGCAAGCTAGCCTTGCATAATTCTAAGAAGCTTTTTATAGTTCACTCTTAAATGCATGAGTGTTGACATATGGACTTAGAATAAAGTGCAGTTTTAAGTAATGCTAATGAGCTGTTTGAATCTTATCTCGTTTTTGCCCAACAATGTTTCAGTAAATTGCAAATTTATGAGTCAAACATGAAATGATTCAGACGTGAGGTTTCTGCCATACTTGTGTGGTTTACATTAGATTAGTTAGATTACATTCCAACTTAACACTTATACACCTGAGCTATTCAAAATCGAGTTCTTACCTTACGATGCTGGAAATCTTCAACAAACTTCGAAAAAAATACAACTGGCCAAAGAGGGACAAGAAACGTCGTCTTAGAATGAAAGACTGGTACCCAGTTTTTCCCGAGACTAAATGGCTGAACTTGCTGGATTGGCTATGGACTTACGGACTCGAGGAGGAGTCTTGGGACAAAAGCTTGAGAACGTTGAGGTTTTTATATGTCGGTTGTTTACTATTCCACAGGAGAATAACCAGCCAATTTTTCTCTTTAAGCCCGAGTCGTTGACGTCCTCGAGGTAAGAGGAAGACCGGGCGCTGAAGGATATAATAGTTCAAAACGTGTGTTAGGGACCCCACTACGAATGGCAAATGATGTTTCAAACGCTTCTTTTCACATTGTAAGTAAAACAAATTCGTAGTTAGCGGAAAATTCTATAAAAAGGACATTAGAGAAGGACTCATAGTTCTCATGGGCGACCTCCTATAACAGGTGTCACTGTACGGTGGCCCAAAAGTGTCGCGGCAATTTCAATTTGTTCACGGCAATTTCAACTTGCTCACGGCAATTTCAATTTGCTCACGGCAATTTCAACTTGCTCACGGCAATTTCAATTTGTTCACGGCAATTTCAATTTACTCACATGTCAGCGGAATTAGTGAAAAATCCCAGTAGAACTTGCTCGTAAAGCGCGTAGCGTTTAAAGATGGCGGAAAACGAGAGAGTGCTTTTAGAGTCCTTGTTTTTTAAAGGTTATGAGTATCAGGAAATTCTCTACATGTTAAGGAAACACCACAACATAACAGTAAGTCTCAGTTCACTCAAGAGAAAGCTGAAACAGTACAGGTTACACCGAAATCATGAAGGTGGAGTTTGATCCCTAAGTTTTAAGAAACGCCATTGTCGACATAATAGATGGTCCTGGAAGTTCTGTTGGCTACCGCAGCGTTTGGCATGCCCTAGCTCCAGCAGAAAGGAATAAGATTACCCAGAAGCGAAGTGGAAGAAATTGTTCGTGAACAAATTGAAATTGCCGTGAGCCAGTTGAAATTGCCGTGAACAAGTTGAAATTGCCGTGAGTGAAATTGAAATTGCCGTGAGTGAAACTGAAATTGCCGTGCGCAAATTGAAATTGCCGTGACACTTTTGGGCCACCGTACACTGTCATACTGAGCAAGTCAAGTTTAACGCTGACCTATCGTGAAATAATTGCAGATAATGGCCGTCTTTATGCTAGAGACGTTACATCTTAAGACAAAATGTGCAGTACAAAAACGGCAAAAAGAGAGACGCATTTAATATGGTCTTGCTGATCAGTGATATAAAGAGAAGACTTAAATTCGATGAAATTCGTTTACGTGGGGTCTTCAATCTCAAAACAACACTGAATCATTCTTCTGAAAAATGTATTTGAATTCATGTTTAAAAGGGCTCGATCAACTTAATATATTTCACAGTGTGTTGGGCTAGTGGTAACGCTATGGCCCTTCGCGTTGAAGGTCCCGAGTTCGATTATGGGCAGTCCCTGTTTCTTCTTTTTCTCTTATTTTTTCTTTTTGTTTAGTTTTCTTTTTTAGTTATTGCAGGTTTGTTTTGTTTCTTTATACAGCTAAAGTTTTTTAGATTTATAAACTTTCTTCGAATTCATCATTGCCGTTTCCCCGAAGTCCTTCACGCGAGGTCTTGCGATTCACGTATTTTTTTAATTATTATTTTGAACGAAAACATATTTTATTGATAACATACTAACTATTAAAATCCTATTTACAATTAATTCACTGTTTTTAAAAAAAATATTTCGTCAAAAACACTATTTACATTCCTTTCGTTTAAAAAAAACCACTTAGTTTTGATTAGAAAAAAAAAATCATTTCATTAAACAAAAATTATTCATTTCATTTCAATTAAAACAATTCATTTCGAATAAAAAAGAAGAAACTATTTTCAAGGTCAATTGCATTCTTACTAAGATAATCACTAAAAAAATCGCTGAAAAGAGGAAAATTAAGTAGCGTTCACAAAAGAAAGTTAAAAGTAAGGAAACACATCATTTAATAGTCCGATTGAATGGCTCCTTCAACAACTTCGACGTCAATATCAACATTCTTAATGTCACTTGGCAATCTTCTTGTCCTAGAGCCTCTAAGACAAACCAACGCAGATCTCAAGAGTGCGAATGAGGTTCTGGTTCTGATCCATGAGATGGTCTTGGCATACTGCTCCCCTTTTTTGATGGAAATCAGCTGTGCTAAACGACTATGATACATCAAGCATTCCTTTCCCATTCCGCCAGTTGTGGTGAAGACCAAAGGTGTAAATGTTCCATGCTCGATGTCCAGGACTCTCTTTGAGTAAAGACGCTTTTTCTCGTTCTCGTGGATACGATAAATTTGTTGTGGCTCTAGGTCCCTATACGATACAGCATTAGGGTGACAGACCCTCACATCGAAGAATGCTGCTGATCAATGTCGCTCCCAGAAACCACGCGCGTGGATATCTAACCTCGCATCCTGAGCTTTGTTAGATCCTCTGTTCATTAAATAAATGTTCGGCGGAGATGTCTTGAAGTACTGGTTCGATCTCGGCATCGCTACACACCATACTCAGGAATTCAGCTTCGAGATCTCTTAGCTCATTGTGGCGTTGAGTAATAAAACCTCCTAGTTGGCAGATCATAGAGTGATCAATCGTAAAGACTTTCCCACAAGCACATGTGGAGGGGATATCTTCCACTGGCCAGTCGTAGCGTAAAGCCCAAATCCTGGAGGGGAAGCACTGGACGTAAGCCATGCTGATGATCCCTTTTCTGTCGCCAAATCTAATGCTCGCCGGGTCTTTCTTGGTGCCATCTCCTTAATACGCTCTGCCCTGTGTTCGAGTTCCTTTGATCTTTCACTTCTTATTTCCTGTTGTGCTAGTTTTGAGGGAATCTTCAGGTAACTGATGTGACTGAGATACAATTTCACGTATTTCTAGTTTTACGACGGGTGAGGAAATGGTTGATTCATTATGCTACTTGTTTTGTTCGTACCAAACAATTTCTTCATCATCACTGATTTGTTCTTCCGCGCACATTAACAGCATTTGGGCTGCATTAAATGATCCTATCTTTCATTTTTGTGAAAATAAAAAAAATTTTGAACTGGCCGTCGCGTCCTCGATCTAAAGCTCCCTATTAAATTAAAAGAAAAAGGGGGAGGAGGGAAAAAGAAACTAAGCTGTTATACTCAGTCTGATAGTAATCTCACAGAGAGTAATTTTCTGTAAACCACACTACTTATTAGGCTAAATCTAGAATTGGCTCGAGACAAATGTGACCAAAGACGGTGCTAAAATGAGATATCGATAATGCTGTATGTAAGTCAATCAAATTGCACTTATCATTTTTGTTGAGCCATAATTTTGTTCGGATTATGTCAATGCCACTACCTCATTTATCCAGCTATGAAATAGAAACACATCACCTAACTCTAGTTACTGAAACCTCACAGACCGATACTTCACCTGTAGTTCTTGGGTTAAAAGAAATACCGTGATCTGTCTAACGTTTAACTTAGGCAAGTGTTGGAGAATTCTGACAAAAGATTTGCCCTGCATTTGTCCCAAAGAGACCTATAGACAAACCCAAATCTACCACACAGTTGCATTGACCTTACAAGCACTAAACCGGGACAGACACGCAACACCAGAATCACCAACTCTGTTCCATTTCAGATTTAAGTTAGTCAAGGAGGAGTTGGCTGCAAGAGCCTGCGAAAGAGACGCAGCACCGGAGTCACCAATCCCGTTCCCGTTCATTTTTAAATTATTCAAGGAGGAGTTGGCTGCAATTGCTCGGGAAAGGGAAGCAGCACCAGCATCACCAATAAAATTCCATTTCAGATTCAAATGAGTTAATGTAGAATTGCTGCAAGAGCCTCGGAAAGAGAGGCAGCACCAAAATCTCCAACCTTGTTCCATTCCAAATTCAAAGAAGTTAATGAGGAGTTGGCCGCAAGACCCTTGAAAAGAGAAGGTGCACCAGGATCACCTATCCTGTTCCACTCCAGATTCAAATGGGTCAACGAGGAGTTGGCTGCTAAAGCTTGGAAAAGAGGAGTTTCACCTAAATCGCCAATTTTGTTCCCTTTCACATTCAGACTCGTTAACGAGGAGTTGACTTTGAGGCCTTGAGAGAGAGAAATAGCACCGGAATCGCCAATCCCGTTCCGTTCCAAATTCAAACTTGTTAAGGAGGAGTTGGCTGCAAGACCTCGGGAAAGAGAAGTAGCACCAGCATCAAGTAGGCTGTTCTGAGTCAAATCCAAGTTGGTTAAGGAGGAGTTGCATGGAAGAGCTTGGCAAAGGGAATCAGCGCCTGAAGGACCAATGCCGTTAAAACTCAAATCCATATTAGTTAACGAGGAATTCGATGTGATAGCCGTGGAAAGAGAAGCACAGCCAGAGGCAGTAATACGTTTCCCACACAGATTCAAACTAGTTATGTTAAGGTGTACTCCCAAGGTATGAGCTAAGCTTGGCCACTCAACAATGCAGCCTAAAACTAATGCAAAACGTCCTGAAATATCTCGATCAGACGTGCCACCTACGAAATTAATGGCCATACTTTTTACAAGAGACTCTGCCGTTGCCGTCGAGGTCACAAATCCAAAAAGAAACAAAAATACTTGGTTCAGTTCATCCTGAAATCTCTGGTCAGTTACAATAGAATCACAGGTCAAATTTCCGTCCAGAATTTGACAAGCAAGATAGAATCCAGAAAAGAACTCCTGAAAGCTTTTGTGGAGAAATGAGTCACGCACACGAGCTATCCTCTTACTGCTACTGGAGTCGACTGAAAGAAATCCAAACTTGGATAAGACATTGAAGTTATCCGAAAATTCATGTTCTTCAAAACATAACTCTCCTTTTTGAAGAGATTTTAATGCAAGTTGCCCCAGATGCATTAAATCTTCCTTGTAGACACTCATTAGGTCTTCATTCTCGCTTGATAATCCCTGCTTTCTTTCATATCGTCTTAAAACACAACGGACAATGTCAATGTACAACTGAGTCCTGCTGGCTGGAAAAACACCCGTGCAATCTTCACAAAGAATACATAGTAAAGTTACGTTTAGGGGATTTTTTGTCAATTCATATAAGTCCTTCTGCCTACCTTCTCCCCAAATCGTTTCCAACAAGTTCTCAGCTAAGTCCTCCTTTCTGATGCTTCTGAAGTAGGTGCGAATAAATTTCTTTGCGTTTTCCGGGGTGAACCCTACAATTTCCCAAAGAGTGTCACAGTATCTTCTCAGTTTCCTTCCCACTTCATGATGAGATGTGAGTACAATGTGACAACTAGAAAGTTCTTTACCCACAAAAAGTGAAGAGATTTTCTTTAGTTCACCGGAATCCATTTCATCTAATCCATCAAGTACTAATAAGACCTTTTGCTGATTTTCACGAATGAATCTGAAGAAAGATTCTTTAGCTTCATCTTCAATTTCCGCGGGAAGAATTTGATCATCGATAGCTTCCCAGATGTTAGATCTTATTTCATTACATTTACGAAGAAGTAGCAGGTCAATGTCTGGAAAAGAGGGGTCGAACTCCTTCTTCTTAGTTGCCCAATCATACGCTAGCTTCTGACAGTACGTGCTTTTACCCATGCCAGGGTCTCCTTCAATTAAGACTGTTCGCGGCCTTTGACATTCTACGTGCGGCTTAAAGATTGCAGTCATATCGGTAATATCCTCAGTAAGTACTCCTCGGGTTTTTTCTTTGCTCACGATCTTTAACCTGGTAAAAATTTCATTCAGATGAAAACTGAAATCTTTACACCAAGGAACGGGCAGGAGGCGTTGTTCACGTGTTCCGTATAGTTGACGAATCTTTTCCACAATTTCGGCTGGGAATGAAAAATCTAAAAAAAAAAATATGCAAAATATCATAACCTGTATTTTGTTTGGCTTGCGTAAATTACTTTCAATGTGTATTTAGGTTTCAATGCTGCAAATAATTATGAAAAGAAATGCACGCATTAAGATTCACATTGTGTGGAAACCAATTGCAAGGCTTGAAATAAAGGCAGTTTAACCATGCCCATTGTCAGCTCAACAATAAATGGTCGGGCATGGTGTCCGATAATTACTGTTTATATTGCAAATTGTGCAACACTGGACAGTTGGACAGAATTCGTACTGACACCTACAAAAACTGAAAAAGCGCACTTAAAAATCAACATTACTACCAATTCCATCCCGCGTCTCTCCCTCCAATACTCCAGGTTTCTCCGCTACGTTTTACTGTATAAGAACTGCCTTTTAAACATTTTCCCTTTCGTCCTCTTGTTGGTAAATGTGTTGGTTTGAAATAAGTATTGTCTTCTAAACTGACCTCTTTGAGATTTACATTGTACGAAAACCAAGACTTGAAATAAAGGCAGGTAAACCGCGACTAACTCAGCCTAACAATTAATGGTCGGTCATCTTGTCCGATAATTACAGTTTTTAATGAATATTGTTTAACACTGGACAGTGGGACAGAAAACGTACTGAGTAATGTGTTCTAACCTCACTTCCGTACGTCGCCTTGTTCGTACCGTATTAGAGAGCTTGAAAAAAGGTTTCCGTAACAATTTGTTATTTGTTTTTTCGGCCAGAAGTTAAAAAGATGAGCTGAGCTTGTTTTTCAGCTACACTGCTCACAGTCCCCTACATTTCCGCAAGATCGTCGAGATCAAACGCTTTGCGTTACGGGTGGCCATCTACACAGTAATTTTCAAGGAGTTGTACTAACTACTCTAGTGGGGTTAATTTAACTCCTTACAATGGAGTTATTTTTTGCAGAGTTATTTTAACTCCAAACAAGAGTTTGAAGAACTCTTTTTCAGGAGTAAAAATGACGCCAGATATTGAGGAGTTAAAATAACCCCAAACAATTGAGGAGTTAAAAGAACAGTTATCCTGTACCTAAAATTTTTACTCCATTTTCAGAGTTAAGGTGGCTCGACTGGATTTTTTTGGGGGAGATACCTCCCAAGTTTGAGCATTAACTACGTCGCCATGAGCAAAGATATGGAAAAAAGGTTACCACAACTGTGTTATATAAAGATTAAAATTTCTTATGATTTGGGTTTTATTGCAATCGGAGTCTCCATGGCAACA
Organism: Porites divaricata; assembly: GCA_038088405.1. Lineage (NCBI taxonomy): Eukaryota > Metazoa > Cnidaria > Anthozoa > Scleractinia > Poritidae > Porites > Porites divaricata. The sequence goes on along the minus strand of JBBMOI010000006.1, from coordinate 26,155,270 downwards.
TAACGACGTCACTTCGTTTTTTATTTATCTTTGTGTTTCTCTGTACCAGGAGTTTTTTTGAGAAATCGCTTAAGGGAGTATGTACCTGCCATAATTGCCTCGATTATTGCAAAGTTTGAACAAATTCTATGAGAGCGTTTTCAAAATATTTTGAAACAAAGTTTTAAGCATCATAAAAACAGCGAAATAGCATGCTATCCACACAATTAGCTAATTTTTTAAGAAAATGATAAGCTTTGGAAACGCGGCTTCATCTCATAGTGGTTTGATTCCATTGAAAACCCCATACAACAAAAGAGGGGAATTGCTCTGGGCGATCGCGAGTAAGAAGAATTTTATTAACTTGCATTCAGCTGCTTTTGTTACAGTTTTTGCACGTAATTTGGTCCACGCCTACAAATTTCACATTTTTCAAAAACCGCTCGATAAATTTTTTTATAAATTTGACAATCCTGAGACCAATTGTCAATAAATATACCCTGCAAGTTTCAAGAACATTGAAAACAGGGAAGGCTTTCAAATAGGACCTCAAACATGACCAATTTTTCCCCCAGATTTTGTGTTTACAAGCGAGCGTCCTCATTATTCACTGGCATTGTTTTCAAGTGTCATATGCACGTGCACATTTAGCAAAAAATAGTAAATTTGCATCAAAAAGAACTCTCGATTACTGTCGGAAGAAATATCCGGAATATGCTAATAATTGGCTTGTGTCACAGATAACAGTGAGTGCCGAAACGGTGAACGTCACGGCTCATCTTGTTGGATGCAACACTTAATTATCTTACTCGGGTTATAACATCACAGAAACCCTTACAAAGAGTTGCTGTGATGTTATAATATATCACTAATTTCTTTACCCAGTTATTAGCATATTCCGGAGATTTAACCGAGGGTCCTTTTTGATGCAAATTCTATCTTTTTGCTAAAATTGCACGTGCATATGAAACTTGAAAACAATGCCAGTGAATAATATGGACGCTCACTTGTAAGCACAAAATCTGGGGGAAAAATTGGTTATATTTGAGGCTCTATTTAAAAGCCTTCCCTATTTTCAATGTTCTTGAAACTTGCAGGGTATATTTATTGACAATTGGTCTCAGGATTGTCAAATTTATAAAAAAATTTATCGAGCGGCTTTTTGAGAAATGCGAAATTTGCAGGCATAGACCAAATTACGTGCAAAAACAGTAACAAAAGCTGCTGAATGCAAGTTAATAAAGTTCTTCTTACTCACGATCGCCCAGAGCAATTCCTCTCTTTTTGTTGTAGGAGGTTTTCAATGGAATCAGACTACTATGAGATGAAGCCGCGTTTCCAAAGCTTATCATTTTCTTAAAAAATTAGCTAATTGTGTGGATAGCATGCTATTTCGCTGTTTTTATGATGCTTAAAACTTTGTTTCAAAATATTTCGAAAACGCTCTCATAGAATTTGTTCAAACTTTGCAATAATTGAGGCAATTATGGCAGGTACATACTCCCTTAAGCGATTTCTCAAAAAAAACTCCTGGTACAGAGAAACACAAAGATAAATAAAAAACGTAATGGCGTCGTTACGTTCCCATGGCGACTCCGATTGCAATAAAACCCAGATCATAAGAAATCTTCATCTTTATATAATACAGTTGTGGTAATCTTTTTTCCATATCTTTACTCATGGCGACGTAATTAATGCTCAAACTTGGGAGGTACCCCCCTAAAAAATCCAGTCGAGCCACCTTAAAGTAACTCCAAAAAAAGTAAAAACAACCCATATTAAGAGTACAAGTAACCCCAGTTTCGGAGTTATTTTAACACCAGACTGGGAGTAAAAGGAATTCTTTTTCAGGAGTAAAAATGACCCCAAATTTGGAGTGATGTAAATTAGGAGTTGGAGTTATCCTGTACCTAAATTTTTACTCCATTTTTGGAGTTATAATAACTCCCTAAAAATTACAGTGTGGGTTTCCTTGTCCCAAATCAAAGCCTAACCAAAAAGGCCGACCGTACCGAAAAATAAAGCGCTCGATCCTGACGATCTTACGAAAACATAGGAGACTGTTAATACTCTATTATGCCACCAAAGAAAACGCTAAAAAGAAAAAAGCATCCTTCGATTGTCCAATCGACAGCCCACTTGCCATTGTCAACGGGTATGAAAAAAATAATTTTTAGTAATCTTTTTTCAGCTGGGAATGTGCTACGCGTGCAGCTCGCATTTGAGTCCGTTTGTTCAATCAAACTTCCTGTTCGTTTGTTGTTTTAGATTTGTTCGTGCGTAATCATTTCCAGGTCAAACCCATTTCCCATACAAAATTTCGCTCCTATGGCATTAACCTTATTCCCGTATGTCAATATATGTTAGTCATGTCTCGTTACCGCTTTTTGTTACGTCACTGCGTTCATGTGGTTGTTGTCTAGTCTTCTTATCGCTTCGCTGTACGTCAGATCATTCCTGTTTTAGTTGCCGTTTAGAGTCACGTTTAAGGCTAAGGTCTATAATGTCATCAAAATTTCCCTTTACTTGTCAACTACTGTTTATTACATTAAGAAAAAAGAAGAAGAAGGTTCAGGTTTATCTACAACTAAAAATATTTAAGACAGTTTTAAACTGCTCATCTCCTAATTTGAGAAATTGTAAACTGAATCTCACGTTTGCCGCTTGCCTCTAACGAGACTCTTAATCTCCCAACTACATCTTGTTGTCTTATGCGAGATTTTTGGTACGGTTAGTTGTTAGTCTTGTTTTCTTACTGACGTAGCCTTATGTTCTCACTGCGTCTTCGTATACTTGTCCGCTTATACGACAGAAGTCTTCTCTTCTAGACTTTTAGTCCTCCGTTAGTTCGTCTGTACCAATACTAGTCTTCACCAATACCCTTTCAACTTTTCTCTACATTCGTAAGTATCATTATTTTCGTAAGCTATTATTTTACATTCGACCTGCCAAAACGGGTTCTGTCCAAGCAAAACAATTTTTACTGCACGTTACTAGCACCTATACATTACTTATTTTAAAGGCTCGGAAAAAAATCGATCGTGATCAATATTGCAGTAAGTTCAACCTATCCCCGATTACTCCCGTAGAAAAAGGGCTAAACGTTAAGGAACAGACCACAACTGTATGTGGAGAACAACGCCTCCACTTAATGACAAGATTGCAATTTCGTAGCAATCCCACGACAAAGTTGTCAAAGTACGTTTGAAGACTGTTGACTCAAGACCAAGCGTAATTCACATTCAGCATCTGGTCTCTTCGCACATCTTTTTTCCTAATCTTAAGATCAATTAAAAACGTTCAATGACAATTTTACCTTTTCAGGCAGGACCTAGTTATATATAACCCCAGAGCCTAAATAAGAAAGAATAGCTAAATACATAACAAAAATGACCGTTGTTTACCAAACTGACAAAATCGACGTTTTTCTTATACCATTGTAATAATTAAAAACTCTAGCCATGTTAATACAAACACCAGACATATTTTTACCACAAACGCTCACCTGCCATCTTGAAAGCCTCTGCACTTTCCTATTCATTCAGTTTGTCTTTGATATTGTCATCCACCATCCTCCACTACTTCAGAAGTTCTCTGAAATGTTCCTCACTTAGGACGTCCATTTCCTGACACCTCATTTGCTCAATGACATCTTCATAATCAGCTCCTCCCAATCGTACCAGAGTGTCATGGATCTGCTGCCAGTAGCTACTAAATACAGCATCACTAATAACACCTTCTCCAGCATGACTAGACACAGCATTGAAGAAATATTTCAGACGCGCAATGTCAGACTCACAGCTCGTGTCTTCGGGAAGAGGAGGTGCATCCCAACCAGCGGGAGGAGGACTCAGATCACAGACTGTCCTTAGAAGCAACATTAGCAGGGGGATGTCAAAGCCTGAGGACGAAACTTCAGAAGCTGTGGCAGGATACAGTTTACTCCACTGGACTGAGTTTAGCATCCCTTCCTTTCGACGTGACTGAAGTTTAGAGTGAGCTGGGTTACGTTTCAGGATACGTTGCAGATTTTGCGGTGGAATTATTTTGTCGAACGTTTCTCTGAGGGCTTTTGAACCCAAGCTGATTAGAAGATGACATAAGCGAGAATAATTTGATCCTCCTTTGGTGGAGAAAAATTGAGTTGACTCAACATATAAAAGAATAATCAAACAAAATTACTATATTAATTACTGTTTGTTAGACTTTTGGCGGTAAAGTGAAATCCTACGTACATATTGGACCTTACTCGCTTTATACCCCACTTCCATCACGGATGAAGCGTTACCTCCGGAATAACGCTCCTTTTGCATGAACATCAAAAGGACTAATTTTGAAAGAAAAGTTCGACCAAATAACAGTCGTGTGATTTGAATAAGGTAACCAAACAACAAACCAGAGAAAATATAATGGCATTCTTCCAACCTTGTTTTTAGGGTGTGTCCTCTTTCCAACACCTAGAACGAGGAAACGGGAAGGAAAAGAGATCGTAGAGATGCTTGGACGGAGCGAAATTGAGCTCTGTTTTTAATTTTAATTCAGAAGGGCTGTGGTAAAGCCCCGACGTATATTATGAGCTCTTACTTGTAGATCCTGAAGCCATGATATCGCTCATGGTTTTTCTGGCCTTTGCGTCAGTTTGAAGGTTGTTCGTGATGACCTCTTCGTTGTTTCTCTTCTTTCTTTGGACACTACACTCAACTGACAAACAAAGAAATTACACATACAAATTCGGATAAGTAACATTGAAAGGCAAGAGTTGTTTATCATGTTAACCCAAGTGTTCATCATGCATAATTCCCAAGAGTAAGAAACCAATATAGGGTAGCAACGAGTCTTGATAACATCAGATGGCCATGGCTCAAACAGGGGTGCATTCTTAAATTTGCGGCCTACAACTACCAAATACTATTGTCTTCCGTTGTGCCTTTTGTTCCCTGAGAATCCTTGCAAGAAGATGGTAATGTTCGTAACATTCTGACCAGCTATGGACATTTGAAAAAATCGCTTAGATTAAACATCAAGAAACAAAATGACTTTAACCTTTTAACGAATATATTAAGGAGTTAAAATACTGCACTCTATCCTGTTTTCTGGATTGGGAGTAGAACAAGTTGTAAGAAGATAAAACCATTTACAAGATACAACGCGTCTTTCTTAGCCTAAAAATATTTCAGGGAAATGTAAAGTCATTCTTAAAAGCTGACAGCCCTACTTGATTTTCAAAAATAGTTGATTTACAGAAGGGGTTAAATTATGAAAACTAAAATTTTTGCTACAATTTTCAGCCTAAAAAACGTTTTGGGTAATCCAAAGTAATTCTTTAAAGCTGACAGCCCAACCTGATTTTCAAAAATACGGGTTGATTATGAAAACTAAAATTTCCTGCCGTTAACAGCAGGCGTGGTCTGTAATAGTGCTTAAATTATAATCACAGGTACCCATGCAAGCTCACGAGTGAGTTGCGTAACAGAAATATTATAAGAGTTTGTATGGAAAATTTATCGATCGTTATTTAGGGTATTAAAATAGACATAAATATACATTAAAACTTCCTACCTTGTCTGCTTGTCTTGTTTGTGGTATGTTCTTAGCATTTCTGCCGTTTCTGCGCGATTTTAGCGAGCTTTAGTTCTACCGTTTCTCTCTATATATATCATATATAGAGAGAGCAACGGTAGAACTAAAGTTTCCATACAAACTCTTATAATATTTCTGTTACGCAACTCACTCGTGAGCTTGGGGTACCTGTGATTAAATCACAAAAAAAAAAAAGTACCATTGACATTCAAACCATGAGTCCAGCTGATCATCTTGCGAAGAAGATCTTTTATCTGTTTGGCCCAGTTGTACTTCTTATCGTAAGAGTCGCGCAAAGTTTCCACCTCCTCAAGTCGACCTTTTCTGTCCTTGGCCCAGATTTTCGTGATGGCTGCGGTCCAATCGGTGGGGTTCTCTGAGTTTACTACAAAGGATGAACCAAATGGTACAATGCACAATGCTTCTCCAAAACCCGAGTTGTGATTGACAAGCACAGGGAAACCAGCTGACAGGGCATCGAGTCCTGCCAGCCCAAAGCCCTCTGTTCTTGAAGGCATAACTACAAGATCCACTTCCTCAAACAAGCGCCTTAAACTCTCTCGGTCCTCAATAAATCCTCTTACTCTCAAGCGACTTGCAGGAACACCACATCCGGTTAACCGCGTCGCTATTTCTTCGTGTTTTCCATCTGGGGCGCCAACAAACACAAGACGAGTATCTTGTAATGCAGCAATCGCTTTTCCAGCGATGTCAAATCCCTTTAGTTCGAAATCCTCTGCGTCCCCACCACCAAACACCAAGACACTCCGTTGTTTTCTTTCTTCCACAACCTGTCTCACGCTGACAAATTCTTCAAATACTCCGGGAGTTAAATCCACTACACATTTATCTTTTTGGCACCCTCGAAGATAGCAACGGAAGGCTTCACTCAACTTGGGTCCAACTCCTACAACAAGGTCCGCCATTTCACACAACTCTACCTCTGTTTTATGTTTTTCTTCACCCTTGAAAATTGGGTTGGAATAGTTCTTAAACATTCCCATTTCTTCTGGGTCTGTGTGCACGACTTGGATCCATTTGCACTTTTTAGATTCTTTGATGATTTGTGCTTGTTTGCCGAGTTCAACCCCATGACCAACGATTACATCTAATTGTACATTTTCTGGTGGAAAGAGAAGCCACTCTAGTTCTTCTAAGCCAGACCGGCGAGTTGCCTCAACAATCTTTACGTTGTGTTGGAGGGCTAATTGTTTGTCCTCTTCACTTCATTTTGGAAGGAAGAAAGTAATTTCCGCTTCAGGACATTTAGCTAGCTGAATGGCCAATTCTCTGTTTATGGTGGACAGCCCTCTTTTGCTCGATCCCCATTCCGAGGCCAAAATGGTGACTTGCACTTTGCGGGATCTTTCCAGAAAAGATGCCATTTCCAAGCATGGTCAGAATGGCTAATCACCTAAAAGAAAACAAAGCATAGCAAATGATACAACAATTTATTACTTATTAGTGTTCAAATGGTGTCTCTGTATAACTTTCTGTTGTGGTTAGACATTCTATGTCTAGGATTTCAAGTTAATGAGATTCATGCCCCTTATGATAGACTTCACAAAGTACTCCCTTAATCCTCACCTAAACGCAAGAAGTAATAAGGAAACTAGAAATAATTTTGTCCAATATCAAGTACCTAAGTTCTGAGTTTTCTTGTATTTCCGCTCAAAAAGTGATGACTTTTAATATGACTTGTTCGATACAAAGTTTTAGAAACTACATGCACACAAAGGAAGTTAAATCACCGAGACATGGAATTTGTAAAAAGACAGATTCTTTAAAAGAATCAAGCCAACCAAGGCGTTGGATAACTTATAAAACATAAACACCGTATATTTCCATGAGGTAACTGTGCAGGTAATTATTATTTATATCACGTTTGTTCCCTTAAAGTGCATGGTCTCTCATCAATAGAACATAGTTAAAAAGAGACAGAAAAGAAACTTTAACTTAACAAAGAACAGGTCCAATTCAGTTCTCCCGATTACTTTTTCAACATAAAGCCGAGAATGCTTCACTTGCACTGAGATGGAATTTCTGTAAGTTCATACCAAAATAATTGTAAATTAATAACTACTTTTTGAGCCTGTTTTTATTTCTATTTTCGTAGTAAAGTCTTTGCGATAGTATACTCAGTAATAAATGGTAAAAAAATGTTATAAGCCGTAATGTTATGTTATGTGGGGCTAAGCTTGTTATATTAGCAAGTGAATGGATGGAGGTTATACAAACTGTTTAAAATGCATTCATGTAATCATTTCTACTCTTTTTAATAGCCTGACAAAACAGCCAACATTTCGTGTCAACAGCCACAACTGGTTTCCCTGCAAAATGACTTAATAATTTATTATGACAAACCAACACAGAAATTCCATACCAATGATGCATCATGCACTACCCAGATTAGTAGTGTGTCTGATTGGCTGAAAGTGTGCTTCAACCTATCAGAAGCACTACCCAGATTTGGTTAGTGACACGTCATCAGTATGGAATATCTGCACTAGTTTCTCAGACATCATTTTGTAAGGGAACCAGTGATGGCTTCACCTAATGTCATCCATTTTCTCAGGCTATAATACCATTAGTTTCTAACTGTTGAGCATTATCTTCTTGAAACCTAAATTAACTGTATAGCAACTTTGTGTGCTATCATTTGGTGCAACACAGTTTTGAACACTCAGTTAATAAGCAAAAACATTTCTTTGGTCTGAACTTTGATGGATTTCGAAACTTTCCTCCTTCCACTGTATTCCCCTTCCCACTGTATAAATTGACACAAGTTAGATTACTAACCCCATACATGACCTTACAAAAGCTGTACCCTGCAAGAGTCTCAGTGTATCTACAGCTGCAAGTTATGCAAATTATGCCAAGGACAACAAGCTGAACGCCACCCCAAGGACATACCAAAAAATTATTCAAATCCGTTTGGACAACTTTGGTGATAAGGTATGTCACCACTGATAAGTAAAACTATGACTTTTGAGACATTTTTAAGGAAACATAGGAAACTCCCGATATTTAAGGCAGAAGAGAGAGACTCTTGATAGTTCTGTGACAGAAGAAGGCCACAGTGAGATAAGGCCAGCAGTAAAAGGAGATTTTCACTGTGATATCTAAACTGTTCAAAGATGTCACTCACTATATTAATCAACTTGTGACGCTGGGACTCAAAAGAGACCCCAAAGAGAACCCTACTGTCCATAGTAGTGACATAGGTGTCCTTAATTAAGTGGAATGTCCGTAGGGCAATAGTTTACTGTATGCAGGATTTTGTGCGCATGTGTGCGAAAAATGTAAAAATGTTAATGCCTCTCTGTTGAGAGGGTGGGTACTATTTGCACCTTAGCTGTAGTAGTTGGTTTATGACCCTTAATACATGTACACTTGCAGTAAACACTGGTACATGCCAGCAGGTCAAGTTTGATAGTTACAGAGACAGTGGATCTTAAAACTAAATTAAGGAAGTAACTTTCATTCTCCTTACAATAATTATTTGTATTCATTAAAATACATTATAATTCATTCAAAATATTTCCCCAATTCTGATTGGCTAAAAGCACACGCGTAATTCACCATAACCAGTTACTGATGACCAAATTTGGAAGAATTTTGTGTTTAATGAGGAAATGACATAAAAAATGCAGCCTTTTACGGGTTAATGAACCGTTAACTGAGAAGAGCTGGGGACGAGGTTGAGTTGTTTTGGTTGTGAAAACAAAATGGCTGACACTTCACTCATTTCAAGAGTAAGAACTACAGGTGGAACTAGGCAAAGTAATGGCTAAAAACATAGCAAAAACAACAAGAAGACAACTTGGAGGGTGACATCTGCTATTCGGAGAATATTTGCGGAGCTGGACAAACCTATACATACACTATCGAAGATGAACTTAACATCGATGGATCAATGGAGGTAAGCATGTTTTAGCTATGTTTTTAAACTAGAAATTATTTTGAATGAATAATAAAACAATTATTGAATTCGGCTTTCGTGTCTCATGAAGAATTATGGAGATCTTGGAGGGTGATATCCGCCTCGGCCGATAACACTCTCCTCAAACTCCATAATTCTTCATAAGATACTTAGCCTCATTCATTAATTGTTAAATAAATTGTTATAATTTAAGTTTAATTTCAAAGCACAATTATTTTAATTCATTAATCCACATCATAATAATCATAGCAAAAGCACTGGAAAACCCTCCAGAGCTGTTTGCAGTATTAATTAAGAACAGCAGAAACAATTGAAAAATTAATAAAAAGTCCAAAACTCAACAAAAAAATTACATTAGTTTCAAGGCTGTGCTCTAAGAAAAAATTGAAGGGACTCAGCCCTGCAGTGCTCTGAACCTGTGTAAGTCCAGGTGCCAGCACAGGATTTCTATGAAAAAACTAAGATTTTCTACTTGGCCAACAGCAAATGTTGGACCCTTAAGGCATGACCAGGCACTACTAGAGCACAGCCTAGTGCACCCAAGACTAGATGAGGACACAAACTAAAAAAGCATGCAAATACATCAATTATATGGATGCCAGTAATTTTTTCCTCCCACACATGCAGACAGGCTGATGATCATTTTAAACATTGGCAGTCAAGCGATGTTGTTTTGTTTGTTATTAGTGAACATTTGATAATAAACATCTAAAAATTACAGTCAGAGTCAAAACAGTTACAAACAAGGGCTTGACATTTATTAGTTTTGGATAATACAGAACAACAAAGGATAGATTGAGACTACTATAAATCTCTTATTACATACTTACATAATGAAAAGTGTTGTCATAAATGTTCATATGCATATGAGATTTAGTCAATTAGAGGAGAACAGTGAACAATGACTGTTTTTCACACATGAAAAGAATGATACGTCATCCAATCAGAATTGCAAATGATGTATTTTTATGTGTAAGGAAAATCATGCATTAGTCTCACACAGAGATGCCAACCTCTGGAGACCTAAAATCAGGAGACTGTCTGTTTTTTTACTTCCCCCCCGGAATTTCAATGACCCCCCCCCCCCCGAAAAATTGACCCAGCCCCTAATGGGAATGACTTAGGACATTATATGATGTCTTACATGATGTACATACTATCAAAATTCGAATGCTAGAAATAATCTTTGTCAATGACAAAAATGCCCCAGAAACCGTTCTGCGAATAAGAAAAATTCAAGTTTTGAGCTAAAAATGGGCTAAATCTCAAACTAAGTCTGTTTTATACGGTGGCCCACAGGGGTCACTACATAAAAAAGGTCAACTGCATATTAAACACTGCACCCTATACAAATAAAAAAATGTTGCTGCAAATAAAAAAAATGTTGCTGCAAATAAAAAAGTTGCTGCAAATAAAAAATGTTGCTGCAAATAAAAAAAGTTGCTGCAAATAAAAAATGTTGCTGCAAATAAAAAATGTACGGTGCTGGCAGTCAATTTGGTGTTTCGTCTGTAAATTGGGTGCTCAGCAATGTGATTGTTGACGTCACCATTGATTGGGACTCTGCGACATGTATAACGTATTCTACAGACTACTATCAACGTCTTACTTACTGTAAAAGCTAAGAATATTGTTGGCAATAAAAGTGAACGTCGAGATGCTATGTAAAAGCTATTTTACTTTGATACATAGTGAATACATAGGATGCAAATCGGAAGGAAAAGCAGAACTTTTTGGTGCATAGTAAATACATAGCTATGTCAAGACTATGAATAGATTTTGAATAGTATTTGCATAGGTATTATAAAGCTATGTACTTTTCAAATAGCCTAAACATAGTTTCAACGTAGATTTTTCATACTTTAGACTATGTTATGTGGTATGTTACATAGTTAATACATAGGCAGTAATGAACATAACATAGCTGAAACATAGTCCAACATAGTAAATCAATAGCATGAGCATAGGTTTTGCATATGTCTGGTTCTACAAGGGTGGTTTACTAACTTAGAACAAACGCCACTGAATCGTAGCCAACAGTTACCAGCACCGTATAAACGATTTATTGACGATATCAAGCAAAACTAACTACAAGAGAACGACTGGAGAACTGACAATTTGCCGGACTAACAATAGAAGACCGTTTAACTGTAACAACAGACGGATCGAAACGCGCCAATTACTGATTACGAGTCTTCATAGCCAATAACATCACGGATTAACTGTCAGACGATTAATAATATCGTGATGTAATTTACCAATCAGGCCCCGGTTGTTCAAACTTTGGATAGCGCTACCCAACAGATAAAGCACTATCCAGCGGATAAGTATTACGGAAATCAACTATCCGCTGGATAGAGATTTATCCGATGGATAGCGCCATCCAACGTTTGAACAACCAGGGCCAGACCATCAACTGACGTGATACAACTCACTTAGACTGTGAAGATGACTACCCCACAGTTTGAGAATTGTCGAAACGTCAGTCACTGTCAACAACAACAGTCCTATTCAGGACTACGTTCACCCGGACGATCAAACTCAACCTAGTTTTGAAATGACTCCTGGGTTCAAACCTTTCACAACACTTTTTTATTTGCAGCAACATCTTTTTTTTATTTGCAGCAACATTTTTTATTCGCAGCAACTTTTTTATTTGCAGCAACTTTTTTTTATTTGCAGCAACATTTTTTATTTGCAGCAACATTTTTTATTTGCAGCAACTTTTTTTTATTTGCAGCAACATTTTTTATTTGCAGCAACATTTTTTATTTGCAGCAACTTTTTTTATTTGCAGCAACATTTTTTTATTTGTATAGGGTGCAGTGTTTAATATGCAGTTGACCTTTTTTATGTAGTGACCCCTGTGGGCCACCGTTGTTTTATCTTTTACTAAGTATTCAATATTTATAGTGGACGTAAAAAGTGGGAGATTTATGTACCAAAGCGGGAGAGCGGGAGACGAGGCATCACTGCTCACACCAAGTTTCCAGCCTTTTAAGGGTGCTTGCAACCCCTAACTGCTTTGTGTGTTGCTTCACAGTCATTCAATCAGAAAATTTGTTGAGTGAGCAATGCTTCAGAATTTGGAATAGAATAGCTTGGAATTATTTCATGGTCACTAATGAGAAGAAAATTGCAGAGAGTTTGGAAAAACAGAGTAGAAAGGGAGTAAACATCAGCTTGAGTTGTACTTTTAATAGGAGCCATACAGGGTATTTTGTCTTCTGTCTTCAGATTAACAATACTAATTTAAATTCCGGAGAAAAAGGCTAAAAAAGACACTAGAGTCACTGGAAAGTCAAGCAAAATTAGCAAAGCAAGGGAGAAAACAAACTCCATAGTACAGTGGAACCCTGTTAATACGGTCACCAATGGGCCAAAACAAATTGGCCGTAATAACGGGGTGGCCGATCAACGAGGGTTTTTTTACAAGAAAATGTATGGTGACCAAAATAATTGGCCGTAATAACGAGGTGACTGTATTACCAAGATGGCCATAAGGCGAGGTTTCACTGTATTGAGATAAAAACAAAAGGAATGATAACTGGCTCTCTATCAACAGCGATTCTATTAGTACACAATAATTTTTATATCGCCCTAGCTAGATTTTTATAGTATTATTGTTGATTTTAATCATATACATACCTTAGGAATTTGTAAATTGTATACATGTTTATTTCTCAGGGCCCCCTATGCATACCACCCTTGTTGCCTAATGGGCTACCCTGATCAAATAAAGTTACTAACTTACTTACTTACTTAACTTACTTCTATCAAAACTTAACCTAAAATTTGCAAAACTCAGTTATATTTTGGTATCAGCTGTGACCTGATCAATGACAAATAAAATACCTTGCAAAAAACTGCTGCTTTCATGTAGGTAACAACGAAACATAGCACCTCATGACAGGTACAATGCAGAGAGGGTTTGACAGGAATCGTACAGTACTTTGAATATTACCATGATTCGGCACAGAACTCTTTAAATTTGGCACACAGTATTATTTTTTTTGAACGGTACTCCTAATTTTTGCAAGGTCAATATAATTTATTTTGCTTAGCAAAGATGCCCAAAAATTATGTTGGGTGCTGCGACCATGTAAATAGGTGGACTGGTGCCCATTTTAGTTATCCCCTGCCAAAACTTTTCCTTCTTGCTGAGAATTATAGATCAATAGAAGATGGTGACAGTCATGTTAAAAAGAAAGAAACATGGTCAGCAATGGAGACTAAAGACTTCATAGCAAGGAAAGCATCCAGTTATTGTAAGAGTATAAAAATCCAAGGAAACCTTCAAGATTTATAAGACATTACAGGTGACAACTGATGGCCTGTTGGCACAAATATTTTGTGCAGTTTGCTCCCTCCCTGTACATTCCAGTAGAAAAAGTTATATTTCTTTACCTCCTATTGAAATGCCATACTGTTGACTGTTTTGTGGGAGTTTACTGGCTGCCATCTTGATTAACTGAGTTCAACTGCTTACAAATGTACAGCCAGATGTGCTTATTCATTTAAACGTGGTGTTTATAATTTTTACAGTGCCCAGAAAACCATACTTGTGAAACAGGAAGTTAACGGGCTGAACACTAAGGCATGGTGCCCAGAGTGTAAAGGGTAGCCTGAGAAAACAGCTCACATTTCAAGATGCTACCGCTGGTTTTCAAGTGAAATTATGTCTGAGAAACAAATGCCCAAACTCCATACAGATGACACATCTTTACCCAGAATCCTACAATCCCGGTCATAATTATTATTGTAACGCTTGCGAGCTTTTCCTTCCCTTCCTTTTCAATGTTGATTTGGACGACGTTTCTGCCCAAGTAAACGCGTGAAATCAACATGGAGGGAAGCAATAACTGTATAACGACTGCATAAGTTTATGTCGTGTTTTCCAGAAGAGTTCCAACAAATTATGATCCGGATTGTAGGTAGTCACGCATCATAATAGTAAGAGTAAAAGAGTAAGAAGTTTATTGTACACTCCCCTGCAGGGCTTTTCAGTGACACAAGACAAAGCTAAAATTCATTATCAAGTATATGTAAATTATCTACCTAGAAAAAAAAATTACCTAAGTTTCCGTTTAAAATTCTTATGATACAATAAAAAGTTAAAACCCACAAAATGCTCGCAGGATCGAGATATTTATGCAACAAGATTTGCCTTAGTTTCTGTTTACAATCCCTGTGATTCTTACTTAATTTGAGGTCTTTATCTGGGATGTTGCACAAACTGACAACTCTGTCAGACTGTACTTGAATGATTGTTGACCAGCAGCTGGTTTAAATGAAGGGATATTTAACTGTTGTGAATTGTGTGTCACATGGCCAGAGACTTGGCCTCTGGTAACTAGCTTGGATGTGAGGAAATCTGGAACACAACCTATCATGCATTTAAACCCAAAAACAACGTCCCTTAGATATAATATTGCTGTCTTACAGGTAACCAGCAAAATTTCTGAAGACCTGGAGAGATATTCATGATTGAATTTTCTCCCTCCACTAACTCAGAGTTCCTCACGCCTCCGAGTTCCTTGCGCCTCTGAGTTCCTAGCAGTGAACTCCCATGGGTTAATACCCAGTGTCTTAAAAATAGTTTTTTTTAATAGGCTATTTTTCAAATATAGAGTAGCTATATTTAATGTAATGTGGATCTTGAATGTTAAATTCAATGCTTCCACATGAAATGTTTTTAAGCCTTGTAATTCTTTTTGCTATTTTTAATGTAAGTGTTCTTGGTTTTAGCATGTATTTTTGCTAAAAAACAATAAAGACCTAAAGACTGTCAGGGTTCTCATTAAGTTTTAAAGTTGACGGCTAGGATGTTAAAGTAGACGGCTTGCCAATTGTGTTTTTTAGGTAATTTCAGGTTTTCACTCCCTCTAACTTACCATATTTCCCCCAAAAGTAGACGGCTCAAACCTCCAAGTATCCGTTTTTGTAGCCGGCTGCCGGCACTTAATGAGAACCCTGACTGACTATCTGGGCAGCAAAGTTCTCTATGTGTTGCAATTTACGTACATTTCTGTCAGAAGTGTTAGACCAGATCGCCAAGCAGTAAAATAATTTACAGAAAACAAGTGCATTGATTAAAATCACTAGAAGGTCTGAATAATTAAACGCGTGTTTTGCGCAATTTATCTGGGGTAACTTAGAAATACATGTGAGAGCTGAGATATGGCAATCAAATGTCAGGGTAGGATCAAATATCACTCCTAAGTCCTTAACAGAGTCTGTAGGAAAAAGTTCCTTGCCCAGGAAAGGAAGCTTAAAGCTTAGTGTTTTCAAATCCTCTGTGGACTGCCCAACACCATGAGCTTTGTCTTATCTTGGTTCAACAGGAGATAGTTCTCAAAGCACCATGATGCATCATCAGTATGGAATTTCTGCACTTGTTTCTCATCTTGTTGCCACAGTTAAGTACCATAATAAAAGCAAGATGATAGAACGTTGCAGTCCAAGAGTGTTTTGGGCATTCCCTCTGAGCTGGAAGGTGGAATGCTTTATAAATAACTGTAGTACCATCAAATGACTCAGACATTCAGCACAAACTAAGCTTATGTAATTAGCCACCTACACTCTCAGACAAAAATAGTTGGGACACCTCCACCCAACCCTGTTTTTTTTGCTCCTGGTCCATCTCCTCATCCTCCCAATGTTGTTTATTGCAGTTAACTCACAAAATCTTGCACAGCAACATTAGGAGAGCAAGAAGACAGCAAAGTGTCTCAACAATTTCGACTGAGACTGTAGCTTGAACAATGTATGATCGCAATTTTTCGCTTTGGTAGACTTAGGGAGACTATTCTCCTACTGAATAACCTGGCATTAGAGAACCCTCTGGCTCAGGCAGGTAGCAGTTCTTTCCTCGTTGATCTGACTCGTGCATGTGTCTATAGAAATAAACTACTAAGAAAAATATGTGACTACACGACAAGATTATTCATTCGGAGAATAGTCTCCCTAAGTCTACCAAAGCGAAAAATTGGGATAATACATTGTTTGAGCCACAGTCTCAGTCGAAATTGTGAGGGTTGTCCAATCCCGGGGGGAGGGGGGGTGGGGGTACTCCCATACATTACCTATACGGGTATGTGCCGCCCAACGGGGTCGTGTTTTTGAAGCTCTTGATTTAGAACGGGGTATCCATTTCAGAGGTGTTTTCTAAAATGGGGTATAGTTTTTCGAACACACGAAAGCCCCAGTTTTTTGTTTTAAGCAGCCATTTGAAATTATTCAAGGACAGGTTGCTTTTAAAAATACAGTTCAATGCGTTAACAAGCAAACTGTTGTAATCTTGCTGCACCCTGTGTTTTAGCGTGCACGGCGGGCGTATTTTCTATTTCTAGAACAGGGTGTCAGTTTTAGGGCGAATTCTAGAACGGGGTATAAAAAATTGGCCCATTTCTAAAATGGGGTATCAATTTTAGGTGAAATTTTTTTTAGAACGGGGTGCCAATTTTGAGTCCCGGGCGGCACATACCCACCCAAAAAATACCCTGGTGCCCCCCCCGGGTGTCCAATACAGTACTCAGTGGATACTCCAACAAATTTATGCGTGGCATTGCATTGTATTGTCTTCACATTACAATAGTATACAAAAGTATAACAATAAAGAACGAAGCGAAAGAATGAGAAGTTTAACAAAGCCATGCATAAATTTGTCGGAGTATTAAACAAGTTTGGAGGTGAGCCACTGATGGCATGCATCATTGCGTCTGTTGCGTGCTCGTAATTTTGTGTTGTTAGGCAAGATTGTAAATTTATCTTACACAGCTAAGCTATCTAAAAGAAATGTCTTACCTTAGGATGCAGCAATTCTTCAATAAAGTAGAGCAAAACCAACTTCAACGAACGAAGATTGTGGTAAACTTCCTCAGTACGAGGTAAAAACACTTTCGATTTCAGCCGGAAGCATTTGCAACCGAGCCGAAATGAGTTGTGGGACACAACACACTGATAAATGGGGGTGGCTGGTTGGGGGGGGGGGGGGGAGGCGGAGGGGAGGGGTGGGGGGTGAGGGTGGATGATCGTGCCATATATGCCAAAGAGGTGGTGGTTAAAAATTCTCCTGATATTTCGATCTAGGCCTAAGCTGAGACAGCCCAGGAGCCGATTACCTGAGATAATGTGCTCCGAATATCCTGCGGGAAGGAATGCGGTTTTTCCTCCCCTTCACTTTTCAAGTAAGCTAATGAAACGGAGAAACGTTTGATCGTACGTTTTTGATTTTCTGCCTTTCTTGGTATTTTTTTTTAATTTCCTTCATTTACCAGTCAAATACTAAGGGGAAGCAGTGAGCCGATGAGGAGGGGTATTTTTACAGTGGACTTTAATACCGACGTATTAGATTTTCAATTTCCCCGCTGCCTTAAGCACAGGGCACCCACAAAAGCTGCTATATTTTGTGGTTTAAAAGTCAGATTATTCCAAGTTAGCACAGGTCTTACAATACAATGCTGGAAATTTTCGACAACCTTCGCAAAAAAAATACAACTGGCCAAGGAAACGAGAAGAGCCAACGAGTTGAAAGACGCCATTTCGAATGAAAGACTGGTACCCATCCTTCCTCCAGATTGATTTGCGATTCACTCTCAGAGCTGCTCATGTCAGTAGCTGTCAGTCTTTATATTTAGTATTTTTCTCAGATAAGCCTCTGAAAAATATTTCTCTCGCAACGAATATACCGGACAAATTTGCCTAAATCTTTTTGTATTTTTTTACTGTATCGTTTGTTTCTCTATCACTTTCGCCTCAGGATCATGCCGTTTGACTCTCCACAAGCTGTTTGGACCGTCTGTACTCATCCAGATCTACAGCTGAGAGACTCCACGGTACGGTTTGTCCCTATGGTCTTGCTTGTATGCGAGACGGAGCATTAGAAAAGTTATGAGGAGGGGGGAGGGGCCGAAGTAACAAAAATATATATATTCATGAAAGGTAAAATTTAAAATAAGGTAAATGTTAAAGAAAAAATATTCATGCAGCTCAAAAATTCCTCTTCCCAGTCAGCAGTTTTCTAATGCTCCCCTTCTTAACATTACTGACGAGAAAGACCCTGGCCATGGGGAGTACATTGCTCCCCCGGGATTTCTCTTTAATATGTTTATTTTTGTAAGTCTTTTCTTTTCTGTTTATAATCATGCAGCTCGAAATTTCCTCATCCCCGCTATAAATTGTCTAAATAATGGTCCCCTTCTTAATATAACTGAGGATAAAGACCCCGGGGTGTGCATTGCTTCCGCCGGGATTTCTCTTAGAGTTATTTGTTCCGTTAGTCTTTTCCTTTTTGTTTTGCATTTGCGCTGCTGTCTAGTAGTTCATTTGCCATGTTGTCTTAATGTTTGCTTCCATGCAGATCATATGTATTACATGGAATCAGCCCAGTAATCTCGGCATTTGTTACTGTTAATTGAATTTATTCCGTTACACCCCTAGACTGTTCCAGACTCCGAGATAGTCGTGTCCCCAAAATTAAGTAAGCGCAACACGATAATGGGGGGAAACTGGGGAGAGGAAGGGCGGCACCACCGTCTCCGCCGTTCCCCTTTTTCCCAGTTAAGCGCTCATATTTTCGCTTGTCCTTCACTTACGCGTCATTCCTTCTATCTGAGGGGCTGGAACCAGAGTCTGATTTCATCCATCTTGTTAGTAAAGCGCTAAGGTAGAGATACTGTCCATTATTCACCCAGCAAGACTCACATTCCATATGTTAGTTTGTGGTGTTTTGATTGGCTCTTAGGACCCGTTTATGTGTTGTCCCGGGTTGACGGGTTACCCACCTAACCTCTGATCTACCATGGGCCAGTCAACATTTCATGCATTTCCTCCCAAAACGAGGCGAACCGTTTGCATTACAAACAAAACGTAGATGAGCGCCGCCTTCAAATAAGCGCTGCATTGACACTTATACGACTGCATCTCAGACAGTAGCGCCAGTAATTAGCCATTGGAAGCATGAATTGCTACTCCTCCGTTGAGGAGATGTTGGTCAGTTGCCATTATGTCTCCTGGGAAGAGGTAACGACTCTCAGGAATCCAGCTCCAGGAATCTGGAATCCCACTTATGATTGGAATCCGGAATCCAAATTTTACTGACAAGGAATTCAGAATCCAGTTCCTGGAGTCCAGAATCCATAGCGTAGAATCCACAATCCAAGACTGTCTGGCATTCACTTGGAGCGAAACGACACAACGCAACAACTTTCGGTTAAATAATACAACAAAGGTAATCATCATAAACAACAACAGCTTTATTAATTTTACAAAAAAAAAACGAGTAGTATAACGAGTTCTCGCATAGAACAGTAGTTAAACAAGGCCGGTAGATAGTGTAATAGCAAGCATTGCAAAGTTACAGATAACAGAGTCTACACGGGATGAGGTTAAATCTAGTTGCACAAATAGTCTCATAAAAACCAAACTTGTCTTCTAAATGCCAACATCGATACGATACTAAAATTACTTGGCGTCGAACCATCTTTAATGGCCTAAATAAGTAAGTTTTTGCCATATATTTTATAGGCAATACACGGGAATGTGAATTTATATTTGCATAATACAGCTCAGGATATCAAAAGTCTTACAAGTTAAAAAAAGGCTGCACCTGATTAGACAAATGCTAATTTTCTCCATTCAGGAGACTGGCTACACGCTTTTTAGTGGATAATTTTCAGCCACTCTTTATCTAAAATTGATGGTTTAACTGACGCTACCACACCAAATACTTTCAGTACTTTATCTCTACACTTGTTACCAAATTTTTAATGGCCCAGCTTTCCATTTTCCGGAAACGGAATGAATGAACAACTTTATTAACGTGTCAAAATCTTCTAGCTGGCTACAAGTAGCCTACTAATCTATTTAATCATTTGATGATATTTACAATAAATATTCACTATAAAATTACATTAATAACGTTAAAATACATATATAAATGAATAAATAAATAATAATAATAAAATAGTCTACAATCTAATTAATCTAAAAGTAAACTAAAAAGTAGGGTCTCAAGTATTACACAAGTTACAATTTGAACATCTGTTCTCAGCTATGAGACCTGAAAGGTCTTTCTTCCGAATACTTGTTTTGAAAGCCGATAATGTGGCTAGGTCCCCGCCCTTTTAGACAATTTGGACCATAAAAATGGTCCATGGTATCGAACCAGTGTGATGCTAAGCCACCCGAAACAGAGCAAGCACCCTTATCTTGCTATCGGAGCTCTATTTACAACATAGGGTACTGATGCTCCATGAGCACTGAAACGAGATGATTGGTTATGGGGGTGTTGGCTGCATTGCGAGCCAAACTCTCTCTTTGTCTGTTTTGCCTTACCTCCTCTTCCTCCTCCTCTTCTTCTGATTCCTCAAACAAATTCCAATACGCTAAGAAGGGGTGAACTGCAATAGCCGAGGAAAGGAAAAAACCAGTCGTGTTCCCACTCAAATCCAGATGAGTCAAAGAGGAGCTCCCTGTAAAAGCCTGAGAGAGAGAAGCAGTACCAGAAGAACCAATCCTATTCCATCTCAACTTCAAACAAGTTAAGGAGGAGTTGGCGACAAGAGCCTGGGAAAAGGAAGAGGCTCCAGCATCACCAATCTTGTTCCGACTCAAATCCAAACTGGTTAAGGAGGAGTTGGCTGCAAGAGCCTGAGAAAAGGAAGCAGCACAAGCGTCACCGATCAGGTTTCGACTCAAATTTAAACTGGTTAAATGGGAGTTACCTCCAAGAGCCTGGAAAAAAGAATCAGCTCCAGAATCACCAATCCTGTTCCACCTCAAATTTAAACAAGTTAAGGAGGAGTTGGCTGCAAGAGCCTGGGAAAGGGAAGTAGCACCAGAATCGCCAATCCAATTCCGACTCAAATCCAACCTGGTTAGGGAGGTGACTGCAAGAGCCTTGGAAAGAGAAGTAGAACCAGTATCACTGATCCAGTTTCGACTCAAATCCAAATTAGTTAAAGAGGTAGCTGCAAGAGCCTGGGAAAGGGAAGTAGCGCCAGAATCAGAAATTCTGTTACTTCTCAAATTCAAAATAGCTAAGGAGGAGTTGGCTGCAAGACCCCGGGAAAGACAAGCAACACCGGAATTGCGAATCTCGTTCACCCTCAAATTCAAATTAGTTAAGGAGGAGTTGGCCCCAAGAGCCCGGGAAAGGGAAGCAACACCAGGCGGAAAAATCAAATTACGACTTAAATCCAAATGAGTTAAAGAGGAATTGGATGCAAGAGCCTGGGAAAGGGAATCAAAAGCAGGTCCACCATTTCCGTTCCCAGTGAAAAGCAGACTAGCTAAAGATGAGTTGACTGCAAGAGCCTGAGAAATATAAGAAACGCCAACAGAACTTATGGGGCTCCCACTCAAATCCAAACAAGTTAAGGAGGAGTTGGCTGCAAGAGTCTGGGAAAGGGAAGAAGCAAGAGAATCATCGATCTGGTTTTCGTTCAAATACAAATTGGTTAAGTTAAGGTGTTTCCCTAAGGTTTGAGCTAAACTTGTGCAGTCAGATACGCAGTCTAAAGCTAACTGAAAAAGTCCTGAAATACCCCCACGTCTTCCATGTGTCAAGTTAATTTTTGCGGCCATACTTTGTACAAGAGACTCTGCGGTTCTCTCACTCTTCGAGGCTAAAATTCCAGTCATAAACAAAAAGAC
Organism: Porites divaricata; assembly: GCA_038088405.1. Lineage (NCBI taxonomy): Eukaryota > Metazoa > Cnidaria > Anthozoa > Scleractinia > Poritidae > Porites > Porites divaricata. The sequence goes on along the minus strand of JBBMOI010000006.1, from coordinate 26,133,111 downwards.
TTGACTCAGACCAGACTGAAAACTCTGATCAGTTACTAGCGAATCGCACTCAATTTCTCCATCTAGAATTTGGCAAGCAAGATAAAATCCAGAAAAAAACTCCTGAAAGCTTTTGTGGAGAAATGCGTAACGCACACAAGTTTTCCTTTTGCTGATACTAGATTGCAGTGACAGAAATCCAAACTTGGATAAGACAACAAAGGTACCGCCAGATTCTTGTTCCTCAAAATGTAATTCTCCTTTTCGAAGAGACTGTAACGCCACTCGTCCCAGATTTATTAAATCGTCTTTGTAGATGCTCATTAGGTCTTCATTCTTGCTTGATAATCCTTGCTTTCTTTCATATCGTCTTAAAACACAAAGGACAATCTCAGTGTACAACTGAGTCCTGCTCGCGGGAAAAACGCCCTCAAAATCTTCACAAAGAATACAAAGTAAAGTTACGTTCAAGGGATTTTTTGTCAATTCCTCCAAGTCTTCGGGCTCATACGAATTCCAAATCTTCTTTACCAAAGTCTCAGCTAAGTGTTCCTTTTTGATTTTTCTGAAGTAAGTGCAAATAAAACTCTTAGCGTCTTCCTCGGAGAACCCTACAATCTCCCACAAAGTGTCACAGTACCTCCTAACTTTCCTTCCCACCTCATGACGAGAAGTAAGTACAATGTGACAACCCGAGAGTTCTTTACCTTCAACAAGGTTAAAGATTGTCTGTAGTTGACTAGAATCCATTTCATCCACTCCATCAAGTAATAATAGAACCTTTGGTTGATTTTCACGAACGAACCTAAAAAAACATTCTTTAGTTTGATCGTCAATTTCCGCAGGTAGAATTTGATCATCAATGGCTTCCCAGATGGTAGACCTTATTTCATGACATCTGAGTAGCAGTAGCACTTCAATCTTTGGAAAAGACGTGTCCCATTTCTCTTGTTTAGTTGCCCAATCATACGCCAGCTTCTGACAGTACGTGCTTTTTCCCATGCCAGGATCTCCCTCAAGTAAGACTGTTCGTGGCCTTTGGCACTCCGCGTGTGGCTTAAAGATAGCAGTCATATTGGTTATGTCCTCTGAAAGAACACCTCGGGTCTTTTCTTTGCTTACGATCTTTAATCTAGTAAAAATGTCATTGAGATGAAAGCTGAAATCGTCCCACCAAGGAACGGGCAGAAGGCGTTGTTCACGCGTTCCGTACAGCTGACGGATCTTTTCAACGATATCGACTGGCAATGAAAAATCTAAAAAAAGTAAAACGATATAAGATGCAGTTAGTTTGCTGTGTTAAAATTACTCAGTTGTGCTTAAAAAACAATTGCACTTCATGAAGCCATGATCAATATTACACGGCAGCGTAATAACCTATCCCCGAGGACGTCTGATGGGAAAAGGGCTAAACATGTACAGTAAGGAACAAACCATAATTGTTTATCGATTATGTCACCTCCACACGTAAAAAGATGGCGTTTTTATTGCAGTGCTATGATAACGCGGTTCAATTCTGAGCGCAGACTAACAAAAGTTGAAAGTAAAAAATTTCCCTATGCTGCGTGGCATTTTACAGATGCTAGTAGATTAAAAACGTTCCGCATTTAAAAAAAAGGAGCCAATAAAGTTCCAAGTTCCCAGACGATTTGTGCTTAGCTCTCCGTCAGTGGGAAGTCAAGCACTGTTCGTTGTTAGCTGGTACAGTAAACTCTCTCTAAAACAGACACCTTCGACGGGACCGGCCCCGACTGTCCGTCTTAGAGAGGTGTCCGTCCTTTAGATAGTCGCGGTAACGTGACACCAAAAAATATAAAAACACAAAGCTGAACATATTCCCAATGAAAACGCGACTGGCTTACTTGTACAAAACAATTAAAATTGGAACATTCAACATTCACGGCTTAGTGGTCTTAAACCGTAACAGTACACTCTGCGAAATGGAACAAGACTACAAAATAATAAAAGAGCAGTATTCGCTTCTTTAAATCAAGAAACAAGAACAGATTAGTAAAAGGAAGCACTGTAGGGAGCACCAAGCGAATCATGGTGGCAATAGGTTTAAATCGGCTAAAAGAGCATGAAAATAACTGTTTTATAGGTTAAAAAGGACAGTGCTTTTGTTTCTCTCCACATGGAGTCGGTTTAGAATTGACGATAATGTATTAATTTCTAGTTTTCCAAAGCCGACAACATACGAACTGCGTGGTTTGTATACCGCTAAACAAGGAGACGCACACTGCATTCGTAGCATTTGCGGCGAGAATACGCAATGAAACCGAAATTTCTGAATACCTATGGCGGGGCGAACACTTCGGATAAACCATAAGAACTAAAACAGGAGTAGTGCTTTCTGCCAACAAAGCTCACCTGCCCCATTAACAGCCTCTACACTTTCCAATTGGTTCAGTTTGTCTTTGATATTATCCTCCACCTTCCTCCACTGCTTGAGAAGTTCTCTGAAATGTTCCTCACTTAGGACGTCCATTTCCTGATCCCGCATTTCATTAATGAAATCTTCATAATCAGCTCCTCCCAAACGAACCAAAATGTCATGGATCTGCTGCCAGTGGCTACTGAATACAGCATCACTAACAAAACCTTCTCCGGCATGACTAGACACGGCATTCATGAAATACTTCAAACGCGCAATGTCAGACTCACGGTTGATGTCTTTGGGAAGAGGAGGAGCATCCCAACCAGCAGGTGGAGGACTCAGATCACAGATTGTCCTTAGAAGAACCATTAGCAAGGGGATGTCGAAGCTTGCGGATGAAACTTCAGAGGGTGTGGTAGGATACAGTTTACTCCACTGGACTGAGTTTAGTATCCCTTCCTTTCGACGTGACTGAAGTTTAGAGTGTGCAGGGTTCCGTTTCAGAATGCGTTGAAGACTTTGTGGTGGAATTATTCTGTCAAACGTTTCTCTGAGGGCTTTTGAACCCAAGCTGATTAGAAGACGACATAACCGGGAATAATTTGATCTCCCCTTGGTGGAGGTATACTGAGTTGAATCAAGATCTAAAAGACGAATCAAACAAAATCATTATTTGTTCACTAGATCTACTAAAGTAAAATCCTTTAAGATACAGTACGTGTGTTAAAATCTAAGTACACTGTATAGACATTATTCGCTTAAAACCCCATTCTCAGCACAAACCAACCCGCGGTTGCTCCCAAGAGAATGTCTCCTTTGTCAACATTTTTTAAATATGATCAATTTTGAAACGAACTGTTTTGCAGAAGACAGTCGTGGGATTTCAACGAAGTAACAAAACAACAGAACAGATAAGGTCTATTATTTTCGGGCTGTGTCCTCTTTCCAACACCTGGAGCGATGCAAGAGAAAGGAAAAGAGAGGACTAATGCTGGGACACAACGAAGTCATAGTTCAGCATAATCATGAGCACTTACTTGTAGTTCCGGAAGTCACGATATCGCTCATTGTCTTTCTGGCCTTTGCTCCAGTTTGAAGGTTCTTTGTGATGTCCTCCTCATTGCTTCTCTTCTTCTTTTCAACCCTACACTCACCTTACAAACAAATACGATACAAAAGGCATATCAGTGCCATATCCATAGACGTTTCCGAAACGTACAACAGGAACCAACTGAGACTATTGACTTTGAAGGGTTAAATTGCTTATCATATATGCTTAGTTGTTCTGTCATGCATTCCTTACCGAGGGCAAGCATGCAATAATCGCGGAACCGACCTTAAATCACTGCGAAATTAAGTTATTACCGCTGTGAACGCTACCAAGTTTGCTCTAGATCCTCTTCTCAAAAGACTAGAAATGAGTTCTATGGCGAGACAGCTCTTATTATAGGCTTTAAAAGGTGACTCCGGTATTGGACCATAACCGACCATCAAAAACAGAATCGGAAGAGAAATCGTTGACGCTGTTTATTCCGATCAAAAAGGGTTACCTGCATGTTTCTCTGTCGTGCCTCGTGTAGCCTGAGAAGCCAGGTGACAAGATACAACGGTTCCACCTATTGTTTCGGGGAAGTTCTGGACATTTGAAAAATCAACTGCAGAAAAAAGGACAAGATTGTTGTCTTTCAGGAATGTATGAAAGAGTAAAAACGCTCAGGTTTCTTGTTTTCTGGATTGAAAGTACAGTGATTGAAAGTACAGTATGTTGCCCAGTATCCGGACACTTAAAACAAAAACTCAATTTTTGAGGCGCCCTTTTCAGCTATCGGTAAACGAAGTATTTCGAATGAAAGCTGAATATTTCACCTTCAATATGAAGGTTTTAGCGAGTTGAAAGCTTGCGAAACTGTCGCAGAAGACACCGTTCTGTTCAGGTGAATAAACTTTTCATGGCTAATATTTACTCTGAATTTACGCTGTTTACTGTGCAGTAAAATTAGTGCTGCTCAGAAAAGGGTAGGTAATATGTGATATTTTCAAAGAAACTGTTTAATGTTTAAAGTAAAGAAACTTAAAGAAGTCAGGTTCTGTAGTGTCGGGTCTCAAGAGACTTAATGTGGGATAATTAGATGCGAAATGAGCGTTAACGCTATAAGAAAACAGGAACTGGATTAGCATATAGGACAGTGTAGAACGAACTAGTAGGAGGACTGTTAACGGAACTAAAGGGGTATAATGTAACCGTTTATTGAGCTCGATTCGCGACTTCACAGGTTCTCAGAAAGTTTAATAATTCTTCTTAAAATTCGATTTGTTTGGAATAACGAAGGCCAGCAACATTCATTAAGTATTGATGTCAGGTGCCCAGTATCCAGACAGTTTTTTCTTTGCTGTACAGAATCGATGAATTAGCTGTGTACATTACCCGGATAAGATTTATTTCATATCTATAATTATAGTTAAAGCTTAGGATATATTATATAGTCGTAAAATGTAATTCTACTCAACTCCGTACGGAAATTTTCTTCACTCATTCAGAGGCGACTTGATTTCATGTGCACGGCTTGTTTCGCGTGACCGCATTTTAAATATATAACCGAAAGCGTTCGAGTTGAACCCGGAATTCTCGTACTTTCCCCAGTTGTGACTGCTAGAATGGGTTGCAACGGTCTGAAAAATGTCACAAAGGGATTGAGAGATGTGAAAGAAGGAAAAATTAGTGCTAGAAAAGCAGGCCGCTTATTGTGGGGACTGAGCATGAAGAAATCAACACTGCAGGTCAGACTAAATAGAGTGACCTTTGACCGTCGGATTGAGGTCTCTTCCCCAAGCTTTTTTTTAAATAAAAAATGAAGAAAAAAAGTCGTTTACAGATTGGCTAAATGAGCTTGCAAACCGCGGTTTCGACATGTCTACGGATGCCTTCCTCAAATCAGTGAAAAAGTTCCTAGACAACGAAGTAAGAACTATACCATTTAACAGCCGCTCGCTTTCCCCACCATACCCCAGTCATGCATTTGTTATGTTTTATTTCACGATGCTACGTTATATTTTTGGAATCGATTGCCAGACTACTTTGCAAGTGCAAGAGAAGCTTATAAGTAGCTTGCCTGTCGAAATTTATGTACAATTACGTTGTTATTGTTGTGTCTGGATACTGGGCCAGCTGTCCGGATACTGAGCAACATAGGAGCTCTGCAAAAATATTAATTTCGCGATGGAAACAAAGGCAAAAAAGTTAAACTTCGTCATATTAAGGACTAAATATAGTTTCTCTGGCCCAAATTTCAGAGCTCTTCCGACTAACAAAGGAAAGTTATTGCAATGTTAAACTGAAGTGTCCGATTACTGGGCAACATACTGTAGCCGGAAACTTTAGTTGTATATAACACCATTTACAAGACACAGCCTTTAGTTTGTTTCTTTTCATCCTAGACAGCGTTTTAAGTAATCCAAATAAATATTTTAGAGTGGACAGCCCGACCTAAACATCAAAAACTGTTGATTTAAAGGAGGGGTTAAATTAAGAAAACTATAAAATTTGCTGCCATTATCAGCAGGCGTGGACATAGTGCTTAAATTAAAGAACAATAAAAAAATGCAATTGACATCCATACCGTTGGTCCAGCTGATCATCTTATGAAGAAGATCTTTTATCTGTTTGGCCCAGTTGTATTTCTTGTCGTACGAATCGCGCAAAGTTTCCACTTCCTCAAGTCGACTTTTCCTGTCCTTGGCCCATATTTTCGTGATGGCTGCGCTCCAATCGGTGGGATCCTCTGAATTTACTACAAAGGATGAACCAAATGGTACACTGTACAGTGCTTCTCCAAACCCCGAGTTGTGACTGACAAGCACAGGGAGACCAGCTGACAGGGCCTCGAGTCCTGCCAACCCAAAGCCCTCTGTTCTTGAAGGCATGACCACAAGATCCACTTCTTGAAACAAGTGCCTTAAACTCTCTCGGTCCTTAACAAAACCTCTTACTCTCAAGCGACTTGCAGGAACACCACATCCGGTTAACCTCTTCGCTATTTCTTCGTGTTTCCCATCTGGGGCGCCAACAAACACAAGGCGAGTATCGTGTAATGCAGCGACCGCTTTTCCAGCGATGTCAAATCCCTTTAGTTCGAAATCTTCTGTGTCGCCACGACCAAACACCAAGACACTCCGCTGTTTTCCTTCTTCAATGTCCTGAACCACGCTGATAAATTCTTCAAAAACTCCAGGAGTAAAGTCTACCACCCTTTTGAATTCTTTTTGGCAACCACGAAGATACGAGCGGAAGGCCTCACTCAACTTGGGTCCAACTCCTACAACAAGGTCCGCCATTTCACACAACTCTACCTCTATTTTGTGTTTCTCTTCACCCTTGGAAATTGGGTTGGAATAGTTCTTAAACATTCCCAGTTCTTCTGGGTCCGTGTGCACGACTTGGATCCATTTGCAGTTCTTACGTTCTTTAATGATTTGTGCTTGTTTGCCAAGTTTAACTCCATGACCAACGATTACATCTATTTGTAAATTTTCTGGTGGAAAGAGAAGCCAATCTAGATCCTCTAAGCCAGGCCGGCGAGTTGCCTCGGCAATCTTTACGTTGTGTTGGAGGGCTAATTTTTTCTCCTCTTGACTGCATTTTGGAAGGAAGAAAGTGATTTCCGCTTCAGGACATTTGGCTAACTGAATGGCTAATTCTCTGTTTATGGTGGACAGCCCTCCTTTGCTCGATCCCCATTCCGAGGCCAAAATGGTGACTTGCACTTTGCAGGATCTTTCCGGGAAAGATGCCATTTCCAAGCATGATCAGAGTCAAACAACTGGAAGATAGAAAATAAAATATTGCAAATGATTCGACAAATTTATTACTAGTAAGTGATCAAATGGTGACTCTGCATAAGAGATGGTACGACGTCCTGCTGTGATTTGACTTTCCATGTCCAGGATTGAAAGTTAAAGACATTTATGCCCCTTATGATAGTAGACTTCACAAAGTGTCCCCTAACCTTAATCCTCGCCTAAGCGCAAGAACTAATAAGTAAACTAGAAATAATTGTCGAATATGAAGTACCTAAGTTCTGAGGTTTCTTCATTTTCCGCACGAAAAGTGATAACTTTTAATACGGCTTGTTCGTAAAAAGGCGTTACAAACTACACAAAGGAAGTTAAATCAGCGAAGCATGGCGAAGTTATAAAAAGACAGATGCTGCAAAAGAATCAAGCCAATAAAGGAGTTGGGTAAGAAAACATTAACAGTGCATAGTTAGATGAGGTAGCTGTGGAGGTAATTATTATTTATGTCATGTTTGTTAGGTTAAAGTGCATGGTCTTTCATAAACAGAACGTAGTTAACAAAAGAAAGGAAAGAAACTTTAACTTAACAAAGAACAGCTCCAATTCAGATTCTACACATTATTTTTGCAATATAAAGCCTCACTTGCACTGAGATGGAATTTCTGTAAATTCATACCAATTTGTAAAATAATCATAACTTTTTGAGTTTATTTTTATTTCTATTTTCATAGTAAAGTCTTTGCAATAGTATACTCAGTATTGAATGGTCAAAAATGTTGTAAGCCATTATGTTATGTTATGTGGGGCTAAGCTTTTTATATTAGAGAGTGGATGGATAGAAGTTATACAAATCGTTTTTAAACTGTTTTTAAACAGTTTGTATAACATTTTAAAAAATGCTTTCATGTAATCTTTCCCACTCTTTCTAATGGCCTCACAAATTAAAACAGCCGACATTTCGTGTCAACAGCCACAACTGGTTTCCCTGCAAAATAACTTAATTATGTCAAACGAACATAGAAATTCCATACCAATGATAAATCACCTCACAGATCTTGGTAGAGGGTCTGATTGGCTGAAAGTGTGCTTCAACCAATCAGAAGCACCACCCAGATCTGGGTATAGACACGTCATCAGTATGGAATATCTGCACTAGTTGCTCAGACATCATTTTGTAAGGGAACCAGTGATGGCGTCATGTGATGTCGCCCGTTTTCTCAGGCTACCATTGGTTTCTAACTGTTCAGCATTATCTCAGTAGACCTGCACCGTTCTAAGCCTCTTATTTCACTAGTCCCCTTTAATCTGCACCTCCATTGTTTTCAGGGATAGGGGCATTGTTATGTGACAATCCCTATTGTTTTCCCAGCAAATCACACACAATCTTTCAAATAGGTGCGGGTCGCCCCCATTATCTTCTTGAAACCTAAACTAGCAACACAGTTTTGAACACTCAGTTAATAAGCAAAAACATTCCACTGTATAAATTGACAAAAGCTGTACCCTGCAAGAGTCTAGAATTTATCTACAGCTGCAAGTTATGCAAACTATGCCCAGGACAACAAGGGGGCTGAATGCCACCCCATTATAGACATTACCAAATTATTATTCAAAACAGTTTGGACAACTTTGGTGATAAGATATGTCACCGATGATAAGTAAAATTATGACTTTGAGGCATTTTTAAGCAAAAAAGGAAACTCCCGATATTTAAGGCAGAAGAGAGAGACTTTTGATAGATCTGTGACAGAGGAAGGCCACATTAAGGCAAGCAGTAAAAGGAGATTTTCACTGTACATGTGATCTCTAAACTGTTCAAAGACATCACTCACTATAATAATCAACTTGTGACATTGGGACTCAAAAGAGACCCCAAAGGGAACCCTACTGTCCATAGTAGTGACATAGGTGTCCTTAATTTTGTGGAATGTCTGTAGGGCAATAGTGGACTGTATGCAAGATTTTTTGCTTATGAGGGAAAAATGTGCATAAAAAGGACCAACATTTTGTGAGAAGGAAGAAAGAAGGGGCAATAAATGCCTCTCTGTTGAGAGAATTGGTACCATTTGCATCTTAGCTGCAGTAATAGGCCCTTAATTTGCAGCTTTCAATTCACGTGGTACAAAACTGCCATGTTGGAATGCAAAAGTCACACTGGGACAAGACAAACAAAGGAAATTACCATTTAAAATGAAGTATGCCTTTTGGTCGTCTTGCCCCAGTGCGACTTTTGCATCCCAACATGCTGGTTTTGTACCATGTGAATGGAAAGTTGCAAAGGGCCTATTGGTTTAGGGTGCTTACTTACTACATGTACACTTGCAGTAAATACTGGTACATGCCAACAACTCAAGTTTGATAGTTACAGGGACAATGGATCTTAAAACTAAATCAAGGAAGTAACTGTCTCACTAACTTGTCGTTCTCCTTACAATAATTATTTGTATTCATTAAAATACATTGAAAAACTCACCAGAGCTGTTCAGTATTAAAGAACAGCAAAAAACAATTGAAGAAAAAGTCCAAAACTCGACAAAAAAATTACATTAGGTTCAAGGCTGTGCTCCAAGAAAAATTGAAGGGACTCAGCCCTGCAGTGCTCTGAACCAGTGCAAGTCAGGGTGCCAGCATAGGATTTCTATGAAAAAACTAAGATTTTCTACTTGGCCAACAGCAAATGTTGGACCCTTAAGAGACGACCAGGCACTACTAGAGCACAGCCCAGTGATCAGCCAAGACTAGATGAAGACACACACTAAAAAATCATGCAAGTACATCAATTATACGGATGCCAGTAATTTTTTCCTCCTACACATGCAGACAGGCTGATCATTTTAAATACTGGCAGTCAAGAGATGTTATTTTGTTTGTTTTTAGTGTTTCGATAATAATTAAACATCTAAAAATTAAAGTCAGAGTCAAAACAGTAACAAACAGGGGCTTGACATTTATTAGTTTTTGATGATATACAGAACAACAAAGGATACACTGAGACTACTATTAATCTCTTATTATATACTTACATACTGAAAAGAATGGTCATAAATGTTCATATGCATATGAGTTCTAGCCAATTACAGGAGAACAGTAAACAATGACTGTTTTTCACACAATAAAAAAAGAATGATACGTCATCCAATCAGAATTGCAAATGATGTATTTTTATGTGTAAGAAAAATTATACATCCAATCAAAATCGAAATCAAAAGCCATGTTTGCAGTGGTGCATTAGTCTCACACCAAGTTTCCAGCCTTTTAAGGGTGCTTGCAGCCCCTAACTGCTTTGTGTGTTGCTTCACAGTCATTCAATCAGAAAATTTGTTGAATGAGCAATGCTCCAGAAGTTGGAATAGAATGGCTTGGAATTATTTCATGGTCACTAATGAGAAGAAAATTGCAGAGTGTTTGGAAAAACAGAGTAGAAAGGGAAAAAACATCAGCTTGAGTTGTACTTTTGATAGGAGTCATACAGCACATTTTGTCTTTTGTCTTTAGATGAATAATACTAATTTAAATTTCGGAGAAAAAGGCTAAAAAAGACTAGAGTCACTGGAAAGTCAAGCAAAATTACCAAAGCAAAGGAGAAAACAAACTCCATAGTACAGTCGAACCCCGTTAATACGGTCGCCAATTTGGCCAAAAACATTTGGCCTTATTAACAGGGTGGCCGTATTAACGAGGGCTTTTTTCACAAGAAAATGTATGGTGGTTTTTGCCACGTGGCCAGAAAAATTGGACGTAATGACGAGGTGACTGTATGTATTACCAAGGTGGCCGTAAGGCGAGGTTTTGAGATAAAAACAGAAGGAATAACTGGCTCTCTATCAACGGGGTATCTCTTAGCACACAATTTTTATATTACCCTAGCTAGATTTTTATATTATTATTGTTGACTTTAATTATGCACATACCTTAGGAATTTGTAAATTGTATACATTTTTATTTCTCAGAGCCCCCTATGCATACCAATCTTGTTGCCTACTGAGGTTACTTACTTACTTAAACTTGCTTCTATGAAAACTTAACCTAAAATTTGCAAAACTTATATGGTATCAGCTGACAAATAAAATAACTTCCAATAAACTGCTGCTTTCACGCAGATAACAACAAAACATAGCACCTCATGACAGGTACAATGCAGAGGAGGTTTGACAGGAATCGTACAGTAACCGGTATTTGAATATTACCCATGATTCCATGGGTACAATGGAAGGACACAAATGTTACACAGGATTAAAGCCAGAGTACAGGACAAGAATTTTGGGCATAGAACTCCTAAATTTGGCACACAGTATTTCTTTTGAGCAATACTCCTAATTTTCACCATGTTAATATAATAATTAGCAATTATTGGACGAGGTTGATCAAAATATCGTGATTTGTCAGTGGCCGGCAGATCAATATTATTATTTGCCGAAGCTGAAGGCTGAGGCAAATAATTGATCTGCGAGACACTGACAAATCAGGATATTTTGCAATAACCGAGTTCAATAATTGCTTTATCATTCGACCACTGAGTTTGTTTTTTAATAAAATAATAATATCTTTGGAAAGTGGTTAGTGTGCGCTGCCTTCCAGGAGTAATGACAGACATCACATTTACACATGAGCAGAATAGTATTTGCAACCAAAAACAGTTGAACGACATTGCCCATGAGCACATCATTATTTGCAGGCAGTTATTTCCAGGTCATGTGGTAGGCTCTCGGCCAATGAAAAGGAAGAACCATTTGCATTGAATGATAATATAATTTATTGTGTTCAGCAAAGATGCCCAAAAATTATGTTGGTTGCTGCAACCATGTAAATAGGTGGACTGGTGCCCAATTATTTTTATGACCTGCCCAAACATGACCTTCTTGCTGAGAATTGTAGATCAATAGAAGATGGTGACAGTCACATTAAAATGAAAGAAACATGGTCAGCAATGGAGACTTGAGACTTTACAGCAAGGAAAGCATCCAGTTATTGCAAGAGTATCAAAATCCAAGGAAGCCTTCAAGATTTATAAGACATTACAGGTGACAACTGATGGCCTGTTTGGACAAACAATTTATGCAGTTTGATCCCTCCCCTGTACATTCCACTAGAAAAAGTTATTATAATTTGATGCAAATGTTTCTTCCTTTTCATTGGCTGAGAGCCCACCACGTGACCTACAAATAGCTGCCTACAAAGAATGGTGTGCTCATGTGCAATGTCGTTCAACTGTTTTTCGCAGCAAATACTATTCTGCTCATGCGTAAATGAAACCACGCTTTTCCCCTTCCTCCGATCGCTCTCGTGTGAAAATCGCAGATCGCTTCGCTTCTCGAAGATATTCCTTAAAAAACAAACTTGGTGATCGAATGATAAAACAATTCTTGAACTCGGTTATCGAAAATTTTGTGATTTGTCAGTGTCTCGCAGATCAAAAATGCTTGTGGGATCCAGAACTTTATGCAACAACATTTGCCTTAGTTTCTGTCTAAAATCCCGGTCTATGATTTTTACTTAATTTGAGGTCTTTGTCTAGGCTGTTTCATAAACTGACAACTCTGTAGTGGAATGATAGCTGACCAGCAGCTGTTTTAAATAAAGGGATATTTAATTGTTGTGAATTGCGTGTCACATGGCCAGAGACTTGGCCTCTGGTAACTAGCTTGGATGTGAGGTAATCTGGAACACAACGTGTCATACATTTAAATGCAAAAACAGTACCCTTAGATATAATTGCTGTCTTAAAATTGCTAGAAGGTCTGAATTAAAAGCGTGGTTTGCACAATTTATCTGGGGTAGCTTAGAAATACAAGAAGAAGTGAGAGCTGAGATATGGCAATCATGGTTAAGGATCAAATATGGTTAAGGATCAAATATCACTCCTAAGTCCTTAACGGACTCCGTAGGAAAAGTTCCTTGCCCAGCTTAGTGGTTTATAAATCATGTGTCAACTGCTGAACACCATGAGCTTTGTCTTATCGGGGTTCAACTGGAGACACATTTCTTAAAGTACCAGGATGCGTCGTCAGTGTGGAAATTCTGCACTCGTTTCTCATACTCAGACTTCATTAAGTGGGGAAACCACTGGGGACACTGCGAAATGTCGACTGTCTTCTCAGGCTATGTAAAGGGGTGCCATACAACTTAGTTTGTCATGTAAGTTGGGCTTTAAATTATACACCAGGGGTTCCCTGGATTACCCCAAGAGGGAAGCAATGAATGACTCACTAATTATCCTTGCCACTGTTAAGTACCATAATAAAAGTACCATGATAAAAAGTTGCAGTCCAAGAGTGTTTTGGACATTCCCTCTGAGATGGAAGGAGGAATGCTTTAACTGTAGTAGAATAAAAAGACCCAGACATTCAGCACAAATTAAGCTTATGTAATTAGCCACCTACAGTCTCAGACAAAAATAGTTGGGACACTTCCACCTAATGCTGTGTTTTTGCATCTAGCCCATCTCCTCGTCTTCCCAATGTTGGTTATCATAGTTAACTCACCATATCTTGCACATCAGCATCGGGAGGGCAAGAAGACAGCAAAGTGTCCCAGCAACTTCAACTAAGACCGTGTTTAGGAAAGGGACACCTTGATGGCTCTAGTGGTGGGAAATTGTGAAACAAGTAGATACAAATTTCCTGGTGATTTTTGCCAGCTAAAATTAAGGATTTCAAGAGGAAGAGAAAACCAATAGCGCAAATTAATTTTTTCCCTTCTTTAACATTATTCCAAGGTTTTAAGACAGCTTTATAGGTACTGGGTGCTAGTAATATCAACAGATCAGTTCCAAATGGGCACCATATTGTGTATTATTTTATCTTTGGCCCTTAAGCTTTGTTGCAATGGTGTCACGAATCAATGGTTCACCATACTTTCCTGAGGTTCTTCCAATGCTAATTGAAATTGCAGGAAAAATGTTCAATGGGCTTTGATACATGACAGACAAGTTATTCAGACTTGGATCATGGTGAAGTGGTTGCTTGCTTAAAGAAACTTGAATTTACTATGGTGAACCATGTTCACTCTGAGTATACATTTTATCTGGGGCCCTTGTGAGCACAGGTTTTTAACTCCTTTGATATCATACATGGCTTGTACCTCTATTCCAACATTTCTGAAGGTGCATATTTGATGTAAAGAATGACAATCAAGTTCACCATTTGGTGAAAAGATTAATTTACATACATTGTAAACAACATATAAAAAGATGCCGATTTTATACTTACAGCCTGGAAATTTGTTGAGGAACTTTTTTGTGATTGGGTACCCTTTATGCACACTTGTGCTTAACCTTTAAATAGTATCCTTAGTCATTTAGAAAGCAGGGTCAACTGTTTTCAGTGATACGTCTTGGAGCCGTAATCCTGACTCTTGCATTATTCATTACGAGGAAAAATTGGCCTCGAGCTCTCGAAGTTGCCTTATCGCTCTTTAAACCTGTCTTAAGCTTCTTGCATTTTTACTTGAAGAGTTTTCCCCATCTGCTGTGTCGCTTACAATCTTTGTTGCTGAAGAGGTCTTCTTTATTAACCACAAGTTTCAGCTAGAAATGTGGCACATTTGAGCGACTATCAATATGGGAAAACCATGAATTTTACAGAGAAATACACATGTATACCATTGGCACGCTATCACTCCTAGACTTGAAAGCCATGCTGTACTCTCAGTTCTTTTTATTTTTCCAAAACTGCGCTCAAAAACATATTTCAGCCAATTGGGAATTCTCAGTGTTACGGTTGTCTTTATATGGAAGCAGAAATATGAATCAAAATAACTCAGTTCACTGCTGCAAAAATGTTCACAAAATCACTATAGACACCCCAACACACTACAACGGCGTCTCTGACCGAATTACAAGTTAACCTCGGTATCTGTCAACAGCTCTTCAAATTCCTTGAATTCCTTCTCCAACACAGTCTCAGACAAAAATAGTTGGGACTCTTCCACCCAACCCTGTTTTTTTTGCTTCTGGCCCGTCTCTTCGTCCTTCCATTGCATGTTGTTTATCGCAGTTAACTCACCAAATCTTGCACAGCAACATTGGGAGGGCACAGAGACTGTAGCTCGAACAACGTATTATCCCAATTTTCGCTTTGGTAGACTTAGGGAGACTACTTTCCTACTGAATAATCTTGCATTGCACAACCCTCGGGCTCAGGCAGGTAGCAGTTCTTCCCTTGTTGATCTGACTCGTGCATGTGTCTATAGAAATTAACCACTAAGAAAAATATGTGTCTACTCGGCAATATTATTCAGTAGGAGTACTGTGTTATTCAATACAGTACTCAGTGAATACTCCAACAAATTGCATTGTATTGTCTTCACATTACAATAGTATACAAAAGCATAACAATAAAGAACGAAGCAAAGCAATGAGAAATTTAACAAAGTCATGCATAGTCGGAGTATTGAAAGAGTTTGGACTGATGGCATGCATCATTGCGTCAGTTGCGTGCTCGTAATTTTGTGTTGTTTATAATAGGCAAGATTGTAAATTTACCTTACACAGCTAAGCTATCTAAAAGAAAGGTCTTACCTTACGATGCAGCAAATCTTCAATAAAGTGGAGCAAAACCAACTTCAACGAACGAAGAATGTGGTAAACTTCCTCAGTACGAAGTAATGAACACTCTCGATTTCAGCCGGAAGCATTTGCAACCGAGCCGAAATGAGTTGTGGGACAAAACCCACTGATAAATGGGGGTGGTAAGGCGGAGGGGAGGGGTGGGGGTGAGGATGGATGGTCGTGCCATATATGCCAAAAAGGTAGTGGTTAAAAATTCTAGTGATACTTCGATCTTGGCCTAAGCTGGGACAGCCCAGGAGCCGATTACCTGAGATAATGTCCTCCGAATATCCTGCGAAAGAAAGGAATATGCAGTTTTTCCTCTCCTTCACTTTTCAAGAAAGCTAATGAAACGGAGAAACGGCTATGCCATGCTGATGAGCCCCAACAAGGGCGAAACAGCTGTCCATGGCTGCCACTGCCCGGGTGATATGGTTGTGCGCATGCGTAAGGTACTGGCCATACCGCGGAGTTGGTAGGTGTGCTCCATTGCTGTCAATTGCAGCAATTGGTAAATGTTTGATCGTACGTTTTTGATTTTCTGCTTTTCTTGGTAATTTTTTTAAAAAAATTTCCTTCATCTACCAGTCAAATACTAAGGGGAAATAAGCAGTGAGCCGATGGGCAGGAGTATTTTACAGTGGACTTAAATACCGACGTATAATTAAGATTTTCAATTTCCCCGCTGCCTTAAGCACCCACAAAAGCTGCTACATTTGGGGTTTAAAAGAGTCAGATTAGGTTTTATTCGAAGTAAACACAGCCTCCGCAAAAAAGATAAGTACAACTGGCCAAGGAAACGAGTTGAACGACGCCATTTCGAATGAAAGACTGGTGCCCAGAGTCCTCCAGATTGATTTGCAATTCACTCTCAGAGCTTCTCATGTCAGTAGCGGTCAGTCTTATTTTTAATTTTTTTTTTCTCAAATAAACCTCTGAAAAATATTTCTCTTGCAACGAATATACCGGAGAAATTTGCCACAATTTTTTTGTATTTTTTTACTATATTGTTTATTTCTCTATCACTTTGCCTCAGGGTCATGCAGTTTGACGCTTGCCTTGCCACAAGCCCACAAGCTGTTTGGACCGTCTGCACTCATCCAAGTCTACAGCTGAGGACTTAACGGTTTGTCCCTATGGTCTTGCTTGTATGCGAGACGGAGAATTAGGAAAGTTATGAGGAGGGGGAAGGGGCCGAAGTAATAAAAGATATTTATTCATGAAAGGAAAATTTTAAAGTAAGTGAAATGTTAAAGAAAAAGCGCATAAGAATTCAGTCATGCAGCTCAAAAATTCCTCTTCCCCGCCATCAGTTTTCTAATGTTCGCCTTTTTAATATTACTGACGAGAAAAACCCCCGGGAGTACATTGCTCCCCATGGGATTTCTCTTAAATTTATTTGTTTTTGTAAGTCTTTTCCTTTCTGTTTTGCATTTGCGCAGTCTCGTAGTTCGTTTGTCATTTTGTCTTAATGTTTGCTGATCCATGTAGGTCATGTGTAAATTATATCAGCTCAGTAATATAGGCAATTGTTATTGTTGAAATTTATTCCGTTACACCGCTGGCCTGTCCCAGGCTCCGAGCGGGATAGTCGAGTCCCCAAAATGGAGAAAGCGTGAACACGAAAATGGGAGGAAACTGGGGAGGATTCCCCTTTCTCCCAGTTTTAAAGCGCTCGTATTTTCGCGTGTCCTTCACTTACGCGTCACTCCTACTACGGTATGAGAGGTTGGAACCAAAGAGAAACGTTAAAGAAAAAATATTCATTCAGCTCGAAATTTCCTCATCCCCGCCATAAATTTTCTAAATAATGGTCCCCTTCTTAATATAACTGAGGACAAAGACCCCGGGGTGTGCATTGCTTCCCAGTATTCCCCAGGATTTCTCTTAGAGTTATTTGCATCCTTTAGTCCTTTCCTTTTAGTTTTGCATTTGCGCTGTCTCGTAGTTCATTCGTCCTTTTGTCTTAATGTTTGCTGATAATCCATGCAGATCATATAAATTACATCAGTCCAGTAATATTAATCTCGGCATTTGTTACTGTTCATTGAATTTACTCCGTTACAACCCTAGACTGTTCCAGACTCCGAGATAGTCGTATCCCCATTTTTTAGTAAGCACAAACACGATAATGGGAGGAAACTGGGGAGAGGAAGGGCGGCGCCACCGACGCCGCCCTTCCGCTTTTTCCCAGTCCCGCCCTCATATCTTCACGTGTCTTTCACTTACGCGTCATTCCTACTATCTGAGAGGCTGGAACAAGAGTCTCGTTTCATTCTAGGCATTAAATTGTTTAATTGAAACTTGAATTGCTCAGACGTCTTGTTAATAAAGCGCTGCGCTAAAGATACTGCCCATTAGGCACCCAGCAAGACTCACATTCCATATCTTAGTTTGTGGTGTTTTGATTGGCTTCCGGACTTGTTTGTGTGTTGTCCCGGATAGAGGGGTTACCCACCAAACCGCTGACCTACCATGGGCCAGTCAACGTTTCATGCATTTCCTTACAAAACGAGGCGAACCGTTTGTATTACAAACAAAACGTAGATGAGCGATCAAATAAGCGCTGCATCGACACTTATAACCGGATTGCGGACGGTAGCGCCAGTAATTAACCATTGGAACCATGAGTTGCCACACTTCCGTTAAGGAGATGTAGGCGAGTTGCCATTTTGTTTCCTGGGAAGAGGTAGAGACTCTCAGGAATCCAGCTCAAGGAATCTGGAATCCAACTATTGATTGGAATGTGGAACCAAAGGTTTATTTACTGAAAAGGAATCCAGAATCCAGTGCATGGAGTCCAGAATCCATAGCGTAGAATCCGGAATCCAAGACTGTCTTGCATTAAGTTGGGGCGAAACGACACTACGCAACCACTTTCAATTAAATACTAGAACAAAGATTATCATCAACAACAACAACAGCTTTATTATTTTAATAAATAACGAGTAGGATAACGAGTTCTGCCATAGAACAGCACTAAAACAAGGACGGTAGATGGTGTAACAGAGAGCGTTGCAAGGTTACAGATAACAGAGTCTACACGAGATGAAGTTAAATCTAGTTGCACAGTCCTCTCATAAAAATCAACGTTGTTTTCTAATCGACTATGGCCTAAATAAATTAGCCTGTGTATATCCACCCCTTCTCTTCTGAGGGGAGGGGTGGCTGTACACAGGCTAAAATGAATAAGCTTTTGCCCAGGAATGTGAATTTGCAGTAAGTAATGAGAACATTTCTAACACCAGTCCATTGTTAAACGATAAAAACAATTGTATCTTTCTAATATTCCAGAAGAAAATTAATACCGTAGATAAAAAAACACCCAAAAGTTCGAGGGCAGCGGTAAGCTAGGGCTCACGCAGGGTTAAAATATTCACCCACGATTAAGTTAGGGTTCACTTTATTATTGACTGTTTGCAATGTCAAAAGCGTTACCATATTAAGCTCTAGCTACTTATTCCTAGACGGTCAAATTGTAATTAAATTTGCGATGAAACCTGGGTAAAATTAATCGTCTTTAGACGAACACGGGTCTGAAGACGAAGCCTTTAACAAACAAGTGAAGGGTTTGGCTAGATAAACCGTGTTCTGTCCCATTTTCAATGTCTCAAAATCCAACAACTAAACAGTTTTTGTTTTCAAACAGTTTCAAGACTTCATAAACAAGTCTGGATGTCTTATGGTAGTAAAACCTCGCTATAAGTCACACTTTGTTTGAAAAACCGACCCTTATTATTTGCTACCCAACTAAATAAGAACCAACAGACCGTCCAATGACGTGAAACACTTGACTCCTTTAGTGTGACTGAAAAGCCCTGTAAAGGGAGTCTCAATAAACGTATGTATGTAAAAGCAATGAACCGTAACTGAAACTGTTTGATTTTCCTTTTTGTTTATCAACCGTTCATTTTAACGATATAAAACTACCAGAATTCGCTGCATGTAAGGGAATCCATGGGAATCCAAGACAGTTTTGGATTCTGAATTCAACGCCATGGATTCCTGATTCCAGGTACTGCATTCAAGTCTCAGTGGAACTTGGATTCTGGATTCCAATTGTTATTGGAATGCAGGACTCGTTACACTGTATTCCGGAATCCAAGACCCAGGATTCCGGATTCCACAAGCAGAAATTTCACGGACTGTGGATCTTTAAAAAATTTGCCAGGCCCATTTTTCAACTATTGTAGAGTTCGGATGAAATACGTCATTCATCATGCCTTCCTGGAATTTACTCTAAAGGGTAAGCTTCTTTCGTGTCATACAGTTTCTAGGAATTTTAGAAACTAAAAATAAACTCTTATAACGACAAAAGCTTAAAGCTGTTGATTTAATAGTAGCAATTTAATAAAACTGCGTTACTTATCAATGATGTAAGCTAAGTACTAAGTAAACAAATTTTCTTACTCGCTTACTCCGAAAGTGGAAAGGGAGAAAGGGGAGAACCAAGGCTTAGTTCTTCCTCCTCCTCACTTTTCGAATACGAGATAGTTAAAGAGGAGTTAGCTGCAAGTGCTTGGGAAAGGCGAGTAGCACCAGAATCACTAATCCTGTTCCCACTCAAACCCAAATACGTTAAAGAGGAGTTGGCTGCAAGAGCCTGGGAAAGCGACAGAGCATCATCATCGTCAATCCAGAAGTTCCTAGACAAATCCAAACTAGTTAAGGACGAGTTGGTCGCAAGAGCCTGGCAAAGGGAAGCAACACTAGAATTACGAATGTCGTTGTTACTCAAATTCAAATCAGTTAAAGTGGAGTTGGCCACAAGAGCCTGGAAGAGGGAGGCACCACCAGAATCACCAATGCAGTTCGCTTTTAAATCCAAACTCCTTAAAAAGGAGTTAGTCGCAAGAGCCTGGGAAAGGGAAGCAGCACCAGAATCTCCTATGTTGTTCCTACTCAAATCCAAATTCGTTAAGGAGGAGTTGGCTGCAAGAGCCTGGGAAAGGGAAGCAGCACCAGCATCCTCAATGTAGTTCCCAAACAAAACCAAACTAGTTAAGGAGGAGTTGGCTGCAAGAGCCTGGGAAAGGGAATCAGCACCAGAATCTCTAATCCGGTTTGCTGTCAAATTCAAACTAGTTACGGAGGAGTTGACTGCAAGAACCTGAGAAAGGGGAGCAGCACCAGAATCTTCAATATAGATCCCACTCAAATCTAAATCACTTACGCAAAGGTGTAACCCTAGCGTACAAGATAAACTTGTGCATTCTAAAATGCAGGCTAAGGCTAAATGAAATAAGTTATCACAACTGGGTTCTATTAAATTAATATTTTCAGCCATAATTTTAATAACAGACTCTGCTGTCTCCTTACTCGTTGAGGCTAAAATTCCAATCGTGAATAAAAAGACTTGCCTTAATTCGTCTATAAATCCCTCGTCTTTTACTACTGAGACACACTCAATACCTCCGTCAAGAATTTGGCAAGCAAGGTAAAATCCTGAAAAGAACTCTTGGAAGCTTTTGTGGAGGAATGCATAACGCACAAGAGCTTTCCTCTTGCAGCCACTAGCCTGGACTGAAAGAAATCCAAACTTGGACAAAGGAATAGAGGTATTTCCAGTTTCTTGTTCTTCAAAATATAGCTCTCCTTTTCGAAGAGAATGTAACGCCACTCGTCCCAGAAGTACTAGATCGTCCCTGTAGATGCTCATAAGGTCTTCAGTTTTGCTCGACAATCCTTGCTTTTTTTCGTATCGCCTTAAAACACATAGGACAATCTCAGTGTACAATTCAGTCCTGCTCATTGGAAAAACGCCCTCTAAATCTTCACAAAGAACACAAAGTAACGTTACGTTCAAGGGATTTTTTGACAAGTTTCTTAAATCATCCGAATCCCGAATCTTTTGTAGCAAATTCTCCAGTAAGTCCTCCCTGTTGATGTTTTTAAAGTAACTACGAATAAAACTATTTACATCTTCTTCGGCGAACCCTACAATCTCCCACAGAGTGTCACAATACCTCCTTAGTTTGCTCCCCACCTCATGACGAGATGTGAGCATAACGTGACAACCTGAGAGTTCTTTACCCTCAACCAAGTCATAGATTCTTTTCATTTCAGTGGAGTCCATTTCATCTAATCCATCAAGTACTAACAGAACGTTCGACTGATTTTCACGAACGAATTTGAAGAAACATTCTTTAGCTTGATCGTCAATTTCCGCAGGAAGAATTTGATCATCAATAGCTTTCCAGATGCTAGATTTCACTTCATGACATTTGAGAAGTAATAGCACGTCTATGTCTGGGAAAGAGGGGTCGAACTCCTGCTTAGTTGCCCAATCATACGCTAGCTTCTGACAGTACGTGCTTTTACCCATGCCAGGGTCTCCTTCAATCAAGACTGTTCGCGGCCTTTGGCATTCTACGTGCGGCTTAAAGATTGCAGTCATATCGGTAATATCGTCAGTAAGTACTCCTCGGGTTTTTTCTTTGCTCACGATCTTCAACCTGGTAAAAATTTCATTCAGATGAAAACTGAAATCTTCACACCAAGGAACGGGTAGGAGGCGTTGTTCACGTGCTCCGTAAAGGTGACGAATCTTTTCCACAATTTCGGTTGGGAATGAAAAATCTAAAAGAAATGCAAAATATCATAACCTGCATTTTGTTTGGCTTGTTTAAATTACTTTTAATGTGTATTTAGGTTTCTATGCGGCATATAACTACGAAAAGAAATACACGCGTTAAGATTTACATTGTGTGGAAACCAAGGCTCGAAATAAAAGCAGTTCAACCAACCGTCTGTACTACACTACTAGTCTTCACCAGTACCTTTTTAACATTTCTCTACGTTCGAAAGTACCATTATTTTCGTAAGCTATTGTTTTACATTTAACCTTTCAAAATGGTTCTTTCCAAACAAAACAGTTTTTACTGCACGTTACTAGCGCCTACACATTACTTATTTCAAGGCCTCGGAAAAAAATCAGTCGTGATCAATATTGCAGTAAGTTCAATCTATCCGCGATTGCTCCCGTAGGAAAAGGGCTCAACTTTAAATCAAAGGCTCCTAGGAGCGAGCTCATGGATGAATTGACTTAGTGTAGAAAAGACAGTTCAATAATCAAAGAAAAACATATAAATCTTTTTGAACGGTTCATTGTGTACGGACTTGCCATTATACAGTGTGGCTCGAAGTATCCGATTGCATGTGCACCTGAATATTCTAGAAACTTGTTATCAGTGCAGCATTTCTACTTACAAAGCAAAGATCACTTTTAAAAGCAATTAGTAACGCTTTTTAGTTGTAAAATAATTTGCTCTCTCATGTGACTGTTAAACACTTTCCGAACGACAGTGCACTTTCTTGTAAAATAGCCAAGTTTTACATAACCACGATTTTTCTTTAAACCGTGGTTTTAAACAATTATTATTTTAATGGACCTCGAAGGTTTCCCAAAAGTGCGATGCTTTTACATAAATGTTTCCATATGATGAGTACGTAACGATTAGTATATGTAGAACGAGCTATATTAAATACAGAATAAAGGCGTTTATGGCTAAATTGAACTGCTTTAGAACGCACTTTTGATAAACACGAGCTAAAAGCTATTTTAATAAAAAGGATTCAGCTCAAAGCAGTACATGCTCTGACCTAGCCAAGTAATTTAATCGCAATCGAAGTATCCGATTGCCTTTCTCGACCTGAATGTTCTAGAGACTTGTTTATACCAGCGCAGCATTTCTTGTAGACATTACATTAATAGCACTGCTAAATGGAATCACCCAAGAAACAAAAGCCTACTTTAAGGCAAAGATCACCTAAGAATTCAAGCAAAATAGCGTAACGCTCGTTGGTTCTAAAACCTGTGCTTCTAGTTGACAAAACTGACATTAATTCATTCCCTGTTTGCATACGAAGACATATGGTCAGATATGGTCGAATGGATTCGTCCAAATAACTGAATAAACCCCAATAGATACTCCTCAATGTCACTTTAACAATACGAGGAACATTTTTTGCAGTGATTAAAAGGCTGTTTGGCTTATTTGTTTTTCGCTGAACGAAATCCAATCGTCAGGCTGCAATAGCTCTTTCACACTCCTGTTGATTGCATCTTCTCCATATCAAGTATAATATTGGGAACAAATGTGCACAATTTGTCCAAATATACAACAATGATCCACGCTCAATTATTTCAATGTCCTTTTAACAATTCTAAGTCCACTTCTTGCGGATGATATTATCAGTGTTCTTAATAGAATATTTCCATTTAAACAAAACCCATCTCTATAATTGATGTGTCGGGAAAAAAAATTCGCCTTACTAGTACCCTCTAGAATATTCCAAACATATGCGTAAAAGGCACTTGGAACAAAAGTAATACTAAGTAGGGGAGGTAAGAGTAAAGGGTTTAATCTGACTTTAATGAATAAATTAATGAAAATCGAGCGAGTGAGTGAGTGATCGAGTGCCATTGGAGAGCCTCCAAAAGCCCATGGCATGACTGCGTCATCCATGAGCTAAAAAACTGATGGATTGGCACCAGAGTAATATCGCGTGAACGGTAAGTGGGTGGAACCTTCATCTGACGCGTCTGGATGAAACTGATAAAATAGAATAACTCACGCGAATCTTTTCCAGAAGTGTCAGCAAAAAAGAATTAGAAACACAGCAGTTCTATGTCATGTTATGTAATTGAAGCTACGACAGTCACAGACGAATCGGAAAGTGTCGGGCTTCGGAGAGAAGTATTTTACGGAGAATGCGACCACAGAAGGCGATGAAAGTTCTGATCAATGCTCGTTTATTTCTGCACAACGTATGTTGATTCTCGTAAACGGAAAATAATGATTACATAACTAAATAAACTAATATGAACGTACAAAGGCAAAAACTGCACTAACTATAACCGAAAATACGGTATAAATAAAGAAACTAAAACGATTTTAAAGGCTAAACTTGCATGCTGAATTCATATTTGGAGGCGGAACCCGCTAGTTACATAATAACAATACTACAAGAAAAATACATGTTTCGCAAGAAAAACGACAGAAAATCTAACAAATATGCAAGGTATAAATGCTGAACAATAATTTCTAACAGCTAGGGACCAATACACCTGAAATAAAGGCACAAAATCCTAGCATTTACCACGCTGGAATGCTCCTAACCTAAACACGTGGTCCCTAAAAGCGAACCTAATGGAATATAACTAAAATAAACAAAACAATAAAAACACTTACATATCTTTTCCGCGCAGTAATGCCTCTAGATGGATTATAAAAGTCCTTAAAATTCGACGATGATTCCTACAACAACATAACACCGACGATCTTCTAACAGAGTGTGATAACTAAGCAAGAACGTGATATGTCCCAAGAGTCATAGCGCGGCGAAATAGATAAATGAAAGAAAAACAAAAGAAACACTGGAAATGAAAGGAAAACTAAATACAAAACCGTAACAGTTATCTCATTTTGCTTGGTTCAGTTGGTTCACTCCACTGCCTACACTGCAGATACTAACATTAGACGATTTCCGACATCTTCCAAAAATAGCGTTCATGCTTTCACGTTCACGACTCTTTGATCTTGAAAGGTCCTTTGTTATAAGTAGGGGCGAAATATTTCTCCAGCGCCTTTAAGAAGTCTTCAATGTGTACACTAAAATCGTTAAATAAAAGGGATCTACGTCGTAAGTGCAAGCTGGATTTCACAAAACCCGAAACTGCGGAGAAAAGAGAGACTGAAAAATAGAGGCCGATTCCTGTCCTCGTGACTTTGTAACCAGAGTCAAAACTGAACGCCGAACAAAAGAGACATTGAATGGACCAAAATGCGGAAAGTCTGAGTTTACCATAAATTAAAATCACTGCCACGTAGCAGGAAACATAGACGTTCCGATATTGCGAGCAAATAAGTCAGCCAAGTTTGGAAGAAAAATACTATTACATACTTATAAAGTCATTGACGTCCTTTACCACTAAATTATTAGTAGGTAATGCCTTAAATACTTAAAGTTGACGGAAATCATGTATAAAACACGTACAAACCTTTGTTCGGGAGCAAGAAGTGGGCGTCCGCACCAGACGATGTGAAGATGTGAAATGAACCCTGCTTCGTGACACAGCTAACTGCCTTAGTTTCAGGTATGACTTTAGCGTCTGGGAGCGAGGTGCTATAAATATTATGGTCACGCGCCGATGGGAATAGTCGCAAAACAGTACAATCATCTAACCTCTTTATTATGCACAAGCCGGAAGAAGACAAATGTCCGCATTTTCGCGCTTGCGTTAAAAAGATGTCACCATGCACTTAATTAACAGGTTCGGACTCTATGAAGTTTTGTGACCTGGGAATCAAGAGAAATGTCTGCGGTAGAAAAGTCTGCACATGGAGAGTTTCGACTGTATTGGTTATGGACTCCTGATTCGGTTAAAAATTTGCGAAAGTAACTGTTCGACATTTTTTGCGGATTGACCGAGTCACGGGAAGTTCTTCCTCTTAAAACAATGACGTCAATCGTATTACCGTAGCAACCAAATCAAGGTGTTCTTATAGGAAATAACCATGTTTTCGTGATGTGTGCTAAGAAATCGTTTTTCGAGACAGGGAGTGATTTTTACTGTGATCATTAAAACAAGCTTACGAGATTGAGAGTGACTAGTGTTGAGTCCGCGTTTCCAACAAGATCAAACTGAGGGAGCCATAAAAGGTGTCCACATTAAGGAGGGGTGTCTGTATTGAGTGGGTTGAATTTGGAGAAAATGTAAGGGCTTTCTTTCCCGAGGGACAAAGCAAACTGTACGTTATAATGGGGTGTCCTTAAAGCGGTGTTTGACTGTACATTGAAATCACTTTTCAGGCTGTCCAGAGTAGTGGGGGGGGGGGGGGGGACAGGGGGGCGGGAGCCCGGGAGAACAGGGGGCGGGAGGGGTACGGGAGACGGGAGAGGAAAGGGCGGGAGGCGGGATCTCTACGATGGCGGGAAGCGGGAGAGAAATTCAAAAAGCCCAAGCTTTTGCTATTTGTTACTGCTTACTTCCAGTCAAAGAAACGAACCCAAGAACGTTTCTTGACTTCCATTTAACGTTTTCCGAGGCTTACAGCAAAATTTTATACACGAGAAAAGTCAAAAAACGAAAATTCGTGCTCGGGGTAAAAAAGACGGTATTATTTCCTGTGAAATTGAAAACCTTTCCAAGTCTCTTTATACATCATAGGACATGAATGAGATAGCATGACATATGTACACATGTGTCGACTGTGTCAGTCGTGTCAGTGTCTCGTCTGTCTTGCTAGCTGTCGAATTTCTCCGTAAGAACGACAAAGCGAGTCAGGCCAAATGTCGTCAGAGACCATTTCGATCGGTCTTAGTATTTTTCGGTTCGGTGGGGAAAAATCCGTCAATGGAAGACCTTCCTGGGAGCTCGCTCCTTACGACTGTAGTTTACAAAACACTGTTGTGAAGAGTTTGCCGCGTGGTGTAAACTTGTATCAGGGCGGATAAAGGTTGGGCGGTGAAACGCGCGCGTCCGAGCAAAAAGGTGTGATGCAGTGGACTGGGACTCTGCTTAGAAATGTCGCTTGTTTTCGCTTGTTTGTGACTGCGGTGAGGGCTTGCGATGTGGTTTGCCCATTAGACACTGCCGCTGTCACTGAATTATGGCGGCTTGATTTGTTTTCTTGCTCTTCTTCCTCGTTCTTTTGTGCTGGTGCGCTGTCTTCGAGAGGCAAATGTTGCTATTTTTTGCGGGAGGCTTAGTCAGGAGTAGACAACCACCTCCTTCAAAGGGTTTCTCTTATTACTTCCATCACTCTACCACTGAATTATATTTTACTTCTACTACTCGCCAATGTCGATGTTATTCCAAAACAAAAATAATCTAAGTACGGTCTAAAACACGAAGGAAAATCTCATCCATGTCATCCATGGCAAAACTAAAAGAAAGCAGATGGTGTTTCATAACTAGATGACGTGTATTTTATAAATGCGTGCAGCTCGTGCAAGGTGAAACTATGCTAATTTAAATCATCATCATCCTTCTTTTTTATTTTGAAAAATAATTATCTCATACGTCTTTCTGTTTCTTGGAAACTTCAAAATTAGTTTCCCCTCAGTTTTTACTGTTTACCTTGTTTTGTTTTAGAGAGAAAAACGGAAAAAAAACCTTAAAACTAACCTCAATAAATTTTGTTTACATGCGGTTGCCGAATTTGCGACGCATTGCGCGAATCGCCATGGCGCGTTGCACCCGAGAAGCAAAGTTTGAAGCAGTACAACGCCACTATATCAAAATACATCAATCTAATTTTTTGTTACGTTATACAAAATTTATCCCCCTTTAACATATGTAAAAATTTAACATTGTAGCCTGAAATTTCAGAAAGAAAATAGCATTTCCGGTTTGCAAAAAGGAAAATTTCGCCGGCCTTCAAGCGCACCGGAAGTGCGGAAAGAGCACTCGTGCCAGTCCTACTTCGCATCACACATTTAAATGAAGAGCGGAGCTAGCCTGCGAGCAAGCTCTCCTATTTGGGTAAGCGAAGTGAGCCTCGCGAGAACGCGCGAGCGAGGGGGCCGAGGAAAGCGAGACTAGCTTCACTCGCCCAAATAGGAGAGCTTGCTCGCAGGCTAGAGCGGAGCGAACGCCCGTTTCACCGCCCAACATTTATCTGCCCTGCCTGTGTCGAATGAATGCCGCTTCAATGATCGCGCTGGAAAGTGCGGAGTGGTTCGATTTACCACACAATTTTTTATTTTGGACAAGGCCAAAGCACTCCCTAGTAGAATCTGAATAGGGAGTCAAACAGCGTGATTTACATGATAACGGGAGAAACACAATAAAGGGCGGGAGTCGGGAAACAAAGGGACAAAAACGTACGGGAGGCGGGAGAACGGGGTACGGGAGGCGGGAGATTGTGACCCCCCTGTCCCCCCCCCCCCCCCCCCCCCCCACAGAGTACTTTTAGATATCTAGAAATGCACTTCAAGCGGCGCCATAAAATTTGTATCTGTTCGGTCATCCTAGGGGGACTTGAGTCTTTTCGAAATTACGAGGGATTCAGCATTAATTTCCCGAAAACTTTAGATGCAATTTACATTTCTGAATCCGAGAGTTTTAGGTTTCCTTTACTGAACGAAGAAAGTCTTAAGGAATCTACTACGTAAACTTCGAAAATTGTACTCGAATGGAACGGTCATCTAGACATTTTTAGTTGTCCTCAAGTAATATAGACAATTCGAGGCAATATTTGCTTCTCCGAGCAGATATTTTACAGAAAACAGTTGTTGGGTGCCCTAGGCCTGCTTATTGAAGTTCTTCAGCACATTGAATTATCCTTTAACAGATCGGATACACCCTCTTTGGTTTTCTTCAACATCCTTCAGTTGTCTGTGTGTTTTGTCCCGTCACGGCTGTAGTTTAGCCTGCGAACGCAGACGTGTTTCCGGTCTTCGCTTCTTTCCACCCGAAAAGCAGGCTGTCCGAAAACCGAAAAGTAAAAGTCAGAAGTTACAAAAAAAGGACTCTAAGAAAGTCTCTACCAGCCTCCTCACAGTCAACGGCGGAATATACCATAGAACGTAGGATCTAAAGAAGGACTGATCAGCAAAAGTATGCAAGTTAGACGCATCGAATTCTGCAAAGCTGATCGTACTACGTGAAAATTAGCTTTTCAATACAGCAACACGACACCGAAAGAACCCAAAACAGAGCAGGGTTGCGGCCGTAGACAGCTGTTTCCCCATTATTGTGGCTCCTGTTACGCCGTACTGAAGAGCCAAGAGAAATGTCTGCAGTAGATTAGTCTGCATAAGGAGAGTTTCGACTGTATTGTTTACGGGCTTCTGATTGGACAGGAGGGTATAAGTTGAAACCTCGGTCAGTTTCAGAGCAAGCCTAGAACTTGCGAACAGTTAACGACATTTTTTGCGGGTTGACGAAGTCGCGGGAAGTTTTTCCTCCCGACCTCTTAACCACAAAAAAAAGGACTCTAAGAACACGCTGACTGCCTGTTACTATCAAGGAAGCCAGTCCCTCAGAACACAGGCATCTGACGGAGTGCCCCTCCCAGGTTACTTTGAGCCTCTGTTCTGTTAGTTAACGTCGGCTGTCTTCGATTTTCAAGACAGCTAGTTAGTAATACTACAATAGCCTTGCTGATTACGTTGAGTCGTCTTCTGGCAAAAGTTTAATAAAACAATTATCCTGAAAGGAAAACTTAACTTACGACAAGCTATTAGTTATAAAAAAAGGTCATATCATACATGTTGTAGTAGATTGTTCAGATCCAGGGGAGGCGCCCGGGGGGCCCGCCCCCTTATATTTAGACCAAACTGAGACCCGAAGGGCCGAAAAAAGGTTTTTTGGAGACTGACCTCCCCTCCCCCCCTTTTCTAAGGGTCTGGATTACCGCCCCCCCTCCCCTTATGAGCGACGCACCTCAACTGTTAAGTGAGTCCTTTTTCCTTTTTTTAAAAATATTAAATAAGTATTATTAACAAATGCCTTGACGCTACAAAATTTGTATTGCTAAGTGTCTATACTCTGTCTCCATCAATCTGCTAAACAATTTGATCAAAATCACGGCCCAAAATTGCAAAACGTCCGCTTCCGGTTAACGCGCGTCGCTCAAAAACATCGTTGTTTAAACTCCCTGTTATTATCCCGCATCAAGAGATCATAATAGTCCTATTATGGCTCTTGCCTGCACATATTACGTCGCCGTTTTCCAAAATCTCCGAAGTCATCTGGAAAGAAAAAGAGCATTTTTGAAAAGCCGGGTTTGCGGCCTCTCCGGAGAACAATGATCTGTTTCTAAATAAAAACAGGTAAGTGTGGACTGGGGCTAAGAAAAAGGTCAAAGCTCCCTTCTAGAAAAACCATGTTATTTCAGGTGAAAAGAAAACAAATCGCTTTGCAGAATAACAGTGTTTTTGTCTCCAAAAGTTTTAATAAATATTATCTCAATAATAAATATAAATGTTAATAAATACAGTCGGAAATGAAAGGTGCGGTTGCAATTCACGCAGTAACGGAGCAGACGTCCCATACGAGGCACGTAATTCTGGGATTTGTGGCTGGAGGTTGTCGGTTGATAAACCATAACCACCACGATTCGGAACGTGTGGACAATCCATGGAGTCTTTAGAAACAGATGGAATTGTAGTTTGTGGTTGAAATCCATGTAGTGGCCTTCCCAGCGTTTCATGAGGGGACCAAAATTCTTGCATTTCGGGCGGATTTGTGACGGTAGACATAAGAACCTTCTAGGGGTAAAGACGGCAGATGAGGCGCTGTGATAACAGGTGTTGCTATAAGGGGAGAAGTATTGCTGTGGATTAACATGAAAAGGGGGTATCCACCGAACGTTGCCATACCGTAGTTGAATTTATGCACCGCAGAAGAAAACAGGGCCATCAGCTGCAGAGGGAAAAAGGCAGAAATTAGGATTGCACAAAAAACGTAATGGTATAGCAGAGCTACAAAAGAGAACTGGAAACCTTACCAGCACGATAGAAAGGCACTTGAGCTGGCCTTACGGTTTCTGGACCGTGAAAACGAGATGGTACGTCGTGAGTACTGAGGCGAGTGCTTCTCCACATCTCTGCCATAGCCTGCTAATAATCAAGCCAAAAGAAAATTATTCACTTTAATAATAACCTTTATTTACTACCTTTGGTGATAAGCATTAAGGTAATATTACAATAAAAATTCAAAACACTACATATTATATATACATATTACATTAAGTTAAGTTTAGCACCTCGAGGAATAAATGATTGTTTGTGCCTAACAGTGCGTGATACAGGTATTCTGAGGTGCGCTGGGTTAGTCTTACAAGATCTTAGATTATGGCCATGATCCACTGGCTTTTCTAAAAATCGTTTACAAGGATGTGCTTCTGATTCTAGGATACGTTTAAATTCTTTCCTCGTCAAATTCTGTCGCCTAGTTACAAGTGACTCCACAGTATCCCTAGGGAGACCAATGACATTTAGACATCTATTCTGCACTCTCTGTAGATCTTCTTCGAGGTAAATGGGCAGCCCTCCCCAGACAGGCGAGGCATCTTCTAAAACAGGTCTAATCTTAGTGATTAGGAGACCACAAAGGAGAATATCTTCCCTAAACCACCTCAGACGTGTGATCTTCTCTGAGTGGCTAAATCATCTTCTCGACGATTACTCAGCTACGTATATCGTAATTTACAACAATGCCATGTTCCTCTAGCGTCCAACACGAACCTACGTTTGGCTCGTCATGCAACAGTCCTTACAAACTGGTATGAAGTGTTGCGCGACGTGCGAAAATACGCCTGGGTAGGGAGCTAAGAAATATCGTGTGCCATGTAAGGTTTTTTACTTTCTGGACGATTAAGAGTAAATGATCAACAAAGAAGTGGCCCTTACGTCAAGAAAGCTATGTAAGCAAAGCTGTAGTCTAAAAAAAACTTGCAGCACCTATGAAATTCAGGATGTGCGGTGCTCGTGTTTTTTCTGCAGAAACTAAGACTTCTTATAAGGATACAAGTAAGTCGCCCTAGGCTAACGGTCTCTGCTAGAGAACAGATGTTAAGAGAACTTAAGATCTTCAAGGACAAATTTCAAAACTAAAACGCTTGTGCAGCAAAGCCCTCCTAGGGTACGCCCGCCGGCGTTTGTGGAATAATCATTTGACCGTGAAGCCAAAAAGAGCAGGACACTAGCGCAAAATGATCAGCTTAAGTGAAACCTGACGGTCAAATCGATCTCTCTGGAGCTCTTTGTCACTTAGTATCAATCATCTCCGTTTCGTTACGGGTGTAAGGAGGAAACGCATGGTAATTACACTCATGCAGACCAGCGAAGCTGTATATCTATGCTATCAATAATTTTGTGACAAATTAGTTGACTAATCTATAAAGCCTTACTGCTAACCTCTGTCTGGTAACAATATCCAACGAAGGTTTCATCAACCCAGCTTCTTTTCCTGATCAGCGGACAAACACTGGGAATCAGGCCGGTCCTGGATCTCAGTCTGTGGCCTCGGCTTCTATAAAGAATACAAAAAACGAAGGTTTTATCTCGCAGAAACTTCAGTTTAAACCTTTATACAGGTTTATATTTCAATAAGTAAAGAAATTGCTTTTAACACGTTGACATACCAAAAGTTACGGCCTTTGTTTGGGAGATAACCAGCTAACGTTATGAATTTAGGAGCAGCCTATATGTTGCATTGATTTGACCGACCCCAAACCCCATTTCATAATATCGCTCAACTTGTTCCTGACTAATCAATGATTGCAATAATATCCTTTCAACTGTCTTCACGGTGTCTTACAACCTCAAAGCCCACCTAAGGTAAATGACGATCCTGTCAAGAAGTTTGAGGTCTCTGATTCACAAAGGCATCCTCAGTGAAGATGATTCCTGACTAATGCCCCTCATTACAAACGTCAGAGTTCAATGTTGAGTTGTCCACTTTGCAACCCAGCAAAGCTCAAGAATTTTCCTAACAAATAGTTTGTTACCGAATAAAATACTTATCCTTGGAGTTGCTTTCAGTAAAGATGAACCTTAAACACTGTCGTTTAATAATAATATAAATATGAAAGAAAGGCTTCGAGGTTCCGGCCTTATTACCTCATTCACGAACCAATTCTCCAACTCGGGTTCGTCCAGTGTAGCTTTAGACAAGACAGAACTACCAACAAGCTAAGAATCGCTACCCAAGGATCCGCCAGTATAAGAGATGGTCGACGGGGCTCTGTCATGATGGTTGTGGAGATCTGGGGAGGAGCCGTGGATGCTGTTAATAAGCACGAAGAAGGGCGTATCCCCTGATGGGTGCTAGACCATGGCTGAATCTATTAGCTATAGAAGCAGCAGCTGCAACCAAACCGGCTGTAGGGAGAAAAGGTTAGAAATAAAAATCATAAAAGTAAACATGACGTTGCAGCGAAAGCCACTAATTTTAGACGACACTGCGGCCCGGTTAGCTCAGTTGGATAAGCGCCGGTATGCCAAGCAGGAGGTCGAGGGTTCAAGTCCTGGTCAAACCAACACTCAGGGTCTTAAAATAACTAAGGAGACCGTGTTGCTTTTGCAATGACACCTGCAAATGGCTAGACTTTCTAGTCTTCTCGGATAGGGAAGATAAACCGTAGATTCACAACCTTGCATATTAAGTGGGATGTTAAAGAAGCCACACACTATTCGTAAAATATGGTGGGAGTAGTACCCTGTGTAGTGGTCTATCTTATATTCACATTTACATTAGGGGGCAATCATAACCAAGAGAAATGTTCTCTCTTCATGAACTCATCACCTAATTAATTGTAAACTGTACCACAAGCAATCTGTCAAAAGTCCGCCAACCGGTGTTGTAATTTATCCATGAAAAGCCCTGAGGGAAGTAGATAATAATATATTCACAATTTGTTATGGTTTTTGAATACGCAAACTTTTCCTCTTCACCAATGTAATGCGTCTTCGTGTTATCAAGGAGTAATGATTACATATCTCCTCTGGAAAATTTACTCAACAGACCAGGAGATAAGGGACCTTTGCTCTAAGATATCCTGATTTTCTTTTATTAATATACGTTTGATGTGGAGTCTTGCACAATACTGCAAAACTGCAAATAATTCTTCCTCAGTTTCTTTCAAGAATGATAGGCCTCCGATCCAGTCGTAATAGTCTCATGGTTCTTGAACGAACTCATTTTAATCCCGCACCGGGTCGAACAGGACAAAATGCATCTGTAATGCTGCGTATTGTTGTCCTGTGTATGCCTCTAATTAAAGTTATGACATTTAGCGTACCTTCAGTCATCCACTCTGCTTTATGCTAATTTCTTTTCAGTGCTCTTCTTTCGCTGACATCCTTTGTCACGTAGATCTGAAAAATTTCAGTCCATCAGTAACTACTACCCGCCGTTAAATTAAAAGATCAAGAATCACCCTTAAGACGGATAATCCATCTGGTATATTTACTGTCTGAGTGTACATGTGAATTCGAGACGGATATACAATTTAAATTTGCCTTGTTACGGATTCACATTAGACGGATGAACCATGCATGCCTTCGAAGCTGTGGCGCGGTTACCATTCCACCTCTTACTTATCGAAAAGCTTTTAATGAAATCAGACCAAACGCATTTCCTGTTGTAACAATGTTAGGCGCACGCAAAACAAAGTAAACATTTTAAAAAATGTCCTGGAGTATTCTTGTACAAAGATAATACTTCTTACGCTAGGTTTAAAGTTGTCACTACAAAAAGGATGTTATAAACTCCACAATAGACTCGCTGTACCTCTACGGGGAGAGGGAAAGAAGCGGTAAGTCATCCCGTCTCCACCCCCCTTAGTTTCTATCCCTTCCCTTTTAATACATAGTACCACTCTACCCCGGAAAGTGGACACGTTTTCCCTAGTAGCGGTGTAAATGACAACATATGACTTATTTTTTCTTGTAATATTGGAAACCATTTGCACATCTTCCATTTACACCTCCAAAGAATTGATAGTGTAACTGGGTCTTTAGTTCTAAATGAGTTTAATGCTTTGAAACCTGAAATAATAAAAAAATGAGCATTTATAAGTAAGACGTTTGAAAACCTCACCTGTAATATTGATTTACCACACTTCAGTTAACCTTCAGGTTTAGAACATCTACAACAACATTTTTCTGCTAAATCTTTCCGAGTCACTAGTTCATGACAGAGGGCGTCATATAAACAACGGTAAGTAGCATCGGAAGCATTTTTTTGTTTCCACTTCTTTAGCATTGCAAATGCTTTCTCAGATAGTTCGTCGTTTTCCTGGTGAAGTGCTGTTAATTCTGCGTCTTCAAGTTTTAGCCGACGCCCAAGCCGTTTCCACTTTTCAACTTTCACTGACAGGAGTTCCAGATCGTCGTCCGATGGAATGCCTTCCTTAACTGCATCCCCAAGAAATCGCATGAAAGTAAAAAAGAGAAGAAGAAGGAATCTCATTAATTTGCAGGGGTTCATATTTTTACTGAGTTTTTTAGAGTAAGGGCATGATTACATGATCCTGGCTCGGTCCCTTTGTCAATTTGCCGGGCCAGGGAGGGGGGGAAGAGACGAGGTCTGGTTATGGGAGGTAGCTTCCCCCCCCCCCCCCCCCCCCCACCACTGTGCAGGGCTATCTATTTTGTCATGTAATCACAAAGTTGAACAACCCTGCGAACCCTGGGAACGAGTTTGAAAGCTGAATTTTGTCAGTGTTTACCCAAGGTGCCGAGATCTCGGCAAAACTGCTTATCGGGCCAGCCGGCTCACGTAATTGGCCCCAAATAGTGCGTATTTCAAATATATGACAAAGACATACTTGGAGTGCTTTCCATTGTGCCGAATTGTCTGGAAATTTCCATCGATACGCTCGGTCCGAGTGAAATTTTTTTCGCAAAAATGGTCTATCTCTGGAATTCGTTTCCTTTGACTGGTTGATCCGGTATGGCTGAAACGTACCGCGGTTCCTTTACATAAATTCTTGTTTTCAGTCACACACACACGAAAAAGTAACCAAAAATTTGTTCGAAACTTCAATGGAATTCTTCAAAGAAACCGCTGGAAAATTTCTTTGGATCGAGCAATGTCGTTCCATTTTTCGTTGGTTAGTTGCACCGGTCGGTTTAGAATAAATGGAAAACACCCTAGCCCTACTGTTAGCTACTGTGAGCATTCTGTTCAGCCATTTGTCCTCTTCGTCAATTCTATTTTTCGCTCCTATATATTCCTCCTTTTTGAATTCTATTTACTTCCTGTTGCTCCTCAGTTTTTCGCCCACTACACTACTTGAGACTAAGCAAGAAGGGAAAAACAAATAAATTACGCGGCCTGTCGGAAATACGTCTACTTCGGAAATAAGTAAAGTCCTTAATTGTTATGAAATAATAAACAATTATTAGATGGGATCTGACAATGATATGAAGAAGTATTGACGTGAATATTCCAAGTTTGGTCAGCATGAGCAAGTTACTAAAAATTTAACCTTAAATCAAAACAATCGGAACAAAATTATTACAATCAAAACATCTTTAATTGACCAACTTTTTTCTGGGACTGACTATAAACTGCACAGAACCAGTTGCTTAAGTTCCAAAACTAAAATATTGGATGTTACTCTGATGGGTAACCGGGTGCAGGGTGCGGGAAACGGTGAGCAGGGGACAGGGAACGAGTCACGGAGAAACTGGGAACAACCCAGAGAACTGGAAATGAAAATGCTAATAGGGCTACCGTTCCAACCTCGTTCCCAGGATTCTCTCCTACCCGTCCCTACGGACTCTCGACGGGTAGGAGAAAGAACCTGAGAACGAGTTTGCTGGGGTTCAAGTTGGCTTTTGTTTCCGTTTTCATTTGCCCATTCCCCGTTTTAGTAACATCCCTAAAAAAAATCCTACCTTGATAACCTGTTTTGTCTGGAAACTGGCGAATGGAAGTGGACAACCTTTCCTGAGGTACAGTACGTATTTCCACCTCTTCTTCTGACGTATCTAGTTAAAGAAAATTATGACAACAATGTTTCTATTTGCCACTTTAGAAACGAAGCCCGTTTCTGGAAAGGCTAGTCAGCTTATCGGGCCCAAAGGCAAATTTTTAAATAAAAATCTGTTGAATAGTAGAGCACAAACCAGTCCAATTTTGTTTCATTAAGTGATTGTTTCATTTTCCAAAATTATTCAAACTTTGATCTTGAAGGCAAATATGGCAAACACTAAACATCTTTTTGAGCTCGTAAAGTCACGGGAACTTCGAGAAACGGGGCCCTGGGCCGAGTTACCCAGTACAAAAGACCTCTGGGATCGTAACTGGGGACGCGCTGGTCAGCTATTGGCCAATTTTGTTCCCCTGTCCCTGGTAACAGTCCCAGAAATCTTTGCAAAACTTAACTCGTCCCAGTTTCCTTCTCGTAGCATGAGCTTTTCTGCAACGTAACTATACAATTTAACTATAGATGTAATGAATTTCGGCTCAAAACAAGGTCATGTCAACACATGTTGTAAGCCGATGTTGCGGCGATGTTGTGGCTACTTTGATTGACAGGGCTTTTTGGAAGGTAAATTCTGCCACCGCTGATCGCCTCCAGTTGCTGTGGACGAAACCTATCGATAAGGAGCGATACAAGGCGGCTGTAACCAAACCCAAACTTAAAAGAAACAGTTTTTGACAGTCCTAGCAATACTGGCACAACATTTCATCCTAATACTGCAAGTACAAAATTGCCAAGACTTTACGTGGAACACTGGGTGCAATGTTAATTGACATACGCAATGGCTAAATAGGATCGAATGTCCATCTCTACTACTGTATTCTTGCAATATTAGGCGAAATAGTGGAATCTACCTCTATTGACAAAGTACGGCCATGATACTGGGTAATAACAAGACACAAACTCAAATAATTAAGACTTGGAGATATTTTAGGGAAACCTTTTTTTTTTTTATCATTATCAGCCCCACCTTTGATCGAGGAATCCTCGCTGCTGCTCGGGAACCACCTTTCGAGTTCAGGAAGCGGAAGAATTTCATCCAAATGGCTCTCTAAACAGTATTCGCAAGATCCATCTGGAGCAACGGTCATAAGACACAAACAGCGCTCGTCGCCGCAAGGGAATTGGTCATGATTATCACATGGTTTTTCCACTTTCAGGCAATAAGGACACTTCACACACAGATCGTAAGCTACATTTTTAAGCCAGGGAAGTGCCTCTGGCAGATTTTGCATCATCTCATTAAAAAATGTTCGTACCAGAATCGGTACTTCTTTGGCTGATACCGGCTCACATGAAGACCCATCATTTCGTTTTATTTGCTTCAAAACGATCTTGATGAATCTTTTCTTGCACACAAGTATCATTTGGTGAGTAATGAGCTCCTTCCCAATGAAAAACAGAGATGACCCATCGTACAATTTAGGGGGTTTCTTGAATCCACTCGTAGAGCACCATTTGGTGCATCGTGACACAAGCTGTAAATAGAGACCATGAGGCACGTAGCCCATTCGCTGAAAGTCAAGGTACAGTGGACATGGATCTCCAGGCGATAGTTCCTTTATGCAGAGGTTGTCAGGAGGTGACCTTAGTTGGCATGGTACAAAATATTTTTCTTCTGTTGGGGAGGGAGCAAATTGCACGATCAATCCAAACTTCATCATCATTTTTAGGATATCCTCCTTGACTACTCCTTGCTGACAAAACTCGGAAAACACGTGTTCAACAAGTTCCATGTTAAGAACACCTGTTTTCTCCATTTCTTTCCACAATCCACAATGACTTGGTTCCTGAAAAACAATGACAATGAAAAATAAAACACACACGTGAAGCAGTGATAACTACAAGGGAGGATACACTAGAGAATAAAACGTTTTCTGGCAACATGATACAGTGAAACCTGCATTGAGCTCTCGGGGAATGCTATAGTGTCCGCTTTGTACAGGTTTCGGTAGAGAATGTCATGTTAGGAGTTAAATACCATTCAAATGAATGGTGCAAACGTTTGGAATACTCCTAGAGACTCAGAGTATGACAATATAGGTTTGCATTAATTTCTTATGTGAGCGGACCAATTAATCAAAATACTTTAAAAGAAGATTGTACCTCAAATTTTAGAGGATCAAATGAGTAAAATAAGCTCTATACAAACAAAATGATCATAAGAAAACAGTACTGTAAAAGACTTTGCCTACTTTCCGCTTAATAGATGGTAGGGTGTCCGCTTAATTCAAGTTGAACTGTTAGATTCAGAGTTTTTAGAGAAATAAGTGAGCTTTGCTTTTAGGTCCATGGCACCAGTTAGGGCCGCTGATAGTAGAATCAATTGAATCAGTCAGTCCAGCACTAACAGAACGCAATAGGCGACTCCAAACCATACTAGGACTAGTCAGATCGTATTTTAAGTCAGAGCCACACCGTAGTTTGAGTGTGAAAATACAACTGATGTTTTCTTCTTACCATGTTATCAAAACAGCGAACAGTTATGAGTTGCTTGAACAGCTTAATAAGCCATTCAGCCTGAAGTATAACCGTATTGCCGTGTTTGACAATCACGCCGAGGTCATGATAGAAATTCAACATAGTGGCAACCTCATCCTTGTCTTCAATGAAGCAATGTTTCTGGATAAAGGTCTGAAGTTGTTCCATGTTTAAATGGTACACTTTCTTGGCAACCAAAGCTTTGACAACCTTCTCGAAGTTGAACCATCTGAAAAGGAAAGTGGTTTATAAACTTTATAAGGCATAATAAGGTAAATGGGACGCAGAATAGCTGTAATTGAAATTACTTATATTTCTTAAACTCATTTTTTAATATATCAACAACGAAACAAGTGAAGGTATTCATCTTTTTACTTGAAAAAAAAATTCTACAAATGCGTTCTCCTTGAATTAAGACGAATTTGATAGGCCCTATCAAATGAAGCACCTCCACATTGACCGCACTCCACATGAATCTCGGCTACATGTCGTGCTTTATGGAAATTTCGATGTTTTTTTATATTATTATTTGTTGCACGCTTCCTTGTGTTTTACAAATCACTGACACGCAAAAGTAAAACATCGCGGTACCACACCATCTTTTTTTAGGCATTAACTATTGATTTATGCCGCACTTCAGAAAGCATCAAACTGCGACGGTTAAGAAACGCTCGAATATTAAAATTTTCCAGGAAGGATATCATTTGATGGTCCTACAAGAAAATTACATTTAATACTCTGTACAGACTGATTCTAGGCTACAATGCTTTATGAAATTGACTGGACTTTAATTTTAGATTTATTTGATTATTTTGTTTGCTCTTTACGTGGAAGAGGCGGAGGGGAAGGCTCGTCCCAAATATTAAGGACTACAATGGACCAAGTAAAAAAACCTTGTAATGTAGTGTAGTTGTGTGAACTCGGGGGGAGTCAAGTTTCAGGAAATACGCTTTAAATCCCACCTGCCCTCCATACAAAAATGACCAGTCCCTTACTATTAACTATCTCATGTAACAGACATTTACGGTAACTTCGTTTTAGTTTATTTAGGTCCCAGTTACGCCAACACATGATAGGTATTAGCGTTATCTGGGAGATCATAATTCAACAACAACCCTCATTAGGGACTGCAGCCATCTCCTCCTCATGTACGACAATGAGACCCTCAGTTTTGATGCGAGTTTACTTCTGCGTCTAACCACTTAAACATCTGTTATCAGAGTTCTATCACTTTCCCTCAATATATCGTTAAACATTAGAGTTACAATAACCTTTTTTCAGAATTCTCCGCCAAAAACTCACCGAATTGGTATCTCCTCTCCCAAATATGGTTCTTGTTTCAAAACTTCAATCATGCGTTTCTGGAGCGCACTAACTCCCCTATCAGACGATCCTTGAGTATTGTCAACCGAGAAGATAGGACGGATTACGTTTTGACTGTTTTCAAATATTTCGCTCTTAATCCGCGACTTGATCTTGTCGATGTCTTCTTGATGTTGTTTTAAATCATCCGCATGTGTTCCTACAATGAACACTGGAGGGCGACAGTGAGACTGATCTTTCACAGCCTTTTCTGATTCTGATGAACAAATGCTGCTGACTGAAACCAGCCAAGACAACAAATTTTCCACATTCGTTTCCTTATTTGGGTTACCGAGAGGAATTTTCCGATCTCCCTGTTTAAAACAAGGTTGAGCTAGGTCGTTTAATCCTTTGCTGAGATCGTAAACCAACATGTAAACTGCTCGTGGCGATAAAAAAACCGGGTAAGACGCATAGTACAGCTGTTGACCAGCAAAGTCCCATAGATCAAGGATCATGTGATGTTCAACTGCTGTTGCATCAGTCTGAAGGTTTAGACCTTTCAAAATTTGATCAAGATAATCCGTAAATTCTTCTGGGGGCAAAGTAGCGTCAATGTTTAATTCAACGGCTGGGGCTTCTGTTTTTGTCTCTTTTCTGGCATTCCTGGATGTGTCCTAAATTGATTAAAGTGTTTAAATTGGTTAACATGTACCTTTTGGGCAATTATGACAAAATATGTACAAGGGGGCGTTTTGCAAGCGATGGTCCTTTCATTCAGCTTGTCCATCTCAGAACAAAAGACCGATATTCTGTATTATCGTATGTGTATATTGATACACGAGATATTTGAACATAATATCTGTTAGTACCAACTGTACTGCAACTGTGTTCCCAAGTGAATCTTTCCCTGATAAAAGCAGTCTTTCCAGTTTAAGAGCAGTCTTTCCAGTTTTTAATCATGTTTATAATTTCAAGACACGTTCGAGAGATCGCACCAGATGGACAACTGGAAATAAGCAAATCGCGAGGTACCCTTGGGAAGGTAATAATGACAGACGAAGAGCTATGTGAAGGTTACACACTGTAATTCATTATACTACTCATTACAGTATATACGCAGGGAATATAAAGCTGTGAATAGGTGAAAAATAGCCACTGGGGGTGGAGCACTGACCTGTAATGTTAATAGATAAGCACAAGATCCTCTCTTAATAGACATTAATTTGAGAAAAAGGTTAGCTCCTATTTATAGTCACCGAACTTTCCATAATAACACGTCAAAATTTAAAGTCAAGTGTTAGTTAAGAAGTTAGCGAGTTGCTTTTAAGACACTCGCTTTGTAAATACACCCGGGTACATATTTGTACTTGCAAAAAAACGACGTTTATTGTACAGCAGACTATACCGAATGAAATTCATCTACTTGGAGTTAGCCAGAAAAAAATAACACTGTCAACCAAAATCTTTAAAGTACACTATACGTACGCTCATTAAGTTTTTGCTTTAGAGAAAAGCCACATTCCGTCTGATACCACTTTATTTTTCTCCTTCTTTTACTCCAAGGTGAAAGA
Organism: Porites divaricata; assembly: GCA_038088405.1. Classification (NCBI taxonomy): domain Eukaryota; kingdom Metazoa; phylum Cnidaria; class Anthozoa; order Scleractinia; family Poritidae; genus Porites; species Porites divaricata. The sequence goes on along the minus strand of JBBMOI010000006.1, from coordinate 26,090,607 downwards.
AAGTTTTCTAGAAATAGGTTTTTAAGAGACGAATGACAATCTTTACAACTCCCACTGTCCTTTCGCCTTATTAGTGAACTTACGCAACAGGACGGGAGAGGAAAGAAGACGGCAAACCTTGTGTGACAAGCGTGACGATAATTTTTTTTGAAAAAACTTTTCACCAAACTTCACTTTCTTTTAAACACATCTTTTTGTAAAAGACCAGAAAACATTGATGTCAGTGAAGATCACTACAAAACACGCAAGTTACAGCCTTGTCACGTTCGTCACGCACAAGCGTTTTGCCGTCCTCTTCTTCCTGCCGTCCTGTTGCGTAAACTCACTAATGTCATGGGACAGTGAGGACGCCTTGGTACATAAAGCCTAATCTGCACTGATCAATGAAGAGGAGAGAGACTGTCCTACTGAATACCTCTTTTCGAAAAAATATCACAAAAAAGTGAAAGAAAAACAGGAAACTGGATCTGCAACAACGCTAAATATTTCTTTTACATTCCAGTTAGCTAACGACGTACTGTAGTGATCATATTTTCCGTCATCTTCTGATAAAGGCTAAGCCAAATCTAAAATTGAAACCCGGGCTGGTGTGTGTAAAAACTTCACTTTCTTGAATTCTTTTGACAGAAGTTCATAACGAATTAAGGTTTAGAGTATTTAAGGTTAAAACCAGAGAAACGTTGTCACATTTACCTGATTCATTTGAGAGTTAACCACTGGCGGTTTTGACAATCGAGGTTCTCCAAGAGAGCTAAGACCAGACTACAAGTTTTGATACAAATAAATACATTAGTCGTTTCAGGTTGACAGCAGAGAATCACCATTTAAACTTAACAGATTACTGGCAAATTGCTTTTTCACATACACGTATCAGTACAGTGTTGTGGTTCAATTTTATCCTTGGTTTAAATTTTATTTTCCTTTGTCTTTTTTGGGTATGGTAATGTACGATAATGAGTTTAAAACAAAGTTTAAACCAAGGATAAAATTGAACGTGTCTGATGATTTGCTATTCTAGTCCACAGCAGGTTATTTGCACTTGGATGAAGATAACAAAGCAACAGAATTTTTCAGCCTGTGTAGCAGGCGGGATTGTTTTGCCCGGGCTACTTTCTTGCTGCCACGAAGAAGCTCGTGGGAGAAGCCTCGAGGGAAAATCCCAACCCTCAAGCGACTTCGTCGCCAAAAACTACAACACTCGACCGCTACGTAGACCAGTGAAATTTTTATCGTGTATTCTGTTAAGGTATGAAGAATTTCTTTTGTTGTTGCTTATTTATTTATTTATTTTTGTACCTTCCTTGTTTCATTTGTTTGTATTTTAATTTAGGTTTTTTTTTTCGGTCACTAACCTGACCCATTTTTGTCTGTTTGTTTGTATCTTCATCAGGATCATCCAGCTTTGAGTATTTTGCTTTTTGTTTTTTTCCTTCTTTCTCGTAGTCGTCGTCGCCGTCCTCTTCATCATCTTCTTCTTTGTCTTTACCTCGTTCCTGTATTTCTTTAGCCACCATTTTTGCAAGATCGAAGGCAAATTGAGACACACTTAGCTTTTTATCGGTGCGTTTCCAGTTCTGTACTTGATCGACGTCGACTTCGAATTTTGATGGATCGACTTCAATTCCATCAGTGCTGTCTTCCTCAGGGTCAAATGGTAGACCTAAGAACGATTTTTTTAAGCTTGTCTTGCCTGCTCGATCTTGACCGATCAGCATGATTCGAGCACGGTACACTTTCACCTTTCCAGTTTTCAAGGCATTTCGATACGCAAGCTTTGCTTCTGGTCCTTGTGCTTTGATCTCTCTGGGAACTAAATACAGAAAACATTTGATGCAGTTCTTAGTCCAACAGATACAGATTTCCACTTTTCTTACCATCTTTTTATTGTTTGCTGTTGCGACCATTGCTTGAAAAGGTTGGGGGAAAACCCAAAAGAAAGGAAGATAATTCTATAGGGACAAATGCTGTTTTAGCAGATGTTTTTCTTGACATTCGTTTAGATCCAATATCCAATTTTCCCACATTAAGGTATCCGCCCAAAAAATCCCTCAAAAGAGTTGAACCAGGTCTTAGAGACGGCCGATTAGAAACGCAAACGTTATTGGGTGGAGGTGGGGGGGGGGGGGGGGTGGGGTGGGGGAGGGGGTGGATTGGGCGAAGTAAAAAAAGATATTTCGCGAATTAGCCGCCTTGAAAAGAATTCCTGCATTGACCTACAAGTCTTTACCTTCCGCCCCAATTTCAGAATGGGATGCAAAACGTGTAAGGTGAACAAAACTGATTTCTTCTTTCCTGGCCTCATCTGTACAGAGCGGATTTTCTTCAAAACAACAATTTAAAACGAACAATTTTTGGAGGACGCTATACTGAGAAGCAGTTCGCTCTCCAGTACTGCGTGGTGTCTACTAGCACCTTATGTCTATCGCTACCCACAGGGCCTCAGTACTGCAGCCTATTTTCCTGCCTCTGAGAGTTTATAAGGAAGGAAATAACAACAACTATCTGTTTGTCGTTTTCAAATCTATTTTCCCTTAAAAAAGCCATATTTCAAAGAAATATGTTGTTCGCCATTTGCACATCTCCCATAATACAACTTGTTTGCCCCAAAAATATTACATGAGCATTGTCTTCAGAGAAAGAAAGAAGAAAGAAAGTTATGCAAAATTTTATGGGGCAAACAGGGCTTATTATGGGTAACCTGAGATCATGCCCAATTTTTGCAGCTTCCATACATTCTCTCTTACGTGGTCGAGCTTCGCCTTTCCGCTCGCAGGCCAAAATGTTATTTACCAAGCGAAACGAGAATAGAGGAATAGAGCCTGATGCCAGGTTAAATTATGGGAGATGTGCAAATCGCAAATGAACGCAGTTCTTTTTAATCTCAGAGCTCCCTCTAGAATGTGGGAAATTTTATTTCCGAGGATCTGTTTTTAAAGGGGTCTCATTGGAAGCCTCCACTTATCGGGAAATAAAGTTGCTGAAATTGTCGTGTCTTGTAATTTTAATTGACCACTCCAGAAAATACCATAACATACCATAATGCTCTTTGTTTGTCACCCCCAAATTTTTACATAAGCATTGTTACTCAATTACAAGACATCACAAGTATCTGAATGAAAAAAAATGAAATGACATGTACATGTATATGTCCAAACAAAATTCGTGCCAAGGATTTCACCAAAAAAAGAAAACTAAATACAGTTACTTGACCTTACTTGGCCGAAACAAAATTTGCGCAATAAAAATCCCCAACCCCCAATTACTTTTCTAATGATCCATCTCTTGCTAAAATTTAAGCCAAAGACAAAGACTAGAAAATATCAACTTAAACACAGCTATATCATGACCTTTATCTTAAGTGTTTTGCGAATATTGAATATGACGTATGATGTTTTTGGAAAAAGATACAAGCCCATACATTTTTCATACATAACATTTTTGCATGATACAAAAACATCTTTGAAACGAAAACTAAAATCCAAATGATTTGTGTCTTGCCTCACTGCTTTCTCGCTTTCCATGTTGCTAGTTTACAATCTCTTCAAAAAGAATCACGGCTCTTTTTTCCGGCGCAAGCAGAATATTCTTATTTTTCCGCTGATGTTAGGCTGAATAATATTCTTGTTAATGTCATTATGAAAAGTTCACTTTTTATTCATCAGTTTCTTATAATAAAACAATAATTATATGATAAGCAGTAACTACGAAGACGGAGACGCTACCCAAGTTTAAGGTGATGTTTCTGTTGTATGTTTGTTAGGATTGCGGAAGGGATTTAAGTGAACGTTAAGACTTTAACGTACCTTTATCTCTCCGCCGCACTTTGTGCCTTTCAGGGTTCTTTCTCTTTCGTGAAGACTCTTCAACGACTAGTTACAAAAAAACAACGGATGATTTAATTTTGTGTTCACAAGTTTTTAAAAATATAACAATTACTATTTGATTAACAGTAACTGCTAGGAAACAGACATGTACTCAAGCGTGAGGTGATATGTAAGGGCTGCGCAGTGATGAGAGGGGCTCTAAGGTGGTTTCCGTAAGGGTAAGAATATTCGCGGATTACTGACGGGTGCGTGACTGAAGCTGTAATAGATCACTAATAAACGAATCACCTGGACTTGCACTTTGTGGCTGCGGTGCTAGCAGCGGGTCTCTCGTGCTGTTTCCGTACGGGTAAAAATATCCGGGGCTTACTGGCGGGTGTATGACAGAAGACATTGGACCACTAAGATGCGGATCACCTTGACTTGCACTTTGCGGTAGCGATGCCTGCGGTGGGGCTCTCATGCGGTTTCCGTAGGGGTAAGAATATCCGGGGATTACTGGCGGGTGCGTAACTGAAGACGTAACAGGATCACTAAATTGAAGATGCGGATAACTTGGACTTGCACTTTGCGAATGAAATCCATACTGCGGGAATCTCAGCGTTTCATCAGGGAAGAGACTTTCTAAATTAACTGTCGACTGGGTATGGGTTGATACGCCAGGACCAATGAGATATGGATCGTCTGACATCGTAAGTTGCGGTTGCAATCCATGAAGACGCATTCCTTGCATTCCATGTGGGGGAAGAAATCCCGAGATTTCTTCAGGGTAAGTGACTCCGGAACCCTCGAGATTTAAATCACCCGGCATTGTATTTTGAGGCTGAACTCTCTGTTGTGGTGGATCCTGCATTCCACGCAGGGGAAGATATCCAGGGTGAACCGGAGTAAGACCATCTGTAGAAATGCCAGAACTGCGGGGATATGGGTACCCTGGAAATGTACTTCGCGGTTGCCATGACTGCGATGGTGACTCCAGCACTCTGTGACGGAGGGGATGTTCACTGAAGGATGCCAGGCTGTGGCCGGAGAAAGGAGACGTACGAATGGGAGCTCCTAGAGAAAAAAAAATTAAGATCGCGCGAGTTAACACAAAGGTACAGTGTAAACGACTGGTTTCACACTCGTGTTCTTTGAGTAGATTTCTCCTTTTCTAGCATTATACGCCTTCTTGGGTTAATATTGTACAAATAATATTAGAAATTTACCTTTAGCACATTTAAATTTAGCAACGCCCACTTGAGTAAAGTAAACACGAGAAAATGTCCAGTTTAGAGATATTAGAAGACATACTGAAGGGGAAAGGGTCTTCAGCACTACCTGTTTAAAAGGTAAATAGTGCTATTCACTGGGTATCTCACCATCTAAGGCATAAAGGTATCGGATTCTAAAAATACTTATACTCTGGTTAGTGATTTTTCTGGTGGATAGCGCTATCCATCTATTAAAAACGTCGGGGCCTGTGTCTGTGTATATATGTATTTAGTAGAATCCAACTATAGTGGTCCATTATCAATGCTGCGTTCTGATTGGTTGAGTTACTACTAGGCTATATGTTGTAGCGCACCAGTAGCGAAAAGCGCCGGCTTTTTGGCGGCAAAAAAGAATTAAAGTCCTTCTCTAAGTAGCTAAAAATTTTTTATTCTCGACATTTTTGACCAACTAGTTGGACTTTACTAAAACAATTATTCCTGTCGCCCTTATGGCCTCTAAGTCAATAGCCCATTCGGCCTTCGGCCTCATGGACTATTGACTGTACTTGATTCAGAGCCCATTCGGGCTCGAGGAATAATTGTTAAATATCTGTGTGTACGAGCGACAGGACCGTTTAATACAAGCTGCAACACTACGTAAAATCTTTTGCAAGGTCTTATTGGTGCTCAAGTCAGTCACGGCCGGCGTTACTAGCCTATTAAATTGCAGAATTTTGTTTTAGTTGTAAAACGCATGGAAACCTTACCAAAATGGAGAGGAACTGGAACTGGTCCTGCGGTTCCAGGATCGTTTGACGGCACGTCCTGAGTACTGCCGCGAGTGTCCCTCTGAAAAAGGGACCAAAGACAGTATACTCAATAACAGTACGGAACAAAGCGAACGTGTAAAAGTGTATGATCTGGGAAATAATCAGCTGACCCTTTCTGTCAAAACTCAACTCTCTTTAACTGACGTATACCAACTCCAATTGTCCGTCTTACTAGCACATAGAGTTTAGTTACAATAGAATGATTGGAAAACTGCAGAGAAGAGACCAGCACCCTGTGTCCGTCTTACCGGCAGAGTTTTAAGCCTAATAAAGAGGTTGGCACAGGGTTGTACGTCGAGTTTTAACACGTTTATAACCCAGCAAAATTGAATAACTCTCCTTTTAACACGTTTTTTTGTTACTGAGAAGGCGCCTGATCCATGAAATCTCTCTCGGCAAATATAAATCCTAGCAAACGATTAGTAACAATTTGGTGAATACAACCTCATTACCTTATTAACAGACAAACAACCCACCTTGGGTTCGTCCTGCGTGACTGTAGACAGGTCAGAACCTCTGAAAAGATACGAATTATAACCCGAGGATCCTCCAGGTGTTAAGATGGTGGACGGGGCACTGTGGTGATCAGTGTGGATATCAGCGGAGGAGTGACGCTGTGGATACTGAACGTTATAAAGGGGGTTACCACTGTAGGTTGCAGCAGGTGTCAGACCGTGACTTGATCCATGCGCTGTAGGAAAGGACGGCGCTGCTAACATTGGATCAGCTAAAAGAAGAAATAAGGATCCCACGTCACATGATGTATAAAGAAAACCATCAATTTCAGACTGATAGACTTCTAAAACATTTATCCTTTCTTAATGTTATGCCCCCTCGTTTTAATACTAAGTTTTAATAATTAGTGCAAACATAGCTCACTTTAGGTAACACCAGAAAATATCTACATCGGAACAAGATCTTTTCCTTTTAAACTTCCTCAGTGACTGTTCTAACTATTAACATGCTTTTCGTTCCTGTACATGGCAGCAAGGCCTGGTCTGTTAAATACTCATGCAGGGTAGTATTGCGTAGAGTACCTTTTTGGTCTATAAACAGACTAATGAATAAACAATCGTAGGAATCCGATTTCTCTCATGACAGGATGTAACAACAGCAACTTGTCGCACGTCTACACCGCAATTATTAATCAAAGGCTCCTAGGAGCGAGCTCATGGATGAATTGAGTTAGTGTAGAAAAGACAATTCAATAATCAAAGGAAAACACATAAATCTTTTTGAATGGTTCATTGTGTACGGACTTGCCAAAATACAGTGTGGCTCGAGGTATCCGATTGCATGTGCACCACCTGAATATTCTAGAAACTTGTTATCAGCGCAGCATTTCTACTTACAAAGCAAGGATCACTTTTAAAAGCAATTACGCTTCTTAGTTGTAAAATAATTTGCTTTCTCATGTGACTGTAAAGGATTAAGCTCAAAGCAGTACGTGCTCTAGCCAAGTATAAATTTAAACGCAATCGAAGTATCCGATTGCCTTTCTTCACCTGAATGTTCTAGAGACTTGTTTATACCAGCGCAGCATTTCTTGTGGACATTACATTAATAGCAGTGCCAAATGGAATCACCCGACAAACAAAAGCTGCAAAAGCCTACTTTAAGGCAAAGATCACCTAAGAATTCAAGCAAAATAGCGTAACGCTTGTTGGTTCTAAAACCTGTGCTTCTAGTTGACACAACATTAATTCATTCCCTGTTTGCAAACGAAGACATATGGTCGAATGGATTCGTCCAAATAACTGAATAAACCACAATAGATACTCCTCAACGTCGCTTTAACAATACGAGGAACGTTTTTTGCAGAGATTAAAAGGCTGTTTGGCTTATTCGCGTTTCGCTGAACGAAATCCCATCGTGAGGCTGCAATAGCTCTTTCACACTCCTGTTGATCGCATCTTCTCCATATCAAGTATAATATTGGGAACAAATGTGCACAATTCGTCCAAATATACAACAATGATCCACGCTCAATTATTTCAATGTCCTTTTAACCATTCTACGTCCATTTCTTGCGGATGATATCAAACAAAACCCATCTCTATAATTGATGTGTCGGGAAAAAAAATTCGCCTTACTAGTACCCTCTAGAATATTCCAAACATATGCGTAAAAGGCACTTGGAACAAATGCAATACTAAGTAGGGGAGGTAAGAGTAAAGTGTTTAATCTGACTTTAATGAATAAATTAATGAAAATCGAGTGAGTGAGTGAGTGAGTGATCGAGTGCGATCCGAGTGCCTCCTAAAGCCCATGGCATGACTACGTCATCCATGAGCTAAAAACAGACCATAACTGAAGATGGAGAACAACGCCTCCACTTAATCTGAAGATTGCACTTTCATAGCAATCCCACAACAAAGTTGTCAAAGTACGTTGGAAGACTGTTTACTAAAGACCTAGCGTGATTCAGACTCAGCATCTGGTCTCTTCGCAAAACTGACAATGTTACCTTTTCAGGAAGGACCTAGTTATACATAGCAAAGCACATAACAAAAATTACCGTTCGTTGCCAAACTGACCACATCGAAATTTTTCTTATACCATTACAATATTTAAAAACTCTAGCCATGCTAATACAAACAACAGACATATTTTTACCACAAAAGCTTACCTGCCATCTTTAAAGCCTCTGCACTTTCCATTTCATTCAGTTTGTCTTTGATATTGTCCTCCACCTTCCTCCACTGCTTGAGAAGTTCTCTGAAATGTTCCTGACTTAGGACGTCCATTTCCTGACGCCTCATTTGCTCGATGACATCTTCATAATCAGCTCCTCCCAATCGTACCAGAGTATCATGGATCTGCCGCCAGTAGTTACTGAAGACAGCATCACTAACAAAACCTTCTCCAGTATGACTAGACACGGCGTTGAAGAAATATTTCAGACGCGCAATGTCAGACTCTCGGCTTAGGTCTTCGGGAAGAGGAGGAGCATCCCAACCAGCGGGTGGAGGACTCAGATCACAGATTGTTCTTAGAAGAACCATTAGCAAGGGGATGTCGAAGCCTGCCGACGAAACTTCGGAGGGTGTGGTAGGATACAGTTTACTCCACTGGACTGAGTTTAGTATCCCTTCCTTTCGACGTGACTGAAGTTTAGAGTGTGCAGGGTTCCGTTTCAGAATGCGCTGGAGACTTTGTGGTGGAATTATTCTGTCAAACGTTTCTCTGAGGGCTTTTGAACCCAGGCTGATAAGAAGACGACACAACCGGGAATAATTTGATCTCCCCTTGAAGGAGGTATACTGAGTTGAATCAAGATCTAAAAGAAGAATCAAACAAAATCATTATTTGTTTACTAGATCTACTAAAGGAAAATCGTTTACGATACACTGCGTGTGTTAAAATCTAAGTACAATGTTAGACATCATTCGCTTAAAACCCTATTCTCATCACAAACCAAGCGTTGCTCCCAAGAGAATGTCTCCTTTGTCCACATTTTTTAAAGAACGACCGTAAATATGATCAATTTTGGAAGGGGCCGTTTTGCAGAAGACAGTCGTGGGATTTCCATGAAGTAACAAAACAACAGAACAGGTAAGGTCTATTATTTTCGGGCTGTGTCCTCTTTCCAACACCTGGAACGAAACAAGAGAAAGGAAAAGAGAAGACTGGTGCTGGGACGCAGCGAAGTTGAGCTTTATCTCGAGCTCTTACTTGTAGATCCGGAAGCCACGATATCGCTCATGGTCTTTCTGGCCTTTGCTCCAGATTGAAGGTTCTTCGTTATGTCCTCCTCATTGTTTCTCTTCTTCCTTTCAACCCGACACTCACCTTACAAACAAATAAGATACAAAAGGCAATCAGTGTCATATCCATAGACGCTGAAACGTACTACAGGAACGAACTGAGACAATTAACTTTGAAGGGTTAAAATTGTTTATCATATGTGCTTAGTTGTTCTCTCATGCATTCCTTACCGAGGGCAAGAAATAATCGCGTAACCGACCATGACTTAAATCACTGCGAAATTAAGTTATTACCGCTGTGAACGCTACCAAGTTTGCTCTAGATCCTCTTCTCAAAAGACAAGAAATGAGTTCTATGGCGGGATGGCTCTTATAGGCTTTAAAAGGTGACTCCGGTATTGGACCGTAACCGACCATCAAAAACAGAATCTGAAGAGAAATCGTCGAAGCTGTTTATTCCGATCAAAATGGGTTACCTGCATGTTTCTCTGTCGTGCCTCGTGTAGCCTGAGAAGCCAGGTGACAAGATACAACGGTTCCACCTATTGTTTCGGGGAAGCTCTGGACATTTGAAAAATCAACTGCAGAAAAAAGGACAAGATTGCTGTCTTTTAGGAATGTATGAAAGAGTAAAAACGCTCAGGTTTCTTGTTTTCTGGATTGAAAGCTGAATATTTCAGCTTCAATATGAAGGTTTTGGCGAGTTGAAAGCTTACGAAACTGTCGCAGAAGACACCGTTCTGTTCAGGTGAATAAACTTTTCATGGCTAATATTTACGCTGTTTACTGTCTTTTAGGAATGTATGAAAGAGTAAAAACGCTCAGGTTTCTTGTTTTCTGGATTGAAAGCTGAATATTTCAGCTTCAATATGAAGGTTTTGGCGAGTTGAAAGCTTACGAAACTGTCGCAGAAGACACCGTTCTGTTCAGGTAAATAAACTTTTCATGGCTAATATTTACGCTGTTTACTGTGCAGTAAAATTAGTGCTGCTCAGAAAAGGGTAGGTAATATGTGATATTTTCAAAGAAACTGTTTTATATTTAAAGTGAAGAAACTTAAAGAAGTCAGGTTCTCAGAAAGTTTATTAATTCTTCTTGAAATTCGATTTGTTTGGAGTTACGAAGGCCAGCAACATTCACTAAGTATTGATGTCAGGTGCCCAGTATCCAGACAGTGTTTCTTTGCTGTACAGAATCGATGAATTAGCTGTGTACATTACCCGGATAAGATTTATTTCATATCTATAACTATAGTTAAAGCTTAGGATATATGATATAGTCGTAAAATGTAATTATACTCAACTCCGTACGAAAATTTTCTTCACTCATTCAGAGGCGACTTGATTTCGTATGCACGGCTTGTTTCGCGTGACTGCAGTTTAAATATACAACCGAAAGCGTCGGAGTTGAAAGAAGGAAAAATTAGTGCTGGAAAAGCAGGCCGCTTATTGTGGGGACTGAGCATGAAGAAATCAACACTGCAGGTCAGACTAAATAGAGTGACCTTTGACCGTCGGATTGAGGTCCCTTCCCCAAGCTTCTTTTTTTAAATAAAAAATGAAGAAAAAATCTTCTCCATATCAAGTATAATATTGGGAACAAATGTGCACAATTCGTCCAAATATACAACAATGATCCACGCTCAATTATTTCAATGTCCTTCTAACCATTCTACGTCCATTTCTTGCGGATGATATCAAACAAAACCCATCTCTATAATTGATGTGTCGGGAAAAAAAATTCGCCTTACTAGTACCCTCTAGAATATTCCAAACATATGCGTAAAAGGCACTTGGAACAAATGCAATACTAAGTAGGGGAGGTAAGAGTAAAGTGTTTAATCTGACTTTAATGAATAAATTAATGAAAATCGAGTGAGTGAGTGAGTGAGTGATCGAGTGCGATCCGAGTGCCTCCTAAAGCCCATGGCATGACTACGTCATCCATGAGCTAAAAACAGACCATAACTGAAGATGGAGAACAACGCCTCCACTTAATCTGAAGATTGCACTTTCATAGCAATCCCACAACAAAGTTGTCAAAGTACGTTGGAAGACTGTTTACTAAAGACCTAGCGTGATTCAGACTCAGCATCTGGTCTCTTCGCAAAACTGACAATGTTACCTTTTCAGGAAGGACCTAGTTATACATAGCAAAGCACATAACAAAAATTACCGTTCGTTGCCAAACTGACCACATCGAAATTTTTCTTATACCATTACAATATTTAAAAACTCTAGCCATGCTAATACAAACAACAGACATATTTTTACCACAAAAGCTTACCTGCCATCTTTAAAGCCTCTGCACTTTCCATTTCATTCAGTTTGTCTTTGATATTGTCCTCCACCTTCCTCCACTGCTTGAGAAGTTCTCTGAAATGTTCCTGACTTAGGACGTCCATTTCCTGACGCCTCATTTGCTCGATGACATCTTCATAATCAGCTCCTCCCAATCGTACCAGAGTATCATGGATCTGCCGCCAGTAGTTACTGAAGACAGCATCACTAACAAAACCTTCTCCAGTATGACTAGACACGGCGTTGAAGAAATATTTCAGACGCGCAATGTCAGACTCTCGGCTTAGGTCTTCGGGAAGAGGAGGAGCATCCCAACCAGCGGGTGGAGGACTCAGATCACAGATTGTTCTTAGAAGAACCATTAGCAAGGGGATGTCGAAGCCTGCCGACGAAACTTCGGAGGGTGTGGTAGGATACAGTTTACTCCACTGGACTGAGTTTAGTATCCCTTCCTTTCGACGTGACTGAAGTTTAGAGTGTGCAGGGTTCCGTTTCAGAATGCGCTGGAGACTTTGTGGTGGAATTATTCTGTCAAACGTTTCTCTGAGGGCTTTTGAACCCAGGCTGATAAGAAGACGACACAACCGGGAATAATTTGATCTCCCCTTGAAGGAGGTATACTGAGTTGAATCAAGATCTAAAAGAAGAATCAAACAAAATCATTATTTGTTTACTAGATCTACTAAAGGAAAATCGTTTACGATACACTGCGTGTGTTAAAATCTAAGTACAATGTTAGACATCATTCGCTTAAAACCCTATTCTCATCACAAACCAAGCGTTGCTCCCAAGAGAATGTCTCCTTTGTCCACATTTTTTAAAGAACGACCGTAAATATGATCAATTTTGGAAGGGGCCGTTTTGCAGAAGACAGTCGTGGGATTTCCATGAAGTAACAAAACAACAGAACAGGTAAGGTCTATTATTTTCGGGCTGTGTCCTCTTTCCAACACCTGGAACAAAACAAGAGAAAGGAAAAGAGAAGACTGGTGCTGGGACGCAGCGAAGTTGAGCTTTATCTCGAGCTCTTACTTGTAGATCCGGAAGCCACGATATCGCTCATGGTCTTTCTGGCCTTTGCTCCAGATTGAAGGTTCTTCGTTATGTCCTCCTCATTGTTTCTCTTCTTCCTTTCAACCCGACACTCACCTTACAAACAAATAAGATACAAAAGGCAATCAGTGTCATATCCATAGACGCTGAAACGTACTACAGGAACGAACTGAGACAATTAACTTTGAAGGGTTAAAATTGTTTATCATATGTGCTTAGTTGTTCTCTCATGCATTCCTTACCGAGGGCAAGAAATAATCGCGTAACCGACCATGACTTAAATCACTGCGAAATTAAGTTATTACCGCTGTGAACGCTACCAAGTTTGCTCTAGATCCTCTTCTCAAAAGACAAGAAATGAGTTCTATGGCGGGATGGCTCTTATAGGCTTTAAAAGGTGACTCCGGTATTGGACCGTAACCGACCATCAAAAACAGAATCTGAAGAGAAATCGTCGAAGCTGTTTATTCCGATCAAAATGGGTTACCTGCATGTTTCTCTGTCGTGCCTCGTGTAGCCTGAGAAGCCAGGTGACAAGATACAACGGTTCCACCTATTGTTTCGGGGAAGCTCTGGACATTTGAAAAATCAACTGCAGAAAAAAGGACAAGATTGCTGTCTTTTAGGAATGTATGAAAGAGTAAAAACGCTCAGGTTTCTTGTTTTCTGGATTGAAAGCTGAATATTTCAGCTTCAATATGAAGGTTTTGGCGAGTTGAAAGCTTACGAAACTGTCGCAGAAGACACCGTTCTGTTCAGGTGAATAAACTTTTCATGGCTAATATTTACGCTGTTTACTGTCTTTTAGGAATGTATGAAAGAGTAAAAACGCTCAGGTTTCTTGTTTTCTGGATTGAAAGCTGAATATTTCAGCTTCAATATGAAGGTTTTGGCGAGTTGAAAGCTTACGAAACTGTCGCAGAAGACACCGTTCTGTTCAGGTAAATAAACTTTTCATGGCTAATATTTACGCTGTTTACTGTGCAGTAAAATTAGTGCTGCTCAGAAAAGGGTAGGTAATATGTGATATTTTCAAAGAAACTGTTTTATATTTAAAGTGAAGAAACTTAAAGAAGTCAGGTTCTCAGAAAGTTTATTAATTCTTCTTGAAATTCGATTTGTTTGGAGTTACGAAGGCCAGCAACATTCACTAAGTATTGATGTCAGGTGCCCAGTATCCAGACAGTGTTTCTTTGCTGTACAGAATCGATGAATTAGCTGTGTACATTACCCGGATAAGATTTATTTCATATCTATAACTATAGTTAAAGCTTAGGATATATGATATAGTCGTAAAATGTAATTATACTCAACTCCGTACGAAAATTTTCTTCACTCATTCAGAGGCGACTTGATTTCGTATGCACGGCTTGTTTCGCGTGACTGCAGTTTAAATATACAACCGAAAGCGTCGGAGTTGAAAGAAGGAAAAATTAGTGCTGGAAAAGCAGGCCGCTTATTGTGGGGACTGAGCATGAAGAAATCAACACTGCAGGTCAGACTAAATAGAGTGACCTTTGACCGTCGGATTGAGGTCCCTTCCCCAAGCTTCTTTTTTTAAATAAAAAATGAAGAAAAAAAGTCGTTTACAGATTGGCTAAATGGCATGCAAACCGCGGCTTCGACATGTCCACGGATGCCTTCTTAAATCAGTGATAAAGTTCCTAGACAAGGAAGTAAGAATTATACCATTTAACAGCCGCTCGCTTTCCCCACCATACCCCAGTCATTTGTTATGTTTTATTTCACGATGCTAGGTTATATTTTTGGAATCGATTGCCAGACTACTTTGCAAGTGCAAGAGAAGCTTATAAGTAGCTTGCCCGTCGAAATTTATGTACAATTACGTTGTTATTGTTGTGTCCAGATACTGGGCCAGCTGTCCGGATACTGAGCAACATAGGAGCTCTGCAAAAATGTTAATTTCGCAATGGAAACAAAGGCAAAAAAGTTAAACTTCGTCATATTAAGGACTAAATATATTTTCTCTGGCCCAAATTTCAGAGCTCTTCCGATTAACAAAGGAAAGTTATTGCAATGTTAAACTGAAGTGTCCGATTACTGGACAACATACTGTAGCCGGAAACTTTGGTTGTATATAACACCATTTACAAGAAACAGCCTTCAGTTTGTTTCTTTTCATCCTAGACAGCGTTTTAAGAAATCCAAATAAATTTTTTAGAGTGGACAGCCCGACCTACACATCAAAAACTGTTGATTTAAAGGAGGGGTTAAATTAAAGAAAACTAAAATTTCCTGCCATTATAATTATCAGCAGGCGTGGTCATAGTGCGTAAATTAAAATACAATAAAAAAATGCAACTGACAGTCATACCGTTGGTCCAGCTTATCATCTTGTGAAGAAGATCTTTTATCTGTTTTGCCCAGTTGTATTTCTTGTCGTACGAATCGCGCAAAGTTTCCACTTCCTCAAGTCGACTTTTTCTGTCCTTGGCCCATATTTTCGAGATGGCTGCAGTCCAATCAGTGGGGTCCTCTGAATTTACTACAAAGGATGAACCAAATGGTACACTGCACAGTGCTTCTCCAAACCCCGAGTTGTGACTGACAAGCACAGGGAGACCAGCTGACAGGGCCTCAAGTCCTGCCAACCCAAAGCCTTCTGTTCTTGAAGGCATGACTACAAGATCCACTTCTTGAAACAAGCGCCTTAAACTCTCTCGGTCCTCAATAAACCCTCTTACTCTCAAGCGATTTGCAGGAACACCACATCCGGTTAACCTCTTCGCTATTTCTTCGTGTTTTCCATCTGGGGCGCTAACAAACACAAGGCGAGTATCTTGTAATGCAGCGACCGCTTTTCCAGCGATGTCAAATCCCTTTAGTTCGAAATCCTCTGCGTCCCCACGACCAAACACCAAGACACTCCGTTGTTTTCCTTCTTCAATGTCCTGAATCACGCAGACAAATTCTTCAAAAACTCCAGGAGTAAAGTCTACCACCCTTTTGAATTCTTTTTGGCAACCGCGAAGATACGAGCGAAAGGCCTCACTCAACTTGGGTCCAACTCCTACAACGAGGTCCGCCATTTCACACAACTCTACCTCTGTTTTATGCTTCTCTTCACCCTTGGAAATTGGGTTGGAATAGTTCTTAAACATTCCCAGTTCTTCTGGGTCTGTGTGCACGACTTGGATCCATTTGCAGTTCTTACGTTCTTTAATGATTTGTGCTTGTTTGCCAAGTTTAACTCCATGACCAACGATTACATCTATTTGTAAATTTTCTGGTGGAAAGAGAAGCCAGTCTAGATCTTCTAAGCCAGGCCGGCGAGTTGCCTCAACAATCTTTACGTTGTGTTCGAGGGCTAATTTTTTCTCCTCTTCACTACATTTTGGAAGGAAGAAAGTAATTTCCGCTTCAGGGCATTTGGCTAACTGAATGGATAATTCTCTGTTTATGGTGGACAGCCCTCCTTTGCTCGATCCCCATTCAGAGGCCAAAATGGTGACTTGCACTTGGCGGGATCTTTGCGGGAAAGATGCCATTTCCAAGCATAATCAGCATCAAACAACTGGGAGATAGAAAATAAAATATTGCAAATGATTCAACAAATTTATTGCTAGTAAGTGATCAAATGGTGACTCTGTATAACAGATGGTACGACGTCCAGCTGTGATTTGACTTTCCATGTCCAGGATTGTAAGTTAATGAGATTTATGCCCCTTATGATGGACTTCACAAAGTGTCCCCTAACCTTAATCCTCGCCTAAGCGCAAGAACTAATAAGTAAACTAGAAATAATTGTCAAATATGAGGTACCTCAGTTCTGAGTTTTCTTCATTTTCCGCACAAAAAGTGATGACTTTTAATAGGGCCTGTTCATACAAAGGCGCTACAAACTACACAAAGGAAGTTAAATCAGCGAAGCATGGCGAAGTTATAAAAAGACAGATTCTGCAAAAGAAGCAAGCCAATAAAGGCGTTGGGTAAGAAAACATTAACAATGCATAGTTACACGAGGTAGCTGTGCAGGTAATTATGTTTGTTAGCTTAAAGTGCATGGTCTTTCATAAACAGAACGTAGTTAACAAAAGAAAGAAAAGAAACTTTGACTTAACAAAGAACATGTCCAATTCAGATTCTCCAGATTATTTTTGTAATATAAAGCCGAGAATACATCACTTGCACTGAGATGGAATTTCTGTAAATTCGTACCAATTTGTAAAATGATCATAACTTTTTGAGTTTATTTCTATTTCTATTTTCATAGTAAAGTCTTTGCAATAGTATACTCAGTATTAAATGGTCAAAAATGTTATAAGCTACAATGATATATTATGTGGGGCTAAGCTTTTTATATTAGCAAGTGGATGGATAGAGCTTATACAACTGTTTAAAAACAGTTTGTATAACATTTTAGAAAATGCATTTATGTAATCATTCCCACTCTTTCTATTATGGCCTCACAAAACAGCCGACATTTCGTGTCAACAGACACAAATGGTTTCCCTGCAAAATAACTTAATAATGTCAAACGAACATAGAAATCCCATACCAATGATGCATCACTACCCAGATCTTGGTAGTGTGTCTGATTGGCTGAAAGTTTGCTTGAACCAATCAGACGCACCACCCGGATCTGGGTATAGACACGTCATCAGTATGAAATATTTGCACTAGCTTCTCAGACATCATTTTGCAAGGGAACCAGTGGTGGCGTCACGTAATGTCGCCCGTTTTCTCAGGCTACCATTGGTTTCTAACTGTTCAGCATATTCTTCTTCAAACCTAAACTAAGTATATAGCAACTTTATGCGCAATCATTTGGTGCAATACAGTTTTGAACACTCAGTTAATAAGCAAAAACATTTCTTTGGTCTGAACTCTGCTGGATTTTGAAACTTACCCCCTTCCACTGTATAAATTGACAAAAGCTGTACCCTGCAAGAGCCTCAATTTATCTACAGCGGCAAGTTATGCAAACTATGTCCAGGACAACAAGAGGGCTGAATGCCACCCCATTATAGACATTACCAAATTATTACTTGAAACAGTTTGGACAACTTTGAAGATAAGATATGTCACCGCTGAGAAGTAAAAATTATGACTTTGAGGCATTTTTAAGCAAAAAAGGTAACTCCCGATATTTAAGGCAGAAGAGAGAGACTTTTGATAGATCTATGACAGAAGAAGGCCACAGTAAGTTAAGGCCAGCAGTAAAAGGAGATTTTCACTTTGATGTCTAAACCAAAGGGAACCCTACTGTCCATAGTAGTGACATAGGTGTCCTTAATTTTGTGGAATGTCTGTAGGGCAATAGTTGACTGTATGCGAGATTTTTTGTATATGAGAGAAAAATGTGCATAAAAAGGACCAACATTTTGTGAGAAGGAAGAAAGAAGGGGCAATAAATGCCTCTCTGTTGAGATGGTTCGTACCATTTGCATCTTAGCTGCAGTAATAGGCCCTTAATTTGCAGCTTCAATTCACGTGGTACAAAACTGCCATGTTGGGATGCAAAAGTCACACTCAGGGACAAAACAAACAAAGGAAATTACCATTTAAAATTAAGTATGCCTTTTGGTGGTGCGACTTTTGCATCCTACCCTGCTAGCAGAGGCTTTTCCCTTGTGTTTCTCAGCGTTGTACTGCCATTCTCTTCGCGGTTTTGGTTGCTCGCGTTTTGTTTTGGTTGTGAACCAGCCGAGGAAAAGACCTCTGCCGACAGCCGCTTGCGATTCCTGTTGAACATGCGCTGTAGATACCTCCAAGATCTAGGAGGTAATCACATGACTAAACCGGTTGTGGAACCGGTTTTATCAACTCACTCATCTTTTATGTACTAGTTTGCTGTGCAAAAGTGAGCCCGCTATATCAACATGGCAAGTGCGAGTCATTCCCGTGGGAAATTTGACTCATGAATACATGAGCAAACTCCGGCGGCGGCATCGTATTACCAACACGTGACAGAAATTCCATGGTAACCGCATTTTCATCTCGCGCATGTTCAACAGGAATCGCAAGCGGCTGTCGGCAGAGGTCTTTTCCTCGGCTGGTTCACAACCAAAACAAAACGCGAGCAACCAAAACTGCGAAGAGAATGGCAGTACAACGCTGAGAAACACAAGGGAAAAGCCTCTGCTAGCAGGGTATTTGCATCCCAACATGGTGGTTTTGTACCATGTGAATGGAAAGTTGCAAAGGGCCTATTGGTTTAGGATGCTTACTTGCTACATGATGTACACTTGCAGTAAATACTGGTAGATGCCAACAAGTCAAGTTTGATAGTTACAGGGACAATGGATCTTAAAACTAAATCAAGGAAGTAACTGTCTCAATAGCTTGTCGTTCTCCTTACAATAATTATTTGTATTCATTAAAATACATTGGACAACCCACCAGAGCTGTTCAGTATAAAAGAACAGCAAAAAACAATTGAAAAATTAGGTCCAAAACTCAACAAAAATAAAGTACATTAGGTTCAAGGCTGTGCTCCAAGAAAAATTGAAGGCACTCAGCCCTGCAGTGCTCTGAACCAGTGCAAGTCAGGGTGCCAGCATAGGATTTCTATGAAAAAACTAAGATTTTCTACTTGGCCAACAGCAAAGATTGGACCCTTAAGAGACGACCAGGCACTACTAGAGCACAGCCCAGTGATCAGCCAAGACTAGATGAAGACACATACTAAAAACTCATGCAAGTACATCAATTATACAGATGTAAGTAATTTTTTCCTCCTACACATGCAGACAGGCTGATCATTTTAAATACTGGCAGTCAAGAGATGTTGTTTTGTTTGTTATTAGTGTTTTGATAATAATTAAACATCTAAAAATTAAAGCCAGAGTCAAAATAGTAACAAACAGGGGCTTGACATTTATTAGTTTTTGATGATATACAGAACAACAAAGGATACATTGAGACTACTATTAATCTCTTATTATATACTTACATACTGAAAAGTGCGGTCATAAATGTTCATATGCATATGAGTTCTAGCCAATTAGAGGAGAACAGTGAACAATGACTGTTTTTCACACACGAAAAGAAGGATACGTCATCCAATCAGAATTGTAAATGATGTATTTTTAAGTGTAAGAAAAATTATACATCCAATCAAAAGCCATTTTTGCAATGGTGCATTAGTCTCACACCAAGTTTCCAGCCTTTTAAGGGTGCTTGCAGCCCCTAACTGCTGTGTGTGTGTTCCTTCACAGTCATTCAATCAGAAAATTTGTTGAGTGAGCAATGCTCCAGAAGTTGGAATAGAATGGCTTGGAATTATTTCATGGTCACTAATGAGAAGAAAATTGCAAAGCGTTTGGAAAAACAGAGTAAAAAGAGAAAAACCATCAGCTTGAGTTGTACTTTTGATAGGAGCATACAGCGTATTTTGTCTTCTGTCTTCAGATGAATAATACTAATTTAAATTCCAGAGAAAAAGGCTAAAAAAGACTAGACTCACTGGAAAGTCAAGCAAAATTACCAAAGCAAGGGAAAAAACAAACTCCATAGTACAATCGAACCCCGTTAATACGGTCACCAATGGGCCCAAAACATTTGGCCGTATTAACAGGGTGGCTGTATTAACGAGGGCTTTTTTTACAAGAAAATGTACAGTGGTTTTTGCCAGGTGGCCAAAACATTGGATGTAATAAATTGGTGACCTTTTTGCAAGGTGGCCGTAAAACGAGGTTTTGAGAGAAAAACAGAAGGAATATCTGGCTCTCTATCAATGGGGTATCTCTTAACACACAATTTTTATATTGCCCTAGCTAGATTTTTATTTTATTATTGTTGACTTTAATTAGCACATACCTTAGGAATTTGTAAATTGTATACATTTTTATTTCTCAGGGCCCCCTATGCATACCAATCTTGTTGCCTACTGAGGTTACTTACTTACTAACTTGCTTCTATGAAAACTTAACATAAAATTTGCACAACTTATATGATATCAGCTGTGACCTGATCAATGACAAATAAAATAACTTGCAATAAACTGCTGCTTTCACGCAGATAACGACAAAACATAGCATCTCATGACAGGTACAATGCAGAGGAGGTTTGACAGGAATCGTACAGCATTTGAATGTTACCCATGATTCCATGGGTACAATGGAAGGAGACAAATGTTACACAGGATTAAAGCCAGAGTACAGGACAAGAATTTTGGGCACAATACTCCTAATTTTCATCATGTTAATATAATAATTAGCAGTTATTGGACAAGGTTGAGCAAAATATCGTGATTTGTCAGTGGCAAGCAGATCAATATTATGATTTGCCGAAGCTGAAGGCTGAGGCAAACAATTATTGATCTGCGAGACACTGACGAATCACGATATTTTGCGATAACCGTATTCAATAATTGCTTTATCATTCGATCACTGAGTTAACTTTGTTTTTTAATAAATAATATCTTTCGAAAGCGGTTAGTGCGCGCTGCCTTCCAGGATTAATGACAGAGACCACATTTAAGCATGAGCAGAATAGTATTTGCCCATGAGCACATCATTATTTGCAGGTAGTTATTTCCAAGTCACGTGGTAGGCTCTCGGCCAATGAAAAGGAAGAACCATTTGCATCGAAAGATAATATAATTTATTGTGTTTAGCAAAGACGCCCAAAAATTATGTTGGTTGCTGCAAACATGTAAATAGGTGGACTGGTGCCCAATTATTGTTATGACCTGCCCAAAAGTTCCCCTCTTGCTGAGAATTGTAGATCAATAGAAGATGGCGACAGTCACATTAAAAAGAAAGAAACATGGTCAGCAATGGAGACTTGAGACTTTACAGCAAGGAAAGCATCCAGTTATTGCAAGAGTATCAAAATCCAAGGAAACCTTCAAGATTTATAAGACATTACAGGTGACCACTGATGGCCTGTTTGAACAAACATTTTGTGCAGTTAGCTCCCTCCCCTGTACATTCCACTAGAAAAAGTTATTATCATTCGATGCAAATGTTTCTTCCTTTTCATTGGCCGAGAGCCCACCATGTGACCTACAAATAACTGCCTACAAAGAATGGTGTGCTTATGTGCAATGTTGTTCAACTGTTTTTCGCTGCAAATACTATTCTGCTCATGCATAAATGAAACCACGCTTTTCCCCATCTTGCGATTGCTCTTGTGTAAAAATGGCACATCGCTTCGCTTCCTGAAGATATTACTTAAAAAACAAACTCGGTGAACAAATGATAAAACAATAATTATTATTGAACTTGGTTATCGAAAAATTTCGTGATTTGTCAGTGTCTTGGCGATCAAAAATGCTTGTGGGATCAAGAACTTCATGCAACAATATTTGCCTTAGTTTCTGTTTAAAATCCCGGCCTATGATTTTTACTTAATTTCAGGTCTTTGACTTGACTGTTTCATAAACTGACAACTCTGTAGTGGAATGATAGCTGACCAGCAGCTGTTTTAAATAAAGGGATATTTAATTGTTGTGAATTGCATGTCACGCGGCCAGAGACTTGACCTCTGATCTGGTAACTAGCTTGGATGTGAGGTAATCTGGAACACAACCTAAGGTAAGGTAAGGTAAGGTAATTTATTTTACGTCAAAAACACGGGGAGTGGTTGCCCAAGTCTCCCGAGCTAGGGGCTCATGATAGAAGTGTTTGACATACATGTTAAAAGAAAGAGAAAGAAAAAAAAAAAAAAAAATTTTAAAACTATATATTAAAAAATACAATATTATCATACCATTGAATATCCTAAAAATATGCGTAAAAAATACAATATTAAAAAACGATAAAAATACAACATGCCTATAAAGGAATCATTTGAGACAAGAACTGCATTGGCAGCCACCAAAGTTTGTTGTATTAAGATGATTGATAAAAGCTGGAACGTTTGCTGCATTTTTTGCTGCCGGCGGTAACTGATTCCAAATTCTAGAGATGATATAAGAATACGAGCCGTGGAAGAATCTGCTATTATAAGGGCGTTGTTCTACGTTTAGCCCGCTGCTTCTAAGATTGTATGGCGTGACCCGGGGCTTGAATAAGTTGGTGATATAACGTGGGCCATTTTCTTTAAAACCTGTCATACATTTAAGAGCCATTGTCAGAGAAAACCGGGCGGTGACAAAAGATTGAGGTCAGCCGATTTCCTTTATTTTTTCACCATTTAAAATCAAGCTGATAAGATTAACTTTGGTGACATTAACAAGATTTCCCGGCGTTTCACTCACGAGATTGACCACCCCCCTAGTTTTTAGCCAAGGGAAGCCCTAAAAACCACCAAAAACAATGCCAATTTCTCGGGTCTAAAACAATTTTCCCTTAAGGAATTATTGCGTGGATTTGTTTCTGATGATAAATCACCTAATAATAAACGTTTTGGGTGCTTAAAATCATATGTTTAGTTTAACAGTAATTTTTACCAAGGTTTGTAATCAGGGTATGTTGCGTGACAGTTACAGGACAGCGAATTTCGGCGATTTTCTAAGCCCATTTTCTTGAAAGTGCGGCTGTTTATTTGTTAAATAATTCCATTTTACAATAGTCTATACCCTTTTAAGTTAAAAGAAAAAAAGTATTGATTGGCACAAGAAACTCTTTTCACAGGAAGCCTATTTTCGTGAACGTGATTCTGCGGTATTTTGCATAAAGCATGTAACCCTGCTTTTTGGTAATGGCCTTTAAATTGTAACTTTAGATGGCTGAAAACTTCATCACCCGTATAAAAAAAATAATTTGGAAAGGATACTGCAATGAAAGGAAATCAACCTTACTTTGGAACAGCGGAAACCCCTGCAGTTGTGCACGTATGATACAAATTATAAAGCAGATGTAAAATTAGAATTAATTATAAAGAAATGAATGGACGATTTTTAAATTGTCCGTGCGACGAATTTTCAGTCACATAAAGTTTCAGGAGAATATTTTTTACTTGGATTTTCCAGAAAATTTTTGTTTGACAAAATAAGAAATTAAGAAATTAATAAACCACTTACACGTATAATTGAAGCTGCGTAATTTGAGATCGAGCAACATCCATATGTCTCGCGCGCCGCTGGGTTATCAGGTTTCATTTTGCCACTCGCCGAATTAGCGTACTTTCGTTGTACCACACTTGCTTTAAGATATGAACTGTTCGTTCGCTTCACAAGAGTCACCTTGTAGTTCTTACGGATCTAGTACAAATGTTCTGCCGCTGGATGCTTGTAAAGAAGACATAACACCGCACTTACTTGGACTTGGTGTGAGTAGCAAGCGAGGATGGCGATACGAAGGAATAGAAATCACTGAGAAGGAGCTCATCTTGAACAGAGCTGGACATTTCGATTTATCTCAAGACAGAGTAGCAGCCATGACAATCTGTCCTAAACACAGAAGAGACCTGACAGTCGACTGGAGAGGTCGTAAAAGTTTCACATGTTGCTATCCATCGCACAAAGGTCAACGCAAGCAGGTCAAGGACCCACGCCGTGTCAATTACGCAGTGTCCAAGGAAATCTTTTCTTTACACAATGCTGTTGTCCCAGTTGGGTCCAGTGAGTGTCTCTTATTACTTTAAAATCCTTTTGTCGATCTTACCTTGTAAATTACGTTTTCCATAAATATCACGAAAGGCTCTAGGCACTGGGCGTAAACAGCAGGTGGTAACGTTGCGCATGCGTCATGCTTGCTTGAAAGCACTCGTTGACGGGAAATCGTAATGGCCGAAAGCTGTTCTGAAGCACTTTCAAGGGAGATTTTTTGGCATACCCAATCAACAGCAGACATGTCTTATAGAATGGATACTTTGGTTAAGCCATGTTGAAGTGTCATGTATGAGAGAAGGACCATTTAGCCGGATAATTTTCATCCATTTGGCTCCTCTGATGAAGCAGATAAAGCGTTCACGAGGTCGTTTGTTGTCATATGTTGATTTGTTGACATTCAAGCGGTTACGGATTTCTGGGTTATCGTCCATGATCTGCAGAGCTGCGTAGCATTTAGGTAAGATATACCCTTTGATTTACTTTGTGAAACGTGGAGCAGCATCATCGCATGTTATGTGTTAAAATTATAGCAGCCTGAATTCAACGTAATTTATGTGACCCCGTATTTCTGTAGTATTTGACCCTGTCCGTACAGCGAGATCCAGTGATATATCCCACACAAACGACTAAACAGGTAAAACTTCTCTTTCGGTCACTCCGTATTTTCACTTTTAATGGTTAATTCAAAGGGGGGAAGTTCGAGTATTTTGATACTATTTAGCGGCATGAAATCAACAAGCAAATTTCCTACTCTTACAAGTAAGGCCGTAGTCGGATGTTTCCTTCCATTTTCGAAAATTTGCTTTTCTGGTTTACATTGGTGCTCTATGGCGGTTACTTATTCTCAGAGATTAAGAGATCGAGGCGGTGGATTGTGAAATATTATTTGCTAAAACTTCGTTAAAGATAGACAAATTTTTCTTGTCCTTTTCAACCTTGTTTTCAGATTTTTGGTGAACATGTAAAAGTATATCCCAACAAAACCTTCTTGTAAAAGCATTGTTTGGGAACACTCTTTCATTCTTGAATGTTTGATTTTGCATCCAAGGGGGGGAACTCTGATGAATTTGCGTTTTAATAATCATGCATTGCAAGCTGTCAGATTCATTGTCAAGAACCCTCACTATTTGGAAGATGATTTTATTCTGATAATTATTCTATGATGATTTGTTTATACCGTCATACAAAATTGGCGCCAAAAAGAATTTTAATGTTATGCTTAAAATGTTTACATAATGTCTTGAAACATAACTGAAATCAATATAAATATGAAAATACAAATATGTGCATTCTTTTCCCTGCCCTACTATAAAAAAATGATAATTGTGATTTACTGGTAATGCATTTTCACATGACCATTACGATATTACTCCCACTTTGACACTAGCACAAGTTTAAGCACAAAACAATTCTTGCCCTTGTTCAGCATTGCACTTGCTGGACTGCCATTCCTGTTTGAAGTGCAGAAAACACTGGACATAAAATCCCTGAATTTGATTCCTTGCATTGGCATCCACATAAGAATTAGCTTCATCATATACAATGTATTTGTATGCTTACAAAAATAATAAATGTTATTATTCCTTTTTTATCCAAAAGAGGTCTTTCCTGGAATATAAATTCATATCCATGACACTTTAGAAATCCTGAAAATCTAAAGGGGTTCGTTAGTTGTTGGCAACAACAAAATGCCATAGGGGTAACTGTTCACTCTCCGATAGAAATAATTCTTTTGATACTCTGGGTCTCATATATTCAGTGTTTAGTTGTGCACATGAATTTAGGAGCACTTGGCTTGCCAGTGTTAGTTTGGCTGTGTATACACAGTAGTAGTGTATATAGTCATCTATCATAGGCTGCACAAGTTGCAATAATTTTATATAAATTTGCCCCTAAACAAGCCCATTGATGCTCCTGGTGTTGCAAGATGACAAGTTATGAAAAATTTCATTTGCCTTTTGCCTGTTGCAGGAGCTCCCTATGAGATGCTCAGCACTAAACCTTGTTGATTCAGGTGATAGTCCTTGAGGACAACTGCATTGTCACATTCAAACCAGTTGCACTTTTCACTCAAGGTTAGCAGAGCTGGTACAAAATGGCGACTATCTGTTTTTTATTTAACCCTATGCTGTCTGCAGAATGTGAAGGGTCTGCCACTCCATCCTGAACTGCATCAAATGGCCTTGGTACCCCAGAAGACACACAGACAAGCTTTAATTTCATTGAGTCATACATTGGCTCACTTGAAGCTACCATAAACTCAGATTTTATAAATATCAGTCTTTAAGATTCTTAAGTTCTCCTCATGTTTAAATTAAATGAAAAGGAAAAGTTAGAGCTCATTTTCAATTTTTTAGTCTTCAAATCATAAGAACTTGGCCCCAAATAGATATATGGGCAAGTCAAGGGAGCTAAGCCTTGTTAGTAATTTATTAAAGAATTAACACATGTGTGGTAGAAAATACCAACGACAAAATTTATGAAAGCAAAAATGAGTGCAAGCATGGAATTACCAGAAGCAGAAAATTCACTTCAATATCTCAGAGAGAAAATGCAGTTTTAGGTATGACTGTGATCTTTACTATTTTAAGTATTTTCACTGTTGTGTGCATATTTGCAATTTTCTAGTATGTAGAAGTGTGGGGAGTAAAGGGAAGGATTTTTCATGGTTAGGGTTTCCTCAATAAAACACATCTGTAATATGAAACATCCTGTACCACTCTCCTGTTTTGACTCATCTAATTCTTTGTTTTAGAAGTGTAAGGGGCATCTTGGAGTCAAGAGCCTCCATATTACAAAATCTGCTTACACCCCTGAATAAGTTAAGGTGTCACATACATTTAATAGATGTTATTTCTAGAGTTTAGGTCTTTAGTTTTATATCATCTAGTCAAAAATGGAAACACAATTTTATAGCCCTGGGTGGGATATCTTTGAAATTTTATTGGTCGCAGAATTAAGGGCACTGCACCTGGTCTGGACACCGGTGGTTAGGATGGGGTATCTCTGAAAAGTAATCACTGGCAGAATCACTGCACTAAGGTTGCACATCTCTGAGCAACAGGGCGTTCCTGAACCATAACTGACGTGAAATCGTATTATTGCAAGGAGATTGTCGCAAGAACTGCAATTATGACTATTATAAACAGGAAAACAAACTAGCATTTAGAATTTTTTTTCATAGCGTTTTATTCAAATCTTAAACGTCGGACGTTTTGTACTCGGTCACAACTTACATGAAGAGATTTTTTCCCAGTTATGTAGTGTTTTAATAGAGGAGTTTTGCAGCTGTTACACAGAACCCCATCGAAGCTTGACGTATCCGCGCGCAAGCCAAAACACGAAACAATAATCACTCATGGACCACAAACCGCGCAAAATTGTGAATGATCCGCGACTTATTAGCCTTGAGACCAATCTGGCAATTTACACAGAAGACTTTGTCTTATCTGCACTCCACAAAGATAGAACAGATGACTAAGACGATGGTAATTTTGAAAACAGGCGCCATTTTTCTTTGCTGCATTCGCTGCGATCCAATACCACGACAAACTTCCGTCCAGCGGCTCGCGCATACTCGCAACGTTACCACCTGCTGTTCTGGGCGTATCGAGTATGACTATTGTAGCCGGAAAGCGCTGGCATCAAGTTGCAAATTTTAAAGCGCCGCTATATCTCTCGGCATATGAAAACAGAAGCGCGGGGGGTGGGGTTAAATTTCCTTGGATATGCTATAAATCAAACATGAAACAGTTAATTAAACAAGGGTGAGCAAGCAAGATACTTTTATTCAGAACGAAAGCTAGCCTGCGAAGCGCAGACATATTTCCGATCGTCGCTTCTCTATAGCAGAGGAAGAGAAGCGATGACCGGAAATACGTCTGCGCTTCGCAGGCTGAAGCCTTTTTTGCCACCAAAAGTCTTTTCAAGTGTTGTCGTGACAGAAGCTACAGCGTGACACGCCTACATAAACAGGAACTATAAAATACAACTATACACGTTTTTTTAGAAATTTTAGAACAGGAAAATTAATTCAAATAAAAAGTAATCATTCATCTCGCGCTATTTTCTTAAAATGTTTTAAGTGCTCGTATTTTTCCACTTTTACTGATGACAAGATTGAAACTCAATGTCTAAATTTTAGCTGTCCCAGAAACTATGTAAAAAATTCGATTTTGGGCGGGTGAAGTAAGAGTCACATTTTTAATCTTTATTTCATTTGTATTAGCTATTTGTGTGAGGTGTCGCACGGAGCATTACAGAGTACGCCACGTAGAAGACTCTGAAAGAGGAAGGGACGATCAGCAGGTTGTGTATTTGCTTTCTTTAGTCAGGCAATTTAGACTATAGGCATCTGAAACACTTAACAACAGGTTTAAATATTTAAAAACCTATCCAAGACTGTAAAAGAAAACAAAAGAAGAATAACCGAAAAACCGTGAAAGAATCGGGGATGGGAAAACTCGGGGGGGGGGGGGGGGGGGTGGAATTTAGAAAAAAATATCATTTGCTGAGAAGCTAGCTAGAAAAACTGAGAACGAAAAAGCGATAGATAGCCTCTTTTTTCAGTTTGAAAATAGATGGAGTTAGATGGACTGGCTATCCCCACCCTATAGTTTTTTAGCGACCCGCAAGCCTGATTCAGTACGACCAGTACCACTCTACAACGGCCACTTTTTGAAGGGGCGTTGTAGAGTGTGGCCTTTATGGGGGAGGGGGAAGGGTGTAACGTGACACCAAGATTTTTATTTTGGGGAGGTAGGGGAGAACATTTTTACTTTCATAAATGCTTGCTCTAACATATTATTACGTAACAAATCTGTCACTAACAAATTGTTAAAAAAATTATAACAAAATAAAGCGACTAAGGTATAGTGAGTACATCAGTTTTGTATAGATCGCTTTCAGTTGAAACTTCTATTTGTGTAGATACCATGACTAGTTAACTACAATAAAAGAGATGCGGCAAATCGACGTTTGCTGTTCGTCGTGATTCTAAATCTCTCTAATGTAAGGACGAGGGGTAGGCCCTAGTACTTGGAAAAGTTTGAATGCAATAGAGAGAAGAAGTCGTTAGGACACGTTGCCATGGTAGCAAAATTCGGTTTCAGGTTTTAATCCATTTGCAACTTTTACTGGTTTTTACTGGTTAAGGAGTCCTGTAACTCCCTTTTCTGTGGCTCCATTCTCGGTAACAACGCAACAGAAAATTATGGAAATGTAGTTAATATCCCTTTTATTGCACTGACAGTCTCAACTGGCTGGTGATGAAGATGTATTTGAACTGCCACAGCAGAATGAAGATCAGGACGCTCTGGTAACATCTAATGCAGAACAAGAGATGGTTTCATCATCATCACAATCATCCCAACAAAGTATCCCAGAAGAAGAAATCAGTATCTGGTCCGACGAAGTAGAGGAACAGCAACAAAGAAGGCAGGTACTGAACAATACCATAAGCAGTTTATCTGGAGGAAGAATTTCACCCATTCTGTCAACTTTGAATACGTCTTGGGATGATATATCGACAACACAGCAAAAGTATTATCTGCGAAAGGCCAAAGAAAGCATCTGCACAGCACTTTCGGTCCTTAGCCCTGGACAGGAAGAGGAATTATGGACCACTCTTCGACAGGAAAGATTAGTAGATAAGGATTCTGCTGGTGCCACTAGACGTAGAAGTTTTGACCCAAAATCTGGGCTAATCGACGTTCTGATCAAGTCATATAACCATGCCGAGTCGTGGCAAACAAAACGACAGATACTCTCTCTCTTTGCCAATGATTTTAGCAGGTCCCAGTTGATGAACATGATACCAACACTTTCAAAATGGCGAATAGATGAAGCTCGACAGCATGCTACCAAAGTTGGTGAAGGTCTGCCTGTTCCGCAAGAGCCAATTTTCCGTTCCCGAATCTCACCGGTTCAAATTGATCATTTTATAGATTACATCGCAAGACCTGAGATGCTGCAAGACGTAGCATTTGGCACAAAAGTGCTAAAGCTCGACACGGGAGGAAGCATTATCATTCCGGCAGTTATAAGGACTATGATACCGTCAAAAATAATCGAGCAATACTCAGTTTACTGCAAAGAGCAGAATTTTGAGCCAGCAGGACAGCGTTCACTCTACAGAATAATAGAGGTGTGTGGTGCCTCCATGCAAAAATCTTTGCAGGGACTCGACAACACCACAGCAGAAGGGACGGAGGCCATAGACAATGTCACTGATGTGCTTAAGACGCTTGAGGACCATGGA
The DNA here is from genome assembly GCA_038088405.1 of Porites divaricata. Lineage (NCBI taxonomy): Eukaryota > Metazoa > Cnidaria > Anthozoa > Scleractinia > Poritidae > Porites > Porites divaricata. The sequence continues at coordinate 26,059,977 of JBBMOI010000006.1, read as the reverse complement.
TCGGAGGCTACCTGGGTAAATGATGCGGAACAAAAAATCAAGGAGGCAAAGAGATACCTTAAGACTGAGTTCAAGTCCCATGTTGGTAGAGAAGAAACTTGTGCTGATCACTGCATTGCACATGCCCTAGGTGACACAAGCGACCCCAACCTGCAAAGCATATGTCAGCACAAGCATGAAACTGACTGCGAGCAATGCGAATCATTAGAGACAGTTTTGAAGGAAATTGAATCCGAGATCAACCGTGTTGAGATGCCGGAGGAGCACAGATGGCGGTTAAGCCACGACTACAAACTCTGTTTGGCATCTATCCAGGACTGGAAGGCGCATTTGCTTCGCACAGTAAATCAAGAAGAAGGAAAGCAATTTGCTCTTGTACATGTTGATTCAGCTTCATGTTTAATCGTTATGGATTGGGCAATGAAATACCTCCCACAACGTTACCGGGAACGAATGAGTGATTTTTTCGGAAAACGAGGACGAAGCTGGCATGTGAGTGCTGTGATCACTAAGCATACTGAAAAATTCCAAGTAGAATGTTTTGTCCATCTGTTCGATAAGTGCACGCAGAACAGCTTTGCTGTAGCCTCTATAATAGAGCATCTTTTAAATACCATCAAGAAAGAATCACCGGAGATTGAAAATGTTTTCCTGAGATCCGATAACGCAGGTTGCTACCATAGTGGATCTCTTTTGCTCAGTCTTCCGTTCATTAGTCAACGAACCGGCATGACAATTCTGCGTTACGACTTTTCAGAACCACAGTCCGGAAAAGACATCTGTGACCGAAAAACCGCTCCTATGAAGGCACACATACGACGATGGGTCAATGAAAAACACAATGTCATCACTGCAGAAGACATGAAGATAGCACTAGAGTCACATGGAGGAGTAAAAGGAGTCAGGGCCGCAGTTGTCCAAGTGGACATTAATAAAGAAATTACCGCCAACAAGATACCAGGTATCAGCATCCTTAACAACTTTTCGTTTGAGGGAAACGGAATACGCGCTTGGCGTGCATTCAGCGTTGGACCCGGCAGATTCTTATCATACAGTCAGCTTGAAGTTGCACCACAGGAAGAAACTGGGTTGAAAGTCCAAAAAGAGTGGGGTCCACGTAGCAACAATCTTGGCTCAGTTAGCCATGCTTCCAGTCCACGAGGAGAAATATTCTCATGCAGTGAAAGTACATGCGTGCTAACGTTCAAGACTCGAGAGGAAGCGGAAGCTCACATGGACGCAGGGAAGCATGTGCGTGCGTCAGATCTAGATTGTGAGTCTGTGTACGATGCGGCACGAAAGAAGTGGGCTGACCGAGTCGGAGAGATACACGTGGCTGGCGGAGATAGACAGCGAATTGCATTTGAACAAGCCGGCCTTCCAGTGCTAGAGAACGCCGTAATAAAGGATGGGCGCTTAAATCAGCTAAGCGGACCAACAAGATGGAAGAGAAGGTAAAAGCCTTTCTTGTTCAGAAATTTAACCAAGGAGTAGCGGGAGGGCAAAAGGCTGATCCAGTTCACGTGGCTAGAGAGATGAAGTGTATTAGAGATAGCAGTGGAAAGTTACAATTCAAACCAGATGAATGGAGAACCGCTCAACAAATTAAAAACTTTTTCGCAAGGATGTCAGCGCTGCAACGCCAAAGACAAGCTGGTGAAATAGAGAGCCAGGAGGAGGAACAAGAAGTAACAGACGAAGACCTCACAGCCCTTGAATCAGAAGACCACATTCAAGCCATACGCCAGGAGGTTTACAGAGACATTGAACAAACTATCAGTCACCCTATTAAAATAGAAGCAGTAAACGTTTGTGAACTTTCGCGTGCTGGAAAGCTCAGTTCGCTGAAGTTAGCACAGTTGAGGGAAGTATGCAGAGCATTAAGTCTGCAAACAAATGGTAGCAACTCAAGAAAACGTACTTTTACTGAACCACTTGAGGCCTACGCTAAGTTGTGCTCATGTCGGAAATAACTGAATTTTGCACTAAGTATTCTTCTTTCGCATTTTATAAAATACATTGTTGGGTTTTGTCAGTAGTGATCGATGTAACAAATACCCTGCGAGAAGAGGCTACATTTTCGCTGTGGGAGCTGTCGTGAAAAAAGTAGCCTCTACCGACAACCGTTCAATTTTCTGTCGTGCATGCGCGAAATTCGTCTCGTCAATCGCAAGCAAAATTAACTGTCACCTCTGTCGTCAAATGGCGCTAGTTTCGTGGGAATAAAGAAATTGCGACAACTCTGATCTGCTAAGCAAGACTCACGCAATGCTCGAAACCAGTCAGGAACAGGAAAAAAACCGTTTTTTTTAATTTATTCGTCAAGATTTCTGGACGGATTTGAACGGTTGTCGGCAGAGGCTACTATTCGCACGACAGCTCACACAGCGAAAAATGTAGCATCTCCTCGCAGGGTATGTAACAAACTTTGCATACAAAGCTAAAACTCTGAGACTTTCTGTTGCATGTGATACAACAGTTCGTGATGATTTATCACTAGATAGGACCGCACATACATCCTCCTGTTGGCTAACTCGTATAGGCCAGACAATAATCATCGAAGCACCAAGTAACTGAGACCTTTGCGTGCATGATGGCAGTCTTGTACAACCCGTACGTTAAATCAATAGTATTTTATAGTTATTTTTCCTTTATTTAAACCTAAGTGGAATATAAAATACTCATGTAAAATGGATTAGTACCCTTATAATTCAGTATTGCCGCTATTTAAACTTCAGCGAGCAGCTAGCCGTAAGAGCGATCTTTGACATTTTCCAACAAAATTCGCGTGAAAAGAGTTTCTTGTGCCGATCAATAAACTTTTGTTTTTGATTTAGGAGGGTATAGACTGTTCAAATCTGTAATTAAATAAAAAATAAACAGCCGCATTTTCAAGAAAACGCACTTCGAAAATCGCCGAAATTCGTTGTCCCGTAGCAGTCACGCAACATACCCTGATTACAAACCTTGGTAAAAATTACCGTTAAACTAAACATATGATTTTAAGCACCCAAAACGTTTATTATTAGGTGATTTAGGATCAGAAACAAATCCACCCAATAATTCCTTGAGGGAAAATTGTTTTAGACCCGAGAAATTGGCATTGTTTTTGGTGGCTTTTAGGGCTTCCCTTGGCTAAAAACTAGGGGGGTGGTCAATCTCGTGAGTGAAACGCCGGGAAATCTTGTTAATGTCACCAAAGTTAATCTTATCAGCTTGATTTTAAATGGTGAAAAAATAAAGGAAATCGGCTGACCTCAATCTTTTGTCACCGCCCGGTTTTCTCTGACAATGACTCTTAAATGCAAAAACAGTACCCTTAGATATAATTGCTGTCTTACAGGTAACGAGCACAATTCCCGGAGAACTGGAGAGATATAATCAAATTTTCTCGCTCCACTAATTGTTCAGGTGGCAAAGTTCTGTATGCGTTGCAATTTACATATGTTTCTGTCAGAAGTGTTAGACCAGACCACCAAGCAGTAAAATAATTTACAGAAAACAAGTGTGTTGATTAAAATTGCTAGAAGGTCTGAATTAAAAGCGTGTTTTGCGCAATTTATCTGGGGTAGCTTAGAAATACAAGAAGAAGTGAGAGCTGAGATATGGCAATCAAATGTCTGGGTAGGATCAAATATCACTCCTAAGTCCTTAACAGAAAGAGAGCTTTAAAGCTTAGTGGTTTACAAATCATCTGTCAACTGCTGAACACCATGAGCTTTGTCTTATCTGGGTTCAACTGAAGACACATTTCTAGTCAAAGTACCAGGATGCATCGTCAGTGTGGAAATTCTGCACTCGTTTCTCATACTCAGACTTCATTAAGTGGGGAAACCACCGGTGACATTGCGAAATGTCAACTGTTTTCTCAGGCTATGTAATAGGGTGCTGTAAAAGTTTGTCATGTAAGTTGGGCTTAATTATACACCAGGGGTTCCCTGGATTACCCCAAGAGGGAAGCCATGAATGACTCGCTAATTAATCCTAAAATGGTTGTAATTGGCACAGTTAAGTACCATAATAAATGTAAAAGTACGATGATAAAAAGTTGCAGTCCAAGAGTGTTTTGGGCATTCCCTCTGAGCTGGAAGGTGGAATGCTTTAATTGTAGTAGAATCAAAAGACCCAGACATTCAGCACAAATTAAGCTTATGTAATTAGCCACCTACAGTCTCAGACAAAAATAGTTGGGACACTTCCACCCAATGCTGTTTTTTTGCATCTGGCCCACCTCCTCGTCCTCCCAATGTTGGTTATCACAGTTAACTCACCAAATCTTGCACATCAACATTGGGAAGGCAAGAAGACAGCAAAGTGTCCCAGCAACTTCAACTAAGACCGTGTTTAGGTAATAAGGGACACCTTGATGGTTCTAGTGGTGGGAAATTGCAAAACAAGTATATACAAATTTCCTGGTGATTTTTGCCAGCTAAAATTAAGGATTTCAAGAGGAAGAGAAAACTAATAGCGCAAATTAATTTTTTTCCCCTAATTTAACAACATTCCAGGGTTTTAAGACAGCTTTATAGGTATTGGGTGCTAGTAATATCAACAGATCAGTTCCAAATGGGCACGTTATTGTGCATTATTTTATCTTTGGCCCTTATATATAGTGTAAGCTTTGTTGCGATGGTGACACGAATCAATGGTTCACCATAACGGTTCACCATACTTTCCTGAGGTTTTTCTAATGTGTCTTCAGTGGAATAACAAAGAAAAGGAAAAGGGTGTTTAATAACAGCTAATTGAAATTGCAGGAAAAATGTTCAATGGGCTTTGATACATGACAGATAAGTTATTCAGACTTGGATCATGGTGAAGCGGTTGCTTGCTTAAAGAAACTTGTGAACCTCTTAATTGAATTTACTATGGTGAACCATGTTCACCCTGAGTATACATTTTATCTGGGACCCTTGTGAGCACAGGTTTTTAACTCCTTTGATATCATAGTAGTTTCCATTATAATTGCTATTTCTGAAGGTGTATATTTAATGTAAAGAATGACAATCAAGTTCACCATTTGGTGAAAAGGTTAATTTACATACATTGTAAACAACATATAGAAAGATGTCGATTTTATAACTACAGCCTGGGAATTTGTTGAGGAACTTTTTTGTGATTGAATACCCTTTATACACACTTGTGCTTAACCTTTAAATAGTATCCTTAGACATTTAGAAAGCAGGGTCAACTGTTTTCAGTGATACGCCTTGGAGCCGTAATCCTGACTCTTGCATTATTCGTTACGAGGAAAAATTGGCCTCGAGCTCTCGAAGTTGCCTTAGTTATCGCTTTTTAAAGCTATCTTAAGCTTCTGCATTTTTACTTGAAGAGTTTTCCCCTTCTGCTGTGTCGCTTACAATCTTTGTTGCTGAAGAGATCTTCTTTATTAACCACAAGTTTCAGCTAGAAATGTGGCACATTTGAGCGACTCTCAATATGGGTAAACCATGAATTTTACACAGAAATACGCATGTACAGTTGTCATGCTATCAGTCCTAGACTTGAAAGCCATGCTGTACACTCAGTTCTTTATATTTTTCCAAAACTGCAGTCAAAAAAAATATTTCAGCCAACTGGGAATTCTCAGTGTTACGGTTGTCTTTATATGGAAGCAGAAATATGAAAATAACTCAGTTCACTGCTGTAAAAATGTTCAAAAATCACTATAGACACCCCAACACACTACAACGGCATCTCTGACCAAATTAAAAGTTAACCTCGGCATCTGTCAACAGCTCTTCAAATTCCTTAAATTCCTTCTCCAACACAGTCTCAGAGAAAAATAGTTGGGACACTTCCACCCAACCCTGTTTTTTTTTTTTGCTCTGGCCCGTCTCCTCGTCCTCCCAATGTTGTTTATCGCAGTTAACTCACCAAATCTTTCACAGCAACATTGGGAGGGCAAGACGACAGCAAAGTGTCTCAACAATTTCGACTGCGACTGTAGCTCGAACAATGTATTATCCCAATTTTTCGCTTTGGTAGACTTAGGGAGACTATTCTCCTACTGAATAATCTTGGATTGGACAACCCTCTGGCTCAGGCAGGTAGCACTTCTTTCCTTGTTGATCTGACTCGTGCATGTGTCTATAGAAATAAACCACTAAGAAAAATATGTGTCTACTAGGCAAGATTATTCAGTAGGAGAATAGTCTCCCTAAGTCTTCGAGCTACAATCTCAGTCGAAATTGTGAGGGTTGTCCAATACAGTCCTCAGTGAACGGTGTATGACATTTGCAGACTGCAGACTGCAGACCGCAGACCGCAGACTGCAGACCACAGATTGCAGATTGTACATTAAAAGACACCAAAGATCTTCCTAATAAAGGTGACACCATCAAAAATATAACATTGTGTGAAAGTGAGAAAGTAGCCTGGGAACAAGGTTGATTTTCTTGCGCAAAGTTACATTGGCCTCATTTCCAAGATGCTGTTGGCTATTCTTCATCGACACGACTCTTTATTGACTCACCCGGCATATCACTAATTGCGTTGATTCTTTATTCTTCATTGATTATTGTGAATTGATACTGACAAGTAGCAATGCCCATTAATGCCTGTCTAAATAGTAGTCTTCTGAGTGTAAAATAAGTGTTTAGATGGCAAGCACTTTGTGCTCACTACAGTTACGTCTACAAAAACAACTAGGATAGATCACGGACATTTAACACCTTTTAAATGACGTATTTCATCTTAGTAGCATTTAAGGATATGCCAGACAATCTAAACCGAACAAATCCTACCTGGACTCGACGAATTACCGGAAGTGCATTTTGAATTTCTAAATAGGCTAATGGCCTTTTTAACAGGCCAATCATTGCTCATGCTCAAATCCTAGTACACAGTTGGGGCCCCCGTAGAATAAGGATTCCGGCACTGTTTCACAGACAGACTTATATAACCAGAGTTTAGTTTCATCTGTGGTGCAGGTTAAATTGCTAGCCTGTTGCTATGGATTCATGAGCGAGTTTGTGACATCGGAAGACATTATTCTGCTCTAATTCAATACGAGACAAACAGCCAACAACTCCTTCAGGAATCAGGTCGGTGTAATTTGCGTGAAAAAACTTCTAGGCCTTACTTCTCGGAACAAGGTAATGCTGATGATGACGCCACCTTGATTACGATATTTTTGGTTTCATTCAATTTAAAGTCTTGCTGCATCATGCAGTCTGCAGTCTGCAAATGTCATACACCTGCATACACCGCTCAGTGAATACTCCAACAAATTTATGTATGGAATTGCATTGTACTGTCTTCACATTAAAATAGTATACAAAAGCATAACAATAAAGAACGAAGCCAAAGAATGAGAAATTTAACAAAGCCATACATAGTCGTAGTATTGAACAAGTTTGGACCTGAGCCACTGATGGCATGCATCATTGCGTCAGTTGCGTGCTCGTAATTTTGTGTTCTTAGGCAAGATTGTAAATTTACCTTCCGCAGCTAAGCTATCTAAAAGAAACGTCTTACCTTACGATGCAGCAAATCTTCAATAAAGTGGACCAAAACCAACTTCAACGAATTAACGAAGAATGTGGTAAACTTCCTCAGTACGAAGTACAAACGCTTGCCCAAACACTTTCGATTTCAGCCGGAAGCTAGCAACCGAGCCGAAATGAGTTGTGGGACACGACCCACTGGTTAATGGGGGTGGTTGGGGGGTAAGGCGGAGGGGAGGGGTGGGGGTGAGGCCTAAGCTGAGAGGAGCTGAGACAGCCCAGGAGCCGATTACCTGAGATAATGTCCTCCGAATATCCTGCCGTAAGGAATACGGTTTTTCCTCACCTTCACTTTTCTCTATAACACAGGGAATTTTTGGTGATTCCCAAAGTGGGAAAAAAACAGGAAATTTGTGGGGTTTTCTTGGGTTTTGGTTGTAATTTCCCAAATTGGGAAAATGCTACCAAAACCAATATTGGGTTCAAGTAAACCCAATAAAAACCCGCAAATTGGGATCTTAGTGTACCAACTTTAACCCAGGAATGGAGTTTTTGCGTCCCATATTTATCCCATTAATGGGATTCTACCAACCCACAAAAACCCCAAAAATGTGATTCAATTGTCCCAGTTGAACCCCAATAGTGGGTTAATACTGGGCCATCTGAAACCCAATGTACGGATTATATTGGAACAGTAATACCCCAACCATGGGTTCTTATTGCCCCAGGTAATCCCCAATTAGTGGTATAACATTGGTCCACTTTTATCCCATTAAAGGGATAGTATTTGACCAATTTAAATCCGAGGTAAGGGAATATATTGGGATAGTAATACTCCAAAGATGGGTTTTTATTGCCCCAGTTGATCTTCAATGGGATAACATTGGCCAACGTATTTCCTGAAATATGGAATTTTTTGGACCAGAATGTCATTGTAATCAATCAAGCAGCCTTTAAAAATATTGGTCCAGTTGTAAAACACAAAATAAAGGTTCGACAATATTAATATGGTTAACAGTAACATTTATTTTAGATGACAATGCCGGTGTCAATTCAAAGTGGTTGATTGTTATTAAACAGGTATTTCATCTGTATCTCTTTATATGAAAATATGACGTCCAAAAAATACAATATCATTGAAAAATATATCATAAAAATATATTAAACTGTTTATTTTAAGTTCATTCATCAATCATAGAGCAATGCCTTTATGCAGAGTCATATTGTCGAAGGCTATTCCGTACATTCATCAAACAGCTCAATTCCTTTATGAACACATCAAATGTCCTTTGACTCCATTTTCATGGTAAGAGCAGTATTTAATTATAGCTAAGTCCTACCTGGGAAAAAACAGCGTCAAGTCATAATTATAATAAATGAACCAGTCTCTTGTCTAGTTTTTACACAGCGGACATGTCAGAACATTCTTAATATATTTCCTCTAATGCATCGAAGTCCTCGATTTCAATATTCCGCCAGAATATAATTATTCTAAAGGATTCCGTGGACGATTTGCAGCAAAGACCACAGTTATCTGTATAAACAAAAAAGGTGGAAACTTCATCTATAAAAACGAACAAATAGCACCCGACAAGAGACAATCGAGCCTCGTACGATCTCAACGGAGCAATCAAACACGAGTTTACACACATACCTTCCTCTTTAATGTGCAATCCAGCTGAGTCATTGTTTAATAGAAGACGATTTTGAAACAAGACAAATGTAAGCAACTTCACAAGTGAATATTTTGCGTTAAAATCTTTGGATGCACACCTGATGCATTCATTGTACAGCACAGAAGTCCGCCTAAAGATTTGAACCAAGAAAACTGATCTTGTACTCATTTCTATTGGTTCAAAAGCCCCACGTGATCGCGCAAGTCACTAAGCGGAGGACTGGAAGCCAGTTCAAGTACCAAACATGGCGGCAATACGGCACGATGGAGAAGATTGTCTGTCTTCGAAAGCTTTAACTTGTAGTCCGTTTCAGAGTTAAATGCATTATGCCGACGCTCGCGAAGAGTAAAGCAGTGAGAAGAAAATATTGCACTGTTCTCCCAGGTGAGGGAACCTTTGAAAAAAGGCAGTGGGCCTATTCACAGATGCGGCGAAAAATGTAGTTCGCCGAAAACTCCATGCAAAGCAATCTCATTGATCAGATTGGACTCGAGTAACTGGAAAAATTTGAGCTATCAACAGAAGACACCTTGATATCGAGAAGAGTTATACGCCTAGTGGGATCATTCATACTTAATTATATTGAAGCGGCTGCATGCGATCGATCAAGTGCATGAACTGAATTACCATACTTCTGGTTTTCAAATAAACCAATGAAACTTTAACTGTTTTGTTCTAAACTTGGCAGATGTGATGTTTGGAGAATTAAACTTTTTAAACATTATTTGGACACTATGTATGTTGATATTTCAAGAGCAATCTGTCATTTCTTTCAAAAATAAATTCTACATTTGGGAAGATTTACTAGTTACCAAACATATGTGTATGAAAAATATTATTATTAATCCTTTTCTGTTCTTGGGTTGGAATTTATTCAATATTTCCCATAAAAGAATATAAGTATTGGCCTAACCCTTACATTGTAATGCTAACACAAGTTTATTGTATTCTTTCTTTCCCACCCAATAGTCATAAGAATAACAAATTTAGATTTAATCAAATCCTTTTCCAAGGTGGGGATTTCTTGTCCCTTTTATTTTCCAAAATTGGGAATAACATGTCGCAATATTTCCCAACTTGTGGAAAAATAGCCCCATTATTTTCCCATATTTTGGGAAATAAATCCATTGGTTTCCAAATGTTGGGATCTTGGAATCTATATTGCATATTTTCCCAAACTAAACACGGCATCGGGAAAACGTAACCCTAACTTTAACCAACCCTTTCCCAAGGTGGGGATTTCTTGTCCCTTGCATTTCCCAAAATTGGGAATAACATGTTGAAATATTTCCCAACTTGTGAAAAAATAGTCCCATCATTTTCCCATCCTCTGGGGAGAAAACCCATTGGATTCCCAACATTGGTATTTTAAAAAATATTTTGCTTAATTTTCCAAAGTGAACCCAGCATTGGGAAAAATAAAACCAAACTTTTACCAATCATTTGCCATGAGAGGAAAATGTTGTCCCAAACATTTCCCAATAATGGGAAAAATCCCCAACACTTTCCCAGTTTGGGAATTACAAAAAGTTTCCTGTGTAACTTTGCCTCAGGATCATGCAGTTTGACGCTTCCCTTGCCAGAAGCCCACAAGCTGTTTGTACCGTCTGTACTCATCTAGGTCTACAGCTGACAGACTCCACTGCACGGTTTGTCCCTATGGTCTTGCTTGTATGCGAGACGGAGCATTAGAAAAGTTATGAGGAGGGGGGAGGGGCCGAAGTAACAAAAAAATATATATTCATGAAAGGAAAAATTTTAAATAAAGGAAATGTTAAAGAAAAAATATTCATGCAGCTCAAAAATTCCTCTTCCCCGCCATCAGTTTTCTAATGCTATCCGAGTCTTAACATTGCTGACGAGAAAGACCCTGGGGAGTACATTGCTTCCCCCCGGGATTTCTCTTTAATATATTTGTTTTTGTAAGTCTTTTCCTTTCTGTTTTGCATTTGCGCAGTCTTGTAGTTAGTTTGTCATTTTGTCTTAATGTTTGCTCATCGATGTAGGTCATGTATAAATTATATCAGGTCAGTAATATCGGCAATTGTCATTGCTGAAATTTATTCCGTGACACCTATGGCCTGTTCCAGGTCCCTAGAAGGCTCCGAGCGAGATAGCCACGTCACCAAAATTGAGAAATTGTCAACACGAAAATGGGAGGAAACTGGGGAGGATTCCCCATTCTCCCAGTCAAGCGCAAGTCAAACGCTCATTTTTTCGCGTGTCTTTCACTTACGCGTCACTCCGATTACGGTATGAGAGGCTGGAACCAAAGGGAAACTGTTAAAGAAAAAATATTTACGCAGCTTGAAATTTCATCCGCCCCAGCTATAAATTTTCTAAATAATGGTCCCCTTCTTAATATAACTGAGGATAAAGACCCCGGGGAGTGCATTGCTTCCCCCGGTATTTCTCTTAGAGTTATTTGTTTCTGTTAGTCTTTCCCTTTTTTGTTTTGCATTTGCGATGTCTCGCAGTTCATTTGCCATTTTGTCTTAATGTTTGCTAATCCATGCAGATTATATAAATTACATCAGCCCAGTAATCTCGAAATTTGTTACTGTTAATTGAATTTATTCCGTTACACCCCTAGACTGTTCCAGACTCCGAGATAGTCGTGTCCCCAAAATTAAGTAAGCGCGAACAACATAATGGGAGGAAACTGGGGAGAGGAAGGGCGGCACCACCGCCTCCGCCCTTCCCCATTTTTCCCAGTCCTGGTTCATATTTTCGTGTGTCACTTACGCGTCATTCCTAGTATCTGAGAGGCTGGAACCAGAGTCTGGTTTCATCCTAGGCATCAAATTGTTGAATTGAAACTTGAATTACTCAGACGTCTTGTTAATAAAGCGCTGCGCTAAAGATACTGTCCATTATTCACCCAGGAAGACTCACATTCCATATCTTAGTTTGTGGTGTTTTGATTGGCTCTTAGACGCCGTTTATATGTTGTCCCAGGTAGAAAGGCTACCCACCTAACCGCTGACCTACCATGGGCGAGTCAACATTTCATGCATTTCCTTACAAAACGAGGCGAACCGTTTGCATTACAAACAAAACCGAGCACCGCCCTCAAATAAGCGCTGCATCGACAATTACAACCGAATCCCAGATAGAGATAGATAGAGATGTAGGGATCATGATTTGACCAGAACCTGAGTATGACACCACACATTGATAAGATATGTAAAGCTGCATCTTGTCATATTTACAATATAAGGCGGATCAGAAAGTACCTCAACAATGATGCCATACAAAGACGCTTGTTCACTCCATTGCTATAGGCCGCTTAGATTGCTGTAATAGCTAGTCTTCTTTAAAACGTTCCCACAGTACACATGAGTAAGTTACAACGCATTCAAAATAGTGCTGCCCGGCTCGTATGCTCAACTCCAAGCTTTAATTATATTACACCCGTCTTACTTTTGCATCGGCTACCCGTTGCCTACCGTATCGAGTTTAAAATCTTAGTTTTAACGTTTAAAGCAATATTTCAACTTGCGCCGTCCTATATCTGCAATCTAGTTCGATTAAAGGAGAAATGTAAATGCCAGCTTCGTTCTTCTGAAGAACTACTACTGCAGTTGCTCATGGGAAAAACAAAGAAAACCCTGGCTGACAGATCATTCCAAATAGCTGCCCCTACACTGTGGAACAGTCTGCCTGCAAGTGTCAGAGACATCGACAACTTTTTGGTTTTTAAACAAACAATAAAGACTTACTTATTTAGGGAGGCCTTTGCCTGTTATAGTTAGATTGATCAATTTTAGACTATAAATTTTAGGTATTCTTAAGTATACTTTATTGTTATTATTACAGGTAGTTATAGTTGTAAGGTGCATTTGATCATATTCAGATGTTAATTTACGCCTAATAAGAAATAAATTATTATTATTATTATTATTATTATTATATTATTACCATTTTGTCTCCTGGGAAGAGGTAACGACTCTCAGGAACCAGCTCAAGGAATCCGGAATGCCACTAATGATTGGAATCCGGAATGCCACCAATGATTGGAATCCGGAATTCCACTAATGATTGGAATCCGAAATCGCACTAATGATTGGAATCCGGAATCCCACTAATGATTGGAATCCGGAATCCTCATTTCACTTAAGGAATCCAGAATCCAGTACCTGGAGTCCAGATCCCATAGCACAGAATTCAGAAGCCAAGACTGTCTGACATTAACTTGGGGAGAAACGACACAACCCAACAACTTTCGGTTCAATAATAGAACAAAGTTCATCATGATCAACGACAACAGCTTTATTTAATAAAAAACGAATATATGTAGTATAACGAGTTCTTGCATAGAACAGTACTTAAACAAGGTCGGTAGAGAGTTTAACAGAAAGCGTTGCAAAGATACAGGTAACAGAGTCTACACGGGATGAGGTTAAATTTATATAGTTGCACAGTAGCTAGTCTCATAAAAAATCAAAGTTCTTTTCTAAATACAAAAATCCATACGATACTAAAATTAGTCGGAGTCGAGCCATTTTAAATGGCCTAAATAAATACGCTTTTGTCATATATATTTAAACAATACGCAGGAGTGTGAATTTGCAGTACGCAATGAGGACATTACTAACAGTAATCCATTTTTAAATGATACAAACAATTGCATCTTCTAACGAAATTAATGGATTAATTAATACCCAGAAGTTCGAAGGCAGCGGTAAGTCACACAGGATTAAAATATTCACCCACAATTGGGTTAGTTTTATTATTGACTGTTTTGCACCGTCAAATTTAGCAAAAAGATAGAATTTGCATCAAAAAGGATATTCGGTTAAGTCTCCGGAATATGTTAATCATCGGGTAAAGAAATTAGTGATATATTATAACATCACAGCAACTCTTTGTAAGAGTTTCTGTAATGTTATAACCCGAGTAAGATAATTGAGCGTTGCATCCTACAAGACGAGCCGTGACGTTCACCGTTTCGGCCCTCACTGCTATCTGTGACACAAGCCAGTTATTAGCATATTCCGCATCTTTCTTCCGAAAGTAATGGAGAGTTCTTTTCGATGCAAATTTACTACTTCTTGCTAAATGTGCACGTGCATATGAAACTTGAAAACAATGCAAGTGAATAATGAGGACGCTCGCTGGTAAACACAAAATCTGGGGGGAAAATTGGTCATATTTGAGGTCCTATTTGAAAGCCTTCCCAGTTTTCAATGTTCTTGAAACTTGCAGGGTATATTTATCGACTATTGATCTCGCGATTGTCAAATTTATAAAAACATTTATCGAGCGGTTTTTTTAAAATGCGAAATTTATAGGCGTGGACCAAATTACGTGCAAAAACTGTAACAAAAGCAGCTGAATGCAAGTTAATAAAATTCTTCTTACTCGCTATCGCCCAGAGCAATTCTCCTCTTTTTTTGTAGGAGGTTTTCAGTGGAATCAAACCACTAGAGATGAAGCCGCGTTTCCAAAGCTTATCATTTTCTTCAAAAATTAGCTAATTGTGTGGGATAGCATGCTATTTCGCTGTTTTTATGATGCTTAAAACTTCGTTTCAAAATATTTCCAAAACGCTCTCATAGAATTTGTTCAAACTTTGCAATAATTGAGGCAATTATGGCAGGTGCATACTCCCTTAAGCGATTTCTCAAAAAACTCCTGGTACAGAGAAACACAAAGATAAATAAAATACGTAATGGCGTCGTTACGTTGCCACGGTGACCCCGACTGCGATAAAACCCAGATCATAAGAAATTTTCATCTTTATATAATACAGTTTTGGTAACCTTTTTTCCATATCTTTGCTTATGGCGACGTAGTGAATGCTCAAACTTGAGAGGTATCCCCTCAAAAAAATCCAGTCGAGCCACCTTAAAGCCCCGTGCAACGGACGCAACATTGTTGGATGTTACATGTTGCCTCCGTTTGCACACCCTGTTGCATGTTGTTGGGAGTTTGAAACTGGTCAAGCGTTAAGCCAAGTGCAAGAGGACGCGACAACTCCCAACATTGCTGCCCCAACAATGTTGGGAATTGTTGTGTCCGTTTTCACGTAGCTTAATACTACAAGTAATCACCGATTGCGGATCCCCGTTCGTGACTTACGCAAACGAAATCGAGTCGAAAAGAGTCCAGTTTCCTGCGGCCGAGATGCCCCTGATAAAATTTACAGGGGCGGCTAATTTGCAGTCGCCCGTGATAGCTCGAAAATTTCTGCTGTGAGTGCCACAGGAACACCAGATTAGGATGCGTTCTGACGAACGCGATGAATGGAACTACTAAATCAAGTTAAAACATTAACAACATCAACAAAGAAATTAATCCCAGCCACTGTAGTTAAATTACCGCATCGTGGGAATGGACTAAAATGTGGGCTTGAGAGATTTTTAAAAATCTCCCAGGCTCATTTTTCAACTAACTGAACATTCGGATGAATACATCATTTTTCATGCCTTCCTGCAATTTAATCTAAAGGGGAAGCATCTTTCGTTACATACAATTACTAGGAATATTTGAGACTAAAAATAGTTAAATACTAAATAAACAAACTTTTCTTACTTACTTACTCAGAAAGTGGAAAGTGAGGAAGAGGAGTACTAAGGTTTAGTTCTTTAAGATGAGGATTAAAATTCGAAATCCAAACTAGTTAAGGAGGGGCTAGCTGCAAGAGCCTGGGAAAGGGAAGCAACACCAGAATCACCAATACTGTTCTTACTCAAATTCAACCTAGTTAAGGAGGAGTTGACTGCAAGAGCCTGGGAAAGGGAAGTAGCACCAGAATCACCAATACTGTTCTTCCACAAATCCAAACTAGTTACGGAGGAGTTGACTGCAAGAGCCTGGGAAAGGGAAGCAGCACCAGAAGCACCAATACTGTTTATACTCAAATCCAAACTAGTTACGGAGGAGTTGACTGCAAGAGCCTGGGAAAGGGAAGTAGCACCAGAATCACCAATACTGTTCTTATTCAAATTCAAACTAGTTAAGGAGGAGTTGACGGTAAGAGCCTGGGAAAGGGAAGCAGCACCAGAAGCACCAATACTATTTATACTCAATCCAAACTGGTTAAGGAGGAGTTGACTGCAAGAGCCTGGGAAAGGGAAGCAGCACCTGAAGCACCAATACTGTTCACACTCAAATCCAAACTGGTTAAGGAGGAGTTGACTGCAAGAGCCTGGGAAACGGAACTAGCACCTGAAGCACCAATACTGTTATCACTCAAATCCAAACTGGTTAAGGAGGAGTTGACTGCAAGAGCCTGGGAAACGGAACTAGCACCTGAAGCACCAATACTGTTATCACTCAAATCCAAACTGCTTAAGGAGGAGTTGACTGCAAGAGCCTGGGAAAGGGAAGCAGCACCTGAAGCACCAATACTGTTCACACTCAAATCCAAACTAGTTAAGGACGAGTTGACTGCAAGAGCCTGGGAAAGGAAAGTAGCACCAGAATCACCAATACTGTTCAGACTCAAATCCACACTAGTTAAGGAGGAGTTGACTGCAAGAGCCTGGGAAAGGGAACTAACGCCTGAAGCACCAATACTGTTACCAGCCAAATTCAAACTAGTTACGGAGGAGTTGACTGCAAGAGCCTGGGAAAGGGAATTACCACCTGAAGCACCAATACTGTTACCAGCCAAATTCAAACTAGTTAAGGAGGAGTTGACTGCAAGTGCCTGGGAAAGGAAACTAGCACCTGAAGCAACAATACTGGTTTCACTCAAATCCAAACTGGTTAAGGAGGAGTTGACTTGCAGAGCCTGGGAAAGGGAACTAGTACCTGAAGCACCAATAATGCTCTCACTCAAATCCAAACTAGTTACGGAGGAGTTGGCTGAAAGAACCTTGGAAAGAGAAGCAGCATAAGAATCATCAACAAGCATCAAACTCAAATCTAAATCACTTGTGTGAAGATGTAACCCTAGGATACGAGATAAACCTGAGCACTCTGAAATGCAGTCCAAGGCTAAACTAAATAATACAGGAATGTCTTCGTAATGATCGGGATCTATTGAATTAATATTTTCAGCCATAATTCTAATAACAGACTCTGCTGTCTCCTTATTCGTCGGGGCTAAAGTTCCAATCATAAATAAAAAGACCTGCCTTAATTCGTGTTTCAACATCTCGTCTTCTACTACTGAAACACAGTCAATACCTCCGTCAAGAATTTGGCAAGTAAGATAAAATCCAGAAAAGAACTCTTGGAAGCTTTTGTGGAGAAATGCATAACGCACAAGAGCTTTCCTCTTGCAGCCACTAGCCTGAAGTGAAAGAAATCCAAACTTGGACAAAGCAATAGAGGTACTTCCAGACTCGTGTTCTTCAAAATATAGCTCTCCTTTTCGAAGAGAATGTAACGCCACTCGTCCCAGAAGTACTAGATCGTCCCTGTAGATGCTCATAAGGTCTTCAGTTTTGCTCGACAATCCCTGCTTTTTTTCATATCGCCTTAAAACACATAGGACAATCTCAGTGTACAATTCAGTCCTGCTCGTTGGAAAAACGCCCTCTGAATCTTCACAAAGAACACAAAGTAAGGTTACGTTCAAGGGATTTTTTGACAACTTTCTTAACTCATGCGAATATCGAATCTTTTCTAGCAAATTCTCGAGTAAGTCCTCCCTGTTGATGCTTTTAAAGTACGTACGAATAAAACTATTTGCATCTTCTTCGGTGAATCCTACAATCTCCCACAGGGTGTCACAATACCTCCTTAGTTTGCTCCCTACCTCATGACGAGAAGTGAGTATAAGGTGACAACCTGAGAGTTCTTTACCCTCAACCAAGTCATAGATTCGTTTCATTTCAGTGGAGTCCATTTCATTTAATCCATCAAGTACTAATAAGACCTTTTGCTGATTTTCACGAATGAATCTGAAGAAAGATTCTTTAGCTTCATCTTCAATTTCAGCGGGAAGAATTTGATCATCGATAGCTTCCCAGATGTTAGATCTTATTTCATTACATTTAAGAAGAAGTAGCAGGTCAATGTCTGGAAAAGAGGTGTCCCACTCCTTCTGCTTAGTTGCCCAATCATACGCTAGCTTCTGACAGTAAGTGCTTTTACCCATGCCAGGGTCTCCTTCAATCAAGACTGTTCGCGGCCTTTGACATTCTACGTGCGGCTTAAAGATTGCAGTCATATCGGTAATATCGTCAGTAAGTACTCCTCGGGTTTTCTCTTTGCTTACGATCTTCAACCTGGTAAAAATTTCATTCAAGTGAAAACTAAAATCTTCACACCAAGGAACGGGCAGGAGGCGTTGTTCACGTGTTCCGTAAAGTTGACGAATCTTTTCCACAATTTCGGTTGGGAATGAAAAATCTAAAAAAAAATGCAAAATATCATAACCTGCATCTTGTTTGGCTTGTGTAAATTACTTTTAATGTGTATTTAGGTTTCAATGCTGCAAATAATTATAAAAAAAATGTACGCGTTAAGATTTACACTGTGTGGAAACCAAGCTTGAAATAAAAGGAGCTCAACCGTGCCCATTGTCAGCTCAACAATAAATGGTAGGTCATGGTGTCCGATAATTACTGTTTATAGTGCAAATTGTGCAACACTGGACAGTTGGACAGCATTAGTACTGACACCTACAAAAACTGAAAAAGCGCACTTAAAAATCAACATTACTACCAATTCCATCCCGCGTCTCTCCCTCCAACATCTCCAGATTTCTCCGCTAGTTTTTACTGTATAAGCACTGCCTTTTAAACATTTTTCCTTACGTCCTCTTGTTGGTAAATGCGCTGGTGTGAAATGAGTAGTGTTTTCTAAACTGACCTCTTTGAGATTTACATTGTACGAAAACCACGACTGGAAATAAAGGCAGGTAAACCGCGACTATCTCAGCCTAAGAATTAATGGTCGGTCATCTTGTCCGATAATTACAGTTTATAGTGGATATTGTTTAACACTGGACAGATGGACAGAAAACGTACTGAGTATTGTGTTCTAACCTCACTTTCGTACGTCGGCTTATTCGTGTGGCATTAGTGTTGTGTTCCAACCGCTCTTCCGTATGCCGCCTTGTTCGTACCGTATTAGAGAGATTTTCGTTTGACCTTGGAAAAAGGTTTCCGTAACTGTTTGTTATTTGTTTTTTTGGCCAGAAGTTAAAACGATCATAACATGAGCTTGTTTTTCCGCTAGACTGTTCACAGGACCCTACTTTTCCGTAAGATCGTCGAGATCGAGCGCTTTGCGTTACGGGTGGCCTTCTAGGTTTCAGTGTCCCGAATCAAAGCCTAACCAAAAAGGCCGCCCGTACCGAAAAGCGGTCGATCCTGACGATCTTACGAAAACATAGGGGACTGTTAACAATTTATTATGCCACCAAAGAAAACCCTTAAAAAAAAGGCATCCTTCGATTGTCCAATCGACACCCCACTTGCCATTGTAGCGGAGCTCCACGCGCGCGGAGCCCCATAGCTTAGTAAATCTACCCATCCCAGAAAATTTGGTAATCACGAGACCGAACACCGACCGACCGACCGCTCACCGTCCGTCCGCACCACAGGACAACCAATGTTTACTTTCACACTTTCTAACTACTTTGGGAGCCCAGGAGGAAACTGCTTGGACATCAATGTTGTGATCAATTGACAGCTGTCAAAACAAGGTATCCGCTGACCAGTATCACCTGACCGTATCGCGGGCTCAGGTGTCGACCCATCGAAGTCGAGTACTTTATTGAAGTTATCCGCTGATAAGTTATTGGTTTTCAAATGATCGCAGGCTCAAGTTTATTAGTTTTTTTTTAATTTATATGAAATATGCTGTGTTTATATCATGATGGCCCCGCACTGTTAAGAGTTTGATTTCAAACTAACCATGGACGCGAAAATTCAGCAAGTTATTTAAAAATACAGGCGGGGAAGACCTATTCTCACCAAGGTCACGCGTTAGTCACGCTCTATGCCCAATTTTTATGCTCTGATTGGTCAAAATTTGACAGGTGAGTTCGTGCGGAAGATTTATGCAGCATCTTGAAACTTGTTTACTTTGACAGCTGAAGGTGACAGAGTTTTGTGTCAACTTGTGATGTTTTTTATAACTGTCTTTTTTTACTGGATGTACAAATTGAAATACAGCTGCTATCAAGTCTGTTATTCATGGCTACTTTGTTCATTGGTTTTTTGGTTGAGAGATGCGTCGCTTGTCAAAAAAGTCGGAAATCCGATTTCGGATGGCATCGTTTTCGTTTTTCACCTTGCTTGATGCGTATTAAAGAGGATTCAAAATTCTCAAGCGATTCTCGCGTTACTTGATAGCTTTCAGAAGCTGCATCTCGAATGGTAAGCCTGAGTAATGATTGCATTTGATGTTTGTTTTTTTAATATCTAATTTCATGTAGTCGAGCACAATTTATGCGGCAAGTTTATGCACGTTTGTAAGATTTGAGACAATGAACCGACCTAATATCAGGTTTGATATAAGCTTACAGAACTTTAAAAAGCCTTTAGATATATTTTCTCACCGCAAATAGAAAGAAAACGTTCCGAAGAATATTTAGTTATAAATTTGGCTGTAGAAAGAAAACTTTGAGCGATGTTCTTGCCTCGAGTTCATCTTTGAGAAAAGCAAACACCACGAGGCCGGCTTAAAACATAAACTTATTAAGCTTTAAGACGCAGGATTTTTCGAAACGCTTTAATAGTTATCTTCGTGAATGAAATTGTTGTCTCTGTAAATGTTTAACCGAATTACATTTCTCTCTTGCAATTTAAATCGCTGTGCTTTTTGTTTTCAGTCGTTCATGAACATCGCTTGTCCACAATTGATCGTCCTGAATATTGACTGAGTGCAATTTTTCTTGAAAAATTGTGAAATACTGCATTCTGTCCGAGGTCTGTATGATAAATAGTACTGTTTCACCTCAAAAAGTATAAAAGGTTGGTTTACACATCCCCGGATTTGTTGGCAAGATTTTGTAATGTAAACTTGTCGAAAGCAAAAAATTCGGCCTGATTTGTTTTCCAAGAATTTGTTTTCCAGGTATAATCCACTGTGATCAAGAGCCATTACGGCTCTTGAATGTGATCGAAGATGATTGCTATTTTTGGGTGTTTTATATGGCTATCACCTCGATGTAAGATGTTTCACTCTAACATCACTTAGCCTTTCCCTCAAAAGTCATATGAATTTCCCCTTAAGTTAACTGATTTGTGGATTACAAGTTTATTGTTTGATTTAAATAATAAATTTATTAATGGGAGCTTCGCTTTTAGCCCTGGCTAAATCTATATATTAAAGAAGTATGAAAAAAATAATTTTTAGTAACCTTTTTTCAGCTGGGAATGTACTGCGCGTGCAGCTCGCATTCGAGTCTGCTCGTTAAATCAACCTTCTTGTTCGTTCGTTGTTTTAGTTTTGTTCGTGCGTAATCATTTCCAGGTGAATCCCATTTCCCGTACATAATTTCGTTCCTATGGTATTAACCTTATTCCCGTATGTCAGTGTATGTTAGTCATGTCTCGTTACCGCTTTTTGTTACGTCACTGCGTTCATGTGGTAACGTTGTAGTCTAGTCTTCTTATCTCTTCGCTGTATGTCAGATCATTCCTGCTGTTGTAGTCGATTGTGTCTACGTCACGGTTTAGAATCACGTTTACGTTTTTTGTACACGTCATCAACTGCCCCCTTTACTTGTCACCTACTGTTTATTACATTAAAAAAAGACGGTTCAGATTAATCTACAACTAAAAATATTTAAGACAGTTTTTTTCCTGCTCATCTCCTTACTTGAGAAATTGCGAACTTGATCTCACGTTTGCCGCTTGTCTACAACGTGACTCTAAATCTCCCAGCTACTCTTGTTGTCTTATGCGAGATTTTCGTTACGGTTAGTTATTAGCCTTGTTTTCTTACTGACGTAGCTTTATGTCCTCACTGCGAGAATGCATGTATGCGACAGAAGTCTTTTCCTCTAGACTTTTATCCCTCCGTTAGTTCGTCTGTACTACACTACTAGTCTTCAACAGTAACTTTTTAACATTTCTCTACATTCGTAAGTATCACTTTTTTAAGCTATTACATTCAACTGCCAAGATAGGTTCTTTCCAGGCAAAACACTTTTTACTACACGTTACTAGCGCCTACACATTACTTATTTCAATGCCGTGGAAAAAAATCAATCGTGATCAATATTGCAGTAAGTTCAACCTATCCACAATTGCTCCATAAGGAGAAGGGCTCAACTTTAAGGAACAGACGGTAACTGTATGTGGAAACAACGCCTCCACTTAATCTGAAGATTGCAACTTCATAGCAATCCCACAACAAAGTTGTCAAAGTACGTTGGAAGACTGTTGACTCAAGACCTAGCGTGATTCAGACTCAGCATCTGGTCTCTTCGCAAAACCTACGTTTGCCTAATCTTTAGATAAATTAAAAACGTTCAATGACAATTTAACCTTTTCAGGCAGGACCTAGTTATATATAGAAAAGCACATAACAAAAATTACCGTTCGTTGCCAAACTGACCACATCGAAATTTTTCTTATACCATTATAACATTTAAAAACTCTAGTCAAGTTAATACAAACAGCAGACAAATCTTTACCACAAAAGCTCACCTGCCATCTTTAAAGCCTCTACACTTTCCATTTCATTCAGTTTGTCTTTGATATTGTCCTCCACCTTCCTCCACTGCTTGAGAAGTTCTCTGAAATGTTCCTCACTTAGGACGTCCATTTCCTGACACCTCATTTGATCAATGACATCTTCATAATCAGCTCCTCCCAATCGTACCAGAGTACCATGGACCTGCTGCCAGTAGCTACTAAATACAGCATCACTAATAAAACCTTCTCCAGCATGACTAGACACGGCGTTGAAGAAATATTTCAGACGCGCAATGTCAGACTCTCGGCTTAGGTCTTCGGGAAGAGGAGGAGTATCCCAACCAGCGGGTGGAGGACTCAGATCACAGATTGTCCTTAGAAGAACCATTAGCAGGGGGATGTCGAAGCCTGCCGACGAAACTTCGGAGGGTGTGGTAGGATACAGTTTACTCCACTGGACTGAGTTTAGTATCCCTTCCTTTCGACGTGACTGAAGTTTAGAGTGTGCTGGGCTCCGTTTCAGAATGCGTTGAAGACTTTGTGGTGGAATTATTCTGTCAAACGTTTCTCTGAGGGCTTTTGAACCCAAGCTGATTAGAAGACGACATAGCCGGGAATAATTTGATCCTCCTTTGGTGGAGAAAAATTGAGTTGACTCAACATCTAAAAGAATAATAAAAAAAATTACTATATTAATTACTGTTTGTTAGACTTTTGGCGGTAAAGTGAAATCCTACGTACATATTGGACCTTACTCGCTTTATACCCCACTTCCATCACGGATGAAGCGTTACCTCCGGAATAACGCTCCTTTTGCATGAACATCAAAAGGACTAATTTTGAAAGAAAAGTTCGACCAAATAACAGTCGTGTGATTTGAATAAGGTAACGAAACAACAAAGCAGAGAAAATATAATGGCATTCTTCCAACCTTGTTTTTAGGGTGTGTCCTCTTTCCAACACCTAGAACGAGGAAACGGGAAGGAAAAGAGATCGTAGAGATGCTTGGACGGAGCGAAATTGAGCTCTGTTTTTAATTCAGAAGGGCTGTGGTAAAGCCCCGACGTACATTATGAGCTCTTACTTGTAGATCCTGAAGCCATGATATCGCTCATGGTTTTTCTGGCCTTTGCGTTAGTTTGAAGGTTGTTCGTGATGACCTCTTCGTTGTTTCTCTTCTTTCTTTGGACACTACACTCAACTGACAAACAAATAAATTACACATACAAATTCGGATAAGTAACATTGAAAGGCAAGAGTTGTTTATCATGTTAAGCCAAGTGTTCATCATGCATAATTCCCAAGAGTAAGAAACCAATATAGGGTAGCAACGAGTCTTAATAACATCAGATGGCCATGGCTCAAACAGGGGTGCATTCTTAAATTTGCGGCCTGCAACTACTAAATACTATTGTCTTCTGTTGTGCCTTTTGTTCCCTGAGAATCCTTGCAAGAAGATGGTAATGTTCGTAACATTCTGACCAGCTATGGACATTTGAAAAAATCGCTTAGATTAAACATCAAGAAAAAAAATGACTTTAACCTTTTAACGAATATATTAAGGAGTTAAAATACTGCACTCTTTCCTGTTTTCTGGATTGGGAGTAGAACAAGTTGTAAGAAGATAAAACCATTTACAAGATACAACGCGTCTTTCTTAGCCTAAAAACATTTTAGGTAAATGTAAAGTCATTCTTAAAAGCTGACAGCCCTACTTGATTTTCAAAAATAGTAGATTTACAGAAGGGGTTAAATTATGAAAACTAAAATTTTTGCTACAATTTTCAGTCTAAAAAACGTTTTGGGTAATCCAAAGTAATTCTTTAAAGCTGACAGCCCAACCTGATTTTCAAAAATAGGGGTTGATTATGAAAAACTAAAATTATAATCACAGGTACCCATGCAAGCTGACGAGTGAGTGCGTAACAGAAATATTATAAGAGTTTGTATGGAAAATTTATCGATCGTTATTTAGGGTATTAAAATAGAAATAAAAATACATTAAAACTTCCTACCTTGTCTGCTTGTCTTGTTTGTGGTATGTTCTTAGCATTTCTGCCGTTTCTGCGCGATTTTAGCGAGCTTTAGTTCTACCGTTTCTCTCTATATATATCATATATAGAGAGAGCAACGGTAGAACTAAATTTTCCATACAAACTCTTATAATATTTCTGTTATGCAACTCACTCGTGAGCTTGGGGTACCTGTGATTAAATCACAATAAAAAAAGGTACCATCGACATTCAAACCATGAGTCCAGCTGATCATCTTGCGAAGAAGATCTTTTATCTGTTTGGCCCAGTTGTACTTCTTATCGTAAGAGTCGCGCAAAGTTTCCACCTCCTCAAGTCGACCTTTTCTGTCCTTGGCCCAGATTTTCGTGATGGCTGCGGTCCAATCGGTGGGGTTCTCTGAGTTTACTACAAAGGATGAACCAAATGGTACAATGCACAATGCTTCTCCATAACCCGAGTTGTGATTGACAAGCACAGGGAGACCAGCTGACAGGGCCTCGAGTCCTGCCAACCCAAAGCCCTCTGTTCTTGAAGGCATGACTACAAGATCCACTTCTTGAAACAAGCGTCTTAAACTCTCTCGGTCCTCAATAAATCCTCTTACTCTCAAGCGACTTGCAGGAACACCACATCCGGTTAACCGCGCTGCTATTTCTTCGTGTTTTCCATCTGGGGCGCCAACAAACACAAGACGAGTATCTTGTAATGCAGCAATCGCTTTTCCAGCGATGTCAAATCCCTTTAGTTCGAAATCCTCTGCGTCCCCACCACCAAACACCAAGACACTCCGTTGTTTTCTTTCTTCCACAACCTGTCTCACGCTGACAAATTCTTCAGATACTCCGGGAGTTAAATCCACTACACATTTATCTTTTTGGCACCCTCGAAGATAGCAACGGAAGGCTTCACTCAACTTGGGTCCAACTCCTAAAACAAGGTCCGCCATTTCACACAACTCTACCTCTGTTTTATGTTTTTCTTCACCCTTGGAAATTGGGTTGGAATAGTTCTTAAACATTCCCATTTCTTCTGGGTCTGAGTGCACGACTTGGATCCATTTGCACTTTTTAGATTCTTTGATGATTTGTGCTTGTTTGCCGAGTTCAACCCCATGACCAACGATTACATCTAATTGTACATTTTCTGGTGGAAAGAGAAGCCACTCTAGTTCTTCTAAGCCAGGCCGGCGAGTTGCCTCAACAATCTTTACGTTGTGTTGGAGGGCTAATTGTTTGTCCTCTTCACTACATTTTGGAAGGAAGAAAGTAATTTCCGCTTCAGGACATTTAGCTAGCTGAATGGCCAATTCTCTGTTTATGGTGGACAGCCCTCCTTTGCTCGATCCCCATTCAGAGGCCAAAATGGTGACTTGCACTTTGCGGGATCTTTCCAGAAAAGATGCCATTTCCAAGCATGGTCAGAATGGCTAATCACCTAAAAGAAAACAAAGCATAGCAAATGATTCAACAATTTATCACCTATTAGTGTTCAAATGGTGTCTCGGTATAACTTTCTGTTGTGGTTAGACATTCTATGTCTAGGATTTCAAGTTAATGAGATTCATGCCCCTTATGATAGACTTCACAAAGTATTCCCTTAATCCTCACCTAAACGCAAGAAGTAATAAGGAAACTAGAAATAATTTTGTCCAATATCAAGTACCTAAGTTCTGAGTTTTCTTGTATTTCCGCAAAAAAAGTGATGACTTTTAATATGACTTAATTGTTCGATACAAAGGTTTTAGAAACTACATGCACACAAAGGAAGTTAAATCACCGAGACATGGAATTTGTAAAAAGACAGATTCTTTAAAAGAATCAAGCCAACCAAGGCGTTGGATAACTTATAAAACATAAACACTGTATATTTCCATGAGGTAACTGTGCATGTAATTATTATTTATATCATGTTTGTTCCCTTAAAGTGCATGGTCTCTCATCAATAGAACATTAAAAAGAGACAGAAAAGAAACTTTAACTTAACAAAGAACAGGTCCAATTCAGTTCTCCCGATTACTTTTTCAACATAAAGCCGAGAATGCTTCACTTGCACTGAGATGGAATTTCTGTAAGTTCATACCAAAATAATTGTAAATTAATAACTACTTTTTGAGCCTGTTTTTATTTCTATTTTCATAGTAAAGTTTTTGCGATAGTATACTCAGTAATTAATAAATGGTAAAAAAATGTTATAAGCCGTAATGTTATGTTATGTGGGGCTAAGCTTGTTATATTAGCAAGTAAATGGATGGAGGTTATACAAACTGTTTAAAATGCATTCATGTAATCATTTCTACTCTTTTTAATAGCCTGACAAAACAGCCAACATTTCGTGTCAACAGCCGCAACTGGTTTCCCTGCAAAATGACTTAATTATGACAAACCAACACAGAAATTCCATACCAATGATGCATCATGCACTACCCAGATCTTGGTAGTGTGTCTGATTGGCTGAAAGTGTGCTTCAACCAATCAGAAGGACTACCCAGATCTTGGTAGTGTCTGATTGGCTGAAGATATGCTTCAACCAATCAGAAGCACTACCCAGATCTGGTTAGTGACACGTCATCAGTATGGAATACCTGCACTAGTTTCTCAGACATCATTTTGTAAGGGAACCAGTCATGGCTTCACCTAATGTCGTCCATTTTCTCAGGCTACCATTAGTTTCTAACTGTTCAGCATTATCTTCTTGAAACCTAAATTAACCTTATAGCAACTTTGTATGCAATCATTTGGTGCAACACAGTTTTGAACACTCAGTTAATAAGCAAAAACATTTCTTTGGTCTGAACTCTGATGGATTTCGAAACTTTCCTCCTTCCACTGTATTCCTCTTCCCACTGTATAAATTGACACAAGTTAGATTACTAACCCCATACATGACCTTACAAAAGCTGTACCCTGCAAGAGTCTTAGTGTATCTACAGCAGCAAGTTATGCAAATTATGCCAAGGACAACAAGCTGAATGCCACCCCAAGGACATTACCAAAAAATTATTCAAATCCGTTTGGACAACTTTGGTGATAAGGTATGTCACCACTGATAAGTAAAACTATGACTTTTGAGACATTTTTAAGGAAAAAAGGTAACTCCCGATATTTAAGGCAGAAGAGAGAGACTCTTGATAGCTCTGTGACAGAAGAAGGCCTCAGTAAGCTAAGGCCAGCAGTAAAAGGAGATTTTCACTGTGATATCTAAACTGTTCAAAGATGTCACTCACTATATTAATCAACTTGTGATGCTGGGACTCAAAAGAGACCCAAAGAGAACCCTACTGTCCATAGTAGTGACATAGGTGTCCTTAATTAAGTGGAATGTCCGTAGGGCAATAGTTGACTGTATGCAGGATTTTGTGCGCATGTGTGCGAAAAATGTAAAAATGTTAATGCGTCTCTGTTGAGAGGGTGGGTACTATTTGCACCTTAGCTGCAGTAGTTGGTTTATGACCCTTAATACACTTGCAGTAAACACTGGCACATGCCAGCAGGTCAAGTTTGATAGTTACAGGGACAGTGGATCTTAAAACTAAATTAAGGAAGTAACTGTCATTCTCCTTACAATAATTATTTGTATTCATTAAAATACATTATTATTCATTCAAAATATTTCCCCAATTCTGATTGGCTAAAAGCACATGCGTAATTCACCATAACCAGTTACTGATGACCAAATTTGGAAGAATTTTGTTTTTAATGAGGAAATGACATAAAAAATGTAGCCTTTTATAGGTTAATGAACCGTTAACCGAGAAGAGCTGGGGAAGAGGTTGAGTTGTTTTGGCTGTGAAAACAAAATGGCTCACACTTCACTCATTTCAAGAGTAAGAACTACAGCTGGAACTAGGCAAAGTAATGGCTAAAAACATAGCAAAAACAACAAGAAGGCAACTTGGAGGGTGACATCTGCTATTCAGAGAATATTTGCGGAGCTGGACAAACCTATATATACACTATTGAAGATGAACTTAACATCGATGGATCGATGGAGTAAGCATGCTGTAGCTATGTTTTTAAACTAGGAATTATTTTGAATGAATAATACAACAATTATTGAATTCGGCTTTCGTATCTCATGAAGAATTATGGAGATCTTGGAGGGTTATATCCACCCTGGCCGATAACACCCTCCTCAAACTCCATAATTCCTCATAAGATCCTCAGCCTCATTCATTAATTGTTAAATAAACTGTTATAATTTAAGCTTAATTTCAAAGCACGATTTTAATTCATTAATCCACATCATGATATTCATAGCAAAAGCACTAGCTGGAAAACCCTCCAGAGCTGTTTGCAGTATTAATTAAGAACAGCAAAAACAATTGAAAAATTAACAAAAAGTCCAAAACTCAACAAAAAAAATTACATTAGTTTCAAGGCTGTGCTCTAAGAAAAAATATTGAAGGGACTCAGCCCTGCAGTGCTCTGAACCTGTGCAAGTCCGGGTGCCTGCACAGGATTTCTATGTTGGACACCAGGGACCACTAGGCACTACTAGAGGACAACCCTGTGATCATCCAAGACTAGACCAAGACACAAACTAAAAAAGCATGCAAGTACATCAATTATATGGATGCCAGTATAATTTTTTCCTTCCACACACGCAGACAGGCTGATCATTTAATTTTAAATATGGGCAGTCAAGCGATGTTGTTTTGTTTGTCATTAGTGTTTTGATAATAAACATCTAAAAATTACAGTCATATATAGTCAAAACAGCTACAAACAAGAGCTTGACATGGAATAGTTTTGGATGATACAGAACAACAAAGGATAGATTGAGACTACTATAAATCTCTTATTACATACTGAAAAGTGTTGTCATAAATGTTCATATGCATATGAGTTCAGTCAATTACAGGAGAACAGTGAACAATGACTGTTTTTCACACATGAAAAGAATGATACGTCATCCAATCAGAATTGCAAATGATGTATTTTTATGTGTAAGAAAAATCATACATCGAATCTGCATCAAATCAAAAGCCATGATGTTTGCAGTGCTGCATTAGTCTCACACCAAGTTTCCAGCCTTTTGAGGGTGCTTGCAGCCCCTAACTGCTTTGTGTGTAATTTCACTGAGTCATTCAGTCAAAAAATTTGTTGAGTGAGCAATGCTCCAGAAGTTAGAATATAGAATAGCTTGGAATAATTTCTCGGTCACTAATGAGAAGAAAATTGCAGAGAGTTTGGAAAAACAGAGTAGAAAGGGAAAAAACATCAGCTTGAATGGTACTTTTAATAGAAGCCATAAAGCGTATTTTGTCTTCTGTCTTCAGATGAATAATACTAATTTAAATTCCAGAGCAAAAGGCCAAAAAAGACACGAGTTACTGGAAAGTCAAGAAAAATTACCAAGGCAAGGGAGAAAACAAACTCCATATATAGTACAGTGGAACCCCGTTAATAAAGTCACCAAATTATGGGCCAAACAACCCTCGAAGCTGCGACCACTTTAGGCGCCATGGCGACTAAAATTTTGGTACTGGCCACTTGATTCGGAAAATAGTCGTCAAGTTGGCGACCAGAGAAAAACTGAAGAAACGAAAAAGATGATCAATTGTCTAAATTGTACTGAAATGATTAAAGTCCTCTGCTGATATCTCAGGGGAAGATTAGAAGATCTCGTCGATATTCATTCAAACGAATGCTTACTTCGCTAAGATTTCTACTAAAATATTGTTCTGCTCCACTGAGCACAGGTCCGTTGCCTAGCACGTGACAAATGTTTAACCTTGTAACGCGTGACAAGCAGCACACAATCAATTTGTTTTTCATAATTTTCTCTTGGAAACTGCATGTGCAGCTAGACTGGGAAGACTACAACCCAAATAAATGTATATTATGGGGGGGGGGGGGGGGGGTTAAAATAAATGGAAAAGCAGAAAGTATTAGTCGGCATGGAACATTTTAAGATAAATTTGAGTAACATGAAATGCTGAATCATTTTTTATATATAAAATAAAAAGCGACCATTTGCAGACCAACACAACATCATCAGATGAACCTAAACTTTGCGAAAAACAATTGTCTTAAACGTCTTAACCAAAAGTAAAGCAAAAGCGCTATTTTTGTTTGGGTTTTTTTGGCTGATAGAAAACTAAAGGGTTGATTTATAGATCAAGCTGTCTTTTCCGGCTACGTCGTTGAAGCAATTTTTGTTTCATAGGACAGATGTAAATAAATTCTCAATGTGCAGTTTCATTACTAAAATACTGAAACAAGACTAGCTTTAAACCAGTTTTAGCTCAACATTTTGTTAGTTTTGTACCTCCTGGTGCTTTTCGCCAGTGTTAAAAAGAATGTTTAGGGGAAAATATGAGACACCAGGAGACACGGTCACAGTGCGTACACAATTAATTTTCACGTGCACGATTTCAAACATGTTACACTCCTGTCGGCCGTTTTCCTAGCTAATGTTCACTGTGTTCCTTGTCTTTGCACTATGTCTAGGGAAATTACAGATGATCTCTCGATACATTAGATGCCGTTCACTGATTTTAGGACAATTTTCATGCTGCAATTTTGCTCATGGCCTCCGTGAACTCGGTCACAAAGGCAGTATTTTGCAAGATATCTTCTCTGTTTAGGAGCAAACAAAAGCAGTGTTACTCGACATGGATTATAAGTTACCCTATACACTTGTGAATACGGTAAACATTGTCTTGGCTGAACAATACCATTTTAAAGCCCAAATTAATTATTAACCAATTATTAAACTTTATTGTTAACATATAGTTGGGCGCCTAAAAAAATCTTTTGGCGACTAAACCTAAAGAGTTGGTCGCCAAATGGCCACCAAAAGAAAAATTTAACTTCGAGGGTTGCCAAAAAGAATTGGCTGTATTAATATTAACGGGGTGGCCAATCAACGAAGGTTTTTTACAAGAAAATGTATGGCGACCAAAATAATTGGCCATAATATATTTAATAATGCATGAGGTGACTGTATTACCAAGGTGGCCATAAGGCGAGGTTTCACTGTTTGAGATAAAAACAAAAGGAATGATAACTGGCTCTCTATCAACGGGGTATCTATTAGCACACAATTTTTATATTGTCCTAGCTAGTATTATTGTTGATTTTAATCATATACATACCTTAGGAATTTGTAAATTGTATACATTTTTATTTCTCAGGGCCCCCTATGCATACCACCCTTGTTGCCTAATGGGCTACCCTGATCAAATAAAGTTACTAACTTACTTACTTATACTAACTTGCTTCTATCAAAACTTAACATAAAATTTGCAAAACTCAGTTATATCTTCAGTTGGTATCACCTGTGACCTGATCAATGACAAATAAAATACCTTGCAAAAAACTGCTGCTTTCATGTAGATAAAAAAGAAAGTAACATATATATATAGCACCTCGTGACAGGTACAATGCAGAGAAGGTTTGACAGGAATCGTGCAGTACTTTGAATATTACCAATGATTCCATGGGTGCAATGCATGGGACAAATGTTACGCAGGCTTAAAGCCAGAGTACGGGACAAGAATTTTCAGCACAGAGCTCCTTAAATTTGGCACAAACTATTATTTTTTTTTGAACGCTACTCCTAATTTTCGCCATGTCAATATAATTTATTGTGTTTAGCAAAGACGCCCAAAAATTATGTTGGGTGCCGCAACAATGTATTCTAAATAGGTGGACTAGTGCCCATTTTTAGTCATGACCAGCCAAAACTTTCCCCTCTTGCTGAGAACTGTAGATTAAAAGAAGATGGTGAGAGTCATCTTAAAAAGAAAGGAAAGTGGTCAGCAATAATGGACACTAGAGACTTTACAACAAGGAAAACATCCAGTTATTGCAAGAGTATAAAAACCCAAGGAAACCTTTAAGATTTATAAGACATTACAGGTGACAACTGCTTGCCTGTTTGGACAAACATTTTGTGCAGTTTGCTCCCTCCCCTGTACATTCGAATAGAAAAAGGTATACTTCTTTATCTCCTATTGAAATGCCATACTGCTGACTCTTTTGTGCCATCTTGATTAACTGAGTTCAACCACTTACATTACAAATGTACAGGCAGATGTGCTTATTAATTTAGACATGGTGTTTCTAATTTTTACAGTGTCCACAAACCATGCTTGTGAAACAGGAAGTGACAATGGGCTGAACACTAAAGCATTGGTGCCCAGAGTGTAAATTAGCTTTTTACCTTTTCCTTCCCTTCCCTTTCAATGTTGATTTGGATGACGTATGTTTATGCCCAAGTAAACGTGTGAAAACAACATTGAGGGAAGGGGAGGGATTGCAATAACTGTATAACGACTAAGTTTATGTTATGTTTTCCAGAAATGTTTCATAAATTATGATCTGGATTGTAGGTCAATCAGGTCAATTAATGGATTCTACTGAGAAGATCTGGGTAGTGATGCATCATCATTGGGCGATTCCAGAAAATATCCATACCATACCACGGACGGCTTTTAGGATTTCCGAAGGGGAGGGGTGGTTCATGATTATGGAATTCTGAGGACATGGGGGGGGGGGGGGGGGGTAATGCATTTTGGAATTTCCGAAGGCTAGGGGGGGTTAAAACTTGGAAGCTGTCCGTGGTTGGGTATGGATATTTTCTGGAATTGCCCATTTGATAGTAAGACTAAAAGAGTAAGAAGTTTATTGTACACTCCCCTGCAAGGCTTTCCAGTGATACAGGACAAAGCTATAAGCCATTATCAAGTATACATCTACCTAAAAAAAAATTACCTAAGTTTTTGTTTAACAATACAATAAAAAGTTAAAACCTACAAAATGCTCACAGGATCAAGAAATTTATGCAACAATAATTATGTGCAGTGCCTTAGTTTCTGTTTAAAATCCCGGCCTATGATTTTTACTTAATTTGAGGTCTTTGTCTAGGCTGTTTCATAAACTGACAACTCTGTAGTGGAATGATTGCTGACCAGCAGCTGTTTTAAATAAAGGGATTTTTAACTGTTGTGAATTGCATGTCACGTACGTGGCCAGAGACTTGGAATCTGGTAACTAGCTTGGATGGTAGGTAATCTTGAACACAACCCATCATAAATTCAAACGCAAAAACAGCGTCCGTTAGATCAGATATAATAATATTGCTGCCTTACAGGTATCCAGCACAATTCCCGGAGAACTGGAGAGATATGATCAAAATTTTCTCGCTCCACTAATTATCCAGGGGGCAAAGTTCTGTACGTGTAGCAATCTACATATACACCTATTTACCGGGGCCCAGCCTTCTCTGAAGGCTGGCACCGGTCTTAAAAATTTAATGCAGACGGTCCATTTTTCCAACGTTACATTGTTAGGGATATATCGCTGACTGAGATATATCGCTGGCTCGTTACTCGCTGGCTCATTGAAATCTTATCTGCCATTTTGGAAAGCACGAGGCATGGAGGACATTCAAGAAAAAGATTATAGCTTTTTGTTCCCGAACCTTTACGATGCATTAGTTTATGAGCAAAAATTTAAGAGTGAATATTTGGAGAGACAAATTTACGAGCGATCACTTAAGAGTGAACCTTCCATCGTGAAACTTATCGAGAATAAGAGCGACTTATCAAAGCTATCTACATTGAGCGAACCTTCCATCGTGAAAGTTATCGAGAATCAAAGCGAACACTTATCAAAATTAACTTTATATCATCTTAAAAAATGTGCTACAAGGCGATCTAGACGTGCACGTGAACCAAGCAGAATTCCATTGCTATTTTTAAGAGGTCTCAACAAGAAGAATAGCATGTTGAAGAAATTTGTCTTCAAAAAGATTTCAACGATTGATATACCAAAGTCTTCAAAACTCCATCGCTATGTTAATAAGGTGAGAAAACTTTATCATGCACGATATAAATGTAATAACAAATGCGATCCAAAGATAATTAACTTAAATAAAATGGCTATACCCAAAAAAGCTTATTTGTTGTCTTTCTTTAGCAAGCATTATCACAGGATAATGAAACTAAAATGTAAAGCACATCGATATTTATCATTGTTTTCTTGTAATTGTGTGAGTCATATGTCTTTGACCAATTATGTGAATTTCAAACTAAGTAAATTAAGATGTTGAGAAGAATCCAGGACCTACTCAATACAACACTGATCATCATGAATAATTAGATGTTTTATGCAAAATCACAGCTCAACAATGCAGTTGACCTCTCCTATTTGCTCTGAGAATTTGATGCAGTCAAGATTAGGTGAACTTGGTTTACAATCAATAGATGTTGGTGGTGCGGGTGGCAGCCTAATCAGATAACTGTCACTTTGCATATATTTTCCTCTAAAAACTTTTTTTCCCGTGAAAAATGATTAAAAAGTGTATACAAGCATTAGATGTTAAGGTAACGCACACGTGACTTTCCTAAAGTTAGGAGAGTCACGCGTGCGTTACCGTGATATCGACCGTGAGCTTTTATTATTTAAGGCAAAAATCTACAATTTTTAAAAGAATAAAAAAATTTTGATATCTTATCTGATTGGGCTACCTGTCTACTGATATCGACAATAAAATTACGCCTCAGCTTTCTTAAAAATTACGCCGGTCAAGGGCGCCTTTGCTTTGTCGGATAAGAATTAACATAAAATCTAAATTAAAAGTCGCCAAACTTTGTTCATGCGTTTCAATACCTTACAATTCGCAATCCCTGCAGGAAACTTCGTCGAATATTTTCCGACAAACAATTAAAACTCATTAGAGGGAAGTCTATCACTGCTTTGACTTATGAAGCAACAAAACACAATATTTTCAAATAACCTTTGTCACGCGATATTTTATACGTTAATGACATGCGAAAACTCTCAACTGTTCAAAATGGGGGGTTCCCTAACATTTTCTCTTTTCACATTAGTCATCAAACCTTGTTTTCATCTCCAAAGAATATTTGAACTAAAAACGATTTTCATGTTGCCCAACAAACTTAAGCTTGTCGATGACAACGACCCTTCCACATGGGTTACCAAGACAAAAGTGGCCCCGGTAAAATTCACGAAGTGATTCTAGTTCAATTTAAGGTTGCTCCCATGAACCATGTTTCATAGCCTACAGTGCACCATGGTAAACCCTTTTGTAGCGGGAAGTTTAGTCTTGTTCACGTTCATTGAAATAATGGAAACCATTTGTGAAAAGGCATTCAAGAGAGCTTTCAAGTCCAATGAGTGCTAAAATTCTTAAACATGATTAAAATCTCATCGTAAAAAATTAGAAGCCTCTTCTTTTAACAACATTAAATGAATAGGCTTTTACCGCCTGATTAATCTGCATTTTTGCATGGGCCAGCAGAATGCTGGTTATTTCAATAACGCAAATCAACGCTATTCTTTTTTTTTATTCAGTTTTAAAAAAATTGCCTCAAAAATAGATAAACAAGTAATGTTAAGTTATTTATTGCTGTTCATCAATCAAAAATTCCCACATGCACGAGCCAAGCAAACTCATTGAAAATTTGCAGCATTTGCATATTACCGCAGAGAAAAACCTAACCTCAAATCGCTGTCTTAAATTAAAAAGCCTAGGATTCAGCATTTTGAAATACATTGCCTTATAATGTTCTGCTGACAGAGCATAGAAACGTTAGCAGCATTTGCTTTCTAGGTTTTTAGGCTCATTGGGCAATTCCAGAAAATATCCATACCATACCACGGACGGCTTTTAGGATTTCCAAAGGGGAGGGGGGTTCACGATTATCGAATTGAGGGCATGGGGGGTATTTACGATTGCAAATCCGAAGACATGGGTGAATTACACAGGTGGGATTTCTGGAGTAGAAAGTGTAGAGTGAGTTCCTTGAAAACGCTATTGTTGTGGACTTTTGTAGTTCGTAAATAAACCACGAACGTATGACCGCGGAAGTAGAAGACAAGCATCAATAGATCAGACACGTGTTTACGCTCATAACTTATAGAAGAGAATAGTAAAACATGGGTTTCACATTTACCTTGATGAATTTCTTGTCACATGAATAAAAACTGAAAATGTATCTTACGAGGTCTGGTCTTCGCAATCTTCTATCGTTGCCAAGAAAAATCTAGTGCGACTAGCGCCTAATCCGAAAGCAATGATACATTTCATGTACACTACATGAGGCATATGGGTTGAGAACACTTTTCGTGCACAGTACATGACCTATAAAACAACGCAACAAGACTCGACTGTGTATTTGACTGCCGAAAGATTTTAACAGTCTGAATTTGAGCTATTTTGCTTTGTAAACGTCAAAACAGCACAAGAAAACAAAGAGGAGTAAAATTACCGCAAGTGGTGTTTATTTTTATAGCCAAATTCGGACTTAAAAAGAAGTTTGCACAGCCTGGCCACTAGCGGTAGGTTTTTCTTGTCGCTGAAAGCTTGTCGCCTGGCGCCGCTAGATCACAGTCTTGAAGAGGCATAAATTCATGTTCGTTTGTTCATATAGGCGTTGCTAAGTCGAAAATATACTTCCAATAAACAATGGAAATTCTGAAGGGGAGGTGGGGTTCACGATTATGGAATTCTGAGGGCATGGGGGGGGGGGGGGGGTAACGCATTTTGGAATTTCCGAAGGCTAG
Source organism: Porites divaricata (assembly GCA_038088405.1). Taxonomy (NCBI): domain Eukaryota; kingdom Metazoa; phylum Cnidaria; class Anthozoa; order Scleractinia; family Poritidae; genus Porites; species Porites divaricata. The sequence goes on along the minus strand of JBBMOI010000006.1, from coordinate 26,022,749 downwards.
GGGGGGGGGGGGTTAAAACTTGGAAGCCGTCCGTGGTTGGGTATGGATATTTTCTGGAATTGCCCATTGCGGGCACATAATTTACTAGACTTCCTACAATAATGCACCACAGGTTATGAAACATGGATTATGCATCATTCTTCTCAGAAGCAACCTTAATTGAAATAGGTGTATTTCTGTCAGAAGTGCGAGACCAGACCGCCAAGCAGTAAAATAAGTTACAGAAAACAAGCGCGTTGATTAAAATCGCTAGAAGGTCTGAATTAAAAGCATGTTTTGTGCAATATATCTGGGCTAGCTTAGAAATACAAGAAAAAGTGAGAGCTGAGATATGGCAATCAAATGTCAGGGTAGGATCAAACATAACTCTCAAGGCCTTGACAGAGTCCGTAGGGAAAAGTTCTTTGCCCTGGAAAGAGAGCTTAAAGCTTAGTGGTTTACAAATCATCTGTCAACTGCGGAACACCATCAGCTTTGTCTTATCCGGGTTCGACAGGAGATAGTTCTCAAAGCACCATGATGGAATTTCTGCACTCACTTCTCAGAGTTCATTTAGCGGGGAAACCACTGGTGACATCGTGAAATGTCAACTGTTTTCTTAGGCTATGTAAAGGGGTGCTGTAAAAGTTTGTCATGTAAGTCGCGTTTTAAATTACACACCAGGGGTTCCTTGGATTACCCCAAGAGGGAAGCCACGAATGGCTCACTAATTAATCCTAAAATAGTTGTAATTGCCACAGTTAAGTACCATAATACATGTAAAAGTACGATGAAAAAAAGTTGCAGTCCAAGAGTGTTTTTTGGCATTCTATCTGAGCTGGAAGTTGGAATGCTTTAACTGTACTACAATCAAAAGGTCCCGACGTTCAGCACAAATTCAGCTTATGTAGTTAGCCACCTACAGTCTCAGACAAAAATAGTTGGGACACTTCCACCCAACCCTGTTTTTTTTGCTTCTGGCCTGTCTCTTCATCCTCCCAATGTCGTTTATTGCAGTTAACTCACCAAATCTTGCACAGCAACATTAGGAGGGCAAGAAACAACAAAGTGTCTCAACAATTTCGACTGAGATTGTAGCTCGAACAATGTATTATCCCAATTTTTCGCTTTGGTAGACTTAGGGAGACTATTCTCCTACTGAATAATCTTGCATTGAACAACCCTCTGGCACAGGCATGTAGCAGCTCTTTCCTCGTCGATCTGACTCAATCAATCAATCAATCAATCAATCAATCAATCAATCAATCAATCAATATATTTTCCCTTTTTTTACAAACAATAATTGCATGCACTCGATCGTGAATGCATCCACAGAAATAAACCACCAAGAAAAATATGTGTCGACTCGGCAAGATTATTCAGTAGGAGAATGGTCTCCCTAAGTCTACCAAAGCGAAAAATTGGGATAATACATGCATTGTTCGAGCTACAGTCTCAGTCGAAATTGTGAGGGTTGTTCAATACTCAGTGAATACTCCAACAAATTCATGCATGGCATTCCATTGCATTGTCTTCACATTACAAAAGCATAACAATAAAGAGCGAAACAAAACAATGAGAAATTTACCAAGCCATGCATAAATTTGTCGGAGTATTGGAGAAGTTTGGAGCTGATCGAGTCAATGATGGAATGCATCATATATATTGTGTCTGTTGCGTGCTCGCAATTTTGTGTTGTTAGGCAAGATTGTCAATTTACCCTACACAGTTAAGCTATCTTAAAGAAAGATCTTACCTTATGCTGCAGGAAATCTTCAACAAAGTGGAGCAAAACCAACTTCGACGAACGAAGACTGTGATAAACTTCCTCAGTACGCAGTAAAACTCACTTTCGATTTCACCCGGAAGCATTTCCAACAGACCAGAAATGAGTTGTGGGACACAACCCACTGATAAATGGGGGTGGCAGGGATGGGGGGGGGGGGGGGGTAAGGCGGAGGGGAGGAGGGAAGGGGTGATGGTGGATGATGATGCCCTATATGCCAAAAAGGCAGTGGTTAAAAATGCTTGTGATACTTCGATCTGGGCTTAGGCTGAGGCAGCCGAGGAGCCGATTGCCTGAGATCATGTCCTCCGAATATCCCGCTGGAAGGAATGCGGTTTTTCCTCCCCTTTACTTTTCAAGAAAGATAATCAATTTGATGGGCTCCTGACAATATAGAGAAAAAATGCAAAACAATTTCGGCAAATTTGTCCGGTATATTCGTTGCGAGAGAAATATTTTTCAGAGGTTTATCTGAGAAAAATACTAAATATAAAGACTGACAGCTACTGACATTAGAAGCTCTAAGAGTGGATTGCAAATCAATCTGCAGGAAGGATGGGTACCAGTCTTTCATTCGAAATGGCGTCGTTCAACTCGTTGGCGCTTCTCGTTTCCTTGAGCAGTTGTATTTTTTGCGGAGGTTGTCGAAGATTTCCAGCATTGTATGGTAAGACCTGTGTTAACTTGGAATAAAACCTAATCTGACTCTTTAAACCACAAAACATAGCAGCTTTTGTGGGGGCCCTGTGCTAATGTAGCAGGGAAATTGAAAATCTTATACGTCGGTATTAAAGTCCACTGTAAAAATACCCTCTCCTCATCGGCTCACCACGTATTTCCCTTTGTATTTCATGGTATTTGACTGGCAGATGAAGGAAATTTAAAAAAATATTACCAAGAAAGGCAGAAAATCAAAAACGTACAATCAAACATTTCTCCGTTCTCTATCACTTTGCCTCATGATCATGCAGTTTGAGTCTTGCCTTGCCACAAGAGCACAAGCTGTTTGGACCGTCTGTACTCATCCAGGTCTACAGCTGAGAAACTCCACGGCACGGTTCGTCCCTATGGTCTTGCTTGTAGGCGAGACAGAGCATTAGAAAAGTTATGAGGAGAGGGGGGGGGGCCGAAGTAACAAAAAAATATATATTCATGAAAGGAAAAATTTAAATTAAGGGAAATGTTAAAGAAAAAATATTCATGCAGCTCAAAAATTCCTCTTCCCCGCCATCAGTTTTCTAATGCTCCCCTTCTTAACATTACTGAGGAGAAAGACCCTGGGGAGTACATTGCCCCCCCCCCCCCCTGGGACTTCTCTTTAATATATTTGTTTTTGGAAGTCTTTTCCTTTCTGTTTTGCATTTGCGCAGTCTTGTAGTTCGTTTGTCATTTTGTCTAAATGTTTGCTCATCCATGTAGGTCATGTATAAATTATATCAGCTCAGTAATATCGGCAATTGTCATTGCTGAAATTTATTCTGTGATACCTGTACTATGGCCTGTTCCAGGCTCCGAGGAGGCTCCGAGATAGTCACGTCCCCAAAATTGAGAAAGCAAGAACACGAAAATGGGAGGAAACTGGGAAGGATTCCCCTTTCTCCCAGTCAAGCGCTCATATTTTCGCGTGTCCTTCACTTACGTGTCACTCCTACTACGGTATGAGAGGCTGGAACCAAAGGGAAACTGTTAAAGAACAAATATTTATGCAGCTCGAAATTTCCTTACCCCAACCTCGTTCCCAGGGTTCTCTCTCTCTCGCTCCGTAGGGCGGATAGGAGAGGACCCTGGGAACGAGGTTGTCCTCACCCCCGCTATAAATTTTCTAAATAATGATCCCCTTTCTTAATTTAACTGAGGTTATAGACCCCGGGGTGTGCATTGCTTTCCCCGGGATTTCTCTTAGAGTTATTTGTTTCCGTTAGTCTTTTCCTTTTTGTTTTGCATTTGCGCTGTCTCGTAGTTCATTTGCCATTTTGTCTCAGTGTTTGCTAATCCATGCAGATCATATAAATTACATCAGCCCAGTAATCTCGGCATTTGTTACTGTTAATTGAATTAATTCCGTTACACCCCTAGACTGTTCCGGACTCGGAGATAGTCGTGTCCCCAAAATTAAGTAAGCGCGAACACGATAATGGGAGGAAACTGGGGAGAGGAAGGGCGGCGCCACCCCTCCGCCCTTCCTCTTTTTCCCAGTCACGCGCTCATATTTTCGCGTTTCTTTCACTTACGCGTCATTCCTAGTATCTGAGAGGCTGAAACCAGAGTCTGGTTTCATCCTATGCATTATATTGTTTAATTTAAACTTGAATTGCTCAAACATCTTGTTAATAAAGCGCTGCGCTAAAGATACTGTCCATTATGCACCCAGCAAGACTCACATTCCATATCTTAGTTTGTGTTGTTTTGATTGGTTCTTAGGGCCCGTTTATGTGTTGTCCCGGGTAGAAGGTTTACCCACCTAGCCGCTGACCTACTATGGGCGAGTCAACATTTCATGCATTTCCTTACAAAACGAGGCAAACCGTTTGAATTACAAACAAAACGTAGATGAGCGCCGCCCTCAAATAAGTGCTGCATTTACACTTACAACCGGATCCCGGACAGAAGCGACAGTAATTAACCATTGGAAGCATAAATTGCTACCCCTCCGTTGAGGAGATGTAGGTCAGTTGCCATTTTGTCTCCTGGTTAGAGGTAACGACTCTCAGGAATCCAGCTCAAACAATCCGGGATCCAAGAATCCAGAATCTAGCCTGCGTGGCAGGCGTTTGAAAGAGAAGGGAAAGGGAGTTTTAGGCGAGAGAGAAACGCGAGGGCCGGGGCGCCTAAAACTCCCTTTCCCTTCCCTTTCAAACGCCTGCCAAGCAGGCTATCCAGAATCCAGCACCTGGAATCCAAAACCCATAGCGTAGAATCCAGAATCCAAGACTGCCTTCCATTAACTTGGGTTAACTTTCGGTTAAATCTATTTCTCGCGGCTTACGCCGCCAAATCTCACTCGACTACTACCCAACACCGCCAGCTACGCAGGCTACATCATCAACAACAACAGCTTTATTTAATACCTAACCAGTAGTATAACGAGTTCTCGCATAGAACAGTGGTTAAACAAGCCTGTAGATAGTGTATCAACAAGCGTTGCAAAAGTTACAGATAACAGAGTCTACATGGGATGAGGTTAAATCTGGTTGCACAGTAGTCTCATAAAAATCAATGTTGTTTTCTAAATACAAACATCGAACCATCTACAATGGCCCAAATAAATAAGCTTTTGCCATATATTTAGGTTATACACGGGAGTGTGAGTTTTCAGCAAGTAGGACATTACTAAGAGAAGTCCTTTTAAAACGATCCAAAAAATTGTATCTTTCTAATATTCCGTAAAGAAATAAATAGATTAAAAAAATACCTAGTAGTTCGAGGGCAGCGGTAAGCTAGGGCTCACGCAAGATTAAGATATTCACCCACGATTGGGTTTACTTTATAACAGACTGTTTTGCACTGCAGTGCCAAAAGCTTTGACATATTAAGCTCCAGCTCCTTATTTCTCGAGACGAGGAAATCCTGGTAAAATTAATTGTCTTTAGACGAAGATGGGTCTGAAGACGACGCTTTTTCCGTTATTACGTCATTAAAGGGTTTAGCAAGTATTTAACAAAATTAAGCCGTGTTGTATAACCCATTTTCAATTTCTCAGAACCCAGCAACTAAACAGTTTTTTTTTCACACAGTGTCAAGACTTTATAAAGAGATCTGGAGGGCTTATGAGTAAAACCTCGTTATAAGTGAGACTTCGTTTGAAAAACCGATCCTTACTATTTGCTACCCAATCAAATGAGAGCGTTCATTGGCGTAAAGAACTTAACTTCTTGAGTGGAGCTGTAACCCGTGTGATACCCCGTTTTCGTTAATCAACAGTCTATTTCTACGATAAAACGCAAACTCTTTAAAACAACAAAAGCATAAAGCGGTTGATTTTATACTGGCAATTTAATAAATATACATTACGTATAATAAACTAAGTACTAACAAATTATATTACACTTACATCAACATTTTTTCCGCCTCATCCTCTTCCTCACTTTTTAATCCGAAAAGGTTAAGGAGGGGTTGTTTGCAAGAGCCTGGGAAAGGGAAAAATCACCAGAATAACCAATCGACGTCTCACTCAAATCCAAACTAGTTAAGGAGGAGTTGGCTGCAAGAGCCTGGCAAAGGGAAGAAGCAACAGAATCACCAATCCCGTTCCCATCCAAAGACAAAGTTGTTAACGACGAGTTGGTTGCAAGAGCCTGGGAAAGGAAAGAAGCACCCGTATAACCAATCCCGGTCCCACTCAAACCCAAACTTCTTAAAGAGGAGTTGGCTGCAAGAGCCTGGGAAAGGTAAAAAACACCAGTACTACCAATCCCGGTCCCACTCAAACCCAAACTTGTTAAAGAGGAGTTGGCTGCAAGAGCCTGGGAAAGGGAAGAAGCACCAGAAACACCAATCCAGTTCCCACTCAAGTCCAAACTAGTTAAGGAGGAGTTGGCTGAAAGAACCTGGGAAAGGGAAGCAGCACCAGAATCACCAATCCAGCTACTACCCAAATTCAAACATGTTAAGGAGGAGTTGGCTGCAATGGCCTGAGAAAGGGAAGATGCACCAGAGTCACCAATCATGTTTTCACTCAAATCCAAACTTGTTAAGGAGGAGTTGGCTGCAAGAGCCTGGGAAAGGGAAGAAGCACCAGAAACACCAATCCAGTTCCCACTCAAGTCCAAACTAGTTAAGGAGGAGTTGGCTGCAAGAGCCTGGGAAAGGGAAGCAGCACCAGAATCACCAATCCAGCTACTACCCAAATTCAAACATGTTAAGGAGGAGTTGGCTGCAATGGCCTGAGAAAGGGAAGATGCACCAGAGTCACCAATCATGTTTTCACTCAAATCCAAACTTGTTAAAGAGGAGTTGGCTGCAAGAGCTTGGGAAAGGGAAGCAGCACCAGAATCACCAATCCAGCTACTACCCAAATTCAAACTAGTTAAGGAGGAATTGGCTGTAAGAGCCTGGGAAAAGGAAGCAGCACCAGAATTACCACGCACGTTATCACTCAAATCCAAACTAATCAAGGAGGAGTTGGTAGCAAGAGCTTGGCAAAGGGAAGCAGAAAAAGGATCACCAATCCCGTTCGAACTCAAATTCAAACTTGTTAAAGAGGAGTTGGCTGCAAGAACCCGCGAAAGGAAAACAACGTCAGAATCACCAATCCCGTTCGAACTCAAATCCAAATTTGTCAAGTTAAGATGTAACCCTAAAGTTTGAGCTAAACTTGAGCACTCCAAGATGCAGTCTGAGGCAAAACGAAATAATACCCAAATGTCCTTAACACAGTCGGGATCTATAAAATTAATATTTTCAGCCATAATTTTTATAATAGACTCTGCTGTTTCTTTACTCGTCGTGGCTAAAATTCCAACCATGAATAAAAAGACTTGTTTCAGTTCATCTTTAAATCTCTCGTCTTTTACTACTGAATCACAGTCAATACCTCCGTCAATAATTTGCCAAGCAAGGTAAAATCCAGAAAAGAACTCTTGGAAGCTTTTATGGAGAAATGCATAACGAACACGAGCTTTCCTTTTGCCACCACTAGTCTGGAGTGAAAGAAATCCAAACTTGGATAAGGCGATAAAGGTGCCGCCGGATTCATGTTCTTCCAAATATAACTCTCCTTTTAGAAGTGACTGTAAAGCATTTTGTCCTAGATGCATTAAATCTTCCTTGTAGACGCTCATGAGATCTTCATTGTTGCTCGACAATCCTTGCTTTCTTTCATATCGTCTTAAAACACAGAGGACAATCTCACTGTACAATTGAGTCCTGCTCGCGGGAAAAACGCCCTCAAAATCTTCACAAAGAATACAAAGTAAAGTTACATTTAAGGGGTTTTTTGACAAGTTTGTTAACTCTTCTTGCTCATCAGAATACCAAATCATTTC
>JBBMOI010000006.1:26002500-26010000 GCA_038088405.1 Porites divaricata | reverse complement strand
CCCTGGCAATAATTTAAAATTCCAGCCATTCCAACAGAAACAGGCGTTACGGTTTTACCACTAAAGCTCACCTGCCACCTTAAAAGCTTCTTCACTTTCCAGTTCATTCAGTTTGTCTTTGATGTTGTCTTCCACCTTCCTCCACTGCTTGAGAAGTTCTATGAAATGTTCCTCATCGAGAAAGTCCATGTCCTGATTTTTCATCTCATTAATGGTATCTTCATAATAAGCTCCTCCCAGTCGTACCAGAGTGTCACGGATCTGCTGCCAGTAAATACTAAATAGAGCATCATTGACAGAGCCTTCTCCAGCATGTCCAGACACAGCACTGAAGAAATATTTCAGACGCACAATGTCTGACTCACGGCTCGTGTCTTCTCCTAGTGGAGGAGCATCCCAACCAGCGGGTGGAGGACTCAGATCACAGATTGACCTTAGAAGTACCACTAACAGGGGGATGTCGAAGCTTGAAGATGAAACCTTAGAGGGTGTGGTAGGATATAGTTTACTCCATTGGAACGAGCTAAGTATCCCTGCCTTTCGACGTGACTGAAGTTTAGAGTGTGCTGGGTTACGTTTCAAAATGCGTTGCAGATTTTTCGGTGGAATTATTCTGTCGAACGTTTCTCTGAGGGCTTTTGAACCCAAGCTGATTAGAAGACGACACAATCGAGAATAATTTGATCTTTCTTTGGTGGAGGAAAACTGAGTTGACTCAAGGTCTAAAAGAAGAATCCAACAAAATTATTTGTTTATTGGACTTTTGACGGTCAAGAAAAACCTATAAGAAATCGTTCTCTCTCTAAAATCGAAGTATAGACCTCATAGACCTCAAAAGATGGTTAAGGAACCCAGGATTAATCCACATTTTAAGCAATGGTTTCTTCGGTCTACCAACATGTAACTCGAGTTTACAAAAATACTGTTGAGCCTTTACTCCAGATAAGTACTAATAACACAAAATGTTACTCTACGCAGTACATAGGAAGGTAAATATTCGCATCTTAGTATGAATCTTCTTCCCTAGTGCGAACAAATACTGACTACTGAGGCGACGAGCTTTCATCGGAATCGAAAAAAAAAAAAGCAGTTCTGAGACAGGACTTAAAATTAAGTTATTTTTGCATTCTCACTTTTAAAGTCAGTGCGAGTTAAGGATTGTGTCGCCGTTGAAACCACCAAGTTTGCGTTTCTTGACCCTGTCCTCAAAGAACAAGCAATGAACTCTGTATTTCACGGGCTTGTTCTTTGCACCCCGCAAAACTAGTTGTAACTGGATCGTTGGCGACTAAATCGGATAAAGGATAAGAAACACTTCTTTAAATTTCGTCGATCTTACGATTTTAATTACTTCCCCTTTTCTGATTCTCAAGTTGGACAAAAAAATCCGTCTTCAATTCCGACCACGCTTTTGATTTCTTAAGAGGTTACCTGTATAGCTGTAAATTTTGTTTTTCCAGCTTTTTTTAATGCTTAGTTGGGGTCTATTGTAAGCCATTTTTTATTGTACGGCAGGTTTCTATCTATGTGAAGCACTATAGGGCATTACTCTTATCTTATCTTATTACTGTTCATTGAAAATATTTCTCCGTTTCTAATTGGTTAAAACCACACGCATAATTCACCATAACCAGCTGCTGTTGACCAAATTTGGAAAGAATTTTGTCATATTGAACCGATGACGTCAAAATGAAGTCAAAAGTGCAGCCTGGTTGCAGGTTATTGAACTGTTGACCAAGAAAACCTGGGGACGAGGTTGAGTTGTTTTGGTAGTTAGAACAAAATAGCGGAACTGTCGCGGAACATTTTACTCGTTTCACGGCGAAATAGTCTAAACCATCGCAAGAACAGCAAGAAGACAACTCGACGGACAACATCTGCTATTTGGAGTATATTTGCAGACCTGAGCAGACCTTAATCTCCTAAACTTCCCGATAAAGATGAATTATCGATATGAACTTACATCGACCGAGGTTAGCATGTTTTAGCTTGTTTTTAAACTTGGAATTATTTTGAAGGAATAATAAAACAATTACTGAATTCGGCTTTCGTAGGATATGAAGAATTCTGCAGATCTCGGAGGGCGTCGAAGAACTGCAGAATTCTTCATATCCTACTCAGCCTCAGTCAATAATTACTAATTATCATTATTATTATTAGTAGTAGTAGTAGTAGTAGTAGTATTATTACCTGTGTGCTCCTCAGTCACGCCCATTCTTCCCTGGGAAGCCTGGCAAGGAGATAAAACAGTTGCACCAATCGTTTGTGATGAACTCTGGATATTAGAGAAATCGTCTGCATAAAAAAAAGGGCAAAACAAAGATTGTTATATTTAGAGATTAATGAAAAAGTGGAATGCCGCAGGTTTCCTGTAAATGATCCGGCTTGTAAGAGGCAAAAGTATGAGGCAAATGGCGCCGTTTACAAAACACGTGCCTCTCATTTCAGTGTACTAAACAGTTACTGTTTTAGTAATCCAAAGTAACTTTTAAGACCTCACAGCCAGACCAGTACTTCAGAAATTGTTGATTTACAGACTGAGTTAAATCGTGAAAACAAAGTTTGGCTACCAATATCAGCAGGCGTGGCCAAAGTGCTTGGCACTAAAATTAGCAACACAATTGACATTCATACCATGAGTCCAGCTGATCAGCTTGTGAAGATCTTTCATCTGTTTGGCCCAGTTGTATTTCTTATCGTAAGAGTCTCGTAACATTTCCACTTCCTCAAGTCGACCTTTTCTGTCCTTGGCCCAGATTTTCGTAATGGCTGCGCTCCAATCGGTGGGGTCCTCTGAATTTACTACAAAAGAGGAACCAAATGGTACACTGCACAGTGCTTCTCCAAACCCCGAGTTGTGACTGACAAGCACAGGGAGACCAGCTGACAGGGCCTCAAGTCCTGCCAACCCAAAGCCTTCTGTTCTTGAAGGCATGACTACAAGGTCCACTTCTTGAAACAAGCGCCTTAAACTCTCTCGGTCCTCAATAAACCCTCTTACTCTCAAGCGACTTGCAGGAACACCACATCTGGTTAACCTCTTCGCTATTTCTTCGTGTTTTCCATCTGGGGCGCCAACAAACACAAGGCGAGTATCTTGTAATGCAGCAACCGCTTTTCCAGCGATGTCAAATCCCTTTAGTTCGAAATCCTCTGCGTCCCCACGACCAAACACCAAGACACTGCGTTGTTTTCTTTCTTCCACAACCTGTCTCACGCTGAAAAATTCTTCAAATACTCCAGGAGTCAAGTCCACTACACTTTTATCTTTTTGGCATCCACGAAGATACGAACGGAAGGCCTCACTCAACTTGGGTCCAACTCCTACAACGAGATCTGCCATTTCACACAACTCTACCTCTGTTTTATGTTTCTCTTCACCCTTGGAAATGGGGTTGGAATAGTTCTTAAACATTCCCAGTTCTTCTGGGTCTGTGTGCACGACTTGGATCCATTTGCACTTTTTAGATTCTTTAATGACTTGAGCTTGTTTGCCAAGTTTAACTCCATGACCAACAATTACATCTATTTGTAAATTTCCTGGTGGAAAGAGAAGCCAGTCCAGTTCTTCTAAGCCAGGCCGGCGAGTTGCCTCGACAATCGTTACGTTGTGTTGGAGAGCTATCTTTTTGTCCTTTTGACTGCATTTTGGAAGGAAGAAAGTAATTTCCGCTTCAGGGCATTTCGCTAACTGAATGGCTAATTCTCTGTTTATGGTGGACAGCCCTCCTTTGCTCGATCCCCATTCAGAGGCCAAAATGGTGACTTGCACTCTGCGGGATCTTTCCAGAAAAGATGCCATTTCAAAGCATGGTCAGAATGGCTAATCACCTAAAAGAAAACAAAGCATAGCAAATGATTCAACAATTTATCAACTATTAATGTTCAAATGGTGTCTCTGTATAACTTTCTGTCGTGGTTAGACATTCTATGTCTAGGATTTCAAGTTAATGAGATTCATGCCCCTTATGATAGACTTCACAAAGTATTCCCTTAATCCTCACCTAAACGCAAGAAGGAATAAGGAAACTAGAAATAATTTTGTCCAATATCAAGTACCTAAGTTCTGAGTTTTCTTGTATTTCCGCACAAAAAGTGATGACTTTTAATATGACTTGTTCGATAAAAAGGTTTTAGAAACTATACATGCACACAAAGGAAGTTAAATCATCGAGACATGGAATTTGTAAAAAGACAGATTTTGTAAAAGAATCAAGCCAACCAAGGCGTTGGATAACTTATAAAACATAAACACTGTATATTTACATGAGGTAACTGTGCAGGTAATTATTATTTATATCATGTTTGTTCCCTTAAAGTGCATGGTCTCTCATCAATAGAACATAGTTAAAAAGAGACAGAAAAGAAACTTTAGCTAACAAAGAACAGGTCCAATTCAGTTCTCCCGATTACTTCTTCAATATAAAGCCGAGAATGCTTCACTTTCACTGAGATGGAATTTCTGTAAGTTCATACCAAAATAATTGTAAATTAATAACTACTTTTTGAGCCTGTTTTTACTTCTATTTTCATAGTAAAGTCTTTGCGATAGTATACTCAGTAATAAATGGTAAAAAAATGTTATAAGCCGTAATGTTATGTTATGTGGGGCTAAGCTTGTTATATTAGCAAGTGAATGGATGGAGGTTATACAAACTGTTTAAAATGCATTCATGTAATCATTTCTACTCTTTTTAATAGCCTGACAAAACAGCCAACATTTCGTGTCAACAGCCACAACTGGTTTCCCTGCAAATGACTTAATTATGACAAACCAACAAAGAAATTCCATACCAATGATGCATCACGCACTACCCAGATCTTGGTAGTGTGTCTGATTGGCTGAAAGTGTGCTTCAACCTATCAGAAGCACTACCCAGATCTGGTTAGTGACACGTCATCAGTATGGAATATCTGCACTAGTTTCTCAGACATCATTTTGTAAGGGAACCAGTCATGGCTTCACCTAATGTCGTCCATTTTCTCAGGCTACCATTAGTTTCTAACTGTTGAGCATTATCTTCTTGAAACCTAAATTAACTGTATAGCAACTTTGTATGCAATCATTTGGTGCAACACAGTTTTGAACACTCAGTTAATAAGCAAAAACCTTTTTTTGGTGTGAACTCTGATGGATTTCGAAACTTTCCTCCTTCCACTGTATCCCCCTACCCACTGTATAAATTGACAGAGGTTAGATTACTAACCCCATACATGACCTTACAAAAGCTGTACCCTGCAAGAGTCTTAGTGTATCTACAGCTGCAAGTTATGCAAATTATGTCAAGGACAACAAGCTGAACGCCACCCCAAGGACATTACCAAAAAATTATTCAAATCCGTTTGGACAACTTTGGTGATAAGGTATGTCACCACTGATAAGTAAAACTATGACTTTTGAGACATTTTTAAGGAAAAAAGGTAACTCCCGATATTTAAGACAGAAGAGAAAGACTCTTGATAGTTCTGTGACAGAAGAAGGCCACAGTAAGCTAAGGCCAGCAGTAAAAGGAGATTTTCACTGTGATATCTAAACTGTTCAGCCAAAGATGTCACTCACTATATTAATCAACTTGTGATGCTGGGACTCAAAAGAGACCCCAAAGAGAACCCTACTGTCCATAGTAGTGACATAGGTGTCCTTAATTAAGTGGAAGTCCGCAGGGCAATAGGTTACTGCATGCAGGATTTTGTGCGCATGTGTGCAAAAAATGTGAAAATGTTAATGCCTCTCTGTTGAGAGGGTGGGTACTATTAATATTTGCACCTTAGCTGTAGTAGTTGGTTTATGACCCTTAGTACACTTGCAGTAAACACTGGCACATGCCAGCAGGTCAAGTTTGATAGTTACAGGGACAGTGGATCTTAAAACTAAATTAAGGAAGTAACTGTCATTATCCTTACAATAATTATTTGTATTCATTAAAATACATTATTATTCATTCAAAGTATTTCCCCAATTCTGATTGGCTAAAAGCACATGCGTAATTCACCATAACCAGTTACTGATGACCAAATTTGGAAGAATTTTGTGTTTAATGAGGAAATGACATCAAAAATGCAGCCTTTTACAGGTTAATGAACCATTAACCGAGAAGTGCTGGAGACGAGGTTGAGTTGTTTTGGTTGTGAAAACAAAATGGCTGACACTTCACTCATTTCAAGAGTAAGAACTACAGCTGGAACTAGGCGAAGTAATGGCTAAAAACATAGCAAAAACAACAAGAAGACAACTTGGAGGGTGACATCTGTTATTCGGAGAATATTTGCGGAGCTGGACAAACCTATACATACACTGTCGAAGATGAACTTAACATCGATGGATCAATGGAGGTAAGCATATTTTAGCTATGTTTTTAAACTAGAAATTACTTTGAATGAATAATAAAACAATTATTGAATTCAGCTTTCGTGTCTCATGAAGAATTATGGAGATCTTGGAGGATGATATCCGCCTCGGCCAATAACACTCTCCTCAAACTCCATAATTCTTCATAAGATACTTAGCCTCATTCATTAATTGTTAAATAAATTGTTATAATTTAAGTTTAATTTCAAAGCACAATTTTAATTCATTAATCCACATCATAATAATCATAGCAAAAGCACTGGAAAACCCTCCAGAGCTGTTTGCAGTATTAAAGGGACACAGTCAGCTGATGCACATGCGCATTAGATATCATTTCTTAGCTGATTTGCATGTCACGAGACACGAGCGTGAGACAGAAAGTGAGAAGCATATGCATCCGTAATATTCAAAACAAACCTTGTTGAGTCGAACAATTTACAAGCCCAAATCGTGATTATAGACCTTAAGCCACATCAAAGCACACATTTTTTATATACCATTGAGAATTCATCGATGGATTTGTCCAGGAAAAGCCAAACATCGACGAATACTTCTGAACTCGGTCACCAGTGGAAGTTAGGAATGACACGGAGTCGGCATGAATCATTGTCGAAGGTTCAAGGTCGAGAAAGTTTGATTTTTCAAACACATGTAACCTTTTCCATCGATTTTCCAAATGCATATAACGATTATTTGCTCGCCAGTGTTATTGATTCATTTCTTTTGTTATTTTGGTAAACGAAAGCGATTTCTCCCGCCCGGAGCCTACGCGTTTCTCACCTCTTCTGTTCATGTTCCTTTGGATACTGTTTTTAACCAAATATGATAAAATAATGTCATAGGATGAGTTAAAGTTTGCTCAAAAAGTGGTTTTCTGTAAAAGATCGAGGATCAAATGAAACACTAGGAAGGATTGAAGCGGATTTCTAGATGTAGCCGACGCGTTCATTTGATTTCGGGTTGAGGTAAACTCTTTTCAAAACTGACAAAAGTAGTGTCCAGGTCAGCGTGGTCACGTAGCTGACTGTGTCCCTTTAATTAAGAACAGCAAAAACAATTGAAAAATTAATAAAAAGTCCAAAACTCAACAAAAAAATCACATTAGTTTCAAGGCTGTGCTCTAAGAAAAAATTGAAGGGACTCAGCCCTGC
>JBBMOI010000006.1:25845000-25997500 GCA_038088405.1 Porites divaricata | reverse complement strand
TGGCAATCAAATGTCAGGGTAGGATCAAATATCACTCTAAGTCCTTAACAAAGTCTGTAGGAAAAAGTTCCTTGCCCAGGAAAGAAAGCTTAAAGCTTAGTGGTTTTCAAATCCTCTGCGGACTGCCCAACACCATGAGCTTTGTCTTATCTGGGTTCAACAGGAGATAGTTCTCAAAGCACCATGATGCATCATCAGTATGGAATTTCTGCACTTGTTTCTCAGATTTCATTTAGCGGGAAACAACTGGTGACATCGTGAAATGTCAACTGTTTTCTCAGGCTATGTAAAGGGGTGCCATAAAAGTTTGTCATGTAAGTCAGGCTTTAAATTATACACAAGGGGTTCTTTGGATTACCCCAAGAGGGAAGCCACAAAGGACTCACCAATTAATCATAAAATGGTTGTAATTGTCACAGTTAAGTACCATAATAAAAGCAAGATGATAGAACGTTGCAGTCCAAGAGTGTTTTGGGCATTCCCTCTGAGCTGGAAGATGGAATGCTTTATAAATAACTGTAGTACCATCAAATGACCCAGACATTCAGCACAAACTAAGCTTATGTAATTAGCCACCTACAGTCTCAGACAAAAATAATTGGGACACTTCCACCCAACCCTGTTTTTTTGCTCCTGGCCCATCTCCTCGTCCTCCCAATGTTGTTTATTGTAGTTAACTCACAAAATCTTGCACAGCAACATTAGGAGAGCAAGAAGACAGCAAAGTGTCTCAACAATTTCAACTGAGACTGTAGCTTGAACAATGCATGATCGCAATTTTTCGCTTTGGTAGACTTAGGGAGACTATTCTCCTACTGAATTATAAAACCTGGCATTGGAGAACCCTCTGGCTCAGGCAGGTAGCAGTTCTTTCCTCGTTGATCTGACTCGTGCATGTGTCTATAGAAATAAACTACTAAGAAAAATATGTGACTACGCGACAAGATTATTCATTCAGAGAATAGTCTCCCTAAGTCTACCAAAGCGAAAAATTGGGATAATAAATTGTTCGAACCACAGTCTCAGTTGAAATTGTGAGGGTTGTCCAATCCCGGGGGGGTACTCCCATACATTACCCATACGGGTATGTGCCGCCCAATGGGGTCGTGTTTTTGAAGCTCCTGATTTAGAACGGGGTATCCATTTCAGAGGCATTTTCTAAAATGGGGTATAGTTTTTCGAACGCACGAAAGCTCCAGTTTTTTGTTTTAAGCAGCCATTTGAAATTATTCAAGGACAGGTTGCTTTTAAATATACAGTTCAATGCGTTAACAAGCAAACTGTTGTAATCTTGTTGCACCCTGTGTTTTAGCGTGCAGGGTGGGCGTATTTTCTATTTCTAGAACAGGGTGTCAGTTTTAGGGCAAATTCTAGAACAGGGTATAAAAAATTGGCCCATTTCTAAAATGGGGTATCAATTTTAGGTGAAATTTTTTTTAGAACGGGGTGCCAATTTGTAGTCCCGGGCGGCACATACCCACCCAAAAAATACCCTGGGCCCCCCCCCCCCCCCTCCCCGGGTGTCCAATACAGTACTCAGTGAATACTCGAACAAATTTATGCGTGGCATTGCATTGTATTGTCTTCCCATTACAATAGTATACAAAAGCATAACAATAAAGAACGAAGCGAAAGAATGAGAAGTTTAACAAAGCCATGCATAAATTTGTCGGAGTATTAAACAAGTTTGGAGGTGAGCCACTGATGTCATGCATCATTGCGTCTGTTGCGTGCTCGTAATTTTGTGTTGTTAGGCAAGATTGTAAATTTATCTTACACAGCTAAGCTATCTAAAAGAAATGTCTTACCTTAGGATGAAGCAAATCTTCAATAAAGTGGAGCAAAACCAACTTCAACGAACGAAGAATGTGGTAAACTTCCTCAGTACGGGGTAAAAACACTTTCGATTTTGCAACCGAGCCGAAATGAGTTGTGGGACACAACCGACTGTACTGATAAATAGGTGTGGCTGGTTGGCGAGTAAGGGGGAGGGGAGGGGTGGGGGGTGAGGGAGGATGATCATGCCATATATGCCAAAGGGGCAGTGGTTAAAAATTCTCGTGATACTTCCATCTAAGCCTAAGCTGAGACAGCCCAGGAGCCGATTACCTGAGATAATGTCCTCTGAATATCCTGCGGGAAGGAATGCGGTTTTTCCTCCCCTTCACTTTTCAAGAAAGATAATGAAACGGAGAAATGTTTGATCGTACGTTTTTGATTTTCTGTCTTTCTTGGTATTTTTTTTTTTAATTTCCTTCACCTACCAGTCAAATACTAAGGGGAAATAAGCAGTGAGTATTTTCACAGTGGACTTTAATACCGACGTATAAGATTTTCAATTTCCCCGCTGCCTTAAGCACAGGGCACCCACAAAAGCTGCTATATTAGCGGAGCTCCTCGCGCGCGCTTTGCGCGCGCGTGGACGTAGCCCCATAGCTATATAATCTACCCATCCCAGAAAATTTGGTAATCACGTGACCGTACACCGACCGCCCGCCCACCCGCCCGCCCGCCGTCCGTCCGCACCACAGGGCAACCAATGTTCAATCTCACACTTTCTAGCTAGTTTGGGAGCCCAGGGAGCCTAGATAGGAGACAACTATCAATGATGTGATCAATTGACAGCTGTCAAGACAAGGTATCCGCTGACCAGTATCACCTGGCCGTATCGTGGGCTCAGGTGTCGACCCATCCAGGGAGAGTATTTTTTTGAAGTTATCCGCTCACAATTTACTAGTTTTCAGATGATCGCAGGCTCAATTTTTTTTTTAAAAATTCATATGAAATATATTGTGTTTATGTCATTATGGCCCAGCACTATTATCATTTTGATTTCAAACTGACCTCGGACGCGAAAATTCAGCCAGTTATTTAAAAATGCAAGAAGGGAAAACAGATGTTTTTCACTTTTCTCAGGACAGTCACGCTTTGGTCACGCTCCACGTCCAGTTTTTATGCCCTGATTGGTCAAAATTTGACAGGTGAGTTCATGCGGAAAATTCATACAGCATCTAGAAACTTGTTTGCTTCAACAGCTGACAGAAGCTGACAGAGTTTTGTGTTAACTTGTGATGTTTTTAATAACTGTCTTTTTTCACTGGATGTACAAAATGAAATACAGCTGCTACCAAGAGTCTTCTGTTAACGTTATTCATGGCTGGTTTCTTTATTGAATTTTTGTTGAGAAATGCGCTGCTTGTCAAAGTCGGAAATCCGATTTCGGATGGCATCGTTTTTGTTTTTCACCTTGCTGGATGTGTAAGCGATTCAGGCCTTACTTGATAGCTTTCAGGAGCTGCATCTCGAAATATGGTAAGCCTGAGTTATCATTGTATTTATATCTGTTTTCATGAAGTAGAGCGCAGTTTATGAGGCTAGTTTATGCACGTTTGTATTTAGATTTGAGACACTGATCTGACCTAGTATGAGGTTTGAAAGCTTACAGAACTTTGAAAAGCCATTAGTCGATATTTCACCGCAAATAACAAGAAAAACCGTTCCGAAGAATATTTAGTTATTATTTTGGCTGTAGAAAGAAAACTTTGAGCGATTTACTTGTCGCGAGTTCATCGAGGAAAACAGCAAACACCGGGAAGCCGGCGGCTTAAAATTAAACTTAATTTTTAAGCTTAAAGACTCTAAGATTCTTATAGACACTTAAATACTTGTTTTCGTGAATGAAACTTGTTGTCTCTGTAAATGTTCTACCGAATTATATTTCTGATCTTTTATTTATTGTTAGTTGTCTTTTGCAATTTTCATCGCTTTGCCGCCCTTTGCCGTTATTTGTTTACAGTCGTTCATAAACATCGCTTGCAGGAGTACTCAACGTACCGCTCGTATCACACATCGCCGTGACGGTCATAAAACTATCAATAAAAAATAAACACAATAAATTCTTTATTATGTTGAAGCGTAACTCTGTTAAAATTTCTTTGCGAACTTGGTAGGTGATTTTCGAATTTTTTTGAACGGTTTCGCTAATTAAAAGCCCACACGTGCTTCGATGGTCCTGAATATTGAATGAATGGAATTAGTCTTGAAAAATTGTGAAACTGACTGCTAATTGTCTGAGGTCAGGCGGTCTGTATGATAAAAACAGCGCCTCATAGTACTCTGTCACCTCAGATGTGATGTATAAAAAGTATAAAAGGTTGATTTGCACGCACCCAGATTTGGTGGCAAGATTTCCTAAAGTAAACTTGTCGAACGTAAAAATTCGGCCTGATTTGTTTTCCAAGAATTTGTTTTCCACGCCTAATCTACCGTGATCAAGGGCCATTATTGCTCTAAAATGTGACCGAAGATGATTGCCAGTGCTATTTTTTGGGTCTACATATAAGGCTATCAACTCGATGCAAGATTTGTTTCACTCTAAAATCACTTTAGGCTGCATTTATTATGTATCCTACAGGGGGGGGCAGAGGATTTTAGGGGGGGTTCTCAAATTTTTAGAGCAAAAAAGGGGGGATATGAAAATTGTTTAAATATCTCCTGGGGAGATGCTTATTTTTCTGTAAGATTCTGTCTAGCTTTTGTAATAGTTTTAAAAAGTGGAAAAAGAAATGATAAGCAAGGATTGTAAAGCAACAAGGGTACCTCTATTATTCTGAGAGACTATAGTACCTATTTTGTAGTTTTTCAAGCAGTGTGCCTGGCCTGTAGATGTAATGTTTCGATACAGTATAGAAAGTAAAACATCTAAAATGGAAACATTTAATGCAACCTCAGTCTAAGCAGTGCAACTTTATTGAATCAATGATTGCAAAAGAAAACAATGTAATTCGACAGTGCACAGTTTTATGGAATTGAACAACAAATGTGTACTTTTAACATGACGTCGCTAAAATTCAAACTAAAAAACTATCCCTCTTAACGAGATTTTACTCTCACAATGCATTAGAGCAGCTGAAAACTAACTGTGAAACAAATTTTTGCTTCAAAAGGGTTCTTGGTTTTGTGATAGAGTACGCTTGAATTTCTGTAAGCTTTTGTGTGACGCGGCATTTACATGACGGCCAAGAGAGCTGTCATCTAGGTTAAAAAAATGACTTATTTCAGGAAATTTTGCCATCTAAACAGTTCATGTACTGGAAAAAGTATTATAATTTTAATATTTATGAGTTTCTCAAAGAATAAATTCACGCTTTTGTAGCAAAACTCGGTAACAGATGTTTCTGTTGGTTTCCGTCCGCCATGTTGGAGCTCATCCAGGTGAGCACCAGCATGGTGTCTCCATACAAATCTCTATAAATTTGGGTAAAACATTTCTTTGGATATCTCGTATACGAAATATTCCTCTGACCTGAATCTTGGCGAGGGTCTTTCCCTGTGTACCTCCTTTCATTTTCCAGCTATTGAATGGTTTTGATTTTTATTTTCATCTATTTTGAATGGAGTGACCGCGCTGAAAACCAGCAATGAATTTTCTGTACCAGTTTGAAAGGGGTCCACATACACCCAGTGCACCCCCTGCTATATCTGCCACTTGTCAAGACAACAAATAATTAAGCCATTAAGGTTAAAAAAGAAAAAGATATGACCATAAAATGTAGAACATTGTCATTTTTACTCATCTTTGTAATTATCCTCAACACTGTCTATCTCATCAGTCACCAACATCATTGTCAATATCATCAGCAGCAGCAGCCTTGTCACCAGCAACATTGTTATCCTCATCATTATTGTCATCATCATCATTGTCATCATCATTATTGTCATCATCATCAATATCCTCCACATCGTCATCCTCCAGTGCACATGTCGCACTTGAGAGGAATGATTCTGAACGGCCGGAAAACGAGGGTGAAGAGGATGGCAACAGCGGAGATGAATCCGTGGATAAGTGTGATAGTGAGAGTGATGATGATGATGAGGTTGTTGCTTTTGTCGACGAGAGTGACAGTGAAATGGAGGTTCCTGTCAATACTCCAGGCCTGGTAGTACTCGTACACGAGCTGGCAGGTTATCTATACCTAATTCGCGCTACTTAGACTGGCTGGCATAGGTATGACATAAACAGTCAAAGCTCTCTTGATGTTCTTATTAAACATGTCTCTTGAATTTTCAAACATATATAGTGTACTATTATCCAGATATTTATTTTGATATTTCCTGTGAGGGAAGAGGGGGGGGTATTCATTTTTTGGCTGATTGCTTGGGGGGGGATTATGAAAATTTGTATGAACCTTGGGGGGGGGGGATATAAAAAAACGAGCCGCTGAAAAAAAAATCCTCTTCCCTCCCCTCCCCCCTCCTGTAGCGTACATAATGAATTCAGCCTTAGCCTGTCCCTCAAAAGTCACACGAATGTGCCCTTAATTTAACTGATTTGTGGATTACAAGTTTATTGTTTGTTTTAAATTATAAATTAATTCTATTAATGGAGCTTCGCTTTTAGCCCTGGCTAAATCTATATATTATTTTTGTGGTTCAGATTAGGTTTTATTCCAAGTTAGCACAGGTCTTACCATACAATGCTGGAAATCTTCAACAACCTCCGCAAAAAAATACAATTGGCCAAGGAAACGAGAAGCGCCAACGAGTTGAACGACGCCATTTCGAATGAAAGACTGTTACCCATCCTTTCTCCAGATTGATTTGCGATTCACTTTCAGAGCTTCTCATGTCAGTAGCTGTTAGTCTTAATTTTTAGTATTTCTCTCAGATAAACCTCTGAAAAAGATTTCTCTCACAACGAATATACCGAGCAAATTTGCCGAAATATTTTGTTGTTTGTTTTTGTTGTTTTACTATATTGTTTATTTCTTTATCACTTTGCCTCAGGATCATGCAGTTTGACGCTTGCCTTGCCACAAGTCCACAAGCTGTTTGGACCGTCTGTACTCATCCAGGTCTTCAGCTGACAGACTCCACGGCGCTACTTAACGGTTTGTCCCTATGGTCTTGCTTGTATGTGAGACGGAGAATTAGAAAAGTTATGAGGAGGGGGAAGGGGCCGAAGTAACAAAAGATATTTATTCATGAAAGGAAAATTTTAAGGGTTATACTACTACTTGAGAAATTTCTGCAATTTGATTGGCTTAGAGCAGTGGTATTTCAGCTTAATTTGAAATACCTACTTGTGAAAATTACAAAC
Organism: Porites divaricata; assembly: GCA_038088405.1. Classification (NCBI taxonomy): domain Eukaryota; kingdom Metazoa; phylum Cnidaria; class Anthozoa; order Scleractinia; family Poritidae; genus Porites; species Porites divaricata. The sequence continues at coordinate 25,990,401 of JBBMOI010000006.1, read as the reverse complement.
CTTTTGCGGGTAGTAGTGTAAACAAATAATAGCATGATTTGTACGTGATATTTCAAAATGGTCTCAAATTTCACTCGCCTAACGGCTCGTGAAATTACGTATAACAATTTCGAAATATCACTACTAATCATGCTATTACCTACACAAATGTTACCTCAAAAATTCCTCTTCCCCGCCATCAGTTTTCTAATGTTCGCCTTTTTAATATTACTGATAAGAAAGACCCCCGGGAGTACATTGCTCCCCTGGGATTTCTCTTAAATTTATTTGTTTTTGTAAGTCTTTTCCTTTCTGTTTTGCATTTGCGCAGTCTCTGTAGGTCATGTGTAAATTATATCAGCTCAGTAATATCGGCAATTGTTATTTTTGAAATTTATTCCGTTACACCGCTGGCCTGTCCCAGGCTCCGAGGAGGCCCCGGCGGGATAGTCAAGTCCCCAAAATGGAGAAAGCGTGAACACGAAAATGGGAGGAAACTGAGGAGGATTCCCCTTTCTCCCAGTTTTAAAGCGCTCGTATTTTTGCGTGTCCTTCACTTACGCGTCACTCCTACTACGGTATGAGAGGTTGGAACCAAAGGGAAACGTTAAAGAAAAAATATTCATTCAGCTCGAAATTTCCTCATCCCCGCCATAAATTTTCTAAATAATGGTCCCCTTCTTAATATAACTGAGGACAAAGACCCCGCGGTGTGCATTGCTTCCCAGTATTCCCCAGGATTTCTCTTAAAGTTATTTGTATCCGTTAGTCCTTTCCTTTTTGTTTTGCATTTGCGCTGTCTCGTAGTTCATTCGTCATTTTGTCTTAATGTTTGCTAATAATCCATGCAGATCATATAAATTACATCAGCCCAGTAATATTAATCTCGGCATTTGTTACTGTTAATTGAATTTATTCCGTTACAACCCTAGACTGTTCCAGACTCCGAGATAGTCGTATCCCCAAATTTGAGTAAGCACAAACACGATAATGGGAGGAAACTGGGGAGAGGAAGGGCGGCACTACCGCCACCGCCCTTCCACTTTTTCCCAGTCCCGCCCTCATATCTTCGCGTGTCTTTCACTTACGCGTCATTCCTACTATCTGAGAGGCTGGAACAAGAGTCTCGTTTCATTCTAGGCATTAAATTGTTTAATTGAAACTTGAATTGCTCAGACGTCTTGTTAATAAAGCGCTGCGCTAAAGAAACTGCCCATTAGGCACCCAGCAAGACCCACATTCCATATCTACTGGAAAAAATACTGGATTCAAGTCTCAGTGGAACTTGGATTCTGGATTCCAATTGTTATTGGAATGCCCGACTCATTACACTGTATTCCGGAATCCAAGACCCAGGATTCCGGATTCCACCAGCAGAAATTTCACGGACTGCGGATCTTTAAAACTTTGCCAGGCCCATTTTTCAACTATTGTAGATTTCGGATGAAATACGTCATTCATCATGCCTTCCTGGAATTTACTCTAAAGGGTAAGCTTCTTTCGTGTCATACAGTTTCTGGGAATTTTAGAAACTAAAAATAAACTCTTATAACGACAAAAGCTTAAAGCTGTTGATTTAATAGTAGCAATTTAATAAAACTGCATTACTTATCAATGATGTAAGCTAAGTACTAGGTAAACAAATTTTCTTACTCGCTTACTCCGAAAGTGGAAAGGGAGAAAGGGGAGAACCAAGGCTTAGTTCTTCCTCCTCCTCACTTTCCGAATACGAGATAGTTAAAGAGGAGTTAGCTGCAAGAGCTTGGGAAAGGCGAGTAGCACCAGAATCACTAATCGCGTTCCCACTCAAACGCAAATACGTTAAAGAGGAGTTGGCTGCAAGAGCCTGGGAAAGCGACAGAGCATCATCATCATCAATCCAGAAGTTCCTAGACAAATCCAAACTAGTTAAGGACGAGTTGGTCGCAAGAGCCTGGCAAAGGGAAGCAACACTAAAATTACGAATGTCGTTGTTACTCAAATTCAAATCAGTTAAAGTGGAGTTGTCCACAAGAGCCTGGAAGAGGGAGGCACCACCAGAATCACCAATGCAGTTAGCTTTCAAAACCAAACTCATTAAGAAGGAGTTAGTCGCAAGAGCCTGGGAAAGGGAAGCAGCACCAGAATCTCTTATGTTGTTCCTACTCAAATCCAAATTCGTTAAGGAGGAGTTGGCTGCCAGAGCCTGGGAAAGGGAAGCAGCACCAGCATCCTCAATTAAGTTCCAACTCAAAACCAAACTAGTTAAGGAGGAGTTGGCTGTAAGAGCCTGGGAAAGGGAAGCAGCACCAGAATCTCTTATGTTGTTCCTACTCAAATCCAAATTCGTTAAGGAGGAGTTGGCTGCCAGAGCCTGGTAAAGGGAAGCAGCACCAGCATCCTCAATGTAGTTCCCACTCAAAACCAAACTAGTTAAGGAGGAGTTGGCTGCAAGAGCCTGGGAAAGGGAATAAGCACCAGAATCTCTAATCCGGTTTGCTGTCAAATTCAAACTAGTTACGGAGGAGTTGGCTGCAAGAACCTGAGAAAGGGGAGCAGCACCAGAATCTTCAATATAGATCCTACTCAAATCTAAATCACTTATGTCAAGGTGTAACGCTAGCGTACGAGATAAACTTGTGCACTCTAAAATGCAGTCTAAGGCTAAATGAAATAAGTTATCACAACTGGGTTCTATTAAATTAATATTTTCAGCCATAATTTTAATAACAGACTCTGCTGTCTCCTTACTCGTTGAGGCTAAAATTCCAATCATGAATAAAAAGACTTGCTTTAATTCGTCCATAAATCCCTCGTCTTTTACTACTGAGACACACTCAATACCTCCGTCAAGAATTTGGCAAGCAAGGTAAAATCCAGAAAAGAACTCTTGGAAGCTTTTGTGGAGGAATGCATAACGCACAAGAGCTTTCCTCTTGCAGCCACTAGCCTGGACTGAAAGAAATCCAAACTTGGACAAAGCAATAGAGGTACTTCCAGATTCGTGTTCTTCAAAATATAGCTCTCCTTTTCGAAGAGAATGTAACGCCACTCGTCCCAGAAGTACTAGATCGTCCCTGTAGATGCTCATAAGGACTTCAGTTTTCCTCGACAATCCTTGCTTTTTTTCATATCGCCTTAAAACACATAGGACAATCTCAGTGTACAATTCAGTCCTGCTCGTTGGAAAAACGCCCTCTAAATCTTCACAAAGAACACAAAGTAAGGTTACGTTCAAGGGATTTTTTGACAAGTTTCTTAACTCATGCGAATACCGAATCTTTTGTAGCAAATTCTGGAGTAAGTCCTTCCTGTTGATGCTTTTAAAGTACGTACGCATAAAACTATTTGCATCTTCTTCGGTGAATCCTACAATCTCCCACAGAGTGTCACAATACCTCCTTAGTTTGCTCCCTACCTCATGACGAGATGTGAGTATAACGTGACAACCTGAGAGTTCTTTACCCTCGACCAAGTCATAGATTCTTTTCATTTCAGTGGAGTCCATTTCATCTAATCCATCAAGTACTAAAAGAACGTTCGACTGATTTTCACGAACGAATTTGAAGAAACATTCTTTAGCTTGATCGTCAATTTCCGCAGGAAGAACTTGATCATCAATAGCTTTCCAGATGCTAGATTTCACTTCATGACATTTGAGAAGTAATAGCACGTCAATGTCTGGAAAAGAGGGGTCCAACTCATTCTGCTTAGTTGCCCAATCATACGCTAGCTTCTGACAGTAAGTGCTTTTACCCATGCCAGGGTCTCCTTCAATCAAGACTGTTCGTGGCCTTTGGCAATCTACGTGCGGCTTAAAGATTGCAGTCATATCGGTAATATCGTCAGTAAGTACTCCTCGGGTTTTTTCTTTGCTTACGATCGTCAACCTGGTAAAAATTTCATTCAGATGAAAACTGAAATCTTCACACCAAGGAACGGGCAGGAGGCGTTGTTCACGTGTTCCGTAAAGTTGACGAATCTTTTCCACAATTTCGGTTGGGAATGAAAAATCTAAAAAAAGAAAAGGCAAAATATCATAACCTGCATCTTGTTTGGCTTGTGTAAATTACTTTTAATGTGTATTTAGGTTTCAATGCTGCAAATAATGAAAAGAAATGTACGCGTTAAGATTTACATTGTACGGAAACCAAGGTTTGAAATAAAAGCAGCTCAACCGTGCTCATTGTCAGCTCAACAATAAATGGTAGGTCATGGTGTCCGATAATTACTGTTCTTTGTGCAAATTGTGCAACACTGGACAGTTGGACAGAATTCGTACTGACACCTACAAAAACTGAAAAAGCCCACTTAAAAATGAACATTACTATCAATTCTATCCCGCGTCTCTCCCTCCAACATGATGTTACATCTCCAGATTTCTCCGCTAGTTTTTACTGTACAAGCACTGCATTTTAAACATTTTTCCTTACGTCCTCTTGTTGGTAAATGTGCTGGTGTGAAATGAGTAGTGTCTTCTAGATTTGCATCGTACGAAAACCAAGACTTGAAATAAAGGCAGGTAAACCGCGACTATCTAAGCCTAACAATTAATGGTCGGTCATCTTGTCCGATAATTACAGTTTATAGTGGATATTGTTTAACACTGGACAGATGGACAGAAAACGTACTGAGTATTGTCTTCTAACCTCACTTCGGTACGTCGGCTTATTCGTGTGGCATTAGTGTTGTGTTCCAACAGCTCTTCCGTATGTCGCCTTGTTCGTACCGTATTAAAGAGATTTTCGTTTGACTTTGAAAAAAGGTTTCCGTAACTTTTTGATTTTTTTTGGCCAGAAGTTAAAAAGATAATGACATGAGCTTGTTTTCCGCTAGACTGCTCATTATCCCCTACTTTTCCGTAAGATCGTCGAGATCGAGCGCTTTGCGTTACGGGTGGCCATCTGCACAGCAATTTTCAAGGAGTTATACTAACTACTCTAGTGGGGTTAATTTAACTCTTTGCAGTGGAAATATCTTTTGGGGAGTTAGTTTAAAGAATTATTTTTCAGGAGTAAAAATGACGCCAGATATTGAGGAGTTAAAATAACCCCAAAAAGAAGTTATCCTGTACCTAAAAGTTTTACTCCATTTTCAGAGTTAAAGTAACTCCAAGAAAGTAAAAACAACCCTTGTTAAGAGTAAAAATAACCACATTTTCGGAGTTATCTTAACTCGAGACTGGGAGTAAAAAGATATCTTTTTCAGGAGTAAAAATTACCCCAAATTTGGAGTCATGTAAATTAGGAGCTGAGGTTATCCTGTACCTAACACTTTTACTCCATTTTTGGAGTTATAATAACTCCCTAAAAATTACAGTGTGGGTTTCCTTGTCCCGAATCAAAGCCTAATCAAAAAGGCCGCCCGTACCCGGCGAAAAGCGCTCGATGCTGACGATCTTACGAAAACATAGGGGACTGTTAATACTCTATTATGCCACCAAAGAAAACGCTAAAAAGAATAAAGCATCCTTCGATTGTCCAATCGACAGCCCACTTGCCATTGTCAACAGGTATAAAAAATTAACTTTTAGTCATCTTTTTTCAGCTGGGAATGTGCTGCGCGTGCAGCTTGCATTTGAGTCCGTTTGTTCAATCAAACTTCTTGTTCGTTTGTTGTTTTAGATTTGATCGTGCGTAATCATTTCCAAGTCAAACCCATTTCCCGTACATAATTTCGTTCCTATGGTATTATTCTTATTCCCGTAGGTCAATATATGTTAGTCATGTCTCGCTACCGCTTTTTGTTACGTCACTGCGTTCATGTGGTTGTAGTCTAGTCTTCTTATCGCTTCGCTGTACGTCAGATCATTCCTGTTGTTGCCGATTGTGTCTACGTCACGGTTTAGAATCACGTTTATAGCAAACGTCAGATTGTATACGTCATCAAGTGTTCCCTTTACTTGTCACCAACGGTTTATTATATTAAAAAAAAAAAGACGGTTTAGGTTAATCTACAACTAAAAATATTTAAGACAGTTTTTACCTGCTCGTCTCCTAATTTCAGAAATTACAAACGTGATCTCGCGTTTGCCGCTCGTCTACAACGTTACTCTAAAGCTCACAACTACTCTTGTTGTCTTATGCGAGATTAGGGACCTTAAGCAGCCTGGACGAGTTTGTGGACGACGATGAGAGAACACGAGTGAGGTCTGGGTCGAGAACGTCGTCCAAAGCGGGAAAAACAAATGTTTAAGCAAGCTCCCGTCTCGGCTCGTCGCCGAAGTAGGTAGACTGCACTGAATGGCTCGTTTAAAGGAATACGAGAGTTACTTTTTCAGTTTAGCGTTGAGAACAACACAATTAACGAGAAAGAGCTTTTCCTACTCTCCGAAGGATTTAAATCAGTAAACTGTTTATCAGATGAAAAGCTTTGAATCGAGAATCAAACAGTACAGAGCTGGTTTTGTTGTCCTACGATTTCCGTACAGTCCCATTCGTTTATCTACTACGGATATACGACTCTATTCACGTTGATAAAGTTTACCGTAAACAGTACAATTTATACGAAATATAGTGAAAATCTTGCTTTCGAGAGGCAGACATGTACATCTCAAAACACATAAACAAAAAAAAACAGTGTGGATGAAAATGCTTCGAGAGATTTTCCTTGGGATTTTTAACCGGTCTCTTTCATGCAAGGGTCCCGAGTATCAACGCCTTTTCCTTTTCCAGTTAAATAGTGCTTCTGGAAACGGATTACAGTTCAGAAGCATTTGAGGAGAACATAAACATTTTACTTTTACTCACAGGTTCTTTCCCGCCGAAGCCATTGAAAACCACGGCTCACGGTTTACCGAAAATCTCTCGAAATCTTTCCTCCAACGGCCCAACCTTCGGCAAAAAATACAAAAAAGGTTTCCTTTTTTCAAACATTGGCATTAAACAAGGTAAAATGGAAACAGAAACGTAAAAGATTGCTTTGAATGCTCACGTTCACCTCAGGACGGCAAATCAACAGATGTCACGCCATGTGGACGACATCACTGACATGCACAGAAGTTGCCGGCTTCGTGAGAACACTTCCGGACGGCGTCCACTCGGCTCGTCGTCTAGGTTGCTTAAGGTCCCTATTTTCGTTACGGTTAGTTATTAGTCTTGTTTTCTTACTGACGTAGCTTTATGTTCTCACTGCGCCATCGCGAGTCCGCTAGTACGACAGAAGTCTTTTCCTCTACACTTTTATCCCTCCGTTAGTTCGTTTGTACTATACTACTAGTCTTCGCCAGTACCTTTTTAACATTTCTCTACGTTCGTAAGTATCATTATTTTCGTAAGCTATTGTTTTACATTTAACCTTCCAAAATGGTTCTTTCCAAGCAAGACAATTTTTACTGCACGTTACTAAGCGCCTACACATTACTTATTTCAGGGGCGTAGCCAGGACTTTTCAAAGGGGGGGTCACAGAGGCAGAGCTCTCAAGTTGATTTGTTGGGAAAGAGTGAGATCTTGTGACGCCGCAGGCGTCACCCCACTAGGGGGGTCTGGGGGCATGCTCCCCCAGGAAATTTTGAAAAATGGAAGTAGCTAAGACGTGTTTTCCTTCATTCTGAACGGAAATGTCATGCTTTAAAAGTCGGAGTCCGACTCTGAACTGGAATCCGCCATTATGTGTGGATGCTCAACACGTTACCGGGTCAGCATATGTGAACATGCGCAATAGTCATGAAAGCCACTGGCCAGAGAAACGCTGGCTCTGCACAAGAATAAAGTGTTCGAAGCGAGTACAAACCAAACAAGGACTTAAATTATATCATAAAATATAGTTTATTATAAAGGAACTTCACTAAAGGAGCAAGGAATCTCAAATGCGTGAGAAATAATACTTCAGCGTGAGAGCGTAAGACTGAATTTGTTTGCGTGAGACTTGAGAGCTCTGCAGAGGCTACTCACCAGATCACCATCCGGGGATCGCCGACTACAGGGTGTCCCAAAACTTCGTTCCTCTAATTTCATGCACTATAGCTTTTGATCAAAACTTTGTTTTTACATGAAAGTTTTAGAAGATGTTTATTTCTCTATCAAGTACGTGTATTCAGAATTTCAGTGACTGGCATGCCCTTTTTGTTTTTTTTATCACATTCTGTAGCCGTTGCGGCATGAAGTAGACACAGCGTGTAGACCCACAAATAATCTATTTTGAGCTTTTTATCACTGGTGCGCAGGATCCAGTTCAACCCCCAAACAATATTTGTTAAGTTTAGGCAGCTGAAAAAATATACTTTCTAAGGCATTCATCCAAAAAAAGATAATCGATCATTCCGGCCCCCTTCCATAGCAAGGCTTTTGTACTTCTTTACAAATTTGAAACGAGCTGGGCGTTAATTGGCAGACTAAGGAGAGGTTTTTTTGCTATCTCAGGGGCCTCTAATTTTAAACATTTTAAGGATCTTTTCATGACCCTTTTATTTGGCTTGCTAACTATGTGAGACTGAGCTTCCTTGTCGAGTCTCCTATTTTGTATCTAGCCTTCTTTAAAACTATTTTAGCTGCTTTATTCAGGGCTTTTGGTCTTCCCCTTAGTTTCTTGCCTTCAAAACCTTCATTTCTCCATCACGATCATTCTACCACCCAACATTCGGATTTTTCCAGTTTTTTAGCAATTTCTACAACAGATAAGCCAGTAAATCGAAGTATACAGCCTTTTGCTCTCACGCAGCTAACGTTTTTGAGTTAAGGAGGTTTATCTTTCGTGATATTCACAAAAAAAAAAGGAAGGAGTTTGAGCAATTCGGGCTATGAAATACCAAATAAGTGGCTGCAAAATATACTCGCGCACGCGCACCTTTGGTGCGGAAGTATACAGATCGAATATTCGAGTCAAAAGATAGGACAACAAGTATGGAAATAGTGAATTATATTGAAAGACACAACTTTTGTTGAAAAGATTTGCTTACCAAGTCCAATCGTACTGAAATACAGACTTATAAAGTAGAGGAACGAACTTTTGGGACACCCTATATATGGTTTATACCGCTGCTTTCCTTCGTGTATCAGCGGGTTCAGTCGTATTATCGCGGCATGAAGGCCCTTATTAACTAAAGACAAGAGCCTTTACAAAAAAACAAATTTAAAAAAAGTGGGCTTTTCAACGAATGGCTTTTACGGCCAAGATATTGTCATGGCGTTTCCGCCACCAGAATATTGTAGGTTGTTTGCTCAAAAGAAGGCCTACCAAGGGGGGGTCACGGGCACCCCAGGACCCCCCCCCCCCCCCTAGCTACGCCCTTGTATTTCAAGGCCTCGGAAAAAACCTAATCGTGATCAATATTGCATTAAGTTCAATCTATCCGCGATTGCTCACGTAGAAGAAGGGCTCAACTTTAAAAAACAGACCATAACTGTAGGTGGAGAACAACGCCTCCACTTAATCTGAAGATTGCACTTTCATAGCAATCCCACAACAAAGTCGTCAAAGTACGTTGGAAGACTGTTTACTCACGACCTAGCGTGATTCAGACTCAGCATCTGGTTTCTTCGCAAAACTTACGTTTGCCTAATCTCAGTGTTCAGATAAATAAAAAACCTTCAATGACAATGTTACCTTTTCAGGAAGGACCTAGTTATATATAGCAAAGCACATAACAAAAATTACCGTTCGTTGCCAAACTGACCACATCGAAATTTTTCTTATACCATTATAATAGTTAAACTCTAGCCATGTTAATACTAGCCTGCAGTGCAGGCGTATTTTGAGCGGGCGAAAGCTGCTTGTTTATGTTCGTACTGTTGTATCCGCCATCTTTGTTATGACGGAGGAAGATTAGGGAGAGTAAAAATGCGTTGAGAACTTTGGCTCTGTTGCTTCCATAGGGTGAAAGAAGGAAAGAGGGGAGGGGGAGGGGAGAAAAAAATACGCCTGCCCGATATCATTGTTCTTTTGGCAAACGGAGCCCCTGATTGGTGCGGCTTAGGGGAAGTATATTGATGCCTGTCAATCAACTGTGAGTGTACACTGTTTATTCCGTTTTCGTTTGCATGCAACTGCTGGAAAGAATAATTCTAAATTCAGAAATGGCGCACGCAAGAGCAATTTTTAACTCTGCTGTCGAAACAAGTCTTTTGGAACTGGAACGGCTGGGAATGTCGCGTGTGTTACGCAATGAGAAAGTCAAAGCGATTTCTACACTGGCTCGCATCAGGACAAGATTTGCTTGCAGTGCTAAAACGCCACCCCACTTTTACCTCATGCCAAAATGCTGCTTGTTCCAATACGTTTCTCTGGCGGGTAGATTATTCTCTAGAGGATTCTATGTTTTGACTAAGCAAATGTGATTTCAGCCGTTTGTTTAACACTGAGAGGTCATGACACGCTTATTGATTTCCTGTGGTTTTTGAATTTCTGGTCGGTATGATTTGCCCTCTGATGTAAGAGCATTTTCTTACCTCTTTCGAAGGGTAAAGCTCTTTCTTGTGGCTCAGCAAGGCTTGTAGGCCCTTTATTTTTGTCCTAAGTGTCTCAGGATCTGAATAACTAAGCGATTTTCTTCTCGTCAGTGAATGTGATGTTTTCTTGATATTGCGTCACGCCGGGTCCAGCCCGTTAGTTTTGTTTGCAAAAGCATTTTCTTTGACCTCCTTTGAGGTCAAAATAAGGCTTTCAGGTTTTTTAATTTTCTCCAAAAGAGAAAAGGAGAGAGACTTTCTTGATTTGCCTTTAGTAAACGCCCAGCAGCCGACGTGTAACCTTCGATGGAGGGTGACTTTGGTGCCTGCGAATTGCAACGGAAGGATTTTGATTTTCTCCACGCTGGGCTGGCTTTGTCCGACGTGTCAAGAATATGTTTGCTGCTCTTAACGGGGGTACTTGCCGTGGATGTAATTGCAGCTTTAAAGAACTGGTAAAACCGGCCCAAGTTACGAATTTTCCGGCCATATCGGTTACATACCTGATTAGAATATTGCATGAAATAAACAAACGGCAATCCAACTTCTTTACAACTTTCGGCTGACACAACCCCAAAGCAATCCTTTCGTTTTGATGGCCTGAACAGATTTTTTAAAGAAGAATGGCCTTGCTTTCCAAGATTTCTTCCAAATTTAACTTTAAACGAGATCGTACATAACCTACAATAATCACTGACACTCAAAAACAACTAGCAGCTAGCATAATGCACACTACAGATGTGTTAATTTTCACTTTATCAGAACTGAAGGGAGCTTCCGTTGCAATAGTGTTCGCTGTTGATTGGTCGGCTAGTCATTTCCGGAACAGCGATCAAGCGCGACTAATTAAGGGGTGTTTCTCATTTTCGGGCAAGCGTTGTCTCTTCTCTCTCCCCGCCCCCTACCCCTCTCCTTTTGACTCGCCCCATTTTCTCCCCTCTTTTCGAGTTTCAAAATGCGCTTTCGCGGGCAAAACATTCGCGCGCCGAAAGAAAACGCCTGCACTGCATATTAATACAAACAGCAGACAAATTTTTACCACAAAAGCTCACCTGCCATCTTTAAAGCCTCTGCACTTTCCATTTCATTCAGTTTGTCTTTGATATTGTCCTCCACCTTCCTCCACTGCTTGAGAAGTTCCCTGAAATGTTCCTCACTTAGGACGTCCATTTCCTGACACCTCATTTGCTCAATGACATCTTCATAATCAGCTCCTCCCAATCGTACCAGAGTATCATGGATCTGCTGCCAGTAGCTACTGAGGACAGCATCACTAACAAAACCTTCTCCGCCATGACTAGACACGGCGTTGAAGAAATATTTCAGACGCGCAATGTCAGACTCACGGCTTAGGTTATCGGGAAGAGGAGGAGCATCCCAACCAGCGGGTGGAGGACTCAGATCACAGATTGTCCTTAGAAGAACCATTAGCAAGGGGATGTCGAAGCCTGCCGACGAAACTTCGGAGGGTGTGGTAGGATACAGTTTACTCCACTGGACTGAGTTTAGTATCCCTTCCTTTCGACGTGACTGAAGTTTAGAGTGTGCTGGGCTCCGTTTCAGAATGCGTTGAAGACTTTGTGGTGGAATTATTCTGTCAAACGTTTCTCTGAGGGCTTTTGAACCCAAGCTGATTAGAAGACGACATAGCCGGGAATAATTTGATCTCCCCTTGGTGAAGGTATACTGAGTTGAATCATGATCTAAAAGAAGAATCGAACAAAATCATTATTTGTTTACTAGATCTCGTTTAAGGTGGCTCCCTAGAGTAAATTGGCTGTGCGCAGCCTGAGCACTAGTATGGCGCGAGCTTTAAAATCCGCGCGACGTCCACGCAAAAATTAAAACAAATATGGCCTCGCAGTTTCGAAATATTCCACCCAAAAAACTTTATTAACTTTCTGTTGAAGCTCATTGTGCAAAAAGTTTGATTAGTGTAGGTCAAACATTTATGAGAGGAGACAATGTTACACCGGTTACAAGTCACTATCGATCTCCATAAGAGTAAATTGTATGCAAAAACAAAGCAGAAATTTTCCAAAGACATCAATTCTTTCGCTTCAAAAGTAGACAAACGTTAAATAGTCGAAGTAAATGATGGGTGGAAACTTTACTTAGAAAACAAAGAAGTAAGTACACTAAATTAGAAGGAAGCAATGTTGCTGTTTCTGGCCTTTGGTTCACGGTCAGCGGAAAGATCTGAAAGATCGAGCCAATTCCCGAACAAACACAGAAGATTGTCTTCACTGGTGGAGCTCCTCGGTCACTTTATTTCTCTTAAATTTTATTTGATTTAATTATTCTAGAAGTGGCTTTAAGACAAGATAACGGGGAGTGTAAATTTTTGTTTTGTTTTGCCGACTCTATTACATTGTTTTAAAAACTTATCAGAAAAAAGGTTTCCCACGTAATTTGCATCCTATCGAAGGAACCTTTCCATCGACGAACCAACATGCTTGTATTTTTTCTTGTTTCAAACGTCCTTCAACGCACATGTAAGAAGCAATAGAAAATGTTTTTGCACAACGAGAAATAATCTTTACTCACAGATTGACCCTTGAAAAAAGCAATAGTTGTCCGTCGAGACCTACGGTCTTGTACGTGTAGCTGAGGACAATGGACATGATGTACGATTTATAGATCGGCGCCATCTTCTACAGCAGACTTTTAAAGAAAAACTTCGCCGTCGAAATTATCCCTGAAGAAGAACAAGGTTGAAAAAGTATCCGGAAGTGGGCTGACATTTGAAGATCTGCAAACAGTGTACAGCAGATTAGGAAATGAAGGGCTTATTGCGATCCTTGCACCGTCTTCATCTCCGACGATCGCCATCCTTACGAGTGACCACCACGGTTCGAATTTTAACTACAATAGTCAAGTACTTCGAAGAAAACATCCTGTGTTAGGTAAAAAATTGAATCCGCTAACTCTCCTTTTTCAACTGGCGAGATATCACCGTAATAATACTAATACGGCTTCAAAACAATGACTTTCGTACTCTTCAAAGAAACCACATGTTCTCAGTAGCTTTGTGCATTATGCGCATGCGGGCGTGATGGCTCGCGCGCGTATTTTGCTCACACGACCCCGAATCACGCGTGTTTTTCGGATTTTTGTGACGTCAGCGCAGTTAATTAACCGTGAATTTCTCGCGTTTCCTTCGGTAAATTTTTTTAAAAATCGCCTCATTTCTTAACAGTCGCAGAACCTTTGTACTGTCATTTTTTTGTCAAAATCTGTAAGAGCTAAACTCTTCTATTAAGAAAAATTACAAATTTCAAAATATTGGCAAAACCGTCTTAACGACCCCAAGTTTTTTCCACTTTAAAATGTTAAGCAAAATCATTAATATAAAGAGGCAAAGTTTAAAGACATTTCACCGCGGGAAATTAGAAATATTAAGGAAAAATGGGCAAAAATGACAAAATTACTGCCTGTTTAAGGATGTGATGTTTCCATGGCAACGGTCTTAATCCAGAAAATGAAACTTGAAAAAGGAGCCTTCTTATATGGGTAACCTTAGCGGTGAATCTCGTGAACAATATCGCAAAGACAAAGTAACTAGATTTCCTTCTGTAACGTATGCTTGATAGCTCGGATTATTAGTAAATACTCTAGGGAGCCACCTTAAGTTACAGTACGTGTGTTAAAATCTAAGTACACTGTATAGCCATTCGTGTAAAACCCATTCCCATCACAAACCAAACGTTGCTCCCAAGAGAATGTCTCCTTTGTCTACATTTTTTAGAACGACCATAAATATGATCAATTTTGAAAGGGACTGTTTTGCAGAAGACAGTCGTGAGATTTCAATGAAGTAATAAAACAACAAAAACAGAAAAGGTCTATTGCTTTTGGGCTGTGTCCTCTTTCCAACACCTGGAGCCGAGCAAGAGAAAAGAGATGAGAAGACATGCTGGGACGGAGCGAAGTTGAGCTTTATTACGAGCTCTTACTTGTAGATCCGGAAGCCACGATATCGCCCATGGTCTTTCTGGCCTTCGCTCCAGTTTGAAGGTTCTTCGTGATGTCCTCCTCATTGTTTCTCTTCTTCCTTTCAACCCTACACTCACCTTACAAACAAATAAGATAAAAAAGGCAATCAGTGTCATATCCACGAGTTTTCTGAAAGGTACTACAGGAACAAATTAAGACAATTAACTCTGAAGGGTTAAAATTGTTTATCATAATTATATGCTTACTTGTTTTGTAACGCATTCCTTACAGACAGCAAGAAGCCATAATGGCGTAATTGACCATGACTTAACAGTAAATGTCCATGAGACATTTCAAACCGCTACGAAATTAAGTTATTATCGCTGTGAACGCCAACAAGTTTTCTACTCTAGATCCTCTTATCAAAGGACTAGGAATGAGGTCTATCGCTGGATAGCTCTTATAGGCTTGAAAAGGTGACTCCGCTATTGGATCGTAAGCGATCATTAAAGGGACAGATTCCCGGTTAAGCGCATGCTCATTAGCCTGAAATTCATCCGATTGCTTCGAGTCGTTTTCTCCTCTCAACAACGTCTGAATCGACCGGCCGTTAATGCCCTCCAGTGACGTCACTCACTACCCGAAAACCGGGTAGTGATTTTGATTGGTTGATTGTCTAAACATTCGCATAATTATGTATAATTATGAAAAATTTTAGCGGGATTGTTGCTCGATATTCAACGGATCACATCCCTGGCATTCTTTCGTGTAGTTCAAACATTTCGATAAGCTTAATCTTTATCTTAACCAGCAAAATTGTCCTTGTCTTCGAAACTGAAATGCTAAATTGAACTGCGAATGAAGAATCGTTCCGGAGAGTCGGTAGGTTTTTCATTTAGAGCCGCTTTGTGGTTTTGGCGGCCGGTGATTTTGTTTACGCGAAGTTTTCTGAGATCTGCATGTTATAATTCGACCTTCTTGCTATTTTTAGCGTCAAGTGTAATGATTCTGTTAGCTTTTCTTTCTTGTTTCCTTTTTTTGTTTTCTTCGTTAAGGACCAAATAGCTTCTTTTCAATTAAAGCAAATCAAATTGAATGTGTTTTTGAACTAAGTGTTCCGTGTGTGTGCACAGGTGGCCCAAGCGTAATATTACAGGTGGCTCTGTGCGTAATATAAGAGTTTGTATGGGAGAAATAGAGTTTGAAACTTAGATGAAATAGATGAAGTAAAAGCGATAAAAGTTATCAATAAAGTGTAAATATTGTTACCTGGAGTCGTTGTCTTTGTTTGTACGAAGTTTCAGCGCGATTTGAGTACTTTTACATCATTTGACCTTACAGTGTAATAATAAGAGTCTCTTATTATTACACTGTAAGGTCAAATGATGTAAAAGTACTCAAATCGCGCTGAAACTTCGTACAAACAAAGACAACGACTCCAGGTAACAACATTTACACTTTATTGATAACTTTTAGCGCTTTTACTTCATTTATTTCATCTAAGTTTCAAACTCTATTTCTCCCCTACAAACTCTCATATTACGCACAGGGTCACCTGTGATATTACGCTTGGGCCACCTGTGGTGTGTGTTTATTTCATTGCGTGATTGCGACAGAGTTTGATTATACAATTCAGTACAACCGGTTCAGAGTTGTGCAGTTGATAGTTTGAACGTTAAAAATGAATTACGATCGAAAAAGATAAAGCAATTCTGTATCGTGCAGACATTTCCAAACGATATTTCTCGGTTTGCCACTTGAAAGCCGTGTTTTACTTTTTGCATGAATTAAAGCAAAGGTCAAAGAGTAGTGACGTCACTGGACGGCATTAACGGCCGGTCGATTCAGACGTTACTGAGGGAGTAATAACGACTCGAAGTAATCGGATGAAATTCAGGCTACATGCTCATTAATTAAATTACTTTTTCCAATTATTAATTCTATCGGCTAATTATCCCACTTACATGTATCTCAGCGATCTCAGAGTGTATTTCAAAGTAGAAGTGTATTTCAGAGCAACCTAAAGTAGGATCGAGGAGTACCACAATCGCAAAAAAAATTAGTGGATTATACCAACACTACCAACGTTGAATTTATTGTTGACCCGAAGGTTTTATTCCATGGTTGATTGATTTACAGCTATTTGCAAATATTTAAGTTGATCAAGTGCAACTGACTGTCAGGGGAGTGTTCAGATTGGTTCTCTGACAACATTGACATGCATGATCATACATTGTATTGCTTGCATAGACGATACAGTATGTCCCGGCAGAAAAAACAACATTTTGATAAATGAGCATGCGCTGAACCGTGAACCTGTCCCTTTAAAAACAGAATCGGAAGAGAATTCGCCGACGCTGTTTATTCCGATCGCGCTTTAGATTTAAGGGTTACCTGGATGTTTCTCTGTCGTGCCTGGTGAACCCCGTGAATCCAGGCGAGAAGATACAACAGTTCCACTTATCGCTTCGGAGAAGCGCTGGACATTTGAAAAATCAACTGCAGAAAAAAGGACAAGATTGTTATCTTTTTAAGAATGTATGAAAGAGTATAAACGCTGGGGTTTCTTGTTCTCTGGATTGTGAGTAGCCGGAAACGTTGGGTGTATATAACACCATTTACAACAAACAGCCTTTGTTTCTTTTCAGCCTAAACAGCGCTTTAAGAAATCCAAATAAATTTTTCAGAGCTGACAACCCGACCTAAACATAAAAAATTGTTGATTTATAGGAGGGGTTAAATTAAAATTCTACCATTACCAGCAGGCATGGTCATAGTGCTCAAAATAAAACACGATGAAAAACACATTCATTTGACATTCATACCGTGAGTCCAGCTGATCATCTCGTGAAGAAGATCTCTTATCTGTTTGGCCCAGTTGTATTTCTTATCGTAAGAGTCGCGCAAAGTTTCCACTTCCTTAAGTCGACTTTTTCTGTCCTTGGCCCAGATTTTCGTGATGGCTGCGCTCCAATCGGTGGGGTCCTCTGAATTTACTACAAAGGATGAGCCAAATGGTACACTGCACAGTGCTTCTCCAAACCCCGAGTTGTGACTGACAAGCACAGGGAGACCAGCTGACAGGGCCTCAAGTCCTGCCAATCCAAAGCCTTCTGTTCTTGAAGGCATGACTACAAGATCCACTTCTTGAAACAAGCGCCTTAAACTCTCTCGGTCCTCAATAAACCCTCTTACTCTCAAGCGACTTGCAGGAACACCACATCTGGTTAACCTCTTCGCTATTTCTTCGTGTTTTCCATCTGGGGCGCCAACAAACACAAGGCGAGTATCTTGTAATGCAGCGACCGCTTTTCCAGCGATGTCAAATCCTTTTAGTTCGAAATCCTCTGCATCCCCACGACCAAACACCAAGACACTCCGTTGTTTTCCTTCTTCAATGTCCTGAATCACGCTGACAAATTCTTCAAAAACTCCAGGAGTAAAGTCTACCACCCCTTTGAATTCTTTTTGGCAACCACGAAGATACGAGCGGAAGGCCTCACTCAGCTTGGGTCCAACTCCTACAACGAGGTCCGCCATTTCACACAACTCAATCTCTGTTTTATGTTTCTCTTCACCCTTGGAAATTGGGTTGGAATAGTTCTTAAACATTCCCAGTTCTTCTGGATCTGTGTGCACGACTTGGATCCATTTGCAGTTCTTACGTTCTTTAATGATTTGTGCTTGTTTGCCGAGTTTAACTCCATGACCAACGATTACATCTATTTGTAAATGTTCTGGTGGAAATGTAAGCCACTCCAGTTCTTCAAAGCCAGGCCGGCGTGATGCCTCGGCGATCTTTACGTTGTGTTGGAGGGCTAATTTTTTCTCC
Organism: Porites divaricata; assembly: GCA_038088405.1. NCBI lineage: Eukaryota > Metazoa > Cnidaria > Anthozoa > Scleractinia > Poritidae > Porites > Porites divaricata. Next base: position 25,972,289 of record JBBMOI010000006.1, on the reverse strand, counting down.
TCTTGACTGCATTTTGGAAGGAAGAAAGTTATTTCCGCTTCAGGACATTTGGCCAACTGAATGGCTAATTCTCTGTTTATGGTGGACAGCCCTCCTTTGCTTGATCCCCATTCAGAGGCCAAAATAGTGACTTGCACTTTGCGAGAGCTTTCCTGAAAAGTTGTCATTTCCATGCATGATCAGAATGGCCAAACATCTTAAAGAAAACAGAACATAGCAAATGATTCAACAAATTTATCACTAGGTAACTGATCAAATGGTGACTCTTCATGCCGTCCTGCTGTGGTTTGACTTTCGCTGCTTACGCAAGCGAGACTAATCAGCGAAATTCATAAAATGAAAGATTCTGTAAAAGAATCCAGCCAATGTAGGCGTAGGATAAGGAACCATAGACAATGTATATTTAGTAGATATGGCAACTATTTACTTTTATTGTCTTCATTCTTATTACTATTAACTTCATGTGCAATGTGCATGGTCTGTCATAAATGAAGTGTAGTTTAAGAACGAGAAAGAAAAGAACCCCTTTTAACTTAACAAAGAACAGTACATTACAATTTAGATTCTCCAGATTATTTCTACATCAAACTAGCAGTACTAATAAAAAAAAAACCAGATTGTCACTGTGGTGTCTGAACTGTTTAATGATTGCACTGATTTGTTCGCAAGGATGTCAGTAATAGTGAGACCCCTTGGAGAAGCCAGCCTACAGTCAATATTTGTGAGGAGTCCTTAATACTAGCCAATAGTTGACTGTATGCATGATTTTTATGCACATTTGTCTGGAAAATGTATAAAACAGTAACAAAGTTTAATTATGATATATTTATACACTTTGTAAGCTGGAAGGGGGAAGAGTGCTAGGCTACCTCGCTGTTGGCAGAGTTCAAGCTTTGCAAGTATCAAGCTTTAATCACGGTATCACGTACTTCAATAAAAATGCTTGTCAAGTGAGCGGTTTACATAACAAATTTTAAGAGACTAATGCTACACTAATGCGAAACATATATCTATATAAGAAAAACTATCCTATAATTAGTGATGAGTCTAAAATATACATTATACAATATAAATAACTAAAGCAAGTTCTATCAAAACTCCCTCAAGGCAATACCTGGTTCAAGGCAAAGACAGGGCACACTTGAAAGAGGTGCGATTTATATAGTCTCTAAGCTCATTTTCTAGGCCATTCCAAATACACAAAGAACTTCAAATTACTTTTTTTTTGTTTGGCAAAGAGAGTACTATATCTTTCAAAGCTTTTTAAGAATGACAAGGTATATGTCTTTATTGAAAAAGAGAGACTAAAGTAAATCCACCCTCTGTAATTGGCTGCTTAAGCTGAGGCAATTCAAAAAAGAGAATTTCCAATCCCCAAAAACAGGCTGATAAGCCCAGTCAGAACAGAAGTTACTCCCTAGCTACCAACTGTCACAATAACTGCAAAAGGAGGAATATAATAACATCATCGCACTCCGGTCCTCTGACTCACATTATTCTAATTTGGAGTTAACTGATGCATGCAACACTACAAGCCGTGAGTACAGTAGCTTTAGCTTACAGTGTTTTCAAAATAAGTCATCAGCTGTTGCATTCGATGGCAGCTTTTGAATCTGCAACTCCTACTTTCCCTTTCGCAAATTTTAAAATAAAGAAAAGTTTTATTGAGAGATCAAAGTTTCCACAAAAAATGTTGTAAACAAAGAAACTTGAAATTTTAACATTTTTAATGGGAAATTTTGTCAAAACATCGCTGTATTGCTGCTCATGAAACATCAGCGAGTAGCTCATTTACATATAGGGTTAAAGGTCTCCCATGAAAATTGGGGTACCCATTGGGTTTTACCAGCAAAAGCAAGGTTTCAAAGGCTACTATCGTTTTCGGTCTCAATTAGGAACTTTATAGCAAGTAACACACTTTCACACACTTTCAAGAGACAATGCAAAAACAATAGGACAGGCCTTCTGATAGAGTGCGATCAACAATCAGAAATTATGCAGCATTTTCAGGGCGGATTGTCTGATAAGATAGGAATATTATGCAATAAATAATTATTATGCCATTTTTCCTGCAGTGAGCTCATTACAAAAATCACTTTAATGTTGTTTAACAGGCAATTTGAATGCAAAAGAACAATAAAACATCTATTTTAAAACAAAATAGTTAAATTTGTCCAGTAGGCCATTTTACAGTTATGGATGGAAGCAAGGCTGATGGTGACCTTGTTTTGATACAAACCTTCCTGCTTCATTATGTAATCAAGTTATTTTTATGATAACCAGTATCAAGGACAATTTCCATAACAAAGCAAAGGAGGTTTGCATCAAAACAAGGTGATGACGCTCACACTGACACCTTATTTAAAAATTTAAAAATTCTGAATTTTGAGGATATCTACAAACTTCAAATAGGAAAATTTATGTATCAATACAAATCTGGCTTACTTCCTTATAGCTTCAATAACATGTTTTTGGTGACACGTCAGGTCCATCCTTATGGCACTAGAAGTTCGGAGCTTTTTTATTTACCTCAATGTAGGACCAATATAAGAAAGTTCTCAATCAGTTTCCAAGGTCCTAAATTTTTTAACTCTCTTAGTTTTGAAATTCAAATTGCAATAAGTACCGCTTCCTTTTGCTGTAAGCTGAAAGCATTCCTCTTGTCATAAATAGTAGTATTTTTTTCTTTTCTTTTCTCTTTTTTTTTTTTTTTTTTTGCCACTTTCGCTTTTTTTAGCCTAAAACTATAATTAGTACGACTATCTAATGTACATGTATTTAGTGTAAGATTTCCTTCAGCTCTGCCATTAATTTGTTATTATGATATATTTTGTTCTAATTATTTTTACTGAGGGAGCCCATTCCTTATAAGCCCGGTGGCTTCTCTTGGGCTTCCTCGCCATGACATCTTAAATAATTTTTTTTGCCTTTACTTTGTACATTTTATGGCAAACAAACCAATAAACCAATAAACCAACCAACAGCCTCACATACACGAGAAGTCCACTAGGGACTAAGTCCACACCTGTAAAATGGTCTATAATCTTGACCAGGAAAAGAAAAGAAATAGAAAGAAACAAAAAGAACACTTGTTTAATATTACATGACACTGTTACACCGCTGACTACACTGCTTGTCTCTGAAATCAAAATGGCTGCGATGGCTGCCCAAAGATACCATGATAGCAGGTTTCAGTTGTCTTGCAAGGTGTTCTTTAGTGGTAAATCACCTTAAATAACATTACGATTAGGAAAATGTTTACTTAAAGTTATAATTTATTGTTTAATTTTCTTGAATTTAGCTTTTTTTTAACAAATTATGTGCTTTTCGTCTTGTTTGGTCAGATGCGATTTGAGGCCAAATGTGATCGCACCATCACACAAAATCAGAAGCCATGCTTGAAACATCGTTTCAATTTATTGCAGAGAACCTCAAGTTAAAGGGAATATTTCATTTCAGTTTTCTCAAATTGTCAATATTTTTCAATTTATGCGACTTTTCACGAAATCTGAGAAAAGTTCGATTTGAGGTCAATTCCATGGTAAAACAGTTAAAGCTAAGCAGAAAACAAAACTCTTCTTAACGAAAATCAATCAATGAATAATATTGACTGAATAAAAATGTAAGCAGCATTTCGTTTTTTTTTCATGAGACATGTATAAAAATTTGTTTTAAATCAGAGTGTAGCAAAATTTACGGCCAAAATTAATAACAGTTATTGAAGATTTTCCGTTTTAAGGTGATTAAAAGAGAATAGTCACATGCTAATATGGATTAACTTTAAAGAGTTTTTAAATGGACTGAGCTATTGTTAGCAGTGTGAAGTTCTATTCTTCTTCGAAGAATAGCCAAATGTTGCGGGTGTCTGAGCAGGAAGAATACCACGAAAGGGATATACACAAGGGATTTCTTGATTCTTGACAATCTTTCTATGTCATTTTTCCCCGATTTGCATTTCATAATCAACAGTTTTCAACGGGCATGTTTCTGTAATGGTAAGCAGCGGTTTCCAACAGAAAGAACGCTAACGCTGTATAAAACATCATTCATTGTATCTGCAAGAACAAAGCAGAATGGTGGAAAAGCAACAGTGTCGCCCAGCTGAGAAGAGGTCGCTAGCAGAGCCAAACCAGAAAAGAAAAAAGAATGTTCCAAATACACAATTACACAATATTTTTAATGGCAATATATAATTTTGCCATTTTTCCAATATTTCATTGAATAATAGCAAAAACTTGATTGTACTGCGTAATTATCTCATTAAAACTCATGGGACTCTGTAAGTGTTTCTTTCTTTAGCAAAACTTTTATTTTTAGACTAAGTCACATTAATTTTTGTTAAGCCCATTTCAAGCTTTAAGGCCAGAAAAAACTATTTTTTGTCTATGATGTACAAAATACAACAGCCCGGCCACTGAGCTATCAAATCAATACATGAACAATGAACCAAGCAAGGTGGGAAACTATTTTTTTCACTTTGAGTCGTTATATATTCACTAGTAATTGAAGAAAGCAAAGCAAAGCAAAATTAACTAAGCCGGCAATACCCTGTTTATATAATTTTATATAATAATTACCACACACTTGCACAAAATTATACATGTATACCCCGTTTAGGACAGCTCCGGGGAAATTACCCACCCTGTTCAGGACAGAGAGGTCAAAAGCCATACCCTGTCCAGCGGCACATCCCTGTTTAGGTCATATAAGGGAGTACATCCCCCCCCCCCCCCCCCTCTGGGATTTACCCTTAAATAGGGAAGCAACTAATTACTCATTAATTAATCCTATTGAGGCAGTGGCAGATCCAGTGGAGGGGCTGAGAACCCCTTAAGACCAAATTGAGAGACCGCCCCCCCCTATCTCTGGGTCTGGACAAATGCCCCCCCCCCCCACCCCACCCCCGTCTTATCTCAAGGTCTGGATCTGACACTGAGAGGATGTCAATGCCACAGTTCAGTATATGGTAATTAAAGTAAGATAACAAAAGGTTTCAGTCCAAGAGTGTTTGGGCATACTCTCTGGGGTTGGACGGTGGACTTCTTAAACTATGGTACAATCAAATGGCCCAGGCGTTCGGCACAAATCTGCACCAGAACAGCTATTTTTATTTTTCCGATTTTTCGCATGGTAGACCTTTAGGGGACTATCCTCCTACTAAATAATCTTAACGAGTTCACACACATTTTTCTCAGTAGTTCATTTCAATAATCCACGAGTCGGATCAACGTTGAAAGAACTGCTACTAAGTTTAGTGTGAGCGACTGACATGGCGTGCATCACTGCGTCTATAACTTCCGTGCATGCATTTATAATTTTGTGATTCTAAAGGCCAGATTGTAAATTTACCTTACACAGCTAAGCTACCTATAAAAGAAAAATCTTACCTTACGATTTACTAACATGGACTAAACCAACTTCTACGAACGAAGAATGTGATAAAGTTCTCGCATTCCGTGGTATCAAAAATACTTTGACTTTCGATTTCAGACGGAAGCAGCAGCAGCGGAGCTGAAATGAATTGTGGGACACTACCCACCGTACCTTCCCATGAGACCCCGCGCCCCTCAACCTAACTCCCGATCTTCGCTCACCCCAAAAACAGACTGCGTACGAGTCTTACCCACTGGTTAAAACTGGTAAACGGGGGTGGATGATCGTGCCATACATGCCAAAGGGGCAGTGGTTAATTCTCTGCTGCTACCCCATAATCTGGAGAGGCAGAACTGATTTCTTGCAAATTCTCGTGATACTTCGGAGTTGGTAGGTGTGCTTCATTGCTGTCAGTTGGTATTACTTCCATCTAGGCTGAAATCATTTTCCTCTTTTTCCCGGGGGAAGGAAGGCGGTCCTCCCCTTTACTTTTCAAGAAAAATAATGAAACAGAAATGTTTGATCGCAGGTTCCTGCCCTTTTAAGTTATTTCTAGTCACGTGCTAAGGGATGAGCCTTCGAGGAGGGGTATTTTTAATGTTGAAATCAGCACTCTTTCCATTCCTGCTGCCTTAAGCACAGGGCGCCCACAGAAGCTGCTAAGAGCATATAAATATTGTAAGTCTTGAAATCGGTAAGGTACAATAACAGGAGCGTATCACCACGGAGCCCTCGTTTCTCTTGACTTTGCTAGGCCTGTCCAAACGGGCGAATTATATCCAGTATTTGTTGCCTAAGAGGAACTGAAGTGCGGTTTGGTTGCAACAAGAAAAACGCCTGCGTGAACAGCCTGGATCTAGTTGTTCATCAAAAGCTGGATAAACTAATGGATAAAGATAACGCAATTGTTGAGTTCCTAATTCTTATCCGATGTATCCCCTGGATAGTTATTGATTCGGTGGATAGTGCTATCCAACGTTGGAACAACCGGGGCTTGCATAATCACGGGTTATTTTCACACTACAAGTTCAGTAAGATCTCGATGTTTTGGAAAGCAAAATGACAATGCCGATGTTCACAAAAACACGAAAATCGCTCGTCATAAACTGAAAGCCATTAACCCACACCAATCATTCAAAAAGCCTCCAGAATTTCACACAGAGTATGAAGTATAAGGTTTAGATGTGTACTCCACTCAGCCACTGATAGTATCAAAAGAATTCCCTATAGCTAGCGTGCAACGTATTAATATCAATAATGAATAAAACCAAAAGAATAAATAAAGAGAGAAACGTTTTTTTTTTTCCGCGATGTGAAGCATGGTTGAAGTTTTTACTTTTTTGTTATTCGCACATTTTCAGTTACAAGAATTTACGTGAATAACGATGAGAACGTGATCCCTGAATCGTGTGCTGAATTAAGCGCGATTCGTGAATTCTTTTTTTATTTCTTCCGGCCTTTTATTCTATTTTCGCGAAGACCCGACATGTTTTCTAGTGTTTCTATTAACCTAGATGCAATTCAGTCGACTATAAACGTAATTTGTACTTTTCATTATTTTTTTTTTCGTTTTATTTAATTATATTTTTCTGTCTGTAAACGCGTCTACCATGTTTCCTTAGGCTCCGCAAATTAGCAAAACGAATTAAGAGGACTGAAATCAATTATTTATCTTGATTGTCGGGGGAAACTGAAGAGGACTTTTGCAATTCTTCGTACTTAATTCCTATATAAAATAGAGCGACTTTCGTATGACCTTGAAAAAAGGTTTCGGTTAGTGTTCGTTCTTTGTTTCATCAGCCAATGGATGAAAAGATCAAAACATGGCCTCTTTGTTTTCCCGCCAAAGAAACCCTAATATGGAGAAGGCATTGTTCGATTGGCCAATCGTGTTGTAGTATGACGTCAAAGCGAAGTATCAGTTGATTTCTAGAAAGTTCTCGGGCATGAAGTTTTTTCACCTGAGCGTTCGCTTAACCAATGAAAAGCCAGACACGTTTGTCTTTCCGTTCGATAAACCAATCAAATCGCTCTATTTCCATTCGTTCGTCATTTCTGTTTTGTTCGCGCACTTTCATTTCAAGGTCATACGAAAATCGCTCTAAAGGACCTATGGATGTCAGAATTACTCCTGCTGAGGACGCGATCAGGCGCCTGTTCAGCTGAAATTGGTACCATCGAAAAATAATTTGTTCATGACAAAGGACAAAAAAAATCAGTAATTTGTATGAGTTCCCACTGTTTGCTATGAGAAAACAAAATTACCTCGGCGGCGTTGATTGCGTTGATATTAAATAAAATGGCATCTAGTTCCTCTGATCATTTGTTTTTTCCAAAGGCAAACCAAAAAGTTTGTCTTGTTATAAATTCTTCTTTATTGGCTTGATTTGGCAGCAACTTGTTTTGTAAAAAGAAACTTAAATAAAATGCTTCAGTCACTGATATAAGACAGCGTTTGGACCCGATGACTTTCCGAGTTTTGCGTGGGCTCTCGTCTACTCTCGAGAAATAATAATCTATGACGGCAATTATGTAGGTTGACTTGTACCCGCCTGATATATAGATAAGACGTCTTTCTTCTTAAGAGCCTATATTTAAACGACATAACCTCAAACAGAGATTGGTTTTTATTAAAAGGATTAAAAGCACCTGCCTTAATTTCCCTGGAAATAGAAAATGAGGGTAGATAATCACCTTACTAGGCGTTCTTAATCATATATCGCGCAAGGCGATTAGTAACCATGTCATAAACAATCATAAAACACAAAGGATAATTGAAACTATACTTCATGCGTCTCAGAGCAGATGTTACTCAGGATATAATGCAAAATTGTCAGACCAATAAAAATTGAGCAAGCTCGATGCTAATGTACTAAAGGATCTCCTGTGCGGTGTTAAACCCAAGTGTTAAAGTGGTCAATGAAAACTCCCGCGCCGGGGCCATGGAAGTTGAAGAGGCATCGTCTATAACAAAACTGCGTACAGTGAATAGATAGTTCAAGTGATGGAAAACTCAACATTCGTGAATCCAACGACCGATTTGTATGAGACATATTGGTGGCTGGCGCCGAAATATTTCAAACAACTAGCCTCGAGACCCACTTATCTCATCGCTATTGAATCTGGGATAATGCTTCTTATAACTGTCACAGCATTTGTTGGAAACTTTCTAATCTGTTTTGCTCTGCTGCGAAATACTAGACTCCGTACTGCTACAAACTTATTGATTCTTGTATTAGCAGTCACCGATTTACTATCGGCTTGCCTTACGCAGACTGTAGCGACAGTAGTTCTGATGAAAGGAAAGTGGATCGTTGAGGTCAACCCTCTTGATGTTCGAAGCTTTCCTTGTTTGTTGCAAGGTGTAATGTCTCCTGTTCTAATCGGCTTGTCGATGCAAATCATGGCTTTAACGGCCGTTAATCGCTACATCTGCGTAGTGCATCAAAGACTGTACAACAAGATCTTCAGCAAGAAATCAACTCTTGTCATGGTGGCAGCCGAAGGGATGATCATACCTAGTCTCGTGTCTATCTCTTGTCCCGCGGGATTCGCGAGGATCACGTTAGACCCGAGACGCGCAATGTGCTTTACGACCTTCAAGCAACTAAAAACATCCCAGATGGTCTCGCACGTGTTTTTGGTTTTTACGGTTGCAATTCCATTGATTATAATATGCCTGTCATATTTTCGAGTGTTTAAGGCAATTAGAAGTACTTATTTCCAAGGGCAAGACGACAACACTTCCTCCAAAACATCCGCAACAAATGCCGAACAGCCTATTTCTGGAGCAAAGAGGATAAAAGAAGTGAAAATAACTAAGACAGTGTTTGCTGTCCTGCTTGGATTTTTAACCTGCTGGATTCCAGCCATGATGTGTAACTACCTGAGTTATAACATGGTAGATCCTCGTTTTCCTCGCCAAGGAGAATTGGTTTTTACTTATTTTCTGTGTCTGAGTTCTTCCATTAATCCATTTATATACGGAGCCACAAACCGCGCTCTCAGGAAAGAGTTTCTGAGTTCTCTGTTTTGTCGAAAAATTCGCAAGCGAACAGTTGTGGTACCAGTAGCTTTATAACTAATTAAGACCGAGATCATCAATTATTGCGCTGGGGGGTGACCCCAAAGACGGGTCGGTGGCGATTAGTTCTTATAGTTTTTATACAGTCTTTATCATAATAACACTAAATAACATCAATCTTTATTGAAATGTTCTTAGATTTCTATTTATTGTAATGCACCGACCGCCAAAACAACAATAACAGAGATATAGACTGTCAATTCGACCACTGTCCGGCAGGGCAGAAAAACCGCTGATTGGTTAAAAAAAATTCCACTGCGAGCATGCTCTAGCGCCTTCCGCTGACCATATGCAGATGCAGTTGGTTCAAAAGAATGAGCGATTCGAAGGAGCTACAATCGAGCGATCAAGCCACTGTCCTGGTAGTAATAACAAGTGGTTGCATTAATGAGGTTTTCAAAATAATAGAATAACTCAGTGAAACAATATGATCGTAATAACGATGTGGTCGTAAGACGGGATCCCACTGTACTAACGACATATTTAATGGATAACTTCCAGTATTTTTGAGACTTTTTAAGACTTAAAATTCATGTGAGGTCCAGGTCTTTCGTTTCACCAAAGGTATTGTTGGATGAACAAATTCAACAAAGATAGTGTACTGAATTCGAAGTGCCTCTTCCGGAAATTTTTTGGTGCCGTCAGGCTATGATCATTGGGTCAAGTATATTAATGAGTATAAGCCCATGTTAACTTTGGTGATATTATCTACCTGTCTTCAATTTTTTTTGCCAGATTCTCCAGCCGGCGCTTCCATCAAGCTACTACCCCTCTCAAATAACTGCTATGCATTATATTAGGAAATCTGGCTTTTAAACACCTGAGCTCTACAGTGTGTCAAGTCAGGCCTTTTACCTGACTGTAAATCTATTGACACTGGCGAGTAATAAAAACTTCCTCTAATCATTACGCTGTGAATCTAGGATAAGGTAAATGTGCTTTGGGTAAGTTTTGACTAGCTGTTGTTAATGGAGGTCCCTCCTCCTTTCTTGACGCAAGCGAGTCTCTGCGCATGTCGTAGCTGTCGTTCTTGTTGTTCTTTGTTGGCAGTATTATCGCGGGCACAACAGTGGTATTTCTTTTACTTCCCCAACGCTGCAGTTTTCTTTTTACGGTGGCCCGGAACTCACTGCTTCGTACCACATTAAGAAGAAATATCAGAAATCCCTGCAAAAATAAGTAAAGGAAGCGTCAAAAGGTCTTTGCCTTCATGTATTTGTATAATGCAGTGTTCCACGTGTCAGGTTTTACCGTGTAGACGTAGCGTACATAAGATCTGATGAGCTATTAAAGTATAAACCAGAAAGCGGCTACAAGGACTAACCTAAATCAATTAAATACTGCAATGCAAGCGATTGAGAAAGCAGCATTATCAGGCTGAAAAAAAGGTCCGTCCCTATACGTGATTGCTGTTTTGCTTTGGGGGGGTTATAAACCTCGTTCTCCTTTTTTCACATTTGTGGCGTAAAGGTTTGTGTTTTTCTGAGCTATCGGTTTAAATTAGGCTCACATTCTGAAAAAAGATATCAGCTGTTTCGTTAACAGGGATACTTTTGTATCAAGACGGATATATGAAATTGCATATATTTGAACTGCGTTAAAAAGATATGTTAGAAACTACGGATGCTTAAAGTTTCCTTTCCGCGTACATAACTGTCTTCCATGTCATTCCACGTGTTAAGGCTTTTGCACAGTGTTTTAGTTATCTATCCTTGAATTAGGCTCTTAATATGCCTTAAGGGGAAATTTACAGGGTTTTAAGCATAAAAACCAAGCGAGGTCTTGACATTATTGTTTGTAAGGGTAACTCATCATACTAAACTGTGAATAAGCAAATTTTTCAAGGTAAGCATGCAAATCCTACACCTTTTCACACGAAACTTGTAATTAATACAACCCTAATATAGATTTAGCCAAGGACAAAAGCCAAAACCTACCTGTAGGGAATTGCAGATTGTAAAGATGTACTGGAACACTATTCCAGTTGGGTCAGTAACACTCAGAACACCAAACACCCATGTAACACCCAATAACGGAAAAAGGACTACGCAAGCCCGCAATACTCGCCTGAAAAAGGGAGTAAGCATGTCAAACAATTCGCATTTTTTAAATATTAAGACGAAGCGTAGGTTTAGTCGAGCGAGAGAAAAGCGCGAGTGCATGTGAGAGCTCATGTCATTTCCACGAGGCGAGGCAGCAGTAAAGGCTAGAGAGAAGAATAGTTACTCTTCTCTAAAATTGCAGTTGTCACAGCAACACTGGTGACATGATGTCACAGGTGTGGTCACATTTTCAGTGGAGTATTTATTCTAATTGTTATTTACTGTAATTTTACTCCAAAATAGCTCTTTTATTGTATTGAGAGCGTTCCTAGTATGGCGCCTAGGCGCTTTTGGATGTTCTCCCTCTATACAGGATGCAATTTGTTGTAATTATTTGTAGAGTGAATGTCAGTAAAAGGTAAAAGGTGTTTTGAATAGTTCTAGTATAATTGAGTAAAATGGTCTGCTCGTAGTTTAGTAAAAACGCAACAACCTGATTAAAACGACAATACTGTACCTAGCTTGAAAACAAATGCACTGAAACTTCCGCATTTCAACCCCATTTAGGGACCGGTCATTATTTATCGCCGGGGGAGGGGGAGGGGGGGGAGGGGGGGGGGGTGCAGAGGATTTTTGTTGCGCCGACGGAGCCCTTACGTGATCCTCCCTTAAATCGTACAGTGTGGTTTCGCTGTACATTACGGATATATTATATTGAAATGATATATAGTCAAAAAGGGAAGCTGAGATATAGTACAGAGTTTCAGTAATATTTATACTTACTTAAATTTGTTGCTCTCCAAACTGACATTAGTAGGGTGAATAGTAAACAATTCTCTCGTGACTCGTGCAAGAACAAAGACATTTAACTGTCAATGAAGGAAAGACAAGTTTTAAGTGCAGCTAAAATCTGGCTCCTATTCTTGGTTTGCAAGCACTTGACAAGGCGGCCATGTTGGGAGTCAATACAATAGAATTTTTTCTCGAAGAATTTACATGAAAATGGAGTTTAGTTCCCAGACGAGAGAAGTGCTTTTGTTGTTGACTACCAGCATGGCCGCCATGACGTCAAGTGCAAACTAGCAATATAAACCCAAGAACTGCCTTGTTCCAAAATTGCCTAGTCCCCAGGCCTCAGTATACCCCGCTGCCTATACGTTACGGGTCACGTGTTCGAACGAGTTCCTGGCCGTAAGTCCGAATATATCAAACTTATTTTGCGCTCCTGGCTAGATGTGCTTATTTTCTGCGACCACGCTTTTTATCACTGCATAACATCAGTGCGTGAATAAGTCCTTTGGCCCTTGTTTCCCCCTTTAACTCAACAGAAGAAAAAAGCCACAAAGCATTGCGTATGCTAAATTATATTCAAACTTACTATGGATATTATGAGAACTGGAGCAACGAAAAACCAAACAAATCCATTGGAAAAGGACAACCAGCAACTGCAGAAAAAAGCAATTGGCAAATCTATGTGCGTAGTTGATCACATATTACGCAGACGAGGACTAATTTAACTGGCTGATGCACAGTCTATATGATATTCCTGTCTCATTGTCATCATTAAGTTTGTCAAGCTAAGAAAAGGGTCATGTGACTTATTATTATGGGTGGCCCCGCGAGCAGGCAAGATTATATGAATTCTGTGTTCTGATTGGCTAATTGAGTAGGTAAGCTATGTAGGCCTTTCTTGCCTAAGCGAGCGACTCAACAGTATTCTATAGGCTTCACCTGCTTATTCAAAGTCGAGACAATTTTAACGTCTGGCTTAAACCTGTGTGAATCACCTAGATTAAGTGGCAACACCTACTGACGTTAACTTTGAGCTGGCATTAAGAGGAAGAAAAAACTTACAAGCCGTCAGCAACATAACTGGCGATGCCTCTTTCAGTGGCGGCTGCAGTTAAGAGGGAGATTGATACCAGGGCCAATGGTAAACCTAAGGGGAAAAGACATTTGTCATCTTTCGTCTGATATACTGTGTCCTGAGGACGTTAAAAAAACTGTTCAATCCATGAGTGACAATTGTCATTACAATCGATCTTTCTGACTGCCACCAAGGCAACCTGGTTTGTATATAGCTGAGTGATTACTCAGTTTATCTCAGACCATGTGGACTTTGAAGTCTTTTTATCATCGCTGGTTGGATTAAACTTACCCCAGGAAAATGCACAGAAAGGCCACATTTTGAAGTCGGTGTCAAATACTTTGACCACCTTGTAGTACAGCGTCAAGCCCTCAATCAGCATCCAACAAAACGACACTAGAAAGAAATAATGGATGGCAGCGGCTACTATTGTGCATATGGCCTGAAAAAAGAACAGCAAGAATAGTAAGAAATGAGAGTCATTTTTTTCTTATTTCAGTATAATCAAAAATTTCATTTATGGTTACACGGAAAAAAAAAAAGTCGAAACTTTTAATTCTGTGAATCACGACAGAGCAGAAGTTTAGAGATTTTCCTAAGTATTGTATTCAGGGCGCAAGTTGTACGTGTTTCTAAAAAGTGATGTGTTTGGCACGCTACTCAAAAGACAGGTCCCTAATAACTTTGTTATTTGTCTACTAATCATTAATTTTCAGTTGCCCTCAGATCCAATATTTTGTAATTTTCCACAATTTTGTACATCCCTCCAATTTTTACTCATTAAAAAAACTCATTCAAGAATTCTCACAAATTTATCAATCCAATTTGTTGACCTTATGGATCCATTTTTTGTACAAATTTGGAGAAAAATCAGGGTAGAAATGGAAAAAAGAAAAATAAGGGTAAAAGTAACGAGTGAATTTCATAGAATCAGAAACTAGACACGAAAGTAGGAGTCCAGGACAGCTTTGTGATCAACGAACAGTTCGAACTAAAAGCCCTGGAAGTAAACTACTGAAGACACGCACACGTCACAGGGAGCTTAAGCAACGACGTTTTTGAGCAAGCCAAGCCAGATTTCATTTAATCAAAAAAGGACTCAATTACGTTTTTAATGTATAAAAATTAGGGGGGGGGGGGGGGGGGTGGTTTAAAATTTTAGAAAAATTGGAAAATATCGGATTTGGGTTTTTAAAAATTAAAATATGAAGTGAATAATTAGTAGACAATTACCAGATAGTCCATCACCACAACAAGGTGCCTCTCATCCCATTAATTTTACCTTTTCTACTCGAATTTATTTTCTTTCCAAATCAACCGGTCATTTCCCCAGAAACCCAACTGGATTAACACTTTAAACTAAAAAAAAAATTGGTGACAACTGAAATAGCTTGTGATCCCTAGCTACGTATCTACTGGTGACTCTCATTTCAAAGCGAGCAGACTCGACCCTGGATATTTAAGGAAGAGGGTGGAAATCAACGAAATATTATCCTTTAAACCAGACTGCCCCCTTAAGGTGTTTCGATACAGTTTTTCAGAGGCCACACCGATATTTTTCAAACGCCTTAAAAGTGGTTTTTTCCTTGTCCGATCGCTATAAAATTTTCACCAGTAATTGGCTATGGATTGAAATTTGTGAAAATGTAGTTTTAAGTAAAATCGATATTACTATGACAACAATAAACGAAAAACTTTGATATTGATAAAAGCCGAATTTTGTGAGATCTAGACCTGCTACTGAAAATCCAACACTAGGAACTTAAAGTTTGGTGTTTAGTTTGAATTTATCGCATCTTTTGAATGTAAAACACTGACAATACTCACACTGAAATGTACTAGTCATGGATGTATGTATTGTCCGCATTAATTTGGAAAAATTTGCATAACGTCAAAACAGTGAATGTTGTAACGCAGATTTTGGACCGATTCGTAGGATAGGTTTGTTATGAAATTTCAAGGTGTTGCAGTGAATCAATCTTAATAAAAGTTTCAGACATTTTTATATACATTATGAAGATTGTGTGAAGAGATTTAAAAAAAATTCGTTTGAGTCGTTTCGGAGATATTCAAGAAAGCGCTAAAAGTCCAAATTCTTAATGAAGTTGCACTTGTACAGGTGGTGAGAAAACGGATTAGTTTTCAAGATCGTAAGAACGAAAGTACAACAGACTTTCTCAGCATCAAAATATGATGTTAAGCAGCATTCTGAAGCTACTTAAGAATACTGTGCGCCATTTATAACGTCTTTATTAAATAATCTATCACGGCTATTGAAAATTTAAGGTTTGAAATATATTTTCGTTTTGTTCGAATTCAAACATACAGAATTTTTTACTTCTTACGGAGATTGTTTGCTAAACACCAAACTTTAAGTTCCTGGTGTTGGATTTTCAGTAGCAGGTCTAGATCTCACAAAATTCAGCTTTTATCAATTTCAAAGGTTTTTGTTTATTGTTGTCATAGTAATATCGATTTTACTTAAAACTAAATTTTCACAAATTTCAATCCATAGACAATTACTGGTGGAAATTTTATAGCGATCGGACAAGGAAAAAACCACTTTTAAGGCGTTTGAAAAATATCGGTATGGCCTCTGAAAAACTGTATCGAAACACCTTAAATCAAGTTAATAAGAAAATATTCATGACAAGTGTTTTTTTTTTTCTAAATAACGCCACTTTTCTTTTCGTCAATATATCGTTTCTTCCACTGACTATACATGGACTCACTTTGGTCTGTGTGGCATCAATTCCCAAAATGAAGATAAGCTGGGCAACTGCAATTGATATAACGAAGTTCAGCCTTATCTGGGTATTTCCAGCTTTGAGATTCCTAAAAACGTGTAAAAAAAAAAACGAGAGAAACGAGCAAGTTATTCTTTATTCAGATTTTGTTGTTGCCTTTCTTTGGCGGGGTGAGGACGGTAAATTACCTCCTCCTCCTTTGCCTATACTGCCGCGTAGATACCTTTCCTTTTTTTACAAAGTAGTCAGATCTACTTACAGAAAAACTAAGTAAGCCACAATTGTGATGAATTCTCCCATCAAAGAGAAGGCGCAGCCGATATAGGTGATCAGTTCTAGCGCCACACGATGTTTAACGGGTATCTAAAGAAAAAAAGACGTTCTATTTGAACCATTAATAAAGCCTCAACTGATTGAACACTAAAACCTTGTACATTTAAGAATTTCTCCATCAAATTAAATATGTTAATTTAACTAAGCTCATGGGCGTAGCCAGCCCACAGACCTGTATACGTAGGCCATGGCCTATGTAATAAATTATGAGTTGTTAAGGTGAGCTAAAAAGCTTCAGAGCTCAAAGGGTTGGTGTGAGGTCAGTGCGTCATGCGCGCAATTTTCAGGATGTGTGGAAATGAAAGTCAGCCAGGCCTACAACTAGTCGAAAAGCTGGCCACGTCAATGCAGTTAGAGAGATAATACTATTAAAACCCATCACTGAGCTCATCTCTTAAAAATATTGACCTCGTGGTCTTTGAGTTGCATCAACACTGCAAAGTGAGTCAGATGATCACAGCTGCAATACGTTCTTCTGCTGATGTAGTTCTCAGTTTTGCAGCCTCTCCTTGACCAGGAACCACGGGAGCCATTGGAGCCACCCCTGTTGAAAAAATAACTTAATTAACGATCCGTTGCAGATCTACCGCCGTCAAAGCTGTTAGCGAACATGCAAGTGTTTTCTCTTGTTAATTTTCACATTTCCTGGTTAAAAGGAAAATATAAAGGAGAAAAAATCTGTGAACATAAAACGAACGTTCAGTATTCAATTATGTTCTCAGGAGTAAAACTTTAGAAGACGTCTTCAGGTGAAGTACCTCTTCGATAAACTTTCGAAGTAAGTAAAAATGGCTTTGTTTTGCACTGCGCACCCCCTACTGCGCAAAACATTAGGACATCCAAGATGGCGGTGGATCTTCCCACTAGCGCGAAAAGCATAAACAAGGGCCGCTTTTGCAGAGCTAAAGCTTTTATTCGCAATAATAATGCCGCAGATCGGCTGACAGCTTCCTGGTTGCTGTCGAAAAACAAGAAAATGAAAGAAATGTGCGTGATCCCGAAGTCTGCAGTGGTTTTTCACTTCGCGGCTGTCGAGTTGTGGAATTATTAATATGTCCTGGTTGAGGCTTTGGATTATGGGAGCTGTGAAGCCTGTGGGACAGCTCTACGGCTCTGCAACTGCATTAATGAGAAAGTATCTGGCCTAGGATCGCTACTGTACTTATGTTGTTCAAACTCCGAGAGTGGAGAGACGAATATTTCTGGAACAAATAAGACCCACCGAAGCACCAGAACAACGCGAGGGAGACCTCTTTTCTTCAAGTTTCTTTGTCAAGCATTATTGTGCAAAAGCAAAAAAATCGAACCCTAGCTCACTGGAATTATGTAAACAGAACGCCGGTTCTACAAAATAGTCCAAAATAACGATTCATAACTCCAACATCTCGTCAAATCTTGACTTACCTCATTCCTTAGTATTTAATGTACTCTTTTCGAGTTTGGATTTTTGTGTTGGCGATATCAAACACATAAAAACAACCGAAATTAAGCTTGACTCTCGAGTGCATATTTCAAACACGAAGGGCTTTATTTTGTATCTCGCCCCAGTCCGCGCCGCGCAAACTCTCCATCCTGACTGCCATCTCAAAACCACCTTTCATAGCAGTTTGTGAGGAAACAAGCAGGGTAACCCCCGATTTTTTTCTCAGGTATTTGCTAAGAACAGTCTAATGGAGAACATATTTGAAGACGAAAAAAAGTTTGATAGCAGAACATGATTTTTTGAGGGAAAATAGTTTCGTATTTGGTGTATTTAGTCAAAGCGAGGACTTCAAGCTAACCACGGAACTGTCAGAAAAAGTGCAATATCCCCACAACCAGGCAATCAAAAGCGAATTAAATGAAGCAATACTGTTTATTTGAATAAAAGAAGCTTTATATTTGAGATAAAATTTTGTTTCTTTCAAGTAACAAAGAGTTAATTCTGTAAGAAGGGGATTCGAATCTTTAACGCGCAGCCAGTAAAAATACCCCAGTTTAACAGCCTGCTGACGCGTAAACAAGCACGGTGACCCCATCTTTTTATTGCATTTTTTTAATGTTCATATCATGAATGTTGATTATGCCAAGTTTCAAAAAAAGTTTGATAGTAGAAGAATTTCAAGGGAATTACCTTAATAGCGAACTGATGTGCCTACATAATAGGCTGACCTAAATCCTGTTCGGTTAACTAACATTTACGATTTTTCAGGTTGACTACAATTATGTTTACACCTTAATTAAGTGTCATTGTCAGAGAAAACCGGGCAGGGGCCACGGATCGAGGTCGGCCGATTCCTTTGAAATTCCTACCACAGATTACCTTTCTGATATGATTGTAAAATATTCCCTTTTTAATCTGATTGGCGATTTTTCATGTGAGTTTGACCACCCCCCTTGTTTTTGGCTAATTTGCATAAGATTACCGAGTCAATTTGGGGTAACTTGTACAAGCTATTTCTCCTACCTCTTGCTAGTTTTCTCTGCAGTTTTGATTTATTTAGATTATTTGAGATTCGATCCAATTGTATTTATGTGATGAATGATTCTGGATTCTTCTTACGTTTTTCGCGGGCATGCAAATTTCCGTCTCGTGTGACTTTGGCAGATTCGCCAATTTTAAGCCATTTTCAAATTACATTTTCTCAAATCTGCGCGGATAAAATTTCAAATCAAATTGGTTTTGGCACAGTCCATTTATAACTGTTTAATGTTCGGTAAGTTTTAGATTGGGATCTCCGAATCCTTTTGCAAGATTGACCACGTAAGTGCGCCCAGATCGGCAAAAATAACATGAAATTTCCCGCCATTTTTTACGTACCAGACAGCCTTGGCGAACACGCTTGTTCGAATACTTGTGTTTCATCCATAATTATGTTCTCAGTCTGCTGTTTCATTGAGCCTGACAAAGTTTAAAAGTTAGTTTGCGCAAAATTTTTTAACATACCCTACAGCTTTTGCACGTGTTTATTAGCAATATTTGCCGCGAAATGTTAACATTACTTTCAACTTGACTGAGTTTCACATGCGATGTTTCCTGCAAGATTTAGCCCTAAATATTGAACATAAAATCTAGTTTGCGTGTGTTTGTGTCTAATTTACGTCTAAAATGTCTAGGAAAATCCGTCGATATTGTTACGGAGAGAGAGAATTAGCTTGACTAAACAAAATTGTAAAAGCACAGATTTCGTATCT
Organism: Porites divaricata; assembly: GCA_038088405.1. Taxonomy (NCBI): domain Eukaryota; kingdom Metazoa; phylum Cnidaria; class Anthozoa; order Scleractinia; family Poritidae; genus Porites; species Porites divaricata. Next base: position 25,952,669 of record JBBMOI010000006.1, on the reverse strand, counting down.
GATAACAAACGTAATGTAATTTGAGCCGCTACTTTTGCATCAAAGAGCACGTAAAAATTTTCGACTCGTGTTAATTTAGGGGATTCGCCAATGTTACATGTGTTTATTAAATATACATTCAGTAAGATTTAGATTGGGACCTAGGAACCCTTTTGGAAGACAGAGCATGTTAGTCAGCCAAAATCGGCAAAATCAGAACAAGGTTTCCTGCCATTTTTTAAAGCAACAGAACATGCGAAGTGATTTCTTTCAACTGCTTGCATCCATTGTCTAAAATTATACGACGTTTCTATTTTTCATAAGTTTATGGAATATAATCCTTCTGGTGAGTGTAGATCTGTGAAGTCCTGAATACGACTGTGGTTGACAGGTAGTCATCAACAGTCCTATTCAGAACTACACCTTCCCGAACGATTATATTCCACTAATTTATGACATGAATCCTCGGTTATGGGTTCAAACCGTTCACTGTATTTTGTTGTGATGTCTAAATATATGTTGCTTCATTTGACACCTCTTTGTGAATTAACCCTATAGAAACGATTTTAACTTGCATTTAAATTTTTTTCTCTAAAGAAAAAGTCTTTTATTTAGACATAAGCACTATTTTGCATACATTTCAATGGGCGCGCAGAAAGGTTTTTTTTTTTTTCCGTAGAACCAGGACTTAAAGGGAAACCTGTCCCGAATGGGCTCTGAGTCAATAGCCCATGAGGCCGAAGGCCGAATGGGCTATTGACTCAGAGGCCACGAGGGCGAGAAGAATAATTGTTTTAGTAAAATCCAACTATTTGGTCAAAAATATTGAGACAAAACAACTTTAGCTAGTTAAAAATCCATTTTTGCCGCCAACTAGTCAGCGCTTTTCGCTACTGGTAGGCTATAACATATAGCCTAGTAGTAGCTCAACCAATCAGAACGCAGCATTGCTAATAGACAACTAGTTGGATTTTACTAAAGCCCCTTAGCCTACCATATCACTCTAATCCCTGTTTCATTTCCCGCGTAGTAGTAAAGTTGTGTTTCTCGTTCACGTGGTGTCTAATAGGAACCTTCATAGGTCAAGTATTACGATATTGCTATGTCCTTTACAGTTAGCTTGCTGATCAGAAATGACATGACAAATTAATCAGACACCATTTCTCGCTCCAAGTTGGGGTAAGCTGACAAGGAGTGGCCCATTATGGTAACAGCCAGCGTTATCAGAATGAATAAAAAGGTTCTGTGAGCATAATGTTAAAACTTGATAGTGTGTAGCATATGCTAGATAATAGGCAAAATTAACTGCCAAACTATTCTGTGTGCAACTGTTAAAAAGAAGAACAAAGTTATCTACTTGAAACTTGTTAATATAAATGCTGCCTTGACTGGTGATTACCGCGCTAACATGCAAACGTCTTCCTCGCTTGCCAAAGAAGTCACTCATAAGCTCGCACTACTGAATGGAAGAACGTCATTACCAAATCCATTATAATAAGTGTCACACATGGCCATTCCTTGTATGCTTTTGTTCCATCTGTTTTGTATTTATGGTATTTAGCATATTTATTAGAGTTTTGGTGCCTTGATTCTATGCTTTCAAGAATTATGTTGCCTCGATTTCATGATTCTAGTTTTATTTACGACGTTTGGCATTCCGCATTTTGGAATTATGTTGCCTCGATTCCATGTTCCTTGTTTCATTTTCGGTACCGGTATTTGAATTCTGCATTCCCCATTCTGGAATTATGTTGCCTCGATTCTATGTTCCTTTTTCTTTCTACGGTATGTGCATCCTGAATTATGGAATTATGCTGCCTCGATTTCATGATTCTAGTTTTATTTACAACATGTTCCTTCTTTCATTTACGGAATTTAAAATTCTGCATTCCCTATTCTGGAATTATGTTGCCTCGATTCCATAATCACTGATTATTTACGCACCGTATTTGGAATTCAACGTATTTACTACACGGTAATTATGTTACCTCGATTCCATAGAGTTAGAACGAGGCGGCCTGGAAATAGCTTGTGAGCGAGGCTAAAGCGTGAGAAACTGGAACCGATAGGCAGAATTATTTGAAAAAAGTCACTTTCAAAATGATTTTAGCGGACTTAGTGGACAAGGCGTTTATACGAGAGCTTGTTGAACGGGTGTTTTCCTACAAATCCATTAGTGAAAGACTCCGAGTTCTCTTTCCTGGTAAGAGTTATATCTCTTTGCATTACCTTTCTATCTAACTTTCTGGCTTGATGATTCCTCCGACAGAGTCACACGGGCTTAGCACTAGTTACTGGTGGGCTAAGACTCGGCCGCAGCCACTAATTGATGGGCGAGGAATTGGATGCGAGGTTGCTCTTATGATTTATAAAAATAAGAAAGTGAAATGTAAAATAAGTTTAAGTTAAGTTAAAATTTTCTAGCGTAAGCGATCAAATCGCGCTTTTAAAATATTTCCTTCTTTATAAAGTACCGAAATAAAACATTGAAGAAAAAAATAAATCGCAAACACAAAAGAACGTGCATACGTACCGAGCACCAAATGTTTCCTGAAAATCATCATCATCATCCTCTTGTAAATCTTGATCTTCAGCAGGAAGGTAACCACATGTGCATTTTTTGTTCCCGTTGGCAATAAAAACTTGCCGTTCCATCGCGGCCATACATTTTCGCACTTGCCATTTTTTACGATTTTAAGGTGCAAACCGTCTTCATGCACCCTAAGACATCGAGCAATGTTCTTTTGCTAAGATTCATTGGTGTCAATCCCACACTTTTGCCTTCATAATCCAGTTGAACCAGATCCGCCATAATGCTAGATAATTCGGAATGAAACTCCCGATTTTCCCGCCTTTTTAGGTAATGTGACCTTTTCCCGGCATTGAGTCATGACTGCATCAAACTTTAAATCGAGGCGACTTAAAAAAAAGTGTATGGACATTCGACAGAACAAATCCGAGATAACATAGATAAAGCAACTTCATTTAGCGATAAGGTGCAGCCCACAAAAAGCGCGTAATTTCCCTCCAAGGAAAATTTTTGGTATGTCCCTCTCTTCCAGAGTTTGTGCGGAAGATGGCGCTGACGTCACAAACCAAACTTCTCGAGTCGATGTAGGTTTGTACCAAAAATTCTTACCCCATGGGGCTAAAGCAAAACGCGGAATATATAAAAAATCAAGGAACATGAAATCGAGGCAACAAAATTACAGAATGCAAAATACCAAAATTCAAACGTGGCAAGATATTTGCGGAATGAAAAAGACTAAATACAAGAACCTTACAAGATATCAACAGAAATGCAGGAAAAGACCGGGCGTTGAGGCAACACACGGAAGGTCGATCACGAATTCAAGAAAACGTAACGTAATTGCAGAATTTAAGACCAGAAAATATTCATGAAAAACAAACTAAGAACTTAAAAAAAACGAAATAAAAGCTAAAATTGCAAATGGGATTTGGAAAGTCAGACCAAAATTTTGGAATGATAGCATCAATATTTACAATGGCCATGTGGTACACTGATCCATTATTATCAGGTAAAGTTCACTGTCCAGTTTACTGAGCACATCTTGCTTAGCTTCTTGATTCTTCAATATAAGACCTATTGTAAGTAAATAGCTCTCTCCAAACTCATCTGTTGGAACGGTTCGACGGGTGTAGGTAAAGCAGACACCCCGAAAACATGCTGGGTTGCAGAAGATGCAATTACACTTGCTGCTGTATCTGGGTCTCCTGTGTCCCCCTCCCCCCTCTCAGATTGCACGAGAAAAAGAATTAGCATAGGATTTATTCAATATAGACGCACCGTTTCAAGCTATTCTCTTTATTTTATATATCCTTTATACGGTTACTAGGAGTGCATGTCTCATGACCATTAGCGGGACTAATTGATTGTCTTGTCGAAGTAGGAACTAAAAAAAATAGCACTAAATTCATCACAACAAGGATCGCACAGAGCTTGTGATTTGGAATGAAAGAATGAATTGAAGTTAGAGGATCGGAGTTTCTGTATAAAATGCCACTTTCAGTAAGTTCTGTAGACTACGATCCTTCAGCTAGCAAGGATAATTATTTTTCATCATAACATGTTGGTTGCCCACTTTTCTGTTGGACGCGCTACCAGTCCTCTTTCCCAGTGAACTTAATCATTTTCTTATCTGATCCAACAGTCCTGTGGGAACTGCTTTGCTATGTATTTCGTTAATTTCCATGCAAAAAGCAGCTGTTACTCGGCGTGAATAAGCTAACTTCCTTTGTAGACCCATTACACTTGTCCCAAGTGGATTTCTATGCTTTGGAAAAAAAGTCATCGCACTTAACCTTTTGTTAAGGAGCAACATCGAAGTACCCGGGTGCAGCGAGATTGTGGGGACTTCTTCGATTTCCTATACCTACTTTGTCACCGGATGGATCCCCGTTTAAAAACAACAGATCACTAGAGTACTTATGTTTTAAAGGGAATGCTAATGTTCTGATTACGTGTCGTCGATGTAAAACTGGCGGCTCAAATTACATTACGTTTGTTGTCAGACACGAAATCAGTGCTTTTACAATTTTCTTTAGTCTAGCTAATTCTCTCTCTCCGTAACAATATCGACGGATTTTCTTAGACATTTTTAGAGGTAAATTAGACGCAAACACACGCAAACTAGATTTTATGTTCAATATTTAGGGATAAATCTTGCAGAAAACATCGCATGTGAAACTCAATGAAGGTGTGTGAAAGTAATGTTTACATTTTGAGGTAAATATTGCTAAAAAAACAAGTGCAAAAGCTGTAGGGTATATTAATTTTTGTCAGGCTCAATGAAACAGCGGACTGAGAACATATTTATGGATGAAACACAAGTATTCGAAGAAGCGTGTTCGCTAAGGCTGTCTGGTACGTAAAAAAATGGCGGGAAATTTCATGTTATTTTTGCCGATCTGGGCGCACTTCCGTGGTCAATCTTGCAAAAGGATTCGGAGATCCCAATCTAAAACTTACCGAACATTAAACAGTTATAAATGGACTGTGCCAAAACCAATTTGATTTGAAATTTTATCCGCGCAGATTTGAGAAAATGTAATTTGAAAATGGCTTAAAATTGGCGAATCTGCCAAAGTTATACGAGACAGAAATTTGCATGCCCGCGAAAAACGTAAGAAGAATCCAGAATCATTCATCACATGAATACAATTGGATCGAATCTCAAATAATCTAAATAAATCAAAACTGCAGAGAAAACTAGCAAGAGGTAGGAGAAATAGCTTGTACAAGTTACCCCAAATTGACTCGGTAATCTTATGCAAATTAGCCAAAAACAAGAGGGGTGGTCAAACTCACATGAAAAATCGCCAATCAGATTAAAAAGGGAATATTTTACAATCATATCAGAAAGGTAATCTGTGGTAGGAATTTCAAAGGAATCGGCCGACCTCGATCCGTGGCCCCTGCCCGGTTTTCTCTAACAATGACACTTAACTGCAAATGGTATTGGTGCCATTATGAGCCGTACAACTCACATAAATAGTTGTCCTTTATAACAAACCTAAGGGCAAGAGAGAATATATATTTTTTGCATACGGTCTGGTCAGTTTTTCACTAACACGGGAAAAAAGCAAAGAAAAAAAAAATAAACTGAGTAACACTTAAACTTACGTCATGGAAAAATTCCAGAAAACGCATTCCGGCTTGCTCGAACGCAACGTCGGCTAAAAAAAATAAATAAAGGATTAACAGGTTGAGCCTCCAAATAGATTACAGCCAAAATCAATTAATACGGACACTGAAGGGGCCATACAAAGTGCCCGTATTAAACGGGTTCAATTTAGAGTAAATGTTAGGGATTCTTTCCCCAGGGACAAAGCAAAATATCCGTAGTAATGAGATGTCCGTAAAGGGGAGCTTGACTGTATTAAAGAATCTATCAATGATCATAGTTATTAGAGGAGACTGGTTATGAAAGGCATGCAGCAAACATCAATTATAAAAACAACAGTGCTGCAGTTTATGTTGCACAATCCCTTGTTTTCTTTGGCAAATTGTGACGGAATAAATTAGTGAAACGTTTCTGTTGGTCAAATGTTAGGAATGCTATTTAACGTTCTGCGCCTGCAGGTCCACAAAAAAACATATGACAAAGGAGTCTGATGGGTTTCATAACCATTCCACTCCATTAACTATGATTAAACTGACGTACCAACGTTGGCCAAGAACCAAAGTGTTTGTTTTCCTTAAAAACACTCCAATCCGCTTCATGCAAATATCAAGAAAGTGGAGCGAAGCCTCGGCGGATAAATAGAGGAAGCAGAAGGGATCATTCAATCCATGTACACCCGCTTATTAGTACGGACATGTCATTATTACCGGACAGTTTGCTTTGTCCCTGAAGAAAGAAAGGCCTTACATTGTCTAAATTCAACCCGCTTAATATCGTCACCCTGTTAATACAGACACTTTCTATGCCCCCCCCCCCCCTCCCTCCACAGTGTCCGTATTAAAAGGGTTTGAGTATACTAGAAAACTCTAGGTATTGCTATATAATTGAAGTTAATAACCAATTAATAAAAAGTACCTTTAGATGACCGAAGTCAAATAATGCTCTTCCTTGAAGTGGGTACTTTAACGGTTCCACAGTAATGGCGAAGATACGAGATCCTATATATCCATTTTCAGTTGGAATTCTTTATTTCCAGTTAATCAAATGAAAAAATAATAATAATAATAATAATAAAAAGCATAAACAATTTCAAAGAAATTGACCTTGAACTCAAGGTCGAAAAGGTAATTAAAGTTAATTTTAAAGTTCTGAATGTGTTTAATGAACAGTTTAGACTTAGTAGTATTGCAGTCTGCGAACTGGGACTAAGGCGAGTCTAAACCTTAAAATTGTGTTATGCTGAAAAGATAGCAATAAAGATATAAAGATATAAAGGAGTAAGTTGAAAACTCTTTAGTATGTAGCACATTTCTTCACATGGATCCATGGTCTTACCCATCAAGGAAAGTTTGAGCCTCTGATGGAAGCAATTTGTGGAGGTTGCTGTACACAATGGCTGCCATGTAGCCACCTAAAGACAAGAAACGGCATTGGGCCGGACTGGAATCTCCCAAAGATTTATTGCTAACCTGCTGTATTTTAACAAGGGGAAAATAAATTTCGCGCCTTTCCATTTAGTTTTTCGTTTTTCCGAACTTATGCGCTGGAGATCTTTCCTACTGCCGTGGCTCAATTAAAAAGGGGTGACTTGTGACTCTGTGTTGGCCGAAGGGGGCGGGGATGCTAGTCGGAAATTTTCAATTAAACCCGGCTAAAGGAGACCAATTTGGGCGTAGCCCAACCTTTTTTTGAGCCCTAAAAGCGATCATTTTAAACTTTGATTACATGAATCGAGTAAATAAAACGAATTGAAAATATATAATTTTTTAATATGTCTTCGAGTACAACCCTAAAATTAAGAGACCAGTTACGGCTAAATATAATGGTGTTTTGCCCAGGACGCCCTAAGCGAGACCAAAATCTGAGCGAGACGACGAGCATTCCCGCCCCTTTCATATGGGAGTCCCCCCCGGGTGTGTTGCTGACGTGCATTTCAGTGGAGCGAGACGCTTTTATGAGAACTAAATCAGGTTAAGAACACTGGATTAAGTATTTCTTTACTTACCTTTTTCGTGAAACATACTGGCAGGAAAGCGTATGTGAACGTCGCTCTCTTGAAGCCGATCATTGTGAGATCTCGAAAAGCCAGAAACAACTAGGTCTTCAGAGTTTGACTGAACCTTCTTCGTTATTATAACTATAACCAATATCAAGAGGCAGGAAGACAGGTCACTTCCTAAGGAAAATTGTAGGTATTCTATAACTGTCTAGTACTTCGCACAAGCGCACTCAATCACCCGGACGAACATGATCACGCGCCCACGTATACGTATTTCACTACTGAGCTCAGACCTTATAACGACGTGCATCAGTACATCGTCGTAAATGCTAAAGTTCATTCGTGTCCAGGTTTCCTAGTACCCTAATACCACATGAACTAGGCAATTTTCTTTAACAGCGATTAGTGAGGGGGGGGGGGGGGGGGGTGGGGAGAGGAGGGGTTGTAAGTTTCTACAGCCCTGCAGTTTTGCGAAAATCTTTATATTAACCAGCTGTGAGTTTCGATGCGCTGTTGCGTTATATCACGTTTTTCAGTGCATTTTGCGGTTTTCGCAGCTCTTCCATTCTAGATTAACCATTCGTGACGAGCGTTATGGATATAATAGGGAGTTTAAGCAGCGACGTTTTTTATCGACGCAAGTCAACCGGAGGTGGACTTTTTGCACTCTTGAACCTTGATTTTGAACAAATTTTTTGACAAATCGTCTCTATAAAAGTAAAAACACTTAGCAATACAGTTTTAGTAGCACGAAGCCGTATAAAAAGACAAAAAGGTCTCACTTACGGTTGACGTGTGTCGCTCAAAAAACGTCGCTACTTAAATTCCCTATCTCGTACCCAGATCTCTTGTTGACGAAGTCGAAGGCGAGATTCTCGCCTCGGCTTCGTCTATAAGAGTTGGGTACGAGATTATTATAGTATATCACATAATAGCATGGTATGTCACATTTTATAAAAAACTGAATCATTGGATAATACAATTCTAGAGCTCTGATTGGCTTAGCCATCATGGTATATGAGCCATTAGTAAATCCAACTAGTGGTGTATTATCAATGCTGCGTTCTTATTGGTTGAGCTACTACTAGGCTATATATTATAGCTCACTAGTAGCGAAAAGCGCCGGCTTTGAAAACCAAAAGAATGGCGCTGAATCGCGTTTTGCTATAGCTAAAGTTGTTTTGTCTCGATATTTTTTACCAACTAGTTGGATTTTACTAAAACAATTATCCCTTTCGCCCTCATAGCCTCCGACTTCGGCCTTCGGCCTCATGGGCAACAGTAATACGGCAACAGTACGCGTCTGCTCAAAATCAAAAACAAGCTGAAAATCGGTTGTTTTTACAAATAAAGTCGAGAAGAATTCTCGATATTTTGTGGGCGGTTTTATTAAAACAATTATTCCACCCGCGCTTGTTAGATGTTAGATATGAGATGATTATAGCCAACTTGGAGCTACGCACCTCATTGGCTATCTACCATCTCAAATCCAATGCGAACTCGTGGAATAAGTGATAAATATAGTATATCACATAATAGCGTGTACCAAGCTCTTTCCCGCTCTGCATGAAGGTATCGTTCGCTGCTGTTAACTGCCGTTTCGCGAAGGATTTTACGAACACTTCTAGAGCTTGCACAGCAAACAGGATGCTCGTATTCTCTTTTGATGCCTTGAAGTTGCTTAACAGTTCATCCGTCGCGTTAATAGCTTGCTGAAATAGATAAAATATATCTTATATTAGACTGAAAACCCCTTCAAACTGAGTTAGGCCGGAAACTTTACATTTTAAAGATAGTTTTAAACTAGTCCCACAATTTTCATTTGTCAATGGTCACGTGACAGCTGGGAATGCTTTGTCAGCGTAGACCGTTATCTTATATTTTATCTTTTTGTTGCTGATTTATCCATGGCTAAATTCTCATAGAAACACAAACACTAAAAGGGTGATGGACGGTGTATAATCACTAACAGAGTGACAAAAAACCCACCTGTAGTGAAGAAGGATTGGTTTCGTTAAGATATCGAATCGTCTTCAAATAGGCATCAATCTGAATAAGCACAAAATTAACCTCAATTTTCACAGATAAGTTTAATATATCTTAAACGTCAGTTCCATAGATTAAGAGTTATTTTAGAGATGAACAAAGTTACACTGAGAAAATAAATGATATGAACTATACTATAAAATAGAAACACTATTCAAAGCTGACGTTTAACGAACTGTTGTAGGCAAACCACAGCCAAGTTGAATAGTCCTTCAAAAATCTTTGTAAATACCGCTCAAATAAGCTTTCATTAGAATAAGCTCTGAAAACCTTGCAGACATATCTTAGTCTTTGAGGATCGCCGAATTTCTTAAGTTCTTTATAATCTTCTCTACATGACGTTTGGGTATCACCCAAACCAGGATCCTGTCCAAACTTAGGGCCCGTTTACATGGAGGTGGGGGAACCCAGGTAGGTAAGTTAACCTCCCTTAGGTGGGGTAACCCGCCTACCCATATAATCTCATTATATGGGTAGGCGGGTTACCCCACCTAAGGGAGGTTAACTTACCTACCTGGGTTCCCCCACCTCCATGTAAACGGGCCCTAAATAGTCTAAATGGCGCCATCTTGTTATCGCGTTATATTTGTGGGATAAACACGGTGCGTTATGGTCTATGCGAAAATGGTGAATTGTAGTAAAATGACGTCATTAGGCTGCTTTTGTCAATCATCTCTTACCAGTCCTCCCTGGTTGTTATGGTGAGCTTCAGTTGGATGCGACGTTTGTAGGTTTGAAGATGTCGGTTTTTTGGAGGTGGTGGAAGTGGTGGGCGGTGCTGTTAAAGGAACTAAGCCGCACAAGTTAACTTGCTGTATGTTTTAGATCGGCAAATTGAAATGAATAACACTGAGAGACCATTTATAGTAATAGCATTAACTTTTTGTACCCCATATATTGAACTAGTTAAGACTACTCGATAATAAGGCGACTGATGGGCTTTTACTTAGTTTATCATAGAAAAGAGATAATTAGACGTTGGTAAAAACTCTATTCTGCTTCGGTTCAGTTCGAATGGTTGCTACAGAGATAATTATGAACAATTCAGGCGCCGCATGACCTAACCTTCGTTCTTGGCAAAACCTGTTGTTCGAAAACTTTAGCTTCATGCTGCTAAATCAAGTTAAAGAACAAGAGCTTGAATGGACCTAAGAGAGAATATCTCCACTGTCAAGCCACTATTTACAGTCAACTCAGTTGTATCCGCAATCATCTGCATATAACAGACAATTCTATTAGTGATCCCAGAGATACCAAAATTTAGTGGTTGGAGTTTGCCAAAATGAAAAAAGTACACCATGTCTTCGTGCGTCATAACGGCGGGCATTTAGAACTGGGCGAATAAATTTGTTAATTGTGAAGCTTCAACCGATTTGCTCTTAAAAAGGACGCCAAATCAACTTTAAGAAAATTAGTTGAACACTACAACATTAAAAGGTACGATGCAACATTACTGGCCGCTGAAGATTGTTAATTTATGTATTGTAACTCCTTTGTAGCCTCATGTAAGGGAATCTGGAATCCGGATTCCAAGAAATTGTTCTTGTGGAATCTGGAGTCTTAGGCTTTGGAATATGGAATACAGCTCAAGGAATCCGGAATTTAAGCTCACCATAGATTGGAATCACTCATGAATCCAGGTGATCTGTGACGTCGTTGCGGGGGCCTGGGGAAAGAAACTTTAATGCCGTATCCCATAAACCAACGCGCGCACCAATTCTATTCCATTCAATCTGTTCCCGTCAGCTTTGGTTTATGGGATACGGCATTAAAATTTCTTTCCCCAGGCCCCCGCAATGACGTCACAGATCACCTGGATCCAAGTCAATCCATTGGCAAAGATCCCGGGAATCAATGGCGCGAGAGAATCGAAGACTGTTTTGGATTCTCATAAAATGGGGCAACTTCGGAATTTAATGAGATTTGAAGACGAGCTCAAGACTTAACTGACGAAAGGCATGAAAGACTTACCAGACTGGCAAATATATCGTTCAGCTATGTCGCACTGCTTAGCTCTCAATGTGTCAAAATTTTCCTGAATAATAAAGCATCTTTCATATATCAAGTTTTTCACATGAGTGCAGTTTAGTATAGCACTTAAAGATCCATTACAAAACGTTTGCTTGCCATCACTCCATAAGAGTTTGTCTTTATATCGAAGTCCAGTCCAGTATACCTTGCCTTGGCCAGATGATGCCTTATAGAGTTTTTCCTTTGTTGAATTAAATAAGTCAATATTATCAATTTGTGCAAGAATTTTACTCTCCTGCTTACAAGCTGTTCTTGCTTTTGACCACTGTTTACTGATGTCAAATTCCTTGTGCTGAACTTCCGTGGTGGATGCTTGTAAGGCAACTGCAAAACAAAGGAAACTTACTAAAGGACTAGAATTGATTTTTTACACTACCAGGTTCTAGGTAAGCTTCTTTCTACTTTACCAAAGGAGATTACCATTTGCCTCAAGCCTCTGTTTCAAAGCGAGGCTAAGATCGAAGCCATTGATATGAAAATGATTTTTTTTACTCTCATGCGAATAAAACTCCTCCCCACAGGAAAGATTTTGCACTTAGCCCCGTTTACATTTGTTCTTATCCCGTACTTGGTGCTTGCGGAGTTTGTTTTTTTACCATGTGATTGGTCGGACAAGCTTTTTGCGGTTTACTCATCATAATTGCCTTCTAAATGTGTGAAACCCCAATGCATTACATCATTATCATCCACGTGAATATAGCCTAGTAAATCGGACGGACTTCACTGATCTTCACCGGCAGAGACAGGCGTTTACCCAGCGAAAAGCCATCATTACAGTCACTTATAACATTACTCAATGACTCAAACCATTAACATAAATTTTTTTTTGTTTAGTATAAGGAACTGGAATTTGTATAACTTATGGTGTTTTAATTTCGCACATTAGTGTTAAAAGGATCCTACATAGCCATCGTTGTTCAACCTACTTATTTGCAATTGCCAGCTCAGAAACTCTAGGCAAATGGGTACAAGTTTTGAGCTCAGAGAATTCTGGGATCGTTATGATTGGTTGATGGTATTCAAGGAGGCATGAACTAATCATATTTTTAAGCTTGTAACCCAAACGAACCCAGTAATCGGTGCGCCGAAAGTTTGTACCCATTCTACTTATTGTTTCTGGAGTGGGAAACAGTCTCATAATGACTTTGGAAACAACTTCGTCGACGCAGTCACTCGCAAATAAACGTCTCTACTCATTGCCCTGGGTTCCAAACATATACTTAACCCAATCGACCATTTTCGATATATTACAATTATAATAAATAAATATCGTTTATTCTACTCTCTTGCAGATAATTGAATTAACAAGCGGTTATAACTAAAAATAATGCTACCTTAAAAGATAATCACGACGGATACTTAAAGGACGAATATTTCAAAGTAAAAAAGTTATCTGATCTTTCAGTTCTCGTCAACTTATTGAATGGTCGAGAAGAACCAAATCTAAGGTTATGAGGATTAGTTCTTTGTACAGCAGTGGACACCAAGCACGATAATGGGTGGTTACGGGTGTCTGTCATCTCAGCCATAAATTTATGACACAGGAGCTCGTGTCTGTTGGAAAGTGTAGTTTCGTTGGCTAGCGACAATGCTTTACTGTACGAGCTGTTAGGATGTATGATTTTAGAGGCCCTTTTTTGCACGGACTCCATTCTATCTGACAGATGGTCAGGAATGTCTTTCCACACCTGCACAGCATATTCTAAAATCGGTCTAACACTACTTCTAAAGACTTTCAACATATCCTGTTCTTGCACGCCAGCTCGCTTTATTAGTCTGAGAGCGTAAAGTTTCTTTGATGCCTCAGCGGTAATATAGTCAACATGGCAGTTCCATTTCAAGTTCTCTTTGATGATTACTCCAAGCAATTTGTAAGATGAAATTCTTTCTACTACTTGGTTTTCTACAGGGGTCTCATTCCCGGGGGGGGGGGGGGGGGGGGAGTACTTGGGTTAATTCTTGCTGGGTATGTGCCGCTGGCCTCTCAGAGCCCCTACCCCATTATAGTCTATTCTCTGGCCAATTGTAGACCCCATATAAGTCACTCTTGGGCAAATATGTAATTTTTGCGATCTTAGCTTAGTCACTTTCTATTTATAGTATCTACCTTATCAATCCTTATCAATAGGTCCAGTCAAAAAATGAATTGACTCATTTTTTAATAAATTGAATGAAGAACACTTTACTTTTAACCTACTGTACAAATATCATGGTGCGTTTGCTAACCGTAAATATGAACAACTCTCTACCCCAAAAATCCAAAAAAGGGGGACCCCACTCTAATAACTCTTTTGAAAATGCAACCCCATTATAGTCAGTCCAGTCGTGAAAATGCGACCCCATCCAGCGGCACATCCCCATTAGCCTCTTATAAGGAGGTGCCCCCCCGGGTCTCATTGTTGATTCTTGGCTCCGAGGTTTGGGGGAATAAAACAAAAGGAATAATATTCAGGCTCAGAAATAAATATAGTACATTTCTTTTGCCTTATTCCCCCAAGCCTCGGAGCCAAATATGAATTTTAATATATCGAAAATGGTCCACTGATCTGAATTCACTTCATTTTGTGACTTTTCAAAACAAGTTGGCGCGTGACTGCATTTACTGGTAGATAAATGACAATGACACACCCCTATATAGTTGTTTAATTAAATCATTTCTGAAAATGTCAGCCATCATATAACATCAGTCTACTGTGTTTTTCCCACGCATGCCACAAAACAAATTATTGAAAACAAACTGAACATGGTGTGTTATAAAATTGCACGGCAAAAAGCAGATATTAAAAAATGACCGGATAGAGACTACTGTCAATTGCTAAATGGACTAAAAGAGTTTTTGACTTTTGATTAGAAGGCGGAATTGAAATTAAAACGCTACGGAAATTTTCAATTATACTTTATTAAATATGTTGACCATGAAAAGTAAATAGTGCTAAACAAACGAAAATGATTAGGCTTAGGCCTGGTTCAGACGCCGAACTTTTCATGAGCCGAACCTAATTCGAATTAAGGCCGACCCAAATTATTTAGACCGGCTGAATTGATTCAGACGCCGATCTTAATTCCAGCCGAACTAAATTCAAAAGGAGAAAAATGCTCATTTCGCTCAAACGACTTACAAAATACGTTATAATAATTTATGCATTAAGTTCGGTACATGAAAAGTTCGCGTCTGAATCAAAGCCGTTCCAAAGTCGCTCCAAAGGCGAAATTCCCGACTGGGTCAGGCGAAAAGAACGGCTGAGCCGTTCCAAATTGAAACGGGCGTTCCTAATTGATCCAGGCGCCGAACTTTTCATGTACTTAATTCAATGTATTAGGTTCGGCTCATGAAAAGTTCGGCGTCTGAACCGGGCCTAAGCGATACAAAACTGAAGATAAATCAAAACATCGGGATAAAACTGAGACTTGTGAAAAGGGCTTCATTCTCTACGTGAAGATGTTTTAAAGGGAATAGATCGGCTAAGACGACTGCCATTTTTTCTGGCGAAGGAAAGGAGAAAACCGGGCCAAAATGACTAGCGAAATAACGAACCCCTAAGCCGACAGCAATCTTTTCCTTGAGCGCAGATCCGTTGTGATTAACGATAATACACTTAACACAAAAGTAGAAACTCTAACACAAACTGCAACGAGAGTCAGTCTTAATCACTTTAAGATAAAACATCAAACCTAAGCTACTAGTTAGAAGCGCTTCCATGATGTGACCCTGGTAAAAGTTATTAAAGAGCTCCCAAGAATCGAAAACATCGTAGGCAACTAAGACTACCCAAAAGTAGCAGTCAATAAAAGGCTATTAAATTATTGAAATAACGAGGATCATTAGGTTATTGGGGTATAATTTCTACTTGCAACCAACCAACAATGATAGAATGAGAAATGCAGCCCGGCAGCACTGCGCCATCCCTGGTCTGAAACCATCTATCCTGGAAAGTCGCTAATTTGCGGGCCGAGAGCGATAGAATATTACCAAATTTCATTGCACTGAGGCGCCTCAATATTGTAATAAAGAACCTACTTTTTGTGATGAGTAAACTTATATTTTTATTGCTTTAGTCTCGAAACGAGATAACTGCGAACCCTCAATCGCAGGATTAGAAAAAAGAAATTGTTTCAGACCCTAACAAAGGGGATACAATCGAAAAGTCAGATGCTTGTGGCATCAGATAACTTGTGTTATCAAGAGTTAAATGTACGCCACAAAAATCAAGAATGAGAAGAGTGAAAGACTGGCTTACCTTGGGAAATAAAAAGCAACAAAGCACAAATGCTGGTTGATGAGAGCCCTTCCTTTCGTCGCGCCATTGTCTATGTGTACGTACGTCCCAACATCAGCCGAAACATAAACGCGTCAGTGTCTTGTCATTCCCAAACAGCTGCCTGTTTCAAATGACGATCATTTTAAGAACAAGTGTAACATCTAAGTAATACAATCTTCAAAGCTCCTAAGCTGCTTAAAAAGAGGAGATTGTGTATACTTGCTATGTCTAAAGACCTCTCTGGTAAACAAGAATGCTTGCACGGCTGCTTGGACGCGGTTAGGTGTCTTCGCGCGCTTCAAAACAAAGAAAGTGCTAAAAGTCCATTCAATGCAGTATTGTGAAAAATATTAGCATATTTAAACAGTGCAAAAGATACTTATCTTTCTGTTGGATTAGTTAAACGTTTTTGAACTGTTGCTAGCGTTTTACTATACTAGGACGATAACTCATCATTAATCGGAGTCGTAGACCATAAGTAAAGATAAATTGAGTAATTTCGCTTGCAACTAAGTAGCAATTTGCTCCGTGAAAAGTCTCGACCTGTAAACTACATTTTTTTAATATCAATTATCTTAACTACCATTTATTCCAGTCTTATCATTATCGTCAACGCTCCGGCTCCACAAAGTAGAACAAAATAAGTTATTGATTGCATGGTATCTATAATTTTAGTTAATTTCATACTTTGATCAAAAAGCTATTTTAATTTTTTAATTAGACTGTATCGTAATTTTAGTTCAATCTGTTATACGTGGTTTTAACTGTTTTATTTATCCAGAATACTATAACAGAAGGAAGGCAGAGGCTACTTTTCGCACGCAGCTCACACAGCGAAAATGTAGCTCGCAGGGTAGGTAAGTGTCCGCATTATAGAGTTGACCTCCTGTTCAATGGCAGCCGAAGTCTCTCCTCACTTACACTTATATGATGCGGTCGACAGCTTTCTGATTACGGAGGGTCAGCATCTTTCGGCCTAAAGGTGGGAATCTTCAAACATGCAATCCTTGCCTCCATAAAATGGAAAACTCTCTAATATGGTAACATGAGATAAGGTCCAATTTTAGCAGCTTCCATACATTCTCTCTTACGTGGTCGTGCTAAAATTGGGCCTGATACAAAGTTTCTCACGCTTGTGCTGCTGCGGCCAGATTTTATCCACAACCCTGATTGGTCGTTTAAACAATGCCAGACGATCTGATTGGCTGTTGTTCGTTTCGCCTTTCCCGCCAGAATTTTATTTGTCAAGCGAAACGAAAAAATAGAGCCTGATCTCTGGTTACAAATGTGGACCTCTGATGCTCTTTATAAGGAGGTTTCATTGTGGAGCCGGTAATCGTAGAAATGGGACGAGTCATCTCAGTCCTTTGTTGCAAACTCAAAGTCCTCTGCAAGAGACTGAGATTAATCGGACAGAGAGGGAATCTTAGGGCGTTGGCCGGGATATGTGATATTTCACTGAAGTTATTTTTAGACGGAAGTCGAATTCCTGAGACGTCCGCACCTTTTAATCGATTATTTCTAACGTCATCATGTCCAC
Organism: Porites divaricata; assembly: GCA_038088405.1. NCBI lineage: Eukaryota > Metazoa > Cnidaria > Anthozoa > Scleractinia > Poritidae > Porites > Porites divaricata. Next base: position 25,935,170 of record JBBMOI010000006.1, on the reverse strand, counting down.
GCGACTGCCTCGAAGCAAACAATGCAGAACATTGTGATGGCGACGGTTGAGTTCTATCTTGGAAACTAGTTAAGTAAAAAACCTTAAAATCTCACGAACAGCCAGATATGATAACTTACGTTAGGAGGTCAAGTGCTTAACGACGCAAAAAGGCATATTGCACATTTTACAAGGCCAGTGCCTTCTACATTACTACCGCTGCAAGTTTCCACCGTTTACAAGTTTGTGTAAATCAAATGTTCCTTCTAAAACTACGCAATCAATTAGGCTTCAATTCAATCAAACGAAACAGGAAACTTCCCTCTTATATTTATCAGAACCGAGATAACAAACGTGAAAAAAGGCTGTTTGCAAGAGTAAAAAAATGACACTGCTATCAAAGGTGTCTCGTTTAACGGAACTTTTGACATACAGTGTGCCTTAAATGTGCACTGTAGTCGGACAAAATAAAATTTATCGAGAGAGGATGGAGGAGGGGTGAATTTGTGGTGATCAGTCACTTTTTAAACCGTAAGTTACAAGCGAAAGAAATCACTGCTGCGCCCAATTAATGACGAAATATCTGATAGAGCGATTTTTCAGAAGCGTTCTTATAGCATGGATTTCTATTTCAACTTAAATTTGAAACATTTTAAGTGAAGGAGGTTTGCAGTATAAAGCGCCATGTCTAATCTCAGTTTTCTAATCGATCTAGAAAAATTCATAGACTTACAAATATATAAATCTCCTCGAAGTTATTAATGGCAGTCATTTTTTATGAATTTCAATTTTTGATAGTATCCTGCTATACCTCTGATGAGGAAACAAGGTCGTTTTAAGTATACACTAAAGTAAGAACAAATTAAAATATTTCTTAAGAAAATACTTGGCTCTTTTTCTCATGGATGCATTTAGTTTCCTCCTTAATTTTTAACTCTTATTTCTTCCAAAACATTGTTAACGTTAATTATCGTTTCCACATCAACATCAAGCTGGATGGCATTGAATCCCTTGGCGGCATTCAAACTATCTTAAGTGAATCGATGACTGACCAAACCCAAAATATCAATGATCGAAAGTGAGATAACGTTGCTGATTTTAATGAGGGGAAAAACTGCTGATTGCAATTACAATGCAAGCTGTGAATTTACATGAAGGTGAAATTGTGCAATTTACGTGAAAGTGAAAGAGAGGGTTACTTCATGTTTTGTATAATAAGTCTTATGTTCTTCCAGATACTAAAATTTTGAACTTACCGTTCACCGCAAGCCAGCGTCACTTTTAAAAAAAATTGATTCTTCTTCAGAAAAGGTAGAGAGTCGTTTAATAACCTAAATGGTATCTACATGCTAATATTTTGATCTTTCCGTCGTAGCCAATCATATATCGTTCTTAATCACACTGAACTTTTTCACCCGAAATTCAAAAAGAACAAGCATTTAGCCGATTGTTTGCGCATGTCAAGGGTTGGTTTTAATTTTCTTTATCAAGCAAACATTAAAGATTTGTTTCATTTCGCATGTGTTTATCAACAAAGGTGCTTGCTATTCAAGAATACAAAACTGAACCCGTTTTGCAACTGAAGATATCGTTCAAATTCAAAAGTAATCATTAAACGCTACTGAGCGGCATTTTTTGGCTCACATAGTACATGCAATGAAGGACAAAAAAAATTGTGACAATACTGTGACAATATCTTGAAAATTCATTTTAAGCTGTCTTCAGTTCCAAAGGACAGCTGTTCCACAGCTTATATAATTATGTTTTGTCCGAGTGTCTGAAATGAGTTCACTTTTAAATCAATTCAATGGCAAAAGTCGTCTCATGTAAAGAAAATCCGATGACGCAGCCGATGACGATATTATTCATTACCGCCGAGTTGGCTTGTCCTTTATATCTTCGAGAAAAAAAGGAAAAAAAAGAGGGAATTTGATGGTAAAAAAAACTATTTTGAAAAAATAATTATGTAAATTATAAGCATTATATTCTGAAAGACAAATATTTTACGGACCAAAACCTCACCTTTTTTACGGTGTTTACAAAATCAAATTTAATTGCATGCAAGGCTCAAATAAAGTACTGGTAATTAAATTGTCTATTATTGTGTCAACGCACCTACGTTTTTAAGGCCTAATTTGTTTTAGTTTAGATAACCAGCATGCAGTCAGAGAGGTTACCGTAAATGTTTTTTTTTTGTGTTCGATTCTGGTCTGGCAAAGATTCTTGTATTATTTCACGACTTTTTCCTAATAAACACAACAAGTTCTCGGGTTCCCAAAAAAATCTTGGGCGAGAGAAATCCCCCCCCCCCCAAAAAAAACAGGGTTTTTGATAATGTAGAGGAGCCCTTGCTCAAGGCTCCAAAAAAGTCGAAATTTTAATGAGTTTTATTTGCCATTTTTCTCGCTGTAGTCTTCAGCCATGCAGCACCGTGTATTAAGAGTGTGTCCATGAGAGAACCAGGCAGGGGGTGATAATGCTCAAATCACGGATTTCGCTCAAACTTGGCACAATTGATGGGTTTAGTGAGATATTAACCTCGACAAAAAATAAGGTCGCAATATTGAATTCCCTGGGATTTACAGGGACCCCCCTAAAAATCACAAAATCTACTCATTTTTGCATAATTAATTAGCTAACTTTGGTTTGGCTGTTCAACAAGTAGAAAAGACAAATTCAAACCTAATCAACTTTATCATCTTCTATGTTTATCAGACTTAATCCTCAGTAATTTTTTTTTTACTGTCTAATTCGATCTCTTCCTATTATTTAGCCTAAAGTAAGGTCATCTTCTCACTGTTTTGACCAAACCCTAAATTTAAGGTATTTTAGTCACCAATATCTCCCATGAGCAACAACCTATGCACTTAATTCTCACATATTCTTTACAAGACATCTTTAAGGTTATCAAATCAATCCTAAAATATTTGGGCAATCTCATACTTTATCAATAATGACGTAATATGTACATTTGACTTGACGCTTATTTGTCATTTGACCAAAATTGGAAGAAACGTAACATTCGTTTTTTTAAACAAAAATAGCACAAAGTTGGCGAGAAGTCACAAATCAGATGCCCATTATCGATACTAATAGCGGAATTGTTAGAAAGTGTCACCTGAGGCATGTTTTCTGTGTTATTTATGGACGTTTTGATGGATATTTTCTGGAACGCTTGAGTAAACACAAGGAGCAAAAGATTTGGTTCAAAACTTCGATCGGTCCAACTTGTAGGTGCTACAAGACCCAAAAACGATAAAAGATAGTGAATAAATGTTACATACACGTCTCTCAGATGCTTTAGTCCAGGTGGGCTGCTTCAGTTTCGTCTGGTCCTCTGTGGCGTTACTCTGCGTTACTTTGTGACGAGGTAATGAAACATCTTGAAAAGCTTCGGCTTTTCACCGAACATTCGAAGTCTTTAACATTAGTTGTAGTCAGAGGGAACAAAATGATTCTCAAAGGACAAGAAGGATCACTGACTATCCGTCTAAAATATGGAAAACAACCACCTGCTCGAACACGCTCCATCTTTGTGACTTTAGACTCTGCCTAAATAATAGAATCTGTTACGCTGGACTACCGGACTACGGAATGCGGAATACACTATCTATTGTTTGTACGCGCCAATATCCTGTTATAACTGGTGTGTTAAGAATAGGTTGTGAAAGTCGTGTTACTTGAAATTTTGAGTTTATTCGATGTTGACGTTAATTACCATGATAATAATCGTCCATAATGGCCCTTTCTATAGTCAGACCGTGCCATGCAATTTTCGACAAAAAATGACTTGCTATTGGGCATACTTACTTACTTACTTACTTATATTTTAATCCTCGTAGTCTTACAACTATACAGGATGGCATCTGTATCTGGGTAAATTATTGACTGCAAAAACATAATAATAACTGTTTAAAAGTGTTGAGGAAAAACTTCTGAGGAATACAAAAGACCCAAAAGGGGGCACTAATACATTGCAAAAAAAGTCGGCTAGACTTCTTTAGCTAGTCAAGGAAGGTGTAAATTAAGAACAGTTTTTTGAACACAGACTAATACATAATATTCACTTAATTCTCATTTAAGCTGTCATTTGCGGATTCATACAGTATAGAAGTTCTCTTAACGGACACTCTCGTATATAGCGAATAGCTCTACTTATGACCACCATCACAAAACCTCGTTTCAACTCCCACACAGACTCTGGATTTTTACATTCCCGTAGGCGGCCGCGGATACTCAAGGTTTACCGGTGAATTAGATGTTAGCTTTGATTTAATGAGCTCTCGTAAGCAGACACCCGGAAGAAAATCTTATCAGCCTCTGAATGTTGTGCTTTTTTTTATATATTATGTCCACAGTCATATCGCTGTTTGTCACTGTTATGAATCATTCTTATATATCCGTTTCAGAGTTACCGTTTTTTCACATACACTTCCGGGTACACTTGAAAATACAAACTGAATTGTATGCCTTTACCTTATTGTATGCCTTTACCTAATTTCAATAATGCAGTGGTCTGATCTCTGCGTTCCCTGTATGTCCTGCCGCGCTCCTCGGAGTATCAGAGTAACTTTAGAAACAAAATAGATTTGTCTATAGTATATTGTAACTTAAAAATTGCATCAGTACATTCACTCCAAAAAGTAGATGTTTCCGCACTTTTCCTCGTTAGAGACCTCCTGCAGTTCAACTCTCATAAAACCCTAATTTTCCAAGAGCAACCCCACGGGCATTATTTACTGGGTGTCTTCCGACCACGCACGGACCGGAACATCAAATGTCTGTAACTTAATTGTTGTGTCTGTCCAGAATTCAACATCTGCCTGCCTAAGCACGGCACACTAACCTGGGCACTAAATTGGTTTTGGTGCCCCAAGAGTAAGCAAAAAGGCCCTTCCGACGATGTCTAGGATGAGAAAATTGACCTTACCTGGGTAGGGTGAGAAATTTGAAATCTAAGTATCACAGTTGAAGTAGCTCTTGAGGGAATGTGGGAAGGGTGTTAAACATATGGAAGCGGCTGTTTGAGAAAAAGATCTAACTCAATGTGAAAGTGTGGAGTATTTTGAATCTACTTGGGAACATTACTGCCATAGTTAGGCTTTATAAGACCCCCAAAAGACCATGCTAGGTAAAAAATTCAGTGTTTATGACAGTCAAATCTGGTGCCAGCAGGGTAGGGGATTTGTACGCAATTTGGCCACTCCCCTTGGGAGGGGGGGCTCCAGTATGAAAACAAAATGGAATTCTTGTCGCAAGCTAATCTGGACGTGTCTCACGCTTTATTTGTCCCTTTGAGCTGGTCTGCACCAAGATCCGGCTTGACTTCGCTGCTATTTGACGTGCAACTAAAATAGACAAAAATATTTCTTTCCAAAACACGAAAGCAAAGCGACTTCTATCTCCGAGTTTGAAAAGAAATGGGATCATTTATAATCACGGTCTGAATAGAGTTGCCAATAGATTTGAAATTCTAAAATTTTTATTAGCATACAATAACAATAAAATTATCTCAGAGAATGTCGGAAAGTCATATTTTTCACATTTGTTCACTGGAATCTGGCTCCTGGGTCCTGGCTCCTGGCTCCTGACTCCCGATACCATGTTTCCGTATGGTGGCCAACCGCTGCTTAAAAATGCGGGCTCCAGTTAACGTCAAAGATGGCGGACGTTTCGTTGTTGTTTGTAACATGTCAATTGAGCTACAAGAGTGGCAGAAATAATTCTTTCCATGGATTACAAATCGGCTTTCCACTTTTCGTATTGTTTTCTTCTAAAACAACTTGATTTGGATTTTTGTGCGTAAACTGATGGCTAAGGAATTTTAGTCGTACAGAGAGTCACGACGCTGAACTACGCTGAACTGGGCATCGAAGGTGGCATGGGGAACAAATCCAAGCGGGCACAAACTAGCAGTTGAGACATCCAAGAGATACGTATATGGATTTTATTGACCGTTTATATTGTTTTTAGGGCGAAATTATTAAAGTAAGTAAAACTGTGAATTAAATCTTTGTATGTTGTTTTTCCTTGAAAAGATCGCGTATATAGCTATCAAAAATCATCGTTAGAGTTTCTTGCACAATAATTTCAACAATTTTACCCTTATTAATGTTAAATCATTGTCTGATGAGTTTTTTGCTCGATTTCTCCTCATTTAGAGGCAAACGCACGAATATTGTGAGGGCCTGAATTTTGATGAAATATGCAAAAGTCGTTCAGTCACATGAACAGTTTATGTCAACACATGGAAGAAAGTGAATTGCCCAAACTTTTTATGATCTTATTCTGAACTTAAGTGATGGCTTTAACTACTCATGCAAAAGTTATAAAGATAAGCTGTTGCTCATCAGAGATATCGGGGAATAAAATACCCTAATTTTACGACTTACTCAAAACTTGGAAATGATGACCCAACTTAAGGGGACTAAGAGGAGGGAAATCGAATCGGCGACTTTAAAAAGTTTATTGTGCTTAAAGTCTTATGAACTCAGATCATCTCTCAGTGCATTTAAGTTCCAGGTGGCTTTTCTGTTTGTTGCACTGGCATCGCAAAGTTAGCTAATTAATTATGCATAAAATGGACAAAATGGCGATTTTTACAGGGGATGCCCGGATCTCCCAGGGAATTTAATATTTTGACCTGAAGTTCTGTCACATAAGTTAACTCCTGGTACCTAACATTTGTGCCGAGTTTGAGCGAAATCGGTGATTTGAGCATTATCACCCCTGCCTGGTTCTGCCTGGTTTACTCATGGACACACTCTTAAAAATGGTTGACTGAGCGGTTGAAAATAACTACGTACAGGATTATGTTCTGTTTTTCCGTCAATACTCCCTTTTGCGAAACAAAGGCAATTTATTACTCTTCTTTGCTGCTCCCTAGGTTGTTTAGTTATCATTAATTTTCGAGCTGAGAACAGAAATTTGGAATTAATGTTGAGACAGGCTGGCGCTGTACAAATATTAAAACACGTTGAAATTACGTAATAGTCACGACAAATGGGACATTAATTTCATCGTCAGCAGACAACCTGGCTTTTTGGTTTGAGCTTATTGATTGCCGTGTATGCCGGACACTATACATATAATCGAAAAATGTTATCCATCAACTTTTCTCAGAATTAAAGATAAAATCCTCAAAAATCGTATAACGTAGCTATAAACAATCTGTTTAAGGGGAATATTTGTTCGAGGGTACAAATTAACATAAGGATGTCGTTTACCATCTACGAAAAGAATTAATTCGGGAACAAAGAGTATTAACGTAAAATTTTGTTCAAGGGCAGTATTCTATTCGGTTAAGGGTCTGAAATGATCAAACTTTTAAACAAAATAAAAGGAATGTTAATGTATCTGATATAATGAATTTGTATAGAGTGTATGAAGTTTATTCAGTTATTGAGGTATTGTCTGTCATACATTTCAACGTGTATATGTTGTGGTTCCATTCAATTTAAATTTTATTTTCTTTTGTTTCAATCTGATTATTATACATTGACATTGTTCCCAAAAACAAAAGAAAAAGACTTAAACTAAGGAAAAATTGAGCAGCAACATATATCCTGCTTATGCAGTTATGCCCAGGCAAGTAGTTAGTGCACATCTAAGTGAAATCCATGAAGCTCATTCTGACCTAATTTGAGTTCAAATGTATGCCTTGATATTTGAAAAACCATTTAATTTATTAGTTTTGCGCCAAGGTTTGGAAACGTAAAAAAGTTATGTGGAGAAACAAGAATACGCAGACGTGAGTCTTAACTTCAGCACAATAAACTAGTTTCGAGTACAATGACCTTAATAGTAGTAAAAGAAGAAAACAACCTAGTTGTGAACAAATTAAGATCAGACAAATCTTCAATCTCTGTTTCTAGCTGAAAGGGTTAAAGATACCATATAAATGCAAATGGCGCCAACCACCCTTTTCATTACAAAACCAGACTGATAAAAAAATTATAATTATTTGCTTCTAATCAGTGATAACAATTCGTCGCTTTTTAACTGCAATAATTTGTTTCGTATTTCCTTTTAAGGTAAGAATAGTTTTAGAACAGGCCGAAGTTACTCATACTGCCGCCTCTTAGTCTAAAGAAATATTAAAATTTTCCTATAGGTAAAATCTGAATTAATTAATCATACGAATATAAAAAGCCAATCAATCAAGTTTTATCCAAGCTTAAATGAGTTAAACAAAGAAAACTATGCAGCTGCCGTGACTCAGTGAGAAATGTAAAGACCAACTGAAGGTAATCAATGAATTACCCACAGTACTAGATTCCATTATTTTGGTTGATACTACTACCCAGAGAGAGCCAAAGCAGGAAGGTACAAGTTAAAGCACAAGATAAGCACAGTTAAACTTTTTATTATTATTCTTCTCCAGTTCATCACTTCACTAAACGTCAGACCCAAGTCGTCAGTTAAAAACGTGAAAATGCTGCTGGTTTTTCTTCTTCTTTTTTTTTTTTCATTTTAACATGATACTTAAAGATATTTCATCCCAGTATCGATCACTACAAGTTTAAACTGAGTCAACTCTGAAAACCGATTCCTAATGAGCTGCTTTATAAAAGTACCTCATTCGAGTCCAGCACGACACTTAGTTCAGTGAGAGGTACTGACCGGATTTTGCCGGCTTCAAACTCAAAAGTTGCAAATCATCATGATCAAGTCATCATGTAGGTGTAAACTTTTTAAGGAGTGAATTTCTAATCATTGAATTCTAGTTTATCACTGTTTCCTAAACGGATATAGCGAAGGAACTAAATCAGCCAATAGAAGAACCAGAGACATGTCATATATCAGGAGAACCGTATTTTTTCAACTTTTCCTCTTTCAAGCAACTTGGAAGCTTAGCCTTGGTAAGTCGTTAATTTTAGAGAAAGAGTGTTTTATCTAATATCTATAAACACAGAGAAATAAAAAACGACAAGCAAAAATCACAAAAAACAACAACAACAACAACCTTTTGAGTGTTTGCTGTATTTTTTTTTTTTTTATAAAAATACCTGATTCAGAGATAAATATATGAACTTTAAATAGTGATTCCAGAGACGGAGACATGAAGTTCTATGTAAACTCTGCATTGTCATGTTCGAAGTCAAGCCGCTTGGGAAGTCAGGCCTAAACATTATTCATTTAATGAACGAGGTTACATCAAATAAATAAGTGTATTATTTTCCCGGACATTACAATTGAAAAGAAACTGGCGAATTGACACAATGACATTTATTTACAAAGCTATAGCCAAGCCTTGGTGAGATTAGTGATGTACTGATACCAAGGAAACAAGTTTCAAATCAATTTCTTGTGCCGAGAATTATTTTACTTTATTATATAGACACAAGTGTTTTACTGGGAAATATACCACTCGTAAAATTCATAAACGCTACATCCGGGACCCGAGTGGTTTATTTTCCATAATCTCACTAGTGAGTTTGTCGATGACGTAATTTCGGTCTTTTCCCTCTATTACTTTATCGATGTCTTTTTGTCTATATAATAAAAAGAACATTACACGGCGGCTTGAAGATATGAATTTTATTTTCTCGTGGCAAAAACAATATTTTACTCACTCGCTGCGCTCGTTCGTAAAATATTGTTTTGCCACTTGAAAATAAAATTCATATCTTCGCGCCACCGTGTAATATCCTCTATTTAATGTAAAACTCCTTCGCCTGGCAGACTGATATTAGATTAAAACAGCGTTTCGAGAAAATGTTATAACTTCTCTTGGGATCAGTTCACAAAGGTTGTGTTAGTTAAGCACGATTTTTAAAGCTCCTAGCAGTAGTGATTTGCGAGGTATTGCATTTTATAACGCATTACCTATCGGACTAATTGCGGCTCTGTTGAGATGAATTCTGCCTTTGTTTACTATGGATTTCATCATTTCTCGTTTAATTCTTATCGCAAAATAAACTTACATTAAACTGAAAAAGAAATTACTCATTTTGCAGCGTTTACATATAATATACACATTTCTTAATTTGTTGCTTTTTTGTTTTCTACCCACAAAGGAACTGCTTTTCCAGTTTCATATCAAATTTTCAATAAAACAGGAAGGATAAAAAGCCCAAACTTCCCCGATCGTTACCCTGACTATATCATCCGACTTTGGAATATTACAGTGCCAGAAGGTCATCTTATCAAGCTCAACTTTACTTATTTCGACGTCTCGGCCTCGGCGATCTGTGACGGGGATTTCGTGCAGATTCAAGATGGCCCACTTGTAACCAGTGACGTCATCGTTCGTATGTGCGGTCGTGTACCACCAAGGGAAACCGTGTTTTCAAGCGGTCAACATCTGCAGATATATTTTGAAACAGACGTCACATTTTCAAAAAAAGGATTTGATGCGTCCTTCGAAGCCGTTAGTGAGTAGCTCAGTTGAGTAGCTTATGAATTAACGTTCATCCATGCAATGAAGTCGATGGAAAAAAATCTTAATTCGTGATTGGCGGACTTATCTAAACCAAGTTTTTTGACATCATTTCGTTTTCTTTCGTTCCATTGCCATGGTTTATTTGCAAGATCGTTTGCGCATGTCGTCACGGCAGCCATGTGGGTGCACCAAAAAGGTGGTGCTTGAAATCTAATTTTATTTTTTTGTAAAATCTTCCTTTTTTTTCGAGAAATGTTCACAGAGCTACTAATCACGTCGCTGAAAACGATCTATTGGTAATTACAATCTGACAATATCATTTGAATTAAAGTACGTATTAATTTTTAAAATCTATTTCGATGAATAAATCATACGTTCAAAAGCACACTGTCTTACTCTTTTTGGAAAAACATTCTATCATTTATCAACCAAGCCAGTGTCCATTTAGCAAATAATTTGCAAGGCATGCCCGCCTAGAGGGAATCGATTTAACCGGAAGGTATAATAAGTAGAGCTTAATTTTTTTCTAGATTTAACACAAGATTTTATTTCAAAGAAAGAACATTCTAACTGTCCGGGTGAGTTTTTGTATTTGTTTGTTTTCTTCCCCTTTTGAAAAAACGTTTTCCTAATAGGGAAAGCGCTTTTTCAATAGAAAGCCATATTCTTTAACGCCTATTGGCTGACGAAAGAGATTAATTTTCTTACTTTAATTACTTCCCTTTTGCAATCCACCTAGCTTTTATTCATTATTTACAAGCAAGGTTCGGACATTGTTTGAAACTACGTTTGGTATGCGACCAAGCAATTAAAGTCACATTTGAGTAACCTTTTTTGTCTCTGATGTATTTAGTGTAAAAATTTTGATAGAAATGTGATGATGAATATTATAATATACATGTGAAAGCTCTACAACTGAGCTACAGGACGCTCACAGGAGCTAAGGCTACTAAACTAGATTCATGCGACAAACATCCTTCATACTGCTAGTACGTACTGGAATATCGATAGTGGTCTTTCCCACAAATTTGCAGACGCTCAGTGGTAGAGCATCTGGACAAATTACCAAAAGGTCGTAGGTTCGACTCCTATGGGAGTGATGGCATTTTTCAGTCTGCAAAGCCGCCTGGCGCTGACTTAAAAAAAATGTTTTTTTATATGTTGAATGTATTTCAGGTTCAAAGGAAAACCCACAAGATTGCACTTGTGTTCAAGTTATATCTGGCCCCAAATTTTATCTTAGGGTGAATTGCTCCAGCTCGAAACTCGCTTCTATTCCAACCAGAAGCCTTCCCAACATATCGAGTCTACTGTGAGTGTTTAATAGACTACAAAGCCATAGAAACGTAGCATAGGTTACGCAGTTGCTGTATTAGTAGTAGTAGTAGTAATAGTAGTAACCGAGTAGTAGTGGTAGCGGCAGCAGTATAGCAGTTGTAGCGGTAGTAACAAACAAAAACTTTGTTCATTGCCTTTGTTAGAAGACTAAGGGAAGCTTCAGGACTTTTTATTTTTGTTTTCAGGGACATGTCAAACAACGAACTACGACTGATTGCAAGTTCCAATTTTACGGGTCTAAGCAAACTACTTATTCTGTAAGACTCATAAATTCACTCATTTTTTTTTTGGCAATGAAACATGCTTTCCATGACAAAAAAATCACTATTTACTTGCAGGATTCTTGCAAACAACAAGATTGAAAGGGTGGAAAATAGGAGTTTTGCCAATTTAACATCACTTAATGAGCTGTAAGCATGCACTGAATAAACCTATTATGTACTTAATTCTTTGGGGCAATACTGGGTTATAATTTGCAATGATACTGGTGACTATCACATCATCAGTGATGCTGTACGATAGAGTTTATACAGAACCCTGATTTACGACTAGGGGACACCCCTCTCCTCTCTTCCCTACAATTGCACCCATTTAGGCTGACTACAGATGGCCCAGACTTAATTTTTGGGAGTTTGGTGGAATTTAAATTTTGTAAGAGAACGCATGAAAATAAACAAAATAAATTCCACTGAAACTGATTGAAATAAAAATGACCCACCTTGTGTTTGTGTTTCTTTCTGTCTGTTCTCTTCTAGAGCCATTTGGAAGCCGTTTTATTGAGATTTTGAGTGGTGCTAATAAGTTTCTTATTGTCACTAAAACTATCTTCTTTAATTATTCATCGATAACTGCATAAGGACAGGTCACGACACAGTACGTAATTTCCAAGTTGCTATTGGCATTATGAACACTTTTAAGAGGTGATGGAGACGATAGGAGGAACCAGCTGGGCATGACTGTAACAACTGCAAGATTTTAAGGGATCAACAAGAAAAAAAGCAGCGTTAAAAGTACAGGAACTATATAGGACTTAATCGTAAAGTTAAACTGTTACTCCTGACAGAAACGTTTGGGCAACTGCAGGCCTGAACTCCTTACCAGTCCCCTCCCCAAATATAAAACTCGTTATTAGGCTGCTTCAAGAGAGGGGTATAACTTCGGAAGTTTGTCTTGACAACTGGTGCTTTCTTATCTGCAGTGATTTGTCCAAAAACCGTTTACGACAGGTGTATAGGGAAACGTTCTGTGGACTAAAACGCCTAAACTTTTTGTAAGTGACCTATACTGCAATATTAACTGAAAGCAGACACAAATTACCCGAGTAAGGTGGGATGCGCTTACAGCATTCCTTTCCATTTGCAGCCACTGCAAACAGTTAACAGGAATCCTAATTCTCAAAGAGACTTATCCCAGGGAGCATCATTGATCGAGCACTGCATGATTAACCCACTGCTATAATTACATGCAGATGTACGAACCCATATTTCTCAGACATGTCGGGAATTATCTGTTTCAGGGGAACTGCCCACCTATCCCTCCCCTAAGCCAACATTAAAACTGCTTCTCACTGTTGGTTTAGGGGAGGGGTAGGTGGGCAGTTTTCTAGAAAAGTATAATTATCCGACATATCTTTCTCACTGAATGGACTAGAGTCAGCAGGGCCAAGAAACCTCGGCCATTCCGCTTCGTTATCTAAATTAAGGTCAGGCCCCGGTTGTTCAAACGCTGGATAGCGCTATTTGTCAACCCGATAATCCACCATCCAGAAGATAAGTATTGGGGAAACCAATATTGGGCCATCTTATGGATAAATATCTATCCAGTAGATAATGTTGCTATCTACCTTTTGAACAAATGCGTCCTGGATGTGTCTGAATTTTTTTTGGACCGAGAAATATAATAATAGATATTTTCTCCTTTTTCAGGAAATTGGGAGAGAACCTTATTCAAGTGATTGATGCTACTACTTTTAAAGATAGTTTTTTGTTATTTGGAATGTAAGTTGTTGTTTTCATTGCCATACGGCAACCTTAGGCTGACCAAGTGATAGCAAGTGAATATTGGAAAATGTTCCATGCGCGTGATCTCATCAGTTTCCTTTGCCTTTTAGAGATTTGAGGGAAAACAAAATCAGCAAGATAGATTTCAAGACGCTGTTTCTTCAATCTTTGTAAGAGGATTAGACTTTTTTTTTATAGGCCATGTCTACACAATGTTTTCGGGAAAACTCTGTTCTCGGTGTTCAGTCTTTGAAAACACTTCGAAACCTCTGGTTCAATGTACACTAGCGTAGTTGCATCGTATTAAGCCATCGAAAACGCCCATCTAGTGGTATGCTTTCGTTCCCAGGTTATTCTCGGAAGTGCTGTTTTCAATAGGCGCACTGCGCGCAGTTACTATTTTATAAACCCGAAACTGACAGACAAACAAACTGAAATTAACACTTTTGTCTGAATTTTGTCATTAAAATGAGAAAAATGACAAAACTCAGACAAAAATTGCAAATTAGTCACTCTGCGTCTTCGCGCGCTACTCTATGTTCGCACGTTTTTGCTTTGTTATCGTAATAAAAGCGCTTTTTCTGTTAAACAATCACATTAGGTCACCGCTCTTGTCAGGCTGATTTTATAGGATTTGTTAACCTTTTCCCCCCATTTACACCATGGTGCCGGGAAGAATAGCCAATTTCTTACCATTTTCTTGCATGAACTCTTTTTGGGCTAAAAATGTTACCTTTTATTTTGTTTAATTTATTATTTAATTAATGACATCATTTTCGCCTGCTTTAGATAAAAATCTGTTATCAACCTTTTATAAAGTCTGTGTTACATTTCTTTCGGCTCAAAGCCAGGACGTAAATATTATTAAACAATGTCAGAGTTGTCGTTAAAATACGTTTAGAGCTGCGAATGAAGAGAGATATAAATTTTACGTATAAAAGTGGCAGAGGTGTAGTTGTTGCTTGTGAATATTCCACACGTGAGAGGGTGGAACCCAATCTGTTCGACCGGAATCGAAAGAAGCCTACGATCATGCCCTCCTAGCCCTGTAGCCGGGTTAACCGGAAAGAGTATCTGTTTTCTTATATCACAAACAAGCCGATAACATTTAACCAATTAGCACTGAGTTCAAAATGATGTTCTTTTAATGAAGATCAGTACGCGGGCTTCCTCTCATTATATTCATTCCTTTGAATAGTTTAATATTCCCTTAAAGGTCAAAATTGTTCATTTCGATACAATTCCCAATAAGTTTGTCCAGTTTTTATTAGTGTTAATTTATGATGAATTTATCGACCAACATACCTGAGCTGAAGGAAATCTTTCTATGACAGTTTGTTCAGTAAGAGGAATGTATGCGGTATTTTATCTTTAACTCAGTAAAAATCATTAAAACAGGAACCGGGGCAGCCAGAGGGTAGAGGAAACGTCTTCCTAAACTTTAGACACATTGCAAGAATGGTACCCCGTGAACAACCAAGGACTGAGATGTGTTGCATCACGTACGCCCGTAGGAGTAAAATAAGGAAGTGAAAGGCATAAGGCCTAGATCACAGGAGCAACCTTTTCCGAAAAACAAAACAAGCCATCGGTGAGATTCATTTTTGATAATGTTGAATTCATTTTTATTAAAATTCCCTTTAATTCTGTTTAGGAATCTTGATGGAAATGAATTACAGCACGTTCAGTTACAGCCTTCCCTGTCCAGTCTTGTGAGCTTGTAAGTAGCCAAAAGACCTTGCAGTTCAGTATTTACCTTAAATTTATTTAACTTAAAGAGGACTGTGAACCTTGCTTACCTGCAATTAGAATCTTTCAGTGTAATTTCCATTCTGTCCATGCGCGTTGCGCTTACGACAAAATATGATCATGTAACACCCCTCTTAAGAAGCCTGTATTGGTTGCCTGTTAAGGACCAACTGTACTATCGCCAAGCTATTATGGCCTTCAAATGCATGACCGGTCACGCCCCTGAATATCTTACATCCCAATTTATTACCCGTGAGCAAGTTAGCTAACGAGCAACTCGGGGTAGCCAAAAGCTGAACATCCCTCTTTTCAGAACAGCCTCGGGACAGAGAACCTTTTATTACAGGACTGTTAAGCTTTGGAACAATTTAGAATCTTTTCTTAAATTAAGCCCATCTGTAAAAAATTTTAAACGTTCCTTAAGGAGCCAGCTTTTAGATAATTTTGTAAATACTTCTTAGTTAAATTTAAAAACATTGTAATTAGCAATTAGCTAATATTGTAATTATTGTTAGGTTAAGTGTTGTAATTAGTTATTATAAATAATGCAATATAATCATTAGGAATGAACGTTTATTCGTTTGTCTCACTATAGAATCGCTTTGAGATATTGATCGCGACGTTTCGACTGCAATACTGCTAGTCTTCATCAGGCGATGTGGTCGATTGTTTACGTGTAGCTATTTATGCACGTTGGTTCGCTGTGATTGGTGTATTTCGATCCTTATTATTGCGATTAGCAGATGATGTTCCCTCACGGGTCCGCTTTGTAGTTGAACGGCTGTTATGCTTTCTGATCGTAGGCATCCATGCTTCAGGAATTTCGATTCCGTTGTCTCTATTGATGTTATTAGAATGAAGTCTTATTTGGATAGCCTCTTTGACCCTACGTGTGTATCGGTGAGGGCCACGATCGATAAACTTGACTTGATTCCATAAAGGAAAATGCCCCGTTTCGTTTGCGTGCTCCGAAACTGCGGAGGTTTGTGTATGAGCAAGCCGTATATCTCTGTCATGTTCTTTTATCCTGTCTTGCATTGCTCTCCCCAGGGCTCTCCCTGTTTCGCCTATATATACTTTGCCGCATTCACATGGAATTCTGTATACAACACCTTCTTGTTTGCCTGGTTCTAGGGCGTCTTTCGGTCGTACTAAGTAAGACCGAAGAGTTGTGTCAGAGTTGTGCTACAAAGCGGACCCGTGAGGGAACATCATCTGCTAATCGGAATAATAAGGATCGAAATACACCAATCACAGCGAACCAACGTGTATAAATAGCTACACGTAAACAATCGACCTCATCGCCTGATGAAGACTAGCAGTATTGCAGTCGAAACGTCGCGATCAATATCTCAAAGCGATTCTATCGTGAGACAAACGAATAAACGTTCATTCCTATCTGACACCAGGATGAACAATATTCACATCTTTAATGACAATATAATCATTGTTCCTCCTTTGGGGAGGTAACAATAAAGTATCTATGTACGTATTACAGACTGTAGCCCCATTACGAGACCACCAATATACCAGTACATTTGCAGCCTGGTTTTTTGTAAGTTGCTAAAATAACCCGTGCGGCTAAGCCACTGTTTCAGTAAAGCTTACGAAAAGTGTACATGACTGAACGCCCTTTAATAGTCCTATACTGACACCATAAATGGAGAGAGGCAACTTCTTGTTTAAACTACTAAATAGACTGAGTGTAAAGCTGATCATATATTGGTGCTACAGTCGAACCCCGGAAAGCAAACCCTCATATTTTTTCTAAATTCAACCTGTTTATTACGGACACTCCATTAATACGAACAATTTCTATGGTCCTTTCAGTTTCCCCTTTAACGGGGTTTGACTTATTGTTTTGTCTTGTTTAGAAGATTACGTCATAACAAGATCACCACAGTACCTTCTTGGTCATTTCCTGGATTTCCGTTCCTCTATTTCTTGTGCGTATACGGTTTTTTTTTAAACAGAGATATTGCAAAACACTCAAGCGTTTTTCACAGTGCGTTCCTTACGGTCAATTCAAAACCGGGGTTTTAGGTCATTTTTTCAGTTCAAAAATGCAAAGTATAATCCGGTTTACGCAAAAAGGAAAGGCAAACTCTTTGTCTTTTTGAGAATCTGTTTAGGTATTTACCTAGTTGTCGTTTTTGTTTGGCTTTTTTTCTTCCTGAACTTTCTTTGAAACAGTCTCTAATAAACTTTACTAGAAACTTTCACTTGCCCAAACGTAAGAAACTTTGTTTTATAAAATATTTTTGAACCTGGTGCGCATCATTTTGCCGGTGTTGGAAAAAACAAACTTAAAATTCAGGTTTATGACAAGCAGTGAGTTTGTACTTTAGATCACAGAAATATATATTCAAATATATATTCAATGTGTTATTTGAAATAACATGTGTTAAATTATTTAGGGATCTTTCATACAACAACATTGCGATCATTGATCCAGAGGCATTCAGTAAGCTCCCTGCAGTTTTGGTTCTGTAAGTCAAATGTGCAGCCTTCATTTTTTGGAAATAAGAAGACCCTCTTTTCATCGCTCTTAAAGTTCAATATTATTTATAGTAAAAACAATCTACTTGTAGTTCAATCGCAATTACTAGAAACATAACTGGATCAAAGCATGTTCAGTCCATGGATTTGGTACTCTGACATTTTTGTTACACCTCCCAAATAAGAAGTAATCAATTGGACGAGGTGTCACATTTTAATACTCTAGCGAAACTTTGTTTCCATCGTTTGATAAACTTCACAAAAAATGATTTCGGAGGATTAATAATGGTGCAACTGAAAAGATGAGTTTTACATCAGTTCTCTGAGCACGTTACCAAAAACGTTTTTCTTTTATTTTGGTTTTTAAATTGTTAAGGAAGTTTGTGGTCTATTAGTTTGTCCTGCCTATAGGCCTGGATAATGGTTTTTGATCGTAACAAAAACCCTAGGCCTCCAAGTGGTAACTTATAAAAAAAGACAATATATTTTAATATATAGCCTTCGAGCAAGCTCTCCGGGGCGCTCTGGCGAGAGGGCGGGAAAAGGAAGGAGAGCTTGTAACTACGTTTCTGGAATTTGAATTCGACCTCCAATTTCCCTGTGGTTCCCAGTCAACTGATCTGTCAGATTTCCACCAATCAGGGCGAATGTAAACAAACATTGAAACCACGTGTCATCTCCGCCTTCAGCATTCTGCATCGACGTTTGGGATGCACATATTCAAATTCCAGAGACGTAGTTGCAAGCTCTCCTGCCTTTTCCCGCCCCGCCGCCCGAGCGCCCGGGAGAATAATCTCTTTCCCAGAGGCCATGATCCTTTTGTACAGCGACGGCGGAGGCTCTAGAGACGAGATTTCCAGGAGAGCTTACCGGCAGGCTAATATTTTAAATGTTTTTTAAAGGCTACTTAGCAATAATAACATTTCATCTTTGGCAAATGGAACTCTCACAAGAATGACCCTCCTTAAGTACATGTAAGTAACATATCAACGGCATGAAATACTTCTAAATATAAATAAATAGGTAATGATTCAGAGAAAGCGCATTTAAAAAGTGCATTTTCGTCTATTCCATTCCTGGCCGAATTGAAATTTGGAAATGCTGGTTTTTGAGTAGAGGGGGAAACCGCAACACTCGGAGAGAAAATAGGGACCTTAAGATCCGAGGACGGCGACGGCAGAGAAAACGTCGCTGAAAAAGTGAATTCGCATTCTTTCAATCTTCCTCGCAATTGCTCCAAGTCACTAACTTTGTCAAATGTAGGCGAACCCTCCAAAAGTTGAATTCCTAAGAACCACATTCAAGTTCAGAAAGAGAGAGGAAATTTCGTCGTCGCTTGTGTACTTCCTCTGTACATCGTGAAATTAGGCATTTTCACGTCGTAGTCGTGCAGTGACGACAAAGAAATGTACAAAAAAGCGTGATGCACGTGCAAAATTGTTGTTTTGCTAATTAAACGTATTGTTTTTGCGGCGTTCCCCTTTCCGTCGCCGTCGTTGGATCTTAAGGTCCCTAATGCCTCTACGAAGAAGGGCCTGCATGGATACTTGAATTCGAACCCAGGCCGCTGCGCCATCTTTGTCTTGCTACATTTTTGCGCTTTACTCAAGTCCCATCAATAATTAATTATTTCTAAACCATAAAGATAGAAAAAAATTAGCAACACCAATTAATTTAAAATGTTGTACGTCATATACAGCTATTTCATTTAACTTTGTCGATAAAAGACTTAAAAAGCCTACGCAAGAAGACGGAAAGGTGATATGGGGGAGTTATGGTCAAAAGTTCATCATCCCTACTCCGGCACCATGCAGAGAACTCCCTTATGTTGTATATGTTCAACGTACGTTTCAAAAATACGTTTAGGTTTTTTATACATCAAGTAGAGTAGTTTTGTAAAGACTGAAATTTTTTTTTTTTCTTAGTGATGTCTCAAGAAACCGTATTAGTGTCATTGGCTCCGATTACTTTGAGAATCTTTCACAACTATATTTTGTGTAAGTACGTCATTGCTCGGGGATGAAAGTGTAAAAGTTATGGTATCAAATACAGAAGGCACTCCCTATAGTAGCCTATACTGGGATGCTCCGCCAGAAAGGGGGGATATCTATCCAGGTGATCTGTGACGTCATTGCGGGGGCCTGGGGAAAGAAATTTTAATGCCGTATCCCATAAACCAACGCGCGCACCAATTCAATTTAATTCAATCTGTTCCCGTCAGCTTTGGTTTATGGGATACGGCATTAAAATTTCTTTCCCCAGGCCCCCGCAGTGACGTCACAGATCACCTGGATATGAAAGGATAGGAATTTCACTGGCTGAAGTATATGAAAGGGTAAGGAAATTTGTCATTAAGGTGTGTGAAAGGACCCAAAATGGCTAACAGATGCATTTTGTGGGTGTGAAAAAGTCGAGGGGACGCTCTGGTTTGGGCTTTATTCACATTTAAAGGACAATGCATTTACAACTTTTAAGAAGGATGCAAAGTTTTAAACTAGGTATGTTAGAGGGGTACTATTATTTTGTCAATAAAGGGTATACAAAAAGGGTACCTTTCCTGTCAAAATTGGTTTATAAAAGGGTAAGGGGTTCACCCTTGGGTGGACCCTCCCCAAGCGAGATGAGTATAAGTTAAACATTCCGTTTAGCCAAACTTTGGAAACTCGGCACCCCATTCTTCCATCTTTTCCCTGTTTTCTTCTTGTGAGCAAGCGACGCCGCTCTCAACTCGGATCAAGACAAGACGCCGTGAGCCCGCTGATAGGATTTATAAGGGGGAATTAACACAGCAGAAGTTGTACCCTAGGTGTTGATAATTGAAATCATTGTTAGTTACCCCCAGCGCGCTTCATAAAAACTACATTAAAGGCACAGCATAATTATTATAACAGCATAATAGCAGCTTATGAACCTGTTGGTGAAAAAATGATTCAAATGCCAAAATATAAAGTAATAAAACAATGTTAAGGCAATTTTAAATGATATTGATTGTCTGACTGACTGATTGATTGATTGATTCTGTATTGCTCAGGAATCTGGCGAACAACCCAATTCGTAGAATAGACAGCAATGCGTTCAGTTCGAATCAAAGGTTGAAATATTTGTAAGTAACTGCATTCTCCTAAAATCCTCGGAAATCCTCGAAACATTATTATCATGAAATAATATCCAGTAAGTCACAGGCATGCATCTCAGGTAAATTAAGGCATGGGCCCCCAACTGATTCAGTCAAAAACTGATGGCGGTGGTCTATCTCTGAGTACTTAAGCATTAGAAAAATGAGACTTTGCCTAATACATACGTGGGTGGTTTCTGTCAATATGGTGTCTTTCAATTATGCAAATGATGTCACGTGACTCCACGCGGCCAGAAAATAATAAAAAGTATTTAAACAAAAATGGCAACACTTTTTGTTGTTAGTTATTAAACCGGACTGGTTTAGGACAATGTGTAATGTAAGCATCTACAAAACTGTGCTTGGCCTTTTTTGAATTTGTTATTGTTTTAGAAACTAAATAGTTTTTTCAACTAGACCCAGTCCCCCAATGCCATTTTATTCCATCTTGACGCCTTCGCTTTTAAATATCTAAAGGCCAGGAACAGAAGTGATATATTAAACGGCCTTAACATTATGCAACCCGTAAAATAACTGAGGACACACGAGAAAGTGTTGCCATTTCAAAAACAGGTTTTTTCAGCCGATGGAGGTCACGTGACCTAATTTGCATAATTTTAAGCACGAAATTGGCGCAAACTAAAAATGTGTGCAGCTGGCAAAGTCTTATGTGTCTACATCTAAAGCTCTTAGATATAGACCACCCCCTCACTTTCGAAGTGAGCAAATTGAGGCAAATTGAGGCCCATGCTTTAATTTACCTGAGATCTTAGCCTTTTTACTAAACGATTACTGCACGATGGAAAGATCATTTGGTAGGGGTTCGATTCCCGACCGGAACAACCTTTACGGGCATTCCAACCTCGTTCTCATGGTCGTTTCTACTCCTACGAGAGAGAGGGAGAGCGAGACTGTACTGGCCTTGTCACGTGTCCAATAGGCCATTTCCGGGTTCCCCTGGGCCTCTGTATTAAAACGAGGTTAGGTGCTCAACCTTTGATATGGAAATGATTTTTCATTCTCATGCAAATAAAACTCATTTCCACAAGAAAGGTTGAGCACGTAACTTCGTTTTGATACAGAGGCTCGGGGGAACTCGGAAATGGCCTATTGACAAATGTAAAACATTCGGAAGCCGTCCTTTGATTTCGTTATTTCCCCGTCTCTCTCTCGCACCAGGGACGAACAAGAGAGAACCCTGGGAAAAAACTGTAAAAGAATTTATTTACAAATGAGAAGAAAGTGCTGCTGTTGCTTTGACATGGTTGAAAGTTTTAGTTCTCAGATAAGGATCAAAAACTCTCTTACCCTCTCAAAGTACTTTCACTTAAGAACTCTGCATGTAAACTAAGACATAAAAAACCTACCAGGACTTACCAAGTCTCTGGCAGTCACCACTCCTATAATGTCTATCTCAATTAATAATCACATTAGGCGGCATTCACATTTCATGTCTTTACTACTTTGTAAACTGCGCGGCAAGCAGCCCGACAAAGTCCGCCATAAGGTGTTGAAAATGACTCATGATAAACCCTCGGGAGAAAGTGAAAAATGTAAGAGGAGAACAAGATATGAAGTACATAATACCACACGGCGTCCCTTAATATTGATTTTTCCAAAGAAAAAAAAAGATGAGGGGAGATCTTGGTAGACCAAGTAGAATTGGTAGGGAGCAAGGCAAGGAAATAATGTCACATTGATTACCAAGGCCGTTCTCAAACACACTCGCAGGAGTTACGGAATCGAAATCAATTTCAGTTCTTGCCAAGGCTGAGATAAACGACAATGACGCTGCAAAAATTTGGAAACAGGTATATCAACCAACAAACATAGCCCGATGACTTCAGAAAAATACTACAAATAGATTTTGAAGTTCGTGGGCGAGTGCGCTTCAACATAGCAGAGTTCTCTGCCTCGAAGGATACTTGAGCTTCAGGCTGCTTGCTTCAAACCTAACTCCAAGTAATATTAACATCTAAACTTCATTAGTAAGAGGACTTTGAAGCAGCCAAAAAAGAGATATAAAGTATTTCTTGCCAAGTTTACAGAAATTGCAGATACTTCGGACGTTTTTCCCACAAGACTACAACTAATGTTTCGTGTACAACCAAGTGACTCTTTCTTTCAGAAATCACGTGACTTTGCACACTTTTGTGATTTGTTTTCCAAATTAGGATACGCTGCAAAGCATGCCTTTTCTTCGTGACCTATGAATATAATTTTTAAGTGTAAGATGATCACAATTTTTTTGCGTGAAACTTTGCTTATGTTAGTGTTGTATAGCAAAAGGCCAGACCTGAAGTGACATGACCAGGGTACTAAAAGGCTATGTTCATACTATACCAGATAGGTTTTGGGCCGGCACGAAAACCATACCGGATAGGGTTTCTGTTCAGACACAAGACCGGTGATTTAGGCGCAATTCTGTGACGGAGCGATACGGGGTGATATGCACTTTAAATATCTAAATTCAAGTTATCCACCATTCTGTTCAAATATTCATGACTAATTGAGTGCATTGTAAGATCCACCAAGTTAAGAAATAATTATGCGATTATAATTAAAAAAGGATTAGCATATATTATTATAATCATTGCTATGGTTCTCCTTTTTATAAATGGTCTTATCAGATTTCTTCGCGAATCCGTGCTTCTTACTGGCTATCAAAGGCGTTAGAGATTCTGAAGTAAACTTTACTTACTTGTATGGCAAAAATTAGATAAGAAATCGATATTTAATGTTAAAAAAGCATGCATGTTTTATTTGGGGATTCTTACAGTATTTCCTCAGCAGGTTCTCGTTTCCAAGATGCACACTAGCTTTGTTTTACTCTACAGGATTTTAATTTTTAATTCAATGGATGTCCTACGACCATATCATTTGCTGGGACCACGTGATCTGGTGGTAGAGTTGTAAGTGATTATGGTTGTTTACCATTTACAAAAAGTTTCCAGAAAATCCGGGGGGAAAGAAAATGGAACACGATGTTTTGGGTTCCAGGGGAAAAATTTCCGGGAGCAGAGGAAAATCTGAAAAGGTAGTCCTGTTGCCTCGGTCGGAACAGTCCAAACGAAAATTCGCATTCCTTCTCTTTACAGTCATCTTCGATACCAGTTTCAGGCCTTCGAGGCCGTTATTCGGTAAATGGAACCAGGTGATCTGTGACGTCATTGCGGGGGCCTGGGGAAAGAAATTTTAATGCCGTATCCCATAAACCAACGCGCGCACCAATTCAATTCAATTCAATCTGTTCCCGTCAGCTTTGGTTTATGGGATACGGCATTAAAATTTCTTTCCCCAGGCCCCCGCAATGACGTCACAGATCACCTGGAACGATTTGTACAAATGGTAAACGCGATTACGGAGCGAAATTCACCAGTCCTAAATTTTGTTTACTATCAGTTCCAAACCTTAACCGACCAGTTTGCCGATGTAAATGGTAAACAACCCATGAGTCCCTTTTCTTTTGTGGAAACTGTTAACACAATCGTGGCATGGTAGATGCTTAAATTACACACACACACACATCATGGAGCAAACACCAATTGAAATAATTTGATTCCCAGAACTGTTGCAAGTTTCGGTGCGGCTTGTCGTTTTCTGGTCACAGTCAGGGCAAAAATATTCTAAATTTATGTTTGCAGCGGGAAAACACTACAGTAACTATTTTGGTGCCATTAAATGTACAAATTGGAAAAAGTAATATAATATAGATGGGATTTCCTAAAGGGACTGAATTTTACATTTCACAGACTAATCTGGCACTAGCTAATCTGAGTGTTCTTTTGTATCTGCCATGCTACAAATCAAAGTCTGCCCAGGTTGCTATCAACTGGAATATATGTAATAACCCATTTTATTATATAAACACCTTTGAAATACCAGGTGGGCTTTCGCGCGAAAAGTTGATATCTTCACATGTGAAAATAACATGTTATCTTCACATGTGAAAATACCACCGTTGTTACGCACTGTTATGGCTTCATAATAAATCGCGCCTTTCACACCAAAAAGCTATTAAAGTGAAATGGTTTGGTATTTCATTGGTGTTTATATAATAAAAAGAACATTACATGGCCGCTTGGAGATACGAAATTTCTCTTCGAGTGTTCAGCGAACGAGTGAAATATTTTTTCAACACGAGAAGAGAAATTTCGTAATTCCAAGCGGCCATGTAATATCCTCTATAGATCCTTTTCCCAGGCGTCAAAGCTAAATCTCTGCCGCCGCTTATCGCAATAATAATTCGTTGACCTCTGCATCTTGGCTGCACAAAAAATAAGGCCCTGGCGCGATTATGATGTGCACTAAAGGAAGTCTTATTTATATCACAGAGCGCCATCCAGTAAACCTGTCAGATATGATCTACCTAATGATGTCAATTTTGAAATTTTCGTATCTACTCCCGGGTTCTCTTGCACTTATGTGGGCAATGAGAATCGCACAACCTGCTTTCCTTGTCCTCTTGGAAAATACGGTGGAACTCAAGGCGACTGCATTGCATGTCCAGCAGGTATGTAACATAAATCACTTACATTAGCTTTTTTTCGTATCGACAAAACAAACACAACCCCACAAAAGACAAAACAGCTTGACAAAGACGGTTTCACTCACGCGGCCAGAAGCTATTCAAATTACATTTATTCATGTAAATGTATGCAAATGTATGCAAATTCACGCAAATTTATTGCGACAAAAGAAAGCATAAGGAACGAGGTGAACACCCATAGGACCGGTTGGGGATACCAGCATGACCGCCGTATTATTTTTATGGGACACCAACATAGCGGACGTGACAGGCCCCATAGATCATGAGAGTTCATAAAAAGCACGGCAGCTGAAAATCTTTAGCTTTACTTTCCCTTAGATTAATCAGGTATGATCAGGAAGAGACGGTTTTTCTTTCATACCCATGCAGGCAATTGAACTTCCTTCTAACAAGAATTTTGAAAAACCGTCTAGAAGAAAACATCTGTATATACTAATCAAATGATCACCTGCATTGTGTAGCTTCATGATAAGTGGTGTACCTTATTAACAATGCTATATTTAACTGGAGCCGCTCTTTTCCAGGCGGTTTCTACCAAGACGAGTTCGCCTATACTGGGAAATCAGCATACGGTTTAGGGTGTAAACTTTGTCCGTTGGGTCACTATGTACCACAACATGCTGCCCCAGGAAAGGCGACAACAGATTGTATCTTATGTCCACAAGGTAAGTGAAATTAAGAAATGGTTTCTGGTCTAATTCGGCAGATTTGATGGGAATGGTCCTTCAGATAACTAGCAAACTGTCCGTTGGTCAGGCGGTTTATTTCATCTTAGATTTTTTGGGGACGACTCTCTGGACTCAGGATAAATGCCATTTAGACACCCTCCGTCTTTGTTCCTAAAAGAATCCAGTATTTTTTAAATTAGAGCAAAACGCATAACGTCTACAATATCTGTTAAAGCCTACGTTTTGGCTGCTCAGATAAAATACAAGAAGAGCTACCGTGAAACTACTCCGCAAAGAGCTCCTACATAAAACTACTCTGGATTGAAATAAATTTCTAGAGGAGCAGGTTTAAGAGGTTACATGCCGAAGTTCTCAACTCACTTCCGTTGTAATTTTCAAGACCCCGTTGTAATTTTCAAGAGTGCATGGAATCATTCGAGTATACCTTTTCGATTAACGGACTACGAAGCCAGTAGAGTTAGACAAAATCATTCTCATGCATTTGTAGATAAGAGACAAATTGGAAAAACTGCAGTTAGATGCCTTAATTATAAGACCCATACAGAAATGATGATACATTATAACCTCAATCAACAATAAGCAATCAAAATTACGCATTTAAACTGAATATGGTAGAGAGATTGGTATTGGAAAAAATTGTTGGTCAGACCCAGAAACTTTGAGGGTGATTCTGATTTTACTGTTACTCTCTTTTACAGGAACGGTATATTCAGAATATGCTGGTTTTAAGGGCTGCGAGTGTCTTCCTAATTATTATCGGCTAGATCGATTCGGCGCTTGTAAACGATGTCCTTTACGAGGACTAGCTTGCCAGAACGAAACAGTGTCGCTTCAGCCTGGCTTCTTCTGGAAATGGCCGTCAAATGAAAGTCTTGGTAACTACCAAACGTTCTCGGCCGATCTTTTAATAACGGACAGTTCATACCAACAGCCACGATTTCAAGGAACAGTACCACAGGTATACCTGTGTCCATTGTCTAAAGCATGTCTTGGAGGTATGGAATCGAAGTGCTCCAATGGATACGGTGGCCCCCTCTGCGCCGTGTGCAGCAAAGGGTATTACCTGTTGTTAAACCATTGCCGCAAATGCCCTGAAACATTATGGTTCATTATACAACTGTGTGGAATTGCCATTGTTATAGCCATTCTTACGGCAAGCATCCTTCTGGCAAGAAAGAGAAGATGTCCTTCTGGAAGGACGATGAGCGATATGATATTCGCTCGTCTAAAAATTGTCATTGGTTTTTATCAAGTCACTTCCAGTACCTTGAACACTTTTTCGTACGTGGAATGGCCCGGTGTTCTGTTAACAGTAGTGCAATACGCCAATATTATACAGCTAAACCTCTTGCAGATTATTCCTTTACAGTGCTTTGTAGACAACACAACGATGAATGCCTACACGAGATTTCTTGTTATTATGGGTTTAAACACAACGGTGATACTCTTAGCGATGTTAGTTTACCAGCTTCGAAAACTTGTGCTAATCAACAATAAGTCTCTTAGCAGAGATGAATTGGACGAATCTCTTTCGTACAGCAAGACCCAGATCTATCGTGTCGTCTGTCTCGTGATTTTTGTCACCTACCCTTGGACATGCGAAGCCATTTTGCATCTTTTGTCCTGCCAGGAGATTTGTTCCACCGGCCAAAGAGATTCATGTCAGTACTTTCTGCGCGCTGATTTCACTGTTCAATGCTTCACCAATCAGTACAACAAGTACATAATACTAGCTTACACATCGCTTGCCGTGTTCATAGCCTTGCCGGCCGTTACCCTATTCCTGCTATGGAAGTATCACCACAAACTGAAGATATTTCCAGAAGGGCAAACCAAAAGTTACCACGGAAACGAAATATCCATTGGCCTCAGCTTCCTCTACGAAAACTATTCCGCAAGGTGTTGGTTCTGGGAACTCATCGAAGTTTCGAGAAGGGTTTGGCTGACCTCGACCATTTTTCTTCTTGAAGCAGAAACGCGGAGCCATCTTGGCGTAGCAGCGATTACATCCGGAATCTATTGCATTCTGGTAACTTATTACAAGCCCATCAGTGATAAACTCGAGCACTGGCTGCAATTGATCTCACTTCTCGCCACGTTTGTGACCATGAATGTTGGAATGCTCCTAAAAATACCAGCGGAGGAAGCGTATTCGATTGGCCTGGTTCAACTAACAGACTCTATGTTTGTCTCGGTGGTCCTAGTAGCGGTGAACGTCACCGTCGTTGGGCTTATAGTAGGTAAGCAAAATTACAGTACAATAAACGCTTAATGACTAGTTCCGAGGGAAACAGCCAGTGCGTGATTCGAGGGAAGCAAAAACAATTAGCTTCCCGAAAGAGATTAAGTGATTTGTTATATAGCCCCCTTTGAGCAATGCACGTGCATTAAACTTTTTTGTTAATTTCTTTGCCGTCTCTGCACCACTAGCACGTGAAATTACCAAATTTTAAGTTAAATTGACAACGGGAACGGTAAGGCGATAAATTCTACCATCTCTGTCTGGACTCGGGCGCGATCCCAGGCCGGCGGCTTCAGCTCCAACCTAAATTCCCTTCAAGTTCTAAGTAACAGGGTGACTTGAGATAATCGCGAAATAGTGTGAAAGGATGAGAAGTCTATTTTTCGGTTACGTCTTAATGGACGTCGCAGTTGTCGGATCGTAACGCCCCTATTGACGACGGCGACGGCGACGGCGACGGCTACGAAAACTTCACAAAAGCAAAAAAGCAGACTTTGCATAATTATCATAATTTGCACGTACATCACACTACTTAGTCAGTACATTTCTTTGCAATCACTGGGCGATTACGAGGTAAAATCAGTTCCGTTTTAAAAACTTGCAACTCGTGTTTTATCAAGTTAAAAATACTCCTGTTTGTTAACAGTTGCAGTTGTAACGCATTTTCTCTATTTATCTCTATTTTAGTGCACTGTACCGTTACCTTGATCAAAGCAGTTAATCAACTGAGAAAAAACACACACTGTGGCGTCGAGTGTTGCGTTGCGTTCATGACTCAGATGCTTGGAGCTGGAGAACACGATTCTGACTTTGAGCCAGGAGGGATTTCAACTGCAACTGTATTTCAACCTACTTAATAGTCCGTGCATGTGCCAATAATTGTACGTGCACATTTTATGCACATTTGCTTATATAATAAACTAGATCAAATGGTTCATTGGAAGAACAGTATAGTAAAGAAACTTGAACATGTATATAATCGCGGGCGACAAGAGGGACCCGCATTCCTAACCTCCAGGCCCAGGTTGTTCGAAGCTGGGTTAAGATAACCCAGGGTTACTGCGAAATTTGACTCAGACATGAGAGCTTAAAAAGCAAATTCAGTTTAATCCTCTTTGCTTACAATTTAATGATTGGATACTCCAAAAAGAATAGAGAAAATTATCCGAGAGAGTGCTTTTGATAAAAAGTAAAAGAAACGCGGGTTAGCGCCAACCGGCGTTCGAACAACTCGGCCCAGGTTGTTTTAACGCATGCGTCGCGTGTATGTAGCCAGCATTCGTTTGGACTTCCACTAAGAATGTATGGAATGCACATAACGCAATTTGATCACGCGCAATGAACCTTCTATCACTCCTAATCTGATCACGCGTGTTAATTGGCTATCTGTCACGTGAAACGTTACGCAAAGCACAGCGCTGGGGCAAAAGCGTTTTGACGTTCGATCGATGCCGCCCGCACTTCGCAACCTTGTTTGGTTATTACAAGTATTATCTTTTTAAGTCTTCTTATGTAACTTTTCAGTTAGTCGGCCATTTAGTAAGGCCTTGAGGGTTTGGAAAAAAAGCCTGAAGTTGATGCGTTGAGCAACAAGTATCCACCGGAGCCCAATAGAAAGATGGGGATTCTGCAATGGGTCCAAAATGAATGAAAATCAATTCAGCTCGTAAAGTTTGCATTTAAAATGTCACATTTTATGGACAAAACCATGTCAGAACAAAATGTTTCAACATATATCTCAGTTTCGTCTTGTGGGTGTTACTTCGCTCTCATGGTCCCCCCAAGGGCGAAATAAGACGGTCATTCAAAAAATCTTTAGAAAACTATTAACCAAATGAGCCAGATCCCCGTAATTGTCGACAATTTGAGATCATTTTAGCCGTACTTTGAAACACTGTAAATTAAAAAGATCTGTTTCAGCCAAAAAGTGCCAATTTAGCCCTGCTGGCCAAAGTCTGATTCAGTCTGAATAGCTCCTGGAGCTATTTGCCAAAACAGCCCCAATCAAAAGCCCATTCCAGCCACGCTGGGACTCATTTCGGTCGGTAAATCCAAATCATAGCTAGGTAATTGGACTGTATTGGCCCTGATTAGACCCAAAAAATAAGACGGTGCTTTAATCACCGAAAATGCCCCAACTTTTAAGCTGAAAATAGATCTTTTGATTTACAGTGGAATAGTTATATTTTGATAGCTAAAATTATTGGTCCAAAACAAAACAATCGTTTATGAATGTAGAAGCACACAGGGCTTAAACGGGATTCGAACCCGTGACCTCCGCGTTGCCGGTGCGTTGCTCAACCAACTGAGCTATGAAGCCACACATTGGGAGCGAGGTCAATTTATTGAGTTCATATCTCCCGTGAGGAGTAAGATGATGTGAATTATTTCATTACTTCACATCATAATTTGGTTAGTTAGGTCGAATATATCACTCTATAGCGAATTTCGTGACACTTAACTTACTCTGTACTTCAATAATCAAAGCGATTCATTGGCGACCAAATTATGGAGAAAATATAGAGTGACGTAACTCACTGTAGATTGGTATATTCGACCCAATTAACCAAATTATCTTCTAAGTGATTCACTGGCGACCAAAGTATGGAGAAAATAAAGGGTGACGCAACTCACTGTGGATTGATAAATCATATATTCGACCTAATCAGATTAACCAAATTATTTTTAAGGTGATTCATTGGCGACCAAAGCATAAAGAAAATAAAGGGTGACGTAACTCACTGTAGACTGATATATTCGTCGTAATTAACCAAATTATTTTTAAAGTGATTCATTGGCGACCAAAGTATGCAGGAAATAACGGGTGACGCAACTCACTGTAGATTGACATATTCGACCTAATTATCTTCAAAGTGATTCATTTGCGACCAAAGCATAGACTAACTAAAGGCTGACGCAACTCTTCGTACAATGTAGATTGATATATTGGGATATATTCGACTTAATAACCAAATCATCTCCAAAGTGAGAGTAAGCGACCAGGCCCCGGTTGTTCGAAAGCTGGATAGCGCTACCCACCGGATAAATCGCTATCCAGAGGATAGCGCTATCCTCCTTTCGAACAACTGGGGCCAAAAGGAGAGTAACTTAAGGGTAACGAACTCCACTATCGACTCAATATATTCGGCTTAATTAACCTAATTACTATAAGTACACAAAGTAACTAAAGGGTAACGCAACTCACTGTACATTAACGTATTCTAGTTAATTAACCAATTTATGGTTAAAAGTAAATAAATAGTCGGCAAAGTATACAATGACTAAACGATGACGTCACTCAGTACATTAACGTACGTAAGGTGATTAAGCTTTACTCAATGGCGAAAATACGTAAATATCGTTCAAGTGCATACTGAAGAAACTACAAGGTTATTTTCGCCCGTGGCTCGACTTAATTAACAAAGTTGTTTTTAACCGCATAAATAAGTCAATTTGTTTAATTATATCAAGGTTAACCCCTTAGTCAGTTCTAAAAGCCACTGTGATCAGTTAAGGCAGTGGGACATAACCAAAAATGTTACAGTCGGTGAGAGAGATTCGAATTTCAGGAAGCAAATAGGCACTCGGCACCCATTACGTCTGCCTATCAAATGAAAAATTATCAAAATCGCAGCGTTCCTTCAAAGTTCAACGATTGAACGAAAAAAAAATTCTTTAAGGAGTATGTATATATCTGAGTCTGCAGTAGAAACAAGAGTCACGTTTTTCAGCTGAAAAAGCTCTTCCTTTCCGTGCAGGCCGTGGCGGGAGGAAGGTTTATTCCCCCAACAGTCTCCTCCTCTTGACGACAACGGCAACATCGTCATCTTCTACATGCCCTGCTCTCAGGGGACCGACTTCAGCCGCTGGAGTACACTGGCCTCCAATAGCTAAAAGAGCAGATCAGTTGTGAAGAATAAAGGCATCATCAGAAAAAATCCACGCATATCGGCAAAGAACGAAGGAAACAGCTTATTCAAGAATTGTAGTGGTTTGCTGAGGAAACGCAAAATTCGCCAATTTGCAAACCGAAAGAACACTAGCAAAACATAACGACCAGAAGACATTTGCAGGACTAAGCAAGCGTAACGAGAGCACCAAGATAAAGAATCTGTTCCACGGTTTGCCATCATCCATCACGAAGATCCATGACCGCAAAGTTGCGATGTAAACAATTATAAAAGGAGTAGAGGAACACTTTCAAAAGCAAACTTCCTAATCACCGTGATCTAAAGATCCGAAGCACCCTGATAGACAGAGAAAGCAATCTCAAAATACTTGAGAGCTACGAAATTTTCCATTGTAAAGGGAGAATGAAAACAGGCATCCTTGCGAGTCACTGTGCCAAAAACCTTGCATTCTACAGCAACTATGTACCCTTATCGAAGTCAACAGCCAAGAAATGTCATGCATTTCCGTCTGCCAGAAAAGCGGCGACTTTCGAGACGCCTGAAATTCCAAAGCAAAGTTACCGGTACTACGCGGAAACCACATCGAGTGCAACACCAAAAAGCGTTATAAGGGACAGGCGTCATGATCCTATGCACAGGAGACGGGTGAGGTTCTTAACAACAGATGGTCCTGAAACTCGTAGTAATAACTCCAATCCCAGTCTGTCAGAAAACTACAAGTGTGAAATGACAATAAGCGCTAACACCAAGTCCATAAGTCCACCTAATAAACCTAAAGCAAAAGCTGAAGAAAAAAAATGGCCAACTGGATTTACCACCTGGTTTTGATGCTGCAAAATACATAGTGTCGAGGCGTTCCTGTCCGGGCACGTTCGTAGCAAACTGGGTGCGTTTCTCAAACGCAGAAACAGATGGTCTTAAGCAACACAATAACAGCGCCAATCCCAAACTCAAAGTAACTAAACTTAAAGACTTGTGTGATATGACTTTAACTGCTGGCTCCCCAACACCACAGGAGGCCTGCCGACTTCATCACAAGGCCAGAAGCTCTCATCAGAAAGCTAAAATGGAGAATGAACCGGTTAGCAGAAGGGATTTATCTACTGTTTCTAAAATTACAAAACGATGTTGTATCGAGGCGCTCCTGTCCGGACTCTTTTGTAGCGAAATTAATTGCTAATTCCAAGAACGTAAGGCCCACGCGGTCGAAGAAGGCCAGCAAGGGTCCACAATTCAAAAATTGAAAATGGGTAGCATCTGTACACGTATTTTTCACAAATTCTACAAAAAAACAAACAAAAAAACAAAAAACAACAACAAGGTGAAACAGATGGGTCTGTTCTCATTATGATCAGAGATGTGTTCTCTTTTTATGATTGGCCATTTCTATTTAGAGCTAGCGCTAAGATGGACTCTTATAGCATTCTATGGCATTAAGGTACCCTACATTTAAAACAGTCTGCTGTCTTTAATGAGATATAAATACATGCTCAAGTTACTGTCACCCTGTAAGCTCGAATGGAAAAGCGTCGGTCTTCACTATACGTGGTCCGGGCGAAGAAGTGCTTCCCGCCCTTTGGCTTCGGATACGTTACCAATCAGTTTGAAGCCTGGTTAAAAAAACTAGGCAAGATCTGCTGAGCGAGGTTTGCGAGTTCAAACCCCTTTTAGATAATTTTGTAAATGCTTCTTAGCTAAGTAAAGTATTGTTACTACTACCAAGTTGAGTATTGTAATTAGTTAAATGTAATGATTGTAACGATTGTTCCTGAAAAGCCCCTTTGGGGAGGAGACAATAAAGTAAGTGTGCATGTACGTCCGAGCTTTCTGTTAATATATGTAAACAGCACAAGTACTGGTGTCCTCTCATGCGAGACATTATACTATATTATTACAATACTTTAGGTTACTCTTTTTAAGGTAATCTATAGGGTATTATTTAACAAAGCGATACTTCCTAGATTTCTGAACCACGGCTATCTGCTTTGCAGAGGCCTCTTTGTGTCGTAGGAAAGCTGAGGAGAGGAAAAAAATAGCACGCGGGGGACGATGTGAAGGGGAGAGAGAAGAAGCGATATCTCTCCACTAATTTGCGTTAACAGGCTGATTCTTAGCAAGTGGGCATTTTTCACCAAGGTCTTTCTGAATAAGCCAACCTATCCTTTAACTTCACGCATTTAGTTTTGGTGACGTAATCATTTCTCTTCTCTATGGCACCAATCTCTTGCATTAGAGAGTTTAAGGTTTTTAGTGACGGATACAGAATAAAAAAAATGTCAAGAAGATCATCGCAGTTAAGGACGCAACATAAGCAGCTGCGAAAAGAAAGCCTGAATCTGCTTGCCGGGATACAAGCCCTGACCGCTGCGACAACAGGACAGCGCTCTAACCAGTTGAGCTAGCAAGCCAAATAGGAGCTTGTCATTAAATTGGTTCGTAATATACCAGGTAAAGATGAAGATGAATTGATGAACCGCGGAAATAAGCAACTAAATTTAAATAAGATCATCGCAGACGCAACTTATAAAGTTGCGAAAAAAAAAAGGCTGAAAAATTCAGAATAAGTAAGTTAAAGACTATGGGTAAACAAATCAGTATCCAGACCTTGCCAATATGGTAACTACTGTTTTTATGCACCTACAGGCTGAAGGAGAAGACACCCTTTTCTTCCTTCCTACCAATAAACATTGTTGGATCAACCGTTTGTTGTGAGCGCAGGAGAATTAAAGACCTCTACATAACCCAAAATACACACCCGAAGACATCAAGGATGTCAATTTAAAACCCAAATTCATACTATTCATACAGGAAAGTTGTTTTCTCGATGCCAGCTACTGGTCACTATATGATATGAATGAAAACAACTTTCAACAGCTGAAATGGAGTCAGACGAAATGCTTTCTTATGGAAAAGGAGAACAAAAAAGTTTCAAACAGAGATTTATTAGGCTATATATTGAATACATCTGATGATATATCCGAGAGCAGTGTTCCTGGGTAACAAAG
Source organism: Porites divaricata (assembly GCA_038088405.1). Taxonomy (NCBI): domain Eukaryota; kingdom Metazoa; phylum Cnidaria; class Anthozoa; order Scleractinia; family Poritidae; genus Porites; species Porites divaricata. Next base: position 25,899,710 of record JBBMOI010000006.1, on the reverse strand, counting down.
AGCACTGACGACGTTCACCGATGTTCACACGACAGGCATGTTTGTTATAATCAAACAAAGAGGTTTATCTTTGTCTTTAGGTAAATTTTTTTTAATAAAATAACCTCACGCTTTTGCTACTTTAACAAGCGTTTGAAGAGCAAAAGTGATTATCATTACAGAGAGAGTGTTCATGGTTTTCCTGAGATATATATTCACATCCTGACATGTGACCTCAAGGGTCACGTGCAAACATTGCTCTGTTGTTGAAGCTGTCGCATTAGAAGCAGCAACAGATTCAGATTCAGATTCGTTGTTCACGAATTAACTTGTGACATCCCACCACTGATCACCAAATGATATATATTTTGGGTTTGCAGTCAAAGAATGTTTTAAGAAACAGCTTCCTGTGTATTATTACTTGCGTCTTTTAAGTTAGCCACCATAAAGAGCGTGTTAAATAAAGAGATCGAGGTCTCAACAGTCACTTTTGGCACCATCGTCATAAATACGCCCCTTTTAGCCATTAATAACTGGTAGAAGGTTTCCCATTAACATTCAAGAAAAACAAAGAGTCATGCTATACTTAGTACAATGTAAAACAGCACCTAGACCAAATGAACACTAAATTTCAGTACGGGACAGCCTTACCCTCATGACCTGTTTGAAACAACGTTTTAACAACATCTTCATAAACATACCCATTTAATGGGTTCGTACTCTTTTGACCTCTTCAAATTCCATGACTTTCCACGACTATTTCCATGACTTTTTCAAGTTTTCCATGAACTAATGTTTAGCTGTCACTTTTGAAAAATTTCCCTGTTTTAGCGTAGTTTTCAACACACACACTCTCGTGTCCACCAAAATGCGTGCCTTTCAGGCTGTCTAATTACTATCTTAATCTTATATTATCCTTGTCTTGACATCTGCAGTATCTAATTCATCAAACATAACCTACATTTCCATGACTTTCCAGGTTTTTCATCACCTGTACGAACCCTGCGATTACCTGCCAATTAATAACTAGCCGAAGTTTTTCTTTTATCTATAACATATGAAAACAAAGAGGGCAAGCTTAATTTAGTACCTCTTAAAATGGACAGGGGATAAATTTGAAAAAAAATGTATACTGAGTATAAAACAGCACCTAGGCACCTCGGGAAAGCACTGTTCTCATAATTTCTTTCCAACAATTTCCACAGATTGCAATTTTCCTGACTAGAGTTGATTCGTTTGAGAAACTAGATATTTCACATTGCATCGAAATGGAACTTGTGAGCATCTCGCTGTTTTTCTTTTTGATCTTCTCTCTGCAACATAACGTAAAATGCACATTTCAAGCCAAGTAAACGGCCAAGAAGTAATACCATTTTTGGATGAGAAGAGTTTTGTAGGTCTTGGAAGGGCTTAAAATGGCCAGTTACTGAAAAAATTGAAAAGGTAAGCCTGTGGTTCGATGCTCGCAAAAAAATGCCCTAATATTTCTTCGTCTATAACTTAAAAAGAAGCCTTTGGCCCTGACTATAAGTGGGACAAAACTCGAGCCTTATGAACATCTCCCTACTGAAATTTGGCCAAATAAACACGACATGTATAAGAACTACTCTCCATTCTACTTAGGAACCAGTCCAGACCGTTGCTGGAAATAGGAGAGTGCTATAGAAGTGATTTACTTTTTTGTTTGTTTTGTTTCGTTTTTGGTTTTTTGTTTCAACACAGAGTGCCAGTTTTTTGCCGAACAATTTATGATAAACCAGACTTAAATTGCATCCATATTCTCATATTCTCAGGTAATACATGCTACTTATTCATTGGCAGACCATGGAAAACTTGACAGACTATCAAGTTTTGTAGGCGTGCTTATTAACGAATGCAGTGGTTCTTTTTCACTGATGTTTTAACGGAGGTTATATTTCATACCCCACACAGATGCTACATCATTTTCAAATGCTGTTATTTCAGTGCCTTTTCGATATTTCGGAACCTCTGCAGTGGGTGACACAACACAAACAATGATTTTACGTTGCCACATATGTAGTGGTGGCTTTTAAATAACCTTTCTACTCCCGGGGTCAATTATGGACGCATGTAGTGGAGATGTGACATTAAAGTCTGTGGACGAAAACCAATTGTGGGGCAATTCAAGTGAAACCCTTTCTGCATACTTCCACTTGGTGCTATTTACTGCGCTGTACATGCTGGTTCTAACTTTTGAGTCTGTGGCTGAAATCCTATGGTGTGACCATTCAAATGAAACCTCGCCAGCAGTACTTTGAAAGATGCTACTTGTTTCTCCATGTTTTCCAACATGAAATTTTGGATTTTTGGCAACTCTTGGGAGTTGAAGGGTTAAAACAAAAGAGTCAGTGATCAACTCACCTTTTCTTTGAGATGCAACAGCAAAATGATAATACCAATAACAACACAGATTCCTAGAAGACTTAATCCTGTCAGTAGTACAAGTTTACTTGGTGTCACCAACAGTTTCATCGTCCAGCTGAAACCGAAATGAAACGCAAAGGAAAAGTATTGGACTATTTCTCGATGAACAGGTTTGGACGAATGGCGAAAGTGTAATATATTGAGATAAATCACTAGCGGAGCACCACGAGTAACAAAAATTGGTTATCTGCACATCCGAGAAAAAAAATTGGTAGCTAAGTGACCGTACACCCGCCCACAGTTTCTGTAGAAACTAATCAACGCTTTCTGAGCCCAATTTCCGATCATTATTAAAAATTTCAACCAGCTCACCTTGACGGGTCATCTGGGGGATAAGGAATCACAATCACCTGTGAATTCGGTATAATTGACTCCCACGTTCGGTTTCTTTCGGGCTGAAAAAAGACACAGAGACCAGGGTTAGAAAATATTCAAGGAAAAGATCATGATGATGCTTTACATGTTCTCTAATGCATAAATACAGCTTTCAAAGGAAAAATAAATAGAATATTGCGCAGTTCAATAGATCACCGTTGTTAAAGCATCCAGACAGTCTTGGTCTTGTACGCTGGTGGACGGCTGATTTCAAGCAAGTCTCCGATACAGTCCTCTGTGACTGTTGTAGTAAATTTTGTATTTCGACCAAGCTCGTGATAGAGCCTTCAGTAGCTCAGTGGTTATAGAGCATCCGAACTGGGATTTCGAGGGTAGTGAGTTCGATTCTCGGAATTTTTTCTGCACTTTCTGGTGTTAGATTTCTCCTTCTTCCAAATTTACGTATTATTAGTATACGTAAACAAACGGTCAATATGACAGCGTTAAAGGAGCCAGTTACGTCTGTTACGTGTCCTTATTCGCTGTGAGAGTTCAGAAATAACTTGAAATAACTAATATGTCTCCAAGAACAAACGTTACAGACAACAAAAATGAAAAATGATAGGTGTTGTGAATTCGTGCATTGCGTTACGCTCGATTGTATTTTTGTTTAATTCGTTAATTTCTTACCAGTTTTGACATTTATCGTTATTATCACAGTTGTCTAGCCTCGGAGTTTTTACCAGATCTAATCGGAGAGAACAAGGAGTTTTTTACGGAGTTATTTCATTTCAATTGTTTCCTATTTTGTCGTTCTTTCTTTTCTACGCTTGGAGGAACTATAACGAAAGTTCTGTTTCCTTTTTGTCCTTCATTTTAGGTTTGTTTTACACTAGACTTCCTTTTAATTTTAGTTATATTTTCTTGCGTAACGCGTGTCTATGTATTTTCAGTTCTCACCATATGCTTCGTTGATTCTGCAATAAACGAACCTTAATCGAGTACGGAGCGTGTGGTTGATCACAGCGAACTCCACCCGTGGGAACGCGACAATAGGCAAAAAGCTCAATTGCAATCCGTTTCAACTTTCTTCAAGTTTGACCATCTGTTTGTCCTTTTGTACCTGATGTGTTTAAACCTTCTTTTAACGTTTTGAACGGCCATTTTTATGTTTCACTCAATTGGGTGGCAGTTCCCACAGTTTCAGAACACGGCTCGTTTAATATCAAAGAAACAAATCGCACTATTGCATTGGTTTAGTGACTGCTACCAGAGCTAATCATTGATTACAGATCCGCGTTCGTCCCTTACAGAAACGTAATCGAGATGCCCCTGATAGAATCAGTAGGAGCAGCTAAGCGGCAGACACCTGTGATACCTCGAAAATTTTTGGCTTTGTACCAAAGGAACATGAAGATTAGGATACGTTCTGACAAAGCGATCAGCAAAGACGCGGTGCAGGTATTTGCCAATTCTTACCCTTTTTATTGATCCAGGCATACCAACCGCTAGGTCGTCTACAAAGTTCGGCGTTCTTCCTAATCCAAACACAGTGTAAGGACACTGAAGGGCAAAGTAGGCTGACTGCGATAACTGTGCGGCTGTTGACAAAATCACGGCACATATCAAATACGAAAAGAATTGATTAATATGCATGCAAACTCCTCAGGATAGCCATATCAAACGTCCTTAGGAATATGAACAAACATTGTGTAGTTCCAAAAAATATTCATACGCCCCCCAAGGTGGGCACTTTGATTTAGACCCCCACCCCTCTGGAATGGTGCTTGCCATACCCACCCGGTTGGGTACCCCCTAGAAAGAATGTTTCCTTCAAAAATGCCGTTGCACTATACTTTTATGCAAAAGATACTTGTTTCTGCGAAAAGCGAAAACATCTTTTTATTTATGTTAATACAGTGTCAAGTAATCTCAATTTTGACTTGTTTAGGTCTTTCTTTAGTATCAAACTTAACTGATTAACGGAATCAGATAAAGATAATACCTTTTAAGCAAAAATCAGGTTAAAAGACAACGTTTTCTTTGTCTGGAACTAATTTGTTCTCTTTGCGAGCAACAAGTACAATGCAGTTAAAAATTTGTCACTTGGTTGTCATAAATCTACTAAATTCAATTTTAACCGAACAACCTGGGAAAAATGTGAAACATGGGAAGCATATACTTACTTGCACTCTAGTTCAGAATGTACAGTATTTATATTTCACAGCTCACATCATTCGAAAGTTTCTCGACGAAATCTAGAATGCTCGATTGCTTTTGTGTTCTGAGCCTTAAGTTAACAAGAATATCAGACACTTTCGTGATTGCAGGAGGACAACTCTTCGCAACTCTGATAATCGGCGAACTCATCTTTTCTTGGACGTACACTCTGTATTGTTAGTACAGTGTATTGCTGGTGGTCGCTTTAGTTTTTGAAACAGTATGTGAGTGAAACACAAAACTTACAGATATTTCCAAAGTGGTCGCTTTGAGAGAGTTGACTATAATATAGTTACTGTGATTTGAAATAATAATACATTTTCCCTTTGGTAATCATTCAATTAGTTTCCTAAACGTTTTTCTTGATTATGATTCAATGTTGTGAGAAAGTTGCTGAACTTTTTTACGTGATCCTCATGAAGCCTAAAATGAAGCTTCCAAATCAGTATCAACTTACCACTGCCATACTTTATGTCCCCGTTGGTGCTTGTGGTAGTGTACTTAATGAACGGTCCAACTTGATTGACACCGTACGGCTATAACAAAACAGTCATAATAATTAGTTGTTTAAGTATTGTAAATTAGTTGTTAAGTATTGTATTTCAGTTCTAAGTTCTTTGACTCTCTTTTTCTTTCTTTTGATTTAATAGTATTGTAATTATTTTAATTAAAGCCATGTTTTATTCACGTAAATTCTTCAAGTTTTTTTGCTAACCTTAGGCCATTTAAGCCCCCGGCTTTGGTTGTTCTCATGTATTTTTCCGAGTGTGTGATATGTAATAAAGTTAAAAGTTATAGCTACTCTTAATTTACTCTGATAAGAAATCTAATAATGGTAATAAATCTGACAAAAATAATGACGACGATGATGATGATGACGACGACGACGACGATGATGCCGGATTTTGTGGTACCAGTTTATTTTTAACACGTGGATACCCGATTGTCCGCCAAAAACGTTTCAAAAAAGCTCTTCAAAGTAAGTCTCGAAAAAGCCAGCTTTTCGTATCAGTTTGGACGGAAAACGGAACTTTAACGAAACGCTGACGTCACGGCAATCATCTGATTTCTCTAGCAGCGTTGCGTTTTTGAAATTTTGTGTGAACAGTAGAAATGTTTTAATTTCGTGACACAGCCCATTTCAGACCATGAGTATTGGTCCGGTCTCAAAAATCAAGCCCTTGACCTCAACAGCCTACCTCCTGAGACATGTCGGGCTGTCCTGAAAAATTCTTTATAGGGTAATAGAGCGATTTTCGTATGACCTTGAAAAATGGTTTCGGTAAGTGTTCGTCATCTGTTTCATAAGCCAAAGGATGAAAAGATCAAAACATGGGCTCTTCGTTTTCCCGCCAAAGAAAACCCTAATATGGAGAAGGCATTGTTCGATTGGCCAATCGTTTTGCAGTATGACGTCAAAGCGAAGGATCTATTGTTTTCTAGAAAGTTCTCGGGCATGAAGTTTTTTTACGCGAGCGTTCGCTTAACTAACCAAAAGCCACACACGTTTGTATCCGTTCGATAAACCAATCAAATCGCTCTACTTCCGTTCGTTTGTTGTTTCTTTTTTGTTCGCGCGTTTTCATTTCAAGGTCATACGAAAATCGCTCTAAGCAGAAATTTACTTCACACAGAGATGGAAACTGGCCGAGTTAACTGTAGCAAAGACTTCTGGGACTGTTACTGGGGACAGGGAAACAATTGGCCAATAGCTGACCGGCGCGTCCCCAGTAACGATCCCAGAAACAATTGCGGGACATGTTTCGGCTCCTGTTCCCCTCTTGTTTCTAAAGTGGCGAATTTCTTAAGGGCAGCGTAAAAAATGAAGCACCTTACCAAGTTATCATTCGCGCAAGTTGTTAAAGTCCTGCCTCCAAGAACTGAAAAAACAAAGTAGAGAAGAAGCTCTCACGATAATCACTAAGGGTGGCTATAATATTATTGTAACACTTAAAAAAAGAGACAGAAAAGTTATCTTACCATAGACTTTTAGGAAAGACGCATCGTAATAAAACGCATTTTTCAGTGCGTGAATCTGATACTGCGCAGTTGATGATTCAGTTACCACAAGGATATCGATCTGTCCCTGCAAACGGAAAACGGTGATAATGCAACAGTAAGACTGTAGTATAATAAACGAATAAAAAACTTTTATCATGTAATAAGGAACCACCTTTGGGATGTGTCAACACGAGCCGTGAGCGACCATTTTAATTATGTCTTTGCAAGAAAAATCCATGATGATAGAGTCTCGTTTAATTGTTGTATTCTATTTGTCATCAGCCCTACGTCACTACGGAGTACCATAAGAGTTTAATTACGTGAGTACTAGCAAGTCGTGGACCAGGTCGTGTACTGATCACTAGTAGTGGAATGCAAACCATGACATTCAATCCTAGATAAGAAAACGTCACAGGTTACGCTTTGCGTGTGTCTTGTTCAGTAACGTCAGTATTTCAGGTACACCCGATGTCTGATTTTTATTGTATACTTCTTGTTTTTGCAAACTAGTTTATTACAATACCACGTGAATTTGTACAACGTGACCAAGATTCCCCTTCACTTGTGCTTTACTGTTAGTAATTAGTAGCTTCACGTTAGTTGTCTGTAACAGTTGTTTTGGACTTTTTGTAGCTGCACGTTTTCTATTTTTTGAATTTCTCAACTTGAATCTGACGATTGCCGTTTGCCGCAAGCGTCGCTCTAAATCTCTCTATAAGTTTGCAAACACGCAGCAAGTCTGAAAAATTAAATTACAACAAGAAAACAATTTATTTTCAAAATACAAAAAAATAACTAATAATACTAGAGACAACAAGCCAATCTAAACCATACCCATATAACAATGATACAACTGGGGTGCTACGTGGCTTGCAAAATATCTATGTGGAAAACTGATAGCCCTCAGTCACTGGGTATTTAATTTGGAGGGCGTACGGACGGTCGAACGACGCGAATGAAAGCACCGCAATACATATACACCGTAACCCTCCGCAAATGAAAAATATTATCTAGCACATACCATGTAACACCTACCCAAAAGGGTTCCGCAACCCATGATAAATACATAAATTGTTCATCGCGGTTTGCATTATTCCTGCGGCCTGGTTACCAAGAATACACCTAACCGGCTAATAAATGCCTTTTTTGTAGGGGTTGCTGTGTTGGTAAATAAACACGATAAAAACTCGGTGACTTCATTTTCTCGAGTCATATAATCCATCAAGGCAAATTTCTCGTACCCTGCTCAAACAATATTCGGTTTCTCTCCCACTTCGATCACCAACAGTCTGTCTCGGGCGCTATTTAGTCTGTGTAGAGACACTTGGTGCTAATCCCAATGAGAATAGTGTCTTAACTTTTCTACCTAGTCTACTGGTAACTATTACTTACATTCTCATACAAGTCATAAAACGTGGCTAATACAGCATCCTCTAAATTCGATAAATCCTAAAGAATAAAGACAAAAAAAGAAAAGATGGTGGCCACGCTTTCCTAAGGCACTGACTGACTTGATGCTTGGGGTGACAAAATACAGTGATGGTATAAAACTATCTGTCGGCCTGACGTATACACGCCATAATCTATCGAAATGATCGCTCTATCTAAAGAAGACACCAAGACCAAAATCGGCTTAAATCGGGAAGTTAAATTTTTTGTTCTGCATGGCCTCTTGGCAGATCGGTCCCAAATCAGACCGACAAATGATAGCGTGAAACACAGGCCTTAAGAGTACGCATGCACATTGGTAAACATCTGGGGAAATAAAACAAGAATGATTGCAAGGCTGGCAATAAGGCAAAGGGCTGTTTCAATTGAGGCCAATATTTCGGTTAAAAAAATTAGCCTTCCCCAGGGCCCCCCAAAAAGAAAAGAAGCTCTTCCGCCTGGAATCGAACCCAGGCCTTACTACCCGCAGGGACACATCGCTACCACTACACCACGTGGGAACATAAAAAAAAGGAAGAGGGGCTCTTCCACCAGGAATCGAACCCAGGACCTCCTATGCGCAAGGCCACATCGGTCTGGCATTGGCATCTCTACATTAGAGATCCGGCAAGAAAGAACCAGTCGGTTTTATTTACGTGTTGAGTGGACCTCTGTATTCAAAGGCTTTCATCAGGGAAAAGGCTGCACTAGCACTGCCGTGTCAGGCCTAATACTAGGGTCCTTAAGATCTGGCGACGGCGACAGCAACGAGAACTATAAAAACGCAATAGGTTTAGGCTACGTTTACATGGCATCGGACGAATTCTCGAACGGTTGAAAATTCGCGCGTTAAGGTGTTGCGTTCACACAGACCCACCTTAACCGTACGAACAGTTAGATGCTTAGACGTTCGAAGTTCCGTGTGATCATAGAAAAAATATTGAACGGTTCCGTGTGAACCAAGTGTACGGTCAATTTTTTTAGTCGGTCGAAAATCTGTCCAGTGCCGTGTGATCGTAGCCTTAAGGTGATATTGCACGGGACGATTCGCAACGGCGAGTTTTTGCTCAACACAGCATTGCAATGTTGGAGCAATATTGTAACTATTCGAAACAATGTTGCAACGCTGTGTTGCCCTAAAAATCGTCGTTACGAATCGTCTCGTGTATCATCACCTTTAATAAGCAAAACAACACTCTGCACGTGCATCATACTTTTCTGTACATTTCTTTTCCGTCACCTACACGACTACGACGTGAAAATGCCTAACTTAACGTTTTATGGAGTTCGTAATCAAGCAAATACGAAATTTTCTTTCTCTTTCTGAACTTCGATATTGTTCCTAAGAAGTCAACTCCCAGAGAGTTCGCCTACATTTGATAATGTAAATGAATTAAAACAATCGTAATGGAGGGGGACATTGGGGAATAACCAATACTGCAATTCCGTAAGAAAAATACGGAAACACCGTGTTGAAAATCGACGAAATACCGCAATACCACAGTTATGATCGTTCACGCCTACTTAAAAATGTAATAATCTCTCGCGTCCGTTTATCGCAAGCATGTATGCACCAGCATTCAACCTCGGCCACTGCGAAAAAACGTGAGAAGACCTCAAACTGATCACCGGCACAACCATCTAAAAAGCTCGGTCATTAGATGATCTTGGATTCCCTACTAATTTTTTAAAAAAATATTGACCTGCTTTAGACAGGAGAGCGAAAATGAACATCACCGCAATACCGTGAAGGATCTTCTTTTACCGACGGAATACCGTTACCCAAAAGGATGAAAAACCGCATACCGCAGGGCTAGATGATACCGCAATACCGCACATTAAAATCAAAATCAACGAAATACCGCTTGAAAAATGCTCAATACCGAAGTACCGTAAACCCCCATGTCCCCCTCGTATTGCAGATTCATTGAACGCGAATTCACTTTTTAATCGACGTTTTCGCCCCCGCTGTCCTCGGATCTTAAGGTCCAGGGTCCAGCAACCATAACAGATATATTACCTTCCACTGAACTTCAAAGGCTCGCTTCTTCTTCAGGCAGTAATCATGCTTGTTTGAACATGCAACACTTTCCAGCAGTACTGCAACTTTTCGGTAACTTTGGCCCCTAAAAAAGAACATTACATAACATCACCCAGTGGCCGCTCCAGGGGAGGAGCCCGGGGTGCCCGTCCCCCCTCCCCTCCGAAAAAAAATTTTTGGAGACCGAGCCCCCCCTTAACTCAGTGTCTGGATGACCAGCCCCCCCCCCCCCCCCCTTACCTGAAGGTCTGGATCCGCCACTGTCACCAACTGTTTCCGTATAACCCTTGGTCATAGGGTTCCTTTTAACCAATTTAAGCTTAGGGCGGATTCTGCGCTCTAAAGTTTGATTTTCCGTTCAATGGAACCTTTCAGGGTTTTTCTTCTTTTGACTGGGACCAATTAGTGATAATCCATTAAAACGACTGGAAAGGGGGGTGTTTACATGAGAAAACTCGCACCAGCGCGAGTTTCATACCGGGTTGACTTTTTGATTTCGAATCGTGTTTACATGATGTCTGGGTCATTTCATATCTCGTTAATGAAGGTACATTTCATGTTGATAAAATTCACGTGCGATTCAAAATCGTAAACATTACGCATGCGCTACCCGTTCCAGTCTAACGGCAGACCGATTTCACACCGAAACGGGTGGTCGTTTCGCGTTTACATGATACCGCTGTGAGATTTCGTAACGGAGTGAAATTCTCACCCCGGTACAAGAATCGGGGTGAACTCACGCCGGGGTGACTCGCGCCGGCATGGCATTTTGTTGCGGTATCAAATAAACGGTAACCGGTCGTTTCGCCAACGAGTCGTTTCGCCAACGGTCGTTTCGCAAACGTGTCTGGTCAGTTCGCAAACGTGTTGAAGTCAGTTCGCAATTTTTGGGTTTGAAATTAAACGTTGCGAACATTTATGTGTTAACCCAGATGCCAACCTGGGTTTTAACTATACGATTCAGAACACTACATTACATGTTGTATGCGTAAATTTTTGGATTTGAAATATCGAAAACATCTATTTCTCGCTAAAGTGTATTTCATAATTAATGTACGATTTGACTTCTACAAGTTTGCGAACTGACTTCAACACGTTTGCGAACTGACTAGAGACGTTTGCGAAACGACCGTTGGCGAAACGACCGACATTCAAGTAAACAAATATAGAGCCATGAGAGGGAACCGGAGTGAGCTCGGTCCGGGGCGAAAGTCGCCCCGGTGTCATGGAAACACCTCCTAAAGCTGTAGAGTTAGTTAAGATGCTAATTTTGAACATGACTTGTTGAAAACTAACGAACCTATATGTCGGCAAAGTCACCAAATTTTGTAGACGTTGCACCCCTCCCTCCCACACACACACACACACACAAACGAAACGACCGTACAAACGTTTCTACAATTTCGCGACTTTGTTGTGGCAGTGACAAGATTTAGTTAGAATTTCCAGAAAATACTGAAATTTCATTTTCAAAATGATCGGTCAGCATGGCCTTACAGTTCTGACTTTTGGAAAGCGCCCTAAAAGTTCTACTGCAACTTACCCTGGTACGTTAATATCCATCACCACCAGACCATCATAAAACCCATCCATGTTGTAGTCTCCTAAAGCACACATAACGTAAAATAATCGTATAACCAAGTGATCTGTGACGTCACTGCGGGGGCCTGGGGAAAGAAATTTTAATGCCGTATCCCATAAACCAAAGCTGACGGGAACAGATTGAATTGAATTGAATTGGTGCGCGCGTTGGTTTATGGGATACGGCATTAAAATTTCTTTCCCCAGGCCCCCGCAATGACGTCACAGATCACCTGGAAGTTAATTAACAAACACCAACCCTAAGTCCATTCCACGCGTCAATATAAGTCAAAGAACGGCTGCATTAAGAGTAGCGTCCAAAGGTGACTAGACTAAATCTGGTGTTGAAATAGTGATTCGATGCCATGTAGAGTTTCCTTCGTGAAGCCTTTCGTGCTACAAGGTTTGTATTTTTGAAGCCATTTTTTTGCAGCCTTTCCATCCTGATGTTTTTCTCTCTACTGATATTTTTCAGTGTGACGGGTGCCTGAAATGATCCGTGCCGTCCTCGCAAAATCGTCCCCATTGAAGGGGAAGATAACATACAAAGCCCTGTGGCAGTTCCGTTCGCCATTTTGTCTTTTTTCGACATAAATGAAAGGTATCTCTTGATTGGGCGTTGCCCTCACGGGCAGCCCAATGACAAAATCATTACCTACGACGAGTAACAAAAAAGCAAAATGTAAAAAGAGGGCGGCTTGCCCAAAGAACAAGCTAGAATTCAATTTTTTTTTTAGCCCTTTCCAGTCACCCGGCCTCCAACTAGCGATGCAGTTGTTAACTCTACTTTTTACGGTAGAGCGGCAAGTTACCTGTCCTTATGGTCATCAGAGGGAACATGGAGGAAGTCTGGTTTGCTGGCGGGATGAACTGCCATGTGTTAGGTCGCCTTTCATTGGACATCATTTTCCACCACTGCAAACAAAACACTAACTCGTCCTCAGTCGTCTCGCGGAGGAAGGAACGCGAGAAGCGTGACCGGGGTGCAAAGAAAGTCAGTTTCACAGGCCTGTCATTCGGGTAAGCTGTAGCTAGTATGTACTAACCCACAAGTCATTTCAACTAGCCCCAAAACCCTTTTTGATTAGCAGGATAAATTACAATCCTTCTGTAATTTGAATTTCCCCAAAAAACAGGCAAGTTAAGAACAAAAATCACTAGCCCGATAGCAAAATCCACTTGCCCTGGGCTATCGGACACGACTTTCTTTGCATGCTGGTGACTGGCCAAAGGGAGCGCAAGGAGCGACGGGAAGGAAGAAAATTCCACTTTCTTATTATCCCTAGCGCTCCCCTTGACCTTGTTAATATTATTAGGGAACTTTAAGATCCAACGACGAGACCGAAACGACAACGTAAAAAAAAAAAAATAGATTTAGTAAGCAAAACAACTTTGCACGTGCATCACACTTTTTTGTACATTTTTCCCCCGTTTTTGCACGACTACGACGTGAAAATGTCTAATTCCGCGTTTTATGGAGAACGCAAACAAGCAACGACGGAATTCTATTTCTCTTTCTGAACTTGGATATGGTCCCTAGGGATTCAGAGTTCGCCTCCATTTGACAAAGTAACTGGGCAGGAACAACTGCAATAAAGACTGAAGGAACGCAAATTCACCTTAAAGAAGTGGAACCTTGAAATAATGAAGGGCCAAGGGACTAGAAAAATTTTGTTCGATATAACGAGGTTTCGGTATATCAAGGACTTCGTTATTTAGAGGTTCGTTATATCGAAGACTTCGTTTTATGGAGGTTCGTCATATCGAGGACTTCGTCCTATGGAGGTTCGTTATATCGAGGACTTCGTTATAATTCGTTATATCGAGGTTCCAGGCACAAACAAAACGACGAGGGACGAGTTAGAGCAAAACATATAACTGACCTCAGGATATAAATTATGACATTACATAACCCTCAAGATCGCATTTGTGTGCAGCCAACACTGCACAGGACAGAAAAAAACTATTGCGAAATAACATGCACCATGGCTTCACTATTATTAGTCAAAATGATGAGTGAATTTAATATCCAACTGAGAAAGTAAAATGAAGAATCTTACTGTCCGGTTTAAAAGTTGCATTTTACATGTGCTGAATGTGATAAAAATGAGCGAAAACAAAAGATTTTCCTCATAAGCATTCCATTCGGCGCTCAGGGCTGTCAAAACGTTTTTAAGTAGCAGGCTGATAATGAATGGTAGGCGGCTCTGGGTTTCGCACCAAAGGTACAAGTTGTTGAGGGCCGAGGCATCTGTAGTCTGCTACACAGCCGTTTTTAGTGTAAAAACGGCTGTGTAGCAGACCAAGGCATCTAGGTATATTTTGAAAATTAGAGTCTCGGAAATGGCGTTTCCAGGGCTTTTCAAGAGGTGTTTCCAACTACGGACGCCATGCTGTTTCGTCAGAATACGCGCAAGAGTGGGAACAATGCCGTGAAAATGTCCCTGGCGTTCCAAGACATCGCACGGTTCAAATGTTTCACAGGTCTAAACTGTTAGAATATGCGTTCAACGTCATTCAAAACTGGGAAACAGATGCTTTACAATTTTATTCGATGGTGCTTATTTTTTGTTAGAAGTTATGGTGGAAGGAGATGAAAGTAGCCTGCTAAGGATGGCTAATTAGCCGGCGGTTTTGGCCGGCTACCGGCCCTTATTGACAGGCACGTGAAATGCGACAATTTAACCGGGCCTTAGGCCCAATTCAATTCACCTTATACGTGTAAATCGTGATTCCAATTAAGTTCGACGTCTGAATCAACCGTCGAACTTTACCATTTGGGTCGACTCAAATAGATATTAAGTTCAGTACATGAAAAGTTCGATGTTGAAGTAGGCCTTGAAGCAAACAGCCATTGGACAACATTTTTGTTATCTCCTTATCGGGATCAAGAGCATAACTACCCACCTTGTCACTGGAGTAAACATAAAGAGAACTTTCCGAGCAATCGTCACTTGTACAGACTGGCAACAGCATATCAAGACGTCCATCTCCATCTGAAAATTGGATTGAAAACTGAATTTGGCCGGTCATCGTGTATTTCTAGCCCTGGTTTCACCGGATAATTATTTGACGAGCACTAACTGGGAAAATTACTTCAAGCCCTGGGAAGAGAGTAAAACTTACCAATGTCAGCAAAAGTTGACTGCCCAAAAATCTTAATTTCTTTGTTTGTTATAGAGGGAGGGAAAATCGGTTTTCCAGAAGTAAGGATACCTGCCTGTAGATAAAAGAATACAATTAAGGACTGATGAGTTTAATAATATGAAAAGTGAACAATTTATTGCAATGACCTGCATGAAACAGAAAAATGTTTTAAGACCGAATCCACCAGGAAATTGAGCAATTTTAATTCTCAGTGGACATAAACCTTGTACCAAAATAATTTAAAGAATGTTGCATTCTTTTTTTACATTTTTGAAGGTCTAAAGATGTAATTAGTCAGCTGTAACAACACCAAAGAAAAGTTCTCCTGGGAGTCTGAGAAAATGAATGTCAAATTTCATGCAAGAATTGTGAAAACACAGGTAAATTCCATGTAAAAGGTGTAATTTTGTGAAATTTGACATTGATTTTCTCTGGCTCCCATAAGAAATTTTCGTTGGTGTTATTACAAGTGACTAATTACATCTTTAGTCCTTCAAAAATGTAAATTTGAATGCAATATGCTTTAAATTATTCTGGTACAAGCTTTTTGTCCAATGAAAATTGAAATTACTCAATTTCATGGTGGATTCCATTTTAAGATCCTGCACAGGGATCACAGACATCACTGAGTAGGCTTCCGTGCTGATTTAAGAAGCTATTCTTCTAGTTTAATGTATTGTTTATCCACTTACGTACTAGAAAAATGCCTTTTACTGCCCTTGTTTTTACTTTACGCTCCAAAGTAGAATTAAATTGGACACGCGCTATTTGACACGTGATAGCTCAATCCGTACAATTTAGTAAAATTGCCAACAAACTGAACATAGATTTGTGCCAATTTTTTTCTCACCGAAAGGAAGCACTATCCTTATTAAAATCATGAAATAAAAAATGGTGGTCACCGTACTCGTTTTTGCGGTAGAGCTGCAGAAAGTGCGCACCAAATGCATTTTCCTTGATTTTTGAGAGTGGACTGGGGCGAGTTTCAAAGTAGAACGTATTCGAAAGTGGGAAGAAAGTATTAAAAAATCCGTTTTTACAGAATTTACATCGAGATATCACATTTAGGACACAATGTGATAGACAAAGCGTTTAAATGAAAATCAAAGTGAATAAGCACAAATTAAACATCCACTATCGAGGTTCTCCGTGAGGAAGTCGAACTCAGCAACACGCGTACTGCTTACGTTATGCACACTCCCACCACATTGAGTCTCACCTCGGCAAGAAACAACCGCAAGTAAAAATTGCAATAGCGTTTCTCTTCGGTCAACTTCATTTTAATAATGTTACTTCAAATGCTCTTTTTTACGGAGGCCATCTTGTTATGCACAGTAAGAGATGCGCAGTGTAAAACCAGGGAATCACCTTAAATAAAGTTTCCTGACCCTCACCCTTAGCATTACCCTTACGTTGGGATCTATTCTTTATAACAACAAAAAAAAAAACAATTGAACTATTAACACATACTTACTTACCTCATTAACCCAGATTTCACCTTTATTCTGCTTGTTGGTAACATAAAGATCTGCAAGAAAGATCGAGTTTACAGATTTATACAAATCAGTTCCATTTACCGAAAAACAGCTGCGAAAGCCTGAAACTGGTGTATGTATACCAGATAGCTTTTTGTACCAACAGGTTTATAGACTTGCCAGAAGTCGACTGCGTAAGCGCCGAATGAGACTCCTGAACAATGAAAGGCATTCTTTAAATAAAAATTTTTGCCCTGAATCCAGTAAACTGTAGGGAACAGGAACCTAATGAACATAATTATAACTTAACAAACCTGCAGTATAATCTCCCGTTAGATCCAAGAATGCATTTGAGTGTGGCACTCTTATTGGAATCAACTTGTCACTAGAATTGCTCTGTGGTTCTACATCAAAGCTTCTATTTGACCTAAATGTCAGTTAAAATAAAAATAAAATAACATAAAATTTGCAAAAGGGCTCCAGGAAAATACGAATAGTTTTGTTAAAAATACAATGACATAATGTATATAATTATTGAAAGTAAGCAAGCCAAGTTCAGTATTTTCTTAATTTTGTTATGTTTGTTCTTGGGCACCCCGTTTTCAGAGGGTCGTTTAATACTTTTGTGGGGCTTCTACTTCCAGGAAGCAAAAAGTGTTTCATACAAAGAGTAGCCTGCATAGCTGGCAGGACTAGTGGGCAAGTGCTGTTGTCTTTCAGGGGTGGAGCCATGAGAAGATTTGGAGCAACTCAAAATAATATTGATTGTCTCTCGCAGCTCCACCACCAAGAAAGTACCCCACACATAACAATCCTGCCAGCTATGCAGGCTAAAATTAGTGCGACCGAGCTCTTCTTTGGAAATAAAAGACATAAGTTTGTAAAAACAGTGGTTAGGTAAGCTACTTTTGAGGTAAGGAGGGCACCACTTTTGGGATTTCTAAGCAACCGCATTATTTTTATACTGCTTTGAGGAGAATATACTTTCGGATTTTTATGTTTTTGTGCACTAACATAAAAGCCGTTTTTTTCGACTTAATTGCCTTTCATTTTTATACGTATGTATATTTTTAGCAAGAGTTTTGTCCCGCGAGAATCATTTCGGCAGATAAAAAGCAAACTCAAAGATCTTCCTTACAAAGTTCAATACACAGTTGAAACGGTTTTTCATAACACTGGTTGTAACTAGAGCTAATTGCTTATGAGACAGAGTGGTCACAAGAAAAGCGCTGACTGTTTTACTCCTAAAGACTTGTTTCCTTACCCTTTAGAAATCCAATAAGACCGGACATTTCCATCAACTGATTCACCAAGAAGATCAGGCAAAAGATCCCCATTGGCACTGAAAGTAAATGACATGAAAACAAAGGTTACAAATCTTAATTTCTGGGGTGATATTCTTCCATATGACAAGTTAGAACAGGTGGATAATACAGAGCACAAAAATTTAGTGACTTGTGGCAAAAATAGCAATAATTATTACAGAACTACATGTAGGAGGTTCTTTTGTTCCCAAGTTAAGGGTCTGTATCATGCCTGTTAATTACATGTTAATGTACTTGTAAAATGACAAAATTACAGCTTAGTGTCAAATACATGTACATCTCCATTTAGATTGGAACCAGGCTCCACAGTGGATGAAAAAGGCAAAAAACGGGATGAAATAGGAAAAATGCCGAGCCTGGTCCAAGGTTAATCTCCATTATATCAAACGTTACAAATAAACAAGTCTTCAAATCCAAAATTGCAATCCATTTCAATCTTCATAAAGTTTGTCCATCGGTGCCTTCTTTCGTATTCACTGTGTTATTAATTTTCTGACAGGTTATTTTTGCAAATGAAATGTCCTTTTCTTTTTTCACTAAACACCCACCACTGCTGTGCATACCATTTTTTCAATGGACTCATCCTCATAAACAGTGAAATTCTCCTAACAACTGGACTGGTCTGGCAGGCCTGTCAATTCTGACCAATGGTAAGCACCCTTAGTTACATAAAGCTCTAAGTTACTATTTACTCCTGATACATTTGCTCACTTACTCCATGACTAAGGGTTGGTCCCTCATAAGAAAGCTGATGCTGTCACCTATAAGAATACAATACCCAGCATAGAAATTAGTGTTTCAGTTGTAATATTAATGAACAACTGATTAGCAATACAGTGGAACCCTGCTCTACAGACACCCACTTAATAATTATGGACACCCATGGCCATAGTTATATAATGGACAGTTTCAATTGTTGGGCCGACAAAAAGCCCAGGGCCCGGTTCCTAGAAAGATGGTTAAGTTTAACCCAGGATTAAGCCAAATTTTAAGGCAGATTTTCTTGTCTTAGTACATGTCACTCAAGCTTAGAAAATACGGTTGAGTCTTTACTATGAGATTCAATGATGATAACATACTGTAGAATGTTACTCGAAGCAATGCATAGGAAGGTAAATAAAACAATGGAACAAAATTTTTAATCCTGGATAAGCACTGAATCAGCCTTTCAGGAACCAACAACAGTTTGTTTTTCTCTAAATTAACCTGCTTAAAATGGACATCGGTTAATAGGCACAACGGACACTTTTGTGTGACTTAAGTCGCACAAACTCTCATATTATCAACCTCACTTTATAACAGACACTGTTTCTCTGTGCAGTGTCTAGTTTCCTTGTCACAATCATGTGCTTATTGAACACATTGTACCCTATTCAAATGATCACCTTTGACAGATTTTTATGGCCTGTTAATATACCGGTATGGATTTTATTTAAACAGTAGCAAAATAGTGTGGCATGTCACGGTAGATTTTGACAAGCCTGTCACTCCTCCCATGTTTGGGCTTGTCAGGAGCTGCCCTTGTACTGCACCAAATCAATAAAGTCTTCTGTTCCTACTACACAAGGTTTCATTTAACATTTTCCTTGGCTTTTTGCTGCAGTCAATGTTCCAATAATGATAGGAACAATGACTACGGCAAAAAGACCAAGAAATCCTTCTTCTTTCAACTTTGTTTGTTTTAGTCTAAAAATAATAATAATAATAATACTTATATAGCGCCAATATCAATATTGCTATTTTCCTCAGCGCTTAAAAATAAAAATATTTAAAATAAAAATAAAAATAAAATAAAATAAAAATAATAATAAGTGCATAAAGTATACATACAAAAAGTGCATGAACCAACCAAAAAGAGTAAAACAATTATGTCAACACTAAAACTATAAAAATTACCTAGACTACTTAAAATTAATCGTAAAAAAACTGCATAAAACCTACTAAAGGCCAGATTAAAAAGCACATAAAATCAAAAAAAAGCTTTCTGAAATAAAAATGCCTTGAGTGTCTTTTTAAAAGATGCTACTGAGTGGCTACTCCTAATTAAATAGGGCAATGAATTCCATAGATGAGGAGCAGCAGCAGCAAAAGATCGATCTCCCAACTTTGTTTAAAGTCTTGAATTTCACACGATTTAGTAGCAGTCCATCACAATCAGAGCGTAACTTGTATCTACATGCTTCTTTAAGACTAATAAGTTCCCGGAGATAAAAAGGCGCTAAGCCATTGATAGCCTTATACGTTAACAATAATATCTTATCTTGAAGTCAATTCGGAATTTAACTGGCAGCCAGTGCAGATTATACAGCAACGGTCTTACATGTAGCCTGCGAAGTGCAGACGTCTTTCCGGTCATCACTTCTCTCCCTCCAAAAAATAACATCTGCGAACCCAAGCAGCAAAACGATTTCTGTGACATGAAACCTTTTGTTTTGATGTTGGCCAATCAGATCAAAGGATAGAATACAGCTTGAGTGACTCCTCACGACCTGGCGTGTCTTGTATTTTGGCGAGAGTTACCATTAATATGCTTTGGAAAGTGAATTTCACGACTTTTACAAGGATTCCTGTGACCTAAAATGCTGACTTCTTTGTGAAGGAGAGGCTTCCTTGGCTATGTATGTGATGTGGGCCTTTGGTTTTGATTTATAAAATACGGTAATATGTGACATAAACAAAACCTGGACAAAATAATCACCATAGGGATTCTACAGGGAAAGGAAAATAACATCGCACCCAGGCTCACAATTTATTTTAATTTAACCAGCGCTGATGAATCGATTGTACAGACCCATCCTTGATGGATTCAGAAAACTCTGACAATCGCTCGTTAATAATTCAAACCCCTACAAGTATTGCCACAAAATAATGAACTGAAATATTACAAGTCAGTGGACCAGACCCAGGATGAAATAAATATTTTAAGCAGTAAATTGATCATAGTCAAAATGACATTTCAGCCATGACGCTTTGACTCATCTTATAAACAACTATGGATATTAAAAACTTGAAAAATAAACAAAATAAAATGCTTTCAATCGGATCAAAGTACTGTCTAAACCAAGAAGCAACCATGCATAGCTACGCATGGGAAATCAATTACCTCATGTCCTAGCTTTCAATGATAAAGGATACTAAAAAATATCTAAAGCGGCACATGACAAACTATCAAAGAGCTCTCCAAAGCATACTTTCCTGGGAGGATCCAGAAAGGAACAGAAGCAACAAACGGCATGATGCGTCTACTGTCGTTAGGACATTTATTGTTTTGAATGTATGATCAAAACAACAAAGTGTGATAAATCAATGACTCGGTCTAGGCAAATAAATAAAAAATGTCATCTAATCTTCTCTTCAATATGAATCGTCTTGGGGCTTATTTCATCAATCAGTCCCACAATCCGGGTAAATTAACCTTCGTAAACGCGTTTTTCTGAGGAAAAGGGGCAGCTGTACACAGGTTACGTTGTCCTTTCAATTTTGACTTGTAAACATGTCCACCATGCACGATGCATCGAAATCTCGCAAGTTAGTTCCTTGATTTTAAGAGCTAAACTGTGATTGGCTACAAAGGCTTTACGTCATGGAAATCATTTTGTTGCTCGGGTTCACAGATGTCATTTTTCGGAGGGAGAGAAGCGACGACCGGAAATACAGCTGCCGTTTGCAGGCTATAAAGCATGTGTCTGTGAGGGTTTCAGAAACATTTGAAAAAGTACTGATAAGGCTTCTTATAGCCCAGCTTTCAGTAAAAGTCATTTGCGTGTATGATTTGTCAATCTAATGTACATTCATGCAACAATAACCCAACAAGTCAAAAGATCAAATCTCATCATGCAATTAACAATAATATTATTTTGGACCAAAGAAACAGTGTCAAATACAGTGTAAGAACAAACTGGCATACAGTAATTTGTCTTTTACCTAATGTCTGTAGGTTTCCCCAATAAACAAGGACTGTGGCTGTCTCCTGGGAACCGGCATTTTGTGAGTGAGTTGTAATTAAAACATCAAGGCATCCATCGCCATCAAAATCAGTAGGGCTGACATTTACAATCTGCTTGCTAAAAAGTGAATAAAAAGAAATGATAGTGTTATATAGTTTTCCTAGAAATTTGGTCAAATGTTATGGAAAAAAAATCAGTTTTTATGACTATGGTCTGATCAGGGCTCCTGGTTTCTGAAAAAGTTCATTTTTTTGGACTGTATTGATCACACATTGCATCCAATCACAGAACCTGTGCAACAATCTCACAATAATTAAGGTACCCTGGTAGAAATCCTATGTAGGATCCTGGTCAGGATAAGGATCCTAGTCAGGATCCTGTTTAGGAATAGGAACCTAGTCAGGATCCTGTTTAGGAATAGGAACCTAGTCAGGATCCTGTTTAGGAATGGGAACCTAGTCAGGATCCTGTTTAGGATTGGGAACCTAGTCAGGATCCTGTTTAGGAATAGGAGCCTGGTCAGGATCCTAAGTAAGAATCGCATCCTTTCCAGGATCCTACAGGATCTTAAACAGAAATTTAGAATTTACTTGTAAGGATCCTAAACTGCAGCAGAATGATGTGGTATGCAAGATTATAACCAATAACCATCTTTTTAAAACTACTGCACTATTTGTACCCTCACAGATAGTATCTTCAAGGATCCTGAAATAATCATACATTAAGATATTTTTGAGATATTTTTGGATATGTATAATATTATAATACATTGTCAGGATTGTTATAACACTGTTACTTTTATCCCAGATAAGATCTTAGAGGGTAATAACAGAATAATGCACATATAAGGGTCTTAACAGGATCCTTAAATAGTATAATCTTACAGGATGCTGGGTGGATTTTGTAGGATTTTAATAGGATCCGGAAGGTTTATCTTTTAGGATCCTGGGTGGTTTTTGTAGGATTTTATAAGGATCCTGATCACATTTTTCAGGATCTTAATAGGATCCTAACAACATATCTTATAGGATTTTGGTACCATTTTACAGGATCTTAATAGGATCCTGATGGTATATCATTTAGGATCCTGGATAGATTTTGTAGGATCCTAACTGTATTAATCTTGTAGGATTCACAATTTTACAGGATCTTAATAGGATCCTAACAATAATTATATCTTTAAGGATTTTGGTAGCATTTTACAGGATCTTAATAGGATCCTCATGATATTTCATATAGGATCCTGGGTGGATTTTGTAGGATTTTAATAGGATTCTTTACATTTTTGTTAAGCTATTTGATAACTATTTCTTTATAATGTTATTTTAATCATTATTATTATACCCCAATTAGGGCACCTTATCATCAAGCCCAACACCCTTGCAAAATGAATTCCCAGAGTTCTGGGAATCCTAGGAATTCCAGTTTATTCCAAGACATCCAAATGAGGAAAGATGAAAAACCTTGGAATATTTGGGAATACTTGGGAATGGGTGAAAATGCCAGTGGGAATTTTTGGGAATTCCTAGGAATTCCCAATAATTCTGTTGATAGGAGACAATTCTGTCGTTGTATCATAGGGGTCAGCGGTGTTCTGCGTAGGCCGTATTGTATGTGTAAACCGAAGATGGCTGCATGTGCTTTGAGAATAAAGTGTTGTGTTCTTGAAAGCTGTTGTTCCTTTGATGGAAGCTTTCCCAGCCGGTCAACAATTCCAAGTTTGGAGGAAACTGTCTTTGGAATTTATGGGAATTATTGGGAATTGCGAAAACACCAATGATAATTTATGGGAATTCCTAGGAATTCTCAATAATTCCAAGTCACAGTTAACTTGGGACCATAGCTTATTTTTGTAAAAACGATAAGTGTTCAAAGGCAATTGAACAGCTTAAGAATTTTAATAATCATTTCTTTAATTGCCGATGACAACAAAGATTTCTTGACATTAACCAGCATCCATATACAACACTTATTGCGACTAAATCTTTACAAAAAACAATTATCAACAGTAAGCACGAATTACTGAAAGCTTGATATTCAAAGTGCGACTTCTTGTACCTGAGCGTTCCAAACAATTGTCCACAACAAGTTTTTCATCACAGCTTTGCCTAATAAAAGGCCATCGTTTCTTGAAAAATAATACGACTTCTTCCTCTCGCTCTGACACCTCAAAAGCGTTGGAATATTTTATTCAGCTCTGAAAGAGAGCCCTTTTTTTAACTAACTATAGATCACGAGCAAAATCACCCGCCATGTTTGTTGGTTGACTTGCACTGGTTACCAGTCTCCCTACCAAGTGGATTCCGTCGTCACGTGCGCCTTTTTAACCAATGGAAAAGTGTGAAAGTGAAGTTCCGTTCGGCGAGTTCAAATTCACGCGGACTTTGAATTAGCAAGAGCACAAGTATTTTACATCCGAAATTGACATTTTAAACGCGGAATGTTCATATATTTTGTTGCTGACACGTGAAACGTGCTTCCAGTCATGCCCGAGAACGATAAGTCAGCTGGATTGTGAAAGGTAAAGGTACGTTCCTGCTTCGTAATGTGTCTTCTGATGGTAACCACGTAGCTGGAGATCAAAGTTAACTCATAGATCCTTCCGATATGAACTGGAAAGTTCAAGATGCATGGAAAACCATTTATTGGTTCCTTTTTGTTTACTGGAGACATGACTGTAGTCGCTGTTGCAAATGGATAATGGAATCTTACACGAATAAGCTTTATAACGTATAACTCGATCAGATTCTGGTGAATTTAATACAGTAGAACAATAACCTCGATAACTCGAATTCTCCGCTAAGTCAACTAAATTTGCTTTTCCTTGATCAAAATTTCTTTGAAATTTACACCGATAACTCGAATTCCCCGCTTAAACTCGAACTGTTTTCGTTTCCCTTTAGAGTTCGAGTTAACAGCCGGGGTACCGGTTCTACTGTATTCATGGACATGTATAATGTCATGTCTCTTGTAGAGATGTGTCCGGTTTATGGAGTGTTAACGTGACACCAGCAATAGCTTATAAGAACAATAGCTGAACTGAAATGATTTTTCATAATGACAAATTTGGATTATCTTTCTTGGTTTTTCTTGTTTGATTTTAGATTTAAATTATTTATGATATCAATTGATTGGACTTTCTGGACACTAAATGAGGCCATTAGAAGGAAAGGATTGTCCAGTCAGTGTTCTCCCTAGGGTTTAAGAAGGCCAGGGGGTGTTGTGAATGTTATTTTTCAACAGTGTTTGTACCGAGGTTGCTGTAGAATGAATAATAACAGAACAGCGAACGGTGTCAGTAACTAACCCTTTGACAAGCTCATCATTTTTGTTTCATGCATTGATAGGGAGGGAATTTTGCCTAGTAATCCATTAATTGTGTTTTTGGGACAATTTCAAGATGGCAATACATTAATTGTGAGAAATGTCAATGTAAGGTTCAATCCATTGGGTCAAATCTTTATGCCAGGCAGCCCACCTCGCCTTCAATACATAGGGAGAACCCTGCCAATGTTCTACTTTGCTTAGCCAACACCAAGGTTATAAACATCCGTGGTAGTTTTTGTTGTTATAGATAACATAATTTCATGCTCTAAAAGGTAGAATTTACTGTAGAATGATAATAATGTTGTTTTGTTATAATGGCATTGAGCCACTATTTTACCCTCATTGTTAAACTAAACCTGAACGAGCTAATCACAAGTTACATCCAGAATACGCATGCCTCCAATTTACATAATATTTTTTCAATGTGATGATGTGTGTAAATTGAAACCAAAACATATACTTTTTCCAATTAAACAACCATTTTACACACCCTGTTGAATAAAGAATATCACTGTTTATGGTATGTATATTACAGGTCAAAAGTAAATCCAGGTAATTTTTCCACCTAGGTTGATTTTTAATTTCTTTTGTCTCCTAGCAAGGACTTCTGAATAACATACTAAGTAGGAGATCGATGGATAAACCTGAATTTCATTTTGACCTGTAAAATATCTCTCATTTATAGATTTTCATCTCTATGGTGAATAATCAAATCAATCACAACTTATTTATTACATTTTTGTTAAACAAATTATTAGGTACATGATCAAATATATTTAGAAGTGAAAAGGCGGTTTCAAATATGAGTTCTTTAATTCCCCTTATCTGAAAAGAAAGAAGCCTATGTTATTTAGGCAAGAAGTTACGGTTGACCAGTCCTGGTTTTTCAGGTCTACAATAAAGGCATTTTTTATTGGATTACACAGGATATATTATCATCTGAAAGCAACATATTTTTGGTATACGGTATATACTGTGTTTCTTTTGTACAATGCTTTGTTATAATTTTTTTACCTAGCCTCATTCTTTGTAAGTCGAGGAGAAAGTGTGGAAATCAGAATTAGTCTTTGATTTAAAACAAGAGAGCTGTTTTCTTAACTGAGTTAACCTTCATCAGCAGAAATAATTGTCTTGCAGTAATAATTTTTTTATTGATTTCTTTAAAACAATAAAAGGCATTAATTGCAAGAAATAAATGAAACCTTGAATCTCTTTTTAATAATATAAAGAATCTTGTTTAAGATCAGATCATAAGATCCTATAGGTGGACAGGATCCTGTGTATAGATCCTATTAAGTGGGCAGGATCCTGTGTATGATCCTATGAGGTGGGCAGGACCTTGTCTAAGATCCTATGAAGTGGGAAGGATCCTGTATAAGATCCTATGAAGTGGGCAGGATCCTGTATAAGATCCTATGAAGTGGGCAGGATCCTGTATAAGATCCTATGAAGTGGGCAGGATCCTGTATAAGATCCTATGAAGTGGGCAGGATCCTGTGCAAGATCCTATGAAATGGACAGGATCCTGTGTAAGATCCTATGAGGTGGACAGGATCCTGTGCAAGATCCCCTATGAAATGGGCAGGATCCTATGCAGGATCCTATAAAGTGGACAGGATCCTGCTTACGATCCTGTAGGATCCTGTAGGATCTTAAGCAGGATCCTATAGGATCCTACAGGATCCTATAGGATCTTAAGCAGGATCTTGGACAGGATTTTGCAGGATCCTGAGGTAGGATCCTGTTAAGATCCTTGAGGATCTTACTTAGGATCCTGAGTAGGATTTCTACCAGGGTAAGTACTTAAAATGAGAATTCTTCTTCAAAACAAAATGAACAATTTGATACCTCAGCGAAACTTCTGCACTTCCTTTCTTGAACTTTAGATCAGAATTATCCCAGAACAAAATTTCAAGATGTTTACCTGAAAGAGATGGAAAGAAAAAACATTTGGTGGTTGTTTGACATGTTTGTTTGACGTGTTTGTGAGCGTATTCACGCTGAAAAGGCATTAATTCTATCAACATTACGGCCATGGAGACAGCTACCCACCATTTGCAAAAAAAATTGTAAGCTTGCACATCAAGGTAAACTGACAGATACAACTATGGATATTTTCTGGAACCACACATTGTAATATAGCTGTCTCCCTGTCATGTGAGTGACCCTGGTATCAATTACGTATTCCTGGCTTTGTGATGTTTTCCCCCCTTTTTTGTGGCTTTTTTCCCTTTATTTCCTACTGCTGACCTATCTCTGAGACAGACTTATGCCGGATACTCCGTTCTAGATCAAGAGACCCAAAGTCTCAACCCAGTGAGTTGAAATAGTTTGAGTACCGTCAATCCTCTATTAAGGCCCCCCTCCCCCTGTCAAATAAGCTCCCTCTCTCTTATAAGCCCTTCCTTTTCATGGGAAGAAAGTTAATAAGCCCCCCCCTCCCCTCCCCCTTATTATTCTTCACTGATAAATGATACTGTGTCAATCAATCACGTGTGGACTGATCTCCGATGGTTTATTTACCAACTGGAAGTAAGGATTTGTTTTTGACCTCCAATTTCTTGTACTTGAACTTTTACACTTAGAATTATAGTTCTTTATGGATAACTGATACAATCGTCTTTGCTAAATTCCAGTGTTTATTAGATTAAACACTGCCCTTGAATAAAAGCTGCCCTCAATTAAATGCCACAGATGGAAGCAAAATTATCATAAACGCTGCCCTCAAATAAACGCCGCACCTAATTGAAAGAATGCGGCATCTATTCGAGGACAATGAGAAAAAAATCAGTACAACTTGATAATCGACACCATCCAGACAATTACAAACCTTTAAAGTACATAATATTGTTTGAAAAAAGGATTTACAGAAACTGTTGTCAGTGATGTAAGAAAAGTGATTTCAAAACAAACCCTGCCCCCGAATAAACGCCACCCTTACAAAAACGCCAAATCCGAAATGCTGAAAAGTAATGAATGCCGTGGCGTTTAATCAAAGAAATACGGTAAATAAACTCCCCTCTCAAATAAGCCCCCATATCTAACAAGCCCCCCCCCCCACCCCAAATGTGTTTGAAATAATAAGCCCCCTGGAGAGCTTAGTAGAGGATTTACGGTATGTACACGTACATTGTAGTCTGGAAAGTGTACGGTACAACATTTGGCTATTCAGCTTGATATTAAACAGCATGCAAAGAAAGTAGTGTCCGATAGCCCCGGGCTAGTGGATTTTGCTGTCGGGCTGGTGAATTCTGTTTCTAACTTGCCCGACGGGCAAGTGATGTTTTTTGAGGATAACAGAAGAACTGTGAAATCAATTCTGCTAGTCAAAAAGTTGTGGGGGCTAGTTGAAATGACGTCTGGGCTAGTACATGCTAGCTTCTGCTTGCCTGAATGGCAAGCTATACAAATGATTTTCTTTGCACCCTGTATAAGCACATGCATGCATTAGCAATTACATGTATACAGTTTAAATTCAAGCTTAATTATATGCATACATGTACATGCACCCACATTGTGTTTTACATTTGTTTGTTTGCTCGTTTTTTAACTCATAAGCATCATTGCCATTTAGAGTACCCAAAATCAAAAGAATTTAAAGTCAAAACAACTATAAAAATAAGAATAAAATAACTGCAAAACATCCATGCATATTACCTTCATTGGTCACAACAAAGAGATCAGTCTCCTTGTCGCCGTTGAAATCCCCAAAGGCCGCCACGTACCCTTTTACCACGGAAATCCCAACACTTTCAGTTACATCACTAAACGCTGAAGATACTGGACTCCAAAAGAAAACAAAAAAGGCAAAACAGAACGGAATTTGCATCGCATCGTATTAACGAAGTCTGGTGTTTTTCCACTAAAAGCTCCCGCGCGAAAACAGTAAGCGGTTTGCACGAAAAAAATTGCTTGGTCGTATATAGTACACGAAATGTCTTGTAACTAAGATACCTTGCGGGTGGTATGTAAATTTGATACTAATTCATAAAAATTTATATTTTGATTTGCGAGGAAAACGGAGGCCGGCTGGCTTCTCTTCAGAACTCTACTTGGTCGTGTTTTTCGTCCGTAAACCATCCTCTGATTTCCTATGGAAGAAAGTAGTGTGAGATATTTTGACCAACTTATAGTGACCAAAACAGGGCACGTTTCTTTTTGTCTTTAAGAGGATCGGAAGTACGGTTACAACCCGGCTTTTCATCGTAACATTTTCATTGATTATTCTTACACCTTTGTTTACGTTTCTTTTGTTAACTTTGTTTCTATATGGCGTTTTTGTTCACTAGGTATCAAATTCTAGTATGGAAGAAGACGAAATAGAGGAAGAAGAACCGATATACTCCGTGATCAACGATTCGAACGAAAAAAAATTGAAGAAAACCGCAACAGGTGCAGCCGCGAAAAGGGGAACTTTTAATCGTGCTCGAGCCTGGTCGACAGAATCTACAGGAGACAGAAGGAAACTCCTCATCAGACTTCGAGAAAAATTTCATCTCAAGTCTTCTGAAGAGTTACCGCGCAATGAATCGTTGTCTCCTTCGACGAGCGCAGGTTTTGCTAACTCGGATGCAGTGGCGGACAAAAGACGTGCGCTACAAGCCGTGAACCCCAAAACGAGGAGATCACCTTCGTGGTATGAGGCAAGCGTCAGCGAGGTGGAATCAAAGCGTTCTCGTTCGAAATCTGTATCTTCTGGTTTTTTTAGGAGACTTAGGGACAGTAAAAGAGAGGATATTTTACCAGATAGTGACAGGTGTAAACAAGAAAACAGCTGTTGGTTTCCAGAGGAACTTGGAGATCCCCACGGGGGATTACAAAACGGCGCCGTACCACCCGGTCAAGAGACAAGTGATCCGCCCCCCATAACCTCCCTTCAACGGCCCATAGGAAGAGAAAAACTAAAGAAGCGTGCTCAATCTGTGAGTTTTCCTCTTGGTCGAGACTCGCTCAGTGGGAAAGAAGTAAATTTTCAGGAAAAGACAGCAAAACACTACCGTAATGAGCTGCCGTCACTCTCAGAAGACTTGGAGAGACTGTCACATCTCGGCTGGTACTGGGGTCCTCTGAGCCGATACGAGGCCGAGAAAATACTTGAAGGGACGTCTAATGGTACCTTCCTTGTTCGTGATAGCTTTCACGAGTTCCACTTGTACAGTGTGACCTTCAGATCTAAAGGAAGGACCTTACACACAAGAATTGCATACGATAAGGGGTGGTTTGGCTTTATGGGCCCAGGGGGTGTGGAGACAAAAACAAATTCTGTGGTTGATCTTATGGAAAAAACCATGAAAATCTCCCAAAGGAGAAACTTGACCCATACAACAGGAGGAATTATAGGCCCCTCTTATCCAATTCGGTTCTTGTTTCCCTTTTCAAGGTTTGAGGAGGTTCCATCTCTTCAGCACCTGTGCAGGTTTGTGATTCGGCAGAATTCCAGGTGTGACAAACTGCACGAGCTGCCACTTCCTGCAAAGCTCATACGGTATTTAAGGGTAGAGAATCATTATCTCCCAGAGGGGGAGACAGAGAAGTAAATTTGTCCAATGAGTTCTCCAGGGAGGGGGAGGGTTCTACCTATGATGGCCAATACAGGGAGGCTCTTCCCAAAAGGGGTTAGGGATTTCACTTGTTGAAGTATCTGAAAACGAAGGGAAATGTTTACTTTTTAGTCAGTAAAAAGGCCCAAAAGGGCTGACAGATACATTTCTTGACTTTGATATACTAAAGAAAACGTTCTAGTTTTTGTGATTTATTCATAATTATTTTAAAGATGCTCTATTTACAGCAGATAGAAGGGATGCTAAGTTCTAACCTGGGCTTGTTAAAGGGGTACCATTTTTCATTAGAAGGTATACAAAAGGAGTACCTTTTCTGTCAAAAATGGTACATAAAAGGGTAAGGGGTTGGACCCTGAGGCAGAGCCTTTTTGAGTACCCCTCCTCCCCCTGGTGAGTTCTTCACAACAACTGACTTTCGCAGTCATTTATTGCATGTTTTGGTCATTATTTTAGTGTTGGTAATTGGTTGAATTTGAGACTCACAGAGGACATTTGAAATTCTCCATAAATTTTCCAGACTTCGAACAAGTGCATGACTTCCATGATTTTGAGATTAGCACACAATTTCCTGACAACCATAATTTTCTAGGTACCGTTCACTCAGCACCCCTTATTTTAGTCAACCAATGCAT
The DNA here is from genome assembly GCA_038088405.1 of Porites divaricata. Lineage (NCBI taxonomy): Eukaryota > Metazoa > Cnidaria > Anthozoa > Scleractinia > Poritidae > Porites > Porites divaricata. The sequence goes on along the minus strand of JBBMOI010000006.1, from coordinate 25,868,286 downwards.
TTCAATACATTTACCCAATCAGTATGTAACCCAAGTGAGTCCCAATAGTGATCGGCATAAATTTTCTTCCAACAATATCCATACATTGTCGAGAAGAAAGATTATGAGAGCTATAAAACGATCAGCAAAGAGAAAGTGCTTTGATCTTTTTTTCAATTCTTTCTACTAATTATTTCAGAAATATATGAATATCAGTCTAAGAATTTGTATGTGGATATTGGGGCTTAAAGAGTTGAGGGCTACTGGCAAGGATCATTAAGCATTACTTACATCAGAACTTTAAGTTTAAAGAAGCTGTCAAAATACTTCAACTAATGTCTAGCCAAAAAATATAAATAAGGACTGTTAACAGGGAAAAATGATAAACAATGACTGGGTATCATATATTTCCCACTAGTAAGGCTTATCCAATCCACTGCAATACTCATTAAATTAATGTGCTAACTTTCTCGTCTACAGTTGACTCCTGATAATTCAAGCCTTCAAGGAGAATAGAAAAAGTTTTGAGTTATCGAGGGTAAGATTATTATACAAAATGTTCTGAAGGGAAGTGAAAATTGCTTTGAGTTAGCGAGAGGTTCGAGTTATAGAGGGTTTGAGTTACTGGGAGTCAACTGTAATAATAATTTAGTAATAATAATGATGATGATGAAATTTTTTTTTACTTCACAATATTAATGAAGTACCAACTGTTATTTAATATGACATCAATCAATCTATAGAAGTCTGCAATGGATGTGGCACCATTATTTAAAGACAAATGTCAGATTTATAATTGTTAATAAGTATTTATAATAATTATTTATTATAGTAAAATGCAGAAATCTAGTTTGATATTATTTCAATGAAGTGTTAGTCTCATAAGAACAATAAAGTATTTTATTTTATTATAATAAACACCAGTGAAATACCAGGATTATGATAAACATGATATCTTCACACAGGAAAAGATCATCATTGCTATGGCTACTTAATAAATCATGCCTTTTCAAAGCAAAAAATTAAAGAGAAATGGTTTGGTATTTCATTGGTGTTTATATAATAAAGAGAACATTACATAGCCGCTTGGAGATGAAAGATAATTGAACGCAGCAAACGACTAAAATATTAATTTTTTTTCAACACAAGAAGAGAAATTTGGTATCTCAGTGTGGCCATGCAATATCCTCTATTCATTTACACAGCTACAAAAACAGCTGTTATAAGTCGTACATAGTAGATAGTATTGAAATGCAGATTAAGTTTTAAAGGAGAAGACAATAATTACTATTTATTATTACAGAATTTGAAATTAAATTAATGATTAGATATGAAGGTTCTACTATCCTGGTAGAGCGATTTTCGTACGACCTTGAAATGAAAGCGCACGAACAAAACAGAAACAACAAATGAACGGAAATAGAGCGATTTGATTGGTTTATCGAACGGACTGACAAACGCGCCTGGCTTTTCATTGGTTAAGCGAACGCTCAGGGGAAAAAACTTCATGCCTGAGAACTTTCTAGAAATCAATCGATACTTCGCTTTGACGTCATACTACAACATGATTGGCCAATCGAACAATGCCTTCTCCATATTAGGGTTTCTTTGGCGGGAAAACGAAGAGGCCATGTTTTGATCTTTTCATCCATTGGCTGATGAAACAAAGAACGAACACTTACCGAAACCTTTTTTCAAGGTCATACGAAAATCGCTCTAACATTTGTAAATTATGAAAAAAGGTGACTATTTAGCTCAATTATTAGACAGTTTAATATCTTCAAAGAAAAAATATAGTATTTATTGTTACAGCTTGCAAGAAACTATACAATTCTGCAGAAAGTCATCAATTCTATGCAAAACTATGTGTTATTTAAAGCTGGTATATAGAAAACAATGCACACTAGGGACACCAGAAAAACAGGGAAAATCTTTTTTCTCTTGCACGTACATTAATATGGCATGATACACAGGCTTCTATTTATAATAACAATACTATCTTGGGATAACATGTTTATATTTAACATTCAAATTTAAGGTTTTAAATGTAGTACACTGATTATAAGGATAATTGTGAAATTTAATTATAGTAATATTGGTGATGTATAGAAATATGAAGTTAATATTTTAATAGTCCCATACATAAAGTTAAGCTTATGTTCTGATAGAGAAGGTCAATATTTAAATAAATAAAAACCAGATATATATGTGTGTGCTTTGTGATTATCCTTTCTTGAATCCTAACTCATAATCCTTAACGTGACATTGATGTAAGAAGTGTCTCTCTCCTTCCTCTCATTTTTGCCTTGTTGTGAGAGACCTCTGCTAGCAGGGAATGTGTCAAGTCAACCATGAAAATGCACTGGCCAATAATAATTTAATAAAAGTGGCGTTTATCGTTTATGTTAATCTCTTTTCTGCCTCAATTAAACACTTACAAATTCAGAATTACTATACTCTGGGTTAGACGAAAAAAAAGGATTAGTGTAAGTCTGGAACTGAATCAAGAACAATTTAAGGAATAATTTTTAAAAAATGAGGAATTTTAAAACTTGATCGTGTTATAATTATGTGACCCAGTAGATCAAAATGGACTGGATCAGATGCTCAAGAGATAGAAAGAGAACGAATTCTTCTTTCTTGCATGGTAAAAAGAATAGAAATTTAGAGGGAAATAAATACAAGTAGAATCCCTTTTTCGCATATTAAGGCCAGAGGAGTTTTAATAGAAACACAGTAAAATTAAAAATTACCTGGATTAAGAAAAAAGATTACATTCACTTGTATAAAAGTCATTTTAACTTGCCCCACATAAAGTAAATACAATGTACTTCAATGGTGCAGTGAAATAAATTGGAGCCAAAATTATAATATTAGTTTTAGTTGCCTTAAAAAACAGAATTATGTTCAATCCTCAGTTACCAATACCATTTTAACATAGTGTGATAGTGGAGGAAGCTTATTAACCATATAATTCTCACAACACAAGCAAGAAGTTTAAACAGGAGTTATACTTTTATTATGCATACTGTGTACTTTAATGTACAATTTTTTACTAATGATAATCAGTATTAATATACTGCTACCCTATAAATCTGAAGTTTTACCTTCTTTTTTTGCTTTAAATAAAATTATCAAATTTTTGGCAAAATAATCCAAACCAAGAATTAGCCTACCACTTACCGGTATGTTTACAGTTTTAAACTCTTGACCAGGATTGTGAAATGACTACCGTACTCACAACCCTGACATCTACAAACCAAGGTAACTGTGCCAGACTGATGCAGTTTTTTTTACACGACATGTTAAAATAAATTGGTCTAGTCACAAACACTTAACTGCGCAATCCATGCAGTCTTATCTTCAACCATCATTTGCAGTCTGCTAGCAACAAATTATAATGTAGACTGCACAATTTTGGGTCAGTCTCTATCTGTTTCTACTGTTCAATCCGCTCATATTCCGCACCTGAAATAGAGCATTGAGTACCAGTATGAGTTTTGAGTTACCAGAGCATAACTGGGCTAATATCTCAGAGACAAAAATTAATTGCCCCAAAAATAATAAAATAAATGCTAATTTTTGGCAAGTAGGCCTCTTGGATGTTGTTCTTTCAGAATATCCTGTCAAATCCCATAATTTCAGAAATTTAATTTAACAATGTCATCACTTTACACACATACACTTACTGTAGTAAAGGCTGCTGACAATAGCTCTGTTGCATCTGATCCAGCTTTCTCCAACTAGAAAAGACAACCAAAACCAAACAATAAACTAGATGTATCATTATACTAGAACTCAAGTGGTAAATAGCATGCACACAGGCTCTCCATTTTGATACAACGTTACCATGAAATGAAGAACGAAACTTAACTTTTAATTAAAATCCAGTGACCCTTTTTTACCTTGTCAGTTTCCAAGGTAATGCTACAGGGAATTAGTTGCTTTAGTAAGGCACTCATTTCGGGTCACTAAAAGCGAAAATTAAAATTTCATTGTTTGTTCTTTGTACATGACAAAACAACACTACCGAAAACTGTATGCAATTATACATGTATGCAATCATGAAAGTCAAGTGCATTTTCATAGGAAATACATGTACCTTCTAATTGATAAGAATGACTGTATTATTACACCTGTACATTGTATATCACATGTGGCCCTAGATCGCAGTTGCCAATCTAGCATTATCCAGCATTATCCACAGAAGTACAAGAAACTTACTGTTTCTTTGGCACTGATAAGCATACCAATGTCAGACATTCTTCTGTCCAGGAAATTCCATGTTTCTTCAAAATCAGGAGATCTGTCACTGACCATGTACAATTCTGAAATTTAAGAGAGAAAATAATGCTACATTTGTATGTTTTTATTCTTGGTTTAAGTGTGGTTTTCCGCTGGCTGAGGAATGATTTAAGAAGCGGAAAATGCTTTTCTCACACACGGCTGGGAGTATAGGTTAGAATGTGCGGGGGGTCTTCAGGTCACATTGCATTTCAGAGTTCAGACTGATGTTTTCGTTGCCTTCTACTTTCCATGTGTTTTTTGGGTTGTTCTGGGATTTCCAGAAGTGCCTTAATTCTGGTTACTCTTGTACATGTTAATCTTGTATCTAGGCTCAGTTTCAGCCGTTTTGTTAGTTCTCTTTTCGTGCTGTAACACTTATAATTTGTGGTGTTGATATAATAAAGGTCGGACTGCATGGACAGCTTGGTGGTTCCCAGTGGTGTGTGAGAAATTTTGTTCTCCTTTGCTTCGGACTCATAATTGTTGGTTTTCACATGATGTCACCAAAATTCAAACAAAGGAATTATTGGTTGTTCTGAGTTTCTACACTTTCTTGCGGTATTACAGCAACTAAACACCCTTATTTATACTTGTAATTAATGTTTGGTTTGAAAGGGTTCTTCATTTGCGACTGAGGATGCTTGAATTTCCAGGTTTTTACATGGCACAGCATTCAGCTGGAGTCTAGGAAAGTTCTTATGTGGATTAAAAACACCGATTTTTTGAGATAATTTTTGCTATCTAAACATTCTTTGTCTCAAAATAAATTAATTTACTTTATCCTTTATGAGTTCCTCAAGTACTCAAGAAATGAATCCACACATTTGTAGGAAAAATCAAAGCCAGTTTCTGTTGGTTTCTGGCAGCCATATGTGTGCCTCTCAAAGGGACACCAACATGGTGTCTCCAGACAAAGCTCTAGAATTTTGGGTAAAACAATAATTTTTTCCGAATATCTCACATACCGGTATGAAATATTGTGCAGATCTGATTTTTGACGAAGCTTTTTGTTTATTTGTCTTCTCTCATTTCCCAGATTCTGACATTTTGATCTGTATTGAATAGTTTGCATTTTTATTAATTTTGTGATTACATGACAGTGAAAAAAGAGAATTCATTATCATACATACATGTATCATGTACATCTGCAAACATGTCTGCAAATAATAAGCACATTACAAAAGGGCTGTCCAACAGCCCTGGGCTGCCTGGATTGACTTGACACACTATACTAGCATAATTTTTAAATTATGCTAGTATAGACTGTGACAAGTAAAAAATTAAAATTATTATTAAAATTATCATGAGTTATTCAAAAAGTAAGCAGCATTTGCCGTTACAAAGTAAATGTTACTGAAAGGGGGGTTGGTAGGCCTAGTAAGTGACTGTTCCAGGCGTGTAACTTCAGCAACAGCTTGCCTGAAGAGCAACAACTTTTTAAATTTTCTTCTCAACATGAAATAAAATTTGAACCAGGGTTAAAACAGAACCAGAGCATGTACACCTAAATAACTAAGTATAAATTAATAATTATCTTGTTATAATTAATATTATTAAAATATTAATTATAACAAGATTGATTTGATAATAAAAAAAAATGTAGGCACTGTGATAGAAGTCAAATTCCATCATTTTTTATTTATTCCTTTTTTTTCTTCAAGTTATTCCATTCTTTACTAACGTATCATTGGCTCATAACTCACAAATTACAGCTCTCCATGTATACAATGTCGTTACAGTGTGCATAAATCAGATTATAAAAAATGCTCCAGTTGCATTGTCAGCCTTGTAAGAGCTCCAAATTTACAAACAAAAACTTTCCCAGGTGTACCGGTAGTTATCTTTAACCTACCTGTGGAACCGTACAGTGCTGCTAACACTCCCCTCTTTGTGTACCAGTTTATCTGTGTATGATCAGAAGGTATTAGAAGGAACACTGCCGCGATAAACATCCCAAATTAAATTAACAATAAATTGTTAATTATAACAAAAGCTACCTTTCCTTAGAGTAAATTAAAGTGACTCACAAACTTGCTTGTTTCACTTGCTCTAACATCATTCAGTTTTTCAAAAATGGATGCCCCTCGAATAATCATTTTTTGTTAATTCAAAAAAAGTATACTCCCTTGGAAAAACAAGACCCACTGGTACCCTACCCGTCTCATTCCTGATATGTCCCCTGCCAAATTCATAAATTCTCTGTGCATGCTGGCATGAGTTACCAACTAAGGTGATTGAAATGTTCGTTATGTCTGTAATGTTACGAGAATCTTTTTGTAACATGTTGGCCATAGTCAAATCAATCCAACAGTAGAAATAAAATATTGGTAAAAGAATAAAATACAGCATATCATCATATAATAATTATCATCACCAGTATATTATGTCATTGAAATTATTTTCAAAGGAATTTCATAGAACCAATTCAAATAAAATATCACTTTATTTTTCCCAAAAATAGAAATCATATTAATCATCTAATATATTAAGGAATCAGCTTGTTTCCAACAGTTCAATTTCAAACTTCGATCAGTATACTAATGATTATTGACTGTGCAGTCCTTTTAATAATCAAAATGTACAATGTGCTATAAACACATACTTAAATCTATTAATAACAATACTCAAGGTTGTGCTCCACAAAAATTGAGGGGAGTCCAACATGTGAAATCCAAGGTGGCCAGTTTATGATTTTTAAGAAAAATGTAAGACTTTCTAGTCAGCCAGAACAAAAGTTAGGTTCCACAGTGTGCACACAAACAGACTTACAAACTGATTAGTGACCCACCATCTTATAGTGAGTCACCAATTAGCTTACAACGTATTCCCGACTAAAAAAATTACAAAGAGACCGATATTGGTAAGAAAATTTTGGAACATACATCTGTTGATGTGTCCCCTGCGTGGTACCATATTTCATCCACCATGTATGCAACATTCTTTGCAGCATCAGGAGCATTGTGTGGTAGTAACATCAAACCCATGGCCTTAAGAAAAAACATCACACTGAAATGCGATTATTTTTATCAGTTGTTTCCTGACTCTTATCAGGGCTCAAAAAAAGTCCTGTCCAGTAGTCCGGAACGTGTGTCTTGAAAACAAAGACCCCTAAGACCCAATACCAAATGACTCTGAACTTTATTGATTAGGGTTAGGAAAATAAGTGAATCAACCTTCAGATCAGTTTGCCCATTATAATGACCTAAATGGAACCTAATTCACTCAGTTTCCTAACCCTCTGCGAAGTATGATGACGGACGAAAGATTAAGCTCCTTAGCAATCCTTCATATACATAAACATAAGAACGTGGATATTGACAGGTTGGTAACGGAGTTTGCCCATCTTAAGGGTCGACGCCTCGCCCTTTGCTTGTGACCTGTCTTCATTGTTTTTGTATTTTTTTTTCTTTTCGGAACACTGTAGCTTACAGAAAACACTAGGGAAATGGTTAAAATACACAACTTTCTACTGCATTTTTGCCGCATTATTTATTGAAAATCTCCCGCAGAAAAACCAGGAGATGGCATTTCCGAGACCCTAAATTTCAAAATTTTCTGGGGGAGCATGCCCCCAGACCCCCCTAGTTGTAAGGTGCTTAGGAGAAATTTATTCTCGTGCGTACATCTTCAAAATCCCACGCTACGCCCCTGCCTAATTAATAACAAAGTCATTTGGTAAGGGGTCTTAGGGGTCTTTATTTTCAAGACAACCACCCAGGACAAGTAGATTTTCTTGCTGGGCCAGTAACTTTTAAGCTTACTTGCCCAATAGGTAAGGGTCCAGGCAAATCATCCACTAACAAAATCATTACCTAAGATGGCTGAGAAGTGGTCACAGGCAAGAAAAATGTGAGAGCTGCTTGCCTAAAGAACAAGCTGGAATTCACTTCTTTTTTTTTTTCCGAGCCCTGCTTATGACACAGACTAATAAACAACTGACTGACTGAATGGCAGACTAAATGACTGACAGACTACAATGTAAATGGAAGACTGACTGACAGGCTGTCTGCTGACTGACAGAGATATTGACTGGCTGCTGGAAGACTGAATGTCTGACTGACTGACTGACTGACTGATTGACTAACTGACTGACAGGCTAACACTAACTAACTAACTACATGTGCATACTGACTGACTTGCTGGTATTAACCGACGAGCTTCCTATTTAGAGTGTAGCCTGTACAGAAATTTTCCAAAACCTTTTTTTTTAACACAATCTATTAGGTTTTGTTGTTGTTATTTGGTAACAAGTTTTAGTATACCTGAGGCCACTGTCCAATATAAGGGATGAGCATCCTTAGTCGCACTTCCACAGCATCACGGATTATCACCCGGGAGCTTTTACGCCTAAAGAAAATTATATAAACTTCGTTAGCCTCTACAATCAAATAAACCTGTGAAGAAACTTAAACAATTAACAATAATAATGTTATTGTTAACTGTTCATAATTAGTGACAATATTTTAATTTTATTTAATAACTCTTCACATCATACTGAGCCTCATTCAATTATTTAACTCACAGTGATAAAAAATTTGGTAAGTAGCCAGTGCTTCTGTGATGACTTAACAGTGATTTTTGTCAGTCACTGGAACATCTGGAGAACCCTAGAATTTGATAGAATCAGCAGCCGCTGCAATTCATGACTAACAGATTCAATTTTCAAGTCATCAGTTAATAATAATAATAATAATAATAATAAAATTAGTATACATTGTAGCACCTATTCACTCCTCCTTAAGACATTTTACACAACATTCCAAACAATTAAGTGAAATATTTAACATTCCAAACAATTATTTGAAGGAAGATCATTGCAGTTATATACGCAACTTTATGCAGTTGCAAAAAGAAAGCCTGAAAAAAATTCAGCCTTTTCAGGCTTTCTTTTCCCAACTGCATAAGTTGCATATATAACTGCGATGATCTTCCTTCAAATAATTCTTCACTCCACAGTTCACATATATGATTTTCATATACTCATAATTTCATCATCATCCTTTCATGGGTTTATAACGATCCAATTCAACGAACTGCCCGCAGTTGGCTTGTTAACTTAATTGGTAGAGCGCTGCACCAGTATCGTAGAGGTCAAGGGTTTGAATCCCATACAAGCCTGAATCTTTTTCAGGCTTTCTTTTCACAACTGCATAAGTTGCATATATAACTGCGATGATCTTCCTTCAAATACCAGTACATGTAATTCTTCACTCCTCAGTTCACATATATGATTTTCATATATTCATAATTTCATTCCAAACAATTACTAAATAAATAATAAATGATTGAAAATTAAGATAAAAATACTCATGCTAACAATGACAAAGACAAGTCTTGAGGTGAGATTTAAAAGTACTTAAATTTTCACATGTACAGATGTTGTCTTTTAAACTGTTCCACAGGTCAGGAGTAGCAACATAGAATCTATAGGGTACCCTTGATCTACAAATGGTGACAAAATTGTCGAAATTCTAAAATGGGGTAACTTTGGAGGACAAAACAATCCACACCCCTTCCCCCTACCCTCCATTCAAAGCTAAGGTGTTTTTTGCAAACAACATTGCCTGGAGGGGATGGGGAAGGGAAAGGTTTATTTTTTGTCTTCTTTCAGTTAGGAAAACATTAGAGAGGCCCTTTAGGGCTAAGTATCTTAACTAGTCTTGTCACCGATTGTAGCTTGGCTGTACATGTAAGAGCCTTTCTTCTTGAAGGAAGCAACTTTGACACAGTTCTACTGTTACTAAGTTTTAAACTTGATTGTGACATGCAACTAAAAAATAATTAATGTGCTCACTCTCCTAGATAAATCACAAATCTCCTGGATAAAATTGAATTTTTAGCTTTTCTCTGCTTTAGTTTAGAGTTAAGCCCAATCCCCTCTCAAATTTAAAACTTTTTATGATCATAGTAAGGTTTTGGTGACTTTTTTGCACATGTTTCAACTGTCAAAAATGCAAATTTTGACAGACTGTACTTCATGTAAGGCTTTGCATAATGTCGATGGGGCGGGGGTAGGGGGAAAGGAGAGGGCATGGTTGATGTTGGAAGGAACCTATTGCAAAAGAGATAGCCTCTAGATTTTAAACCTTAAAGGGTTGGCATCTCAACTATTTGTAAGCCAACATGCGATGAAATGAAAATTGACAAACTGTTGAAAACTTGGCCCAATTATCAGTCGCCAACTTGATCCAGTTCACTTGAGCTTTTCTTGCAGTTCCTAAAAGTATTGTGGGTCACTGCACTATTTTAAAGATGTTTTTTTCTATGAACAGTTGTGGCTGGATTTTCACCAACTTCACAGCTGAATGAATGAATGAATGAATGAATTTTCACAAGCTATGCATTTGTATCACGTGTTTCAAAACCGTGACAGTTATGTAAATTTATGGAAATTTGGCGCATCGAGCGTCACACTTTCTTTCGTTTTATTCCCAAATAAATATTTCTTCAACTTGCATTTCCTAACTTTATTATTATCTTTTCTGTCCGACTAGTTGGGTGATACTAAAACAATAATATTAGGCCCTTCGCCCTCAAGGGCCACGGGTCCATAGCCCATTCGGCTTCGCCTCATGGGCTATAATGACCCATAGCCCTTACGGGCTACGGGTCTAATTGTTAAATAGTCACTGAGACGAAGTCAAGGTGACTATTTGCCAATATTCACATCGCCTGAGGTGACTAATTGTTTTAGTATAATTACATTGATGATTATTCAAGAAAATAAAATTATTGATCAATTTCCGACCCCGAAACATCACAAAATCTGGCTGCCATTTTGAAAACTGCTAGCCTTCAATGTTATAATCACCGCGTGGTGATTATAGTGCGATAAAGCAAAGCTCCTAGCCAATCACAGCGCTCTATTTTTGATAATCATCAATGTAATTATACTAAAGTGCTATAGTTAGCAGGTTAAACTCACACTGGGCTTGTAGTAGTATCCTCTTCAGACTCCTTGCCAACTCTAGATTGTGATACAAGGTAATCAGCCAGTCTAACGTTGCAGTCTTCTGTAAAATGCAGGACCAAATCACCTGCACCACGTGGGAACATACCTTCTGCCATTGCAGAAAGTCCCACTGACTGGGCACCAGCTTCAATAGCCTCTGAACTCCAACCTAACTCAGGAACATGTTCCAGTGCAGCACTGAGTATATTTTTCCTCATTTCAGCATCTTGTTCTTCTGCACTGTAGAATGCATGATCATCACCAAAGTAATTATTATGTTCATGACTTTCACTGGACGATGCCTCTGCACCAGATTCCTGACGACTGGGAATAATAATTATAGTGTAACATGTTTAATATTAATATCTTTCAAGAAACATACATGTATTTGTAATCCTTTTCCTTAAAAAACAGAAATAGGCAGGTTTAAAGGAAGACTTTCTAAAAACTATTTGTCTCAAATTTCATGAAATCAACAAACACTGTGGGGGTGTCCTCAGAGATCCCTTACTATGGAGTGTATTCATAGCCAAGTACAGGTGCCAATCTAGGATAAATACGAAGCCAAAGGTGCAAGCTTCTAGGGGGGCCCACGGGTGTGCATTCCTGGAATTTTTTATTTTAACTCCCTTAAGTCCCCTTTCCTGGGTTTCTGAGGTATTCAGACAGGATATTGGCCATATTTCAACTTGGAAAGTTTTTAATTATTATCAAAAAATTAATATAAAAAATCTGACCGACTTTCATAAAGCAGTGGAAAGCGGTGTGGATCAGCGCCTGGAGTAGCCAGGTAACCAAGCTACTACACAGACATAGAGCTGTCAAACTATGTAGCCATGTAGCTTTTACCGCCATATAGCCACATAACAGTAGCAGCCTAGCCACAGAGACACATTTCAAGGGTACAACTTTTGAGTGGCTGGTTACTCTGCAGTTACAGTACTGCTCAAAAGTAAGGTGACAGTAACTCACGTCCCGGTCCTCCAGACTCAAGACTTGTTTCTAAAATCTTGAAACTTTTGAAACTTTCTTATTGCCATGGGCAAGTCAAACGGCCGACAAAATTCCCTGTTCATTCGGCGCAATTTTAAAAAGTAAACAAACAAGCACAAATGTCTTGTAATAGGCCATTTTACAGTTGTGTGCCCAGTGCCCTGGCCTTTGAATAGAAGCGAGGATGGCGGTGACCTTGTTTTGTTACAAACCTTCTTTTTTTTCATTTGTAAATGATCATGTTCACAGGCTTGTAATTAGCATGAGAATACCACGATTTGCACATGAAAAACAGGAAGATTCATTTGTAACAAAACAAGGTCACTGCCAGCCTTGCTATTATTCAAAGGCTAAGGCACCGAGCACACATTGTAAAATGGCCTATTGTTCTGCTGCAATGCAGTTCAAGTTTCTCCTCTAAAAATGGCCTCAAATGAACTAGTCTTGGAGAAACCTTGAGTAATCATGACTTCGCCTTTGAAATTTTTGGTCACTGTTGTATGTGTTTTTACAAATAACAATGTTGCGAATTGCGTGTTTAAGTTTAAGCAAGAGGTTTCAAATTATATGTGACATATGCATGTTAGCGTTTCGCATCTCAAAACTTGATTCATTCAAGCTTCAAGAACCAAGAAATCGATTCTCAAGTTTTGAGTCAGGAATGTCAAATTACTTTTGAGCAGTACTGTACTCTACCAAATGAAGGGGCTATTTCACTGGGGTTATATTTCATTGTCCTCTCTTACTATAAACACCCAGCATTTACTCGTGGAACAGCATTTGATTGAGAAGAATTCCGTATCTGTGAGAGTGAACCTGTATTAGCTTCAAGGGCATTGACTCTTAACTTGCACACTAATCCCTACCCTGGATTGGTCTTGTCTTCCTCGTCTGAGAAGCACTGAGATGACTGCTGTATCCATCTGTTGGACACTCCTATGATTACAATACAGTTAGTTTAGTATCTCCCAAGTTAGCTTTGAAATACACGCTACCCAATCATTTTCCCGTTTCATCTCTTTTCTTACCACCCAACCGTCCAAAATCATGCAACAAGATAAGATCGATCTAGAAGTTGCAAATGAGCTTTTTATCATAGTTTTATATGCAGGGATCTCCCATATTCAGCAATGATACCATTTTAACAACGACTTTCCTATGTTTTTTGGCAAGAAAGGAGCTAAGTTCACTGGGCTCAGGTTTTAATACTCACCAAATATTCCTCGCCGAACAAATCCGACCTGTCTTTGAAACACCGTTCGCATAAACAGCGCCGCCATATTTGTTTCTGTTCGGTCAAGACTGGGAACCAGTGAAGAACGTCCTCCCACAATCCTTTGCGCCTGAACTCAATTTGGATGGAACAAGTGATCAAAACATTTCGGTGTGGATTCATATAAGTCGCAGCACAGACGGCACAAGTTTTCGCGAAAGAAAGGCAGTTTATCATCATTCCTATGATTTTAGAGTGTTGGACAGAGAGAGGCAGAGCAGAGTGGCAGTCAATAAAGGAAGTGCAGAGGGCATGATCGCACGTGATTGCACGCCACACCTTCTCGGACAAAAAATAAACTTTTTGACGCCAGTACAATAGAAATAATACAACACATATACGATCGAGCAATGATACTAGTCCACAAAATGAAGTTTCAATTACTAATTTTATCCCGCCCATCCCTTGGCTGTGGGACTCCTTGCCTTAGAGCAAGCTCGCCATTTAGGCGAGCGCGAGCGGTGAAGCCTTTCCCACGCGCTCCACTGTCGCGTCTCGCCTCGCGTGCCACTGGCGCGTGTACTTTTCACGATATCCCCCAAATGGAGAGCTTGCTCGCAGGCTAACGGGACTCCACCCCGAAAGTTTTTCTCGGTGTATGAAACAAAAGACGAAATATGCGTCGGCTTACTCAGGATAGTGCGGCCCATTCCATCAATTTATGAGCATCAAGCGCGCCTCAATTAGTACCTCTTTTAATCCTGATCCATTCAAAGGAAATAAGAATATCTGGCCCAATGTTACCCAGTGAGCCTCTACTTTCGGTTTTAGTTTTGGTATTCAGTTTATTTTCAACGTTATTTTCCGGGAGTCATTGATTTCGCAACTTACCGGTAATCCAAAACATACATATTGTTATTTATACTCTTCTAGCTTTTATACAGAAGGATACTCCTCTTACTACGAAGATGTATAGATACCTGTTGTTGTTGCAGACCCTCTTAAAGGAAGCCGTCTGCATGGGAAGAAACTGTTGAGTGGTTGACGAGCCCGGGAAGGGGGGTACTCGACCAATTTCTGGGTAGAGATGGGCCGCTTAAGGTTTGAAACCGTGCCCCTGTTTAGGACAAAACAAAATTCATAAAATACATACTCTGTTTCGGACAAAACCCTCAATTTTATTACCCTGTTTAGGACAGAAAGGACGAAAACTAAACCCTGTCCAGCGATACATCCTCGTATAGGTCACATAAGGGAGTACCCCCCCCCCCCCCCCACCCCCGGGTTGGCGAGGCTCCAAAATGAAGATTCGCGCGGACTAAGGCCTGGGTCAAAGGGGTGCTTGGAAAGTATGACTGATTTGCAATATCTCTTGCTAGGATTCCTAGAACAAGATGAAATTATATGTATCCTCTGCCTTAACGTTATTTATGGTCACGTGATGTGTCGGTTTTTAAATGATGGCAATCGGCGAATTTGTAGAGAATTATTGCATTTGATATCTACAAAAAAACAATTTTTAAAATTCAGTTCATGATCGTGAATGAAAATTCATGTCATTAAGAGTTTTCGATAGTTTCAGAGCAATTTTCGCGGTCTTTTACTAAGTCAGCTGGGTTTTTTTCCTTCGCGAGGTTTCAAAAAGAAACATTTTCGACGAACCGGCTGCGTTTTTAGCAAAACATTTGAATGAAAATATTTTGAACGGGCTTGCTTTTTAGAGCTAGAAACAAAATTCCAACTTCACAGAGCAAGTGGTAGTTTGTTAGAAGCTACAGTCACGTGCCGGGTCTTTCATCAGACAAACGAGAAATGTATCTGGTCATGTACGTGTGTCAATATGTTACACCAATCATAGTCAAGATATTGATTGGTCTGGTCACAGGTTATATTAAACACCGCACACTAGTAGATGCAACATACAATCACGTGCCAGTTCTTTCATCAGATAACTGAGAGATTTAGCTCATGAATGTGTGTCAATACGCTACACCAATCATAGCCAAGATATTGATTGACCTGGTCACCGGTTTTTAAACACCACACCACCAGTAAATAAAATATTTGAGAAAAATAGGCCTACTACTATTGGCTTTGAAGTCCAACCACCAGCTGGGGAAATTGATGTTCAATGAACACGTCACTTAAACGATTCCTAAGTCAAAAACAAAAGAATCGTTTTTAACCTAGGCTCTCATTTGAAAGGCGCACGAAGCGGCTTTCGCAATTCGTTAAGAGCAAAATGGCTTTCTTTATATGTAAAGCAGCTCTCATATTTTCAGTTCTAACGGTAATTTCTTTGGCTTCTCATGAAGAGAAATCTCGATTTGGAAGATCATATACCATAAACCCCGGAAAGGTACGTATGAAAAGTCTTCAAAGTGTTCATTACCAGGACATGAGGTCAAAAATGGAGTCTCTCCTAAACTGCTCTAAGAAAACTCAATTCAAGGGCATTTGGCACTAAACAATAAAGAATGATCGGTTAACACTGTACTTAAGCAATTGCGTAAGTTTATTCGTAATTTAGATTGATTGCAAAATTATTTTCTTTCAAATGTTATTTTGGGGTCACGTGAGTAGACGGTGTTGTTCACTGAATCAACAGCCTCTCTATACAATTGTACCTCCATGTGCGGCCACCTCTCGTGAATGCCCCCTCAATCCCAAGCGAACATTAATCCAAAACACCAACAATTTTTCTAGATAAAACGTTATCATGGGAACCTATGGTAAACGGCCACGGGTCGTAAGCGACCGGTTGAGAGTCCTTTACATTAATTAACCTTTACTTTATAAAGTAAAGGTTAAAAAGACAATATGTTTTGTTTCGCAAAAAGTTTCGAAATAAAATGAATCTTGATTGTATTTCAGGTTTTATTTTGTCCTTCGGCTCGTGCAGGACCCCCGGGGCCCCCCGGACCCCCTGGGCTTCCAGGAAGAGACGGTAGAGATGGAAGAGATTGTCCCCCATGCAACTGTGGGGGAGGCTCATCAGCTCCTCTTCCTCCTGCAGAACCTCCCTGCGCCGGATCGCAGCCCTTTGCCCCTCAAGGACCCCCAACTGGAGGGTAAGTTCATAATGATTCAAGCAATTCCAGTCTGATGTAAAAGTGATTTTGTCCGGCTCATTTTTCGCCGTTTGAAGTAGTGTTCTAGCGGCGTTGAAAGGCGACGTCTCGGATGTTGATGCAACAACTTAATTGGGCGAATTTGTCAAACTCGTCCCAAGCCGCTTGGGGACCATTTTATAAGGGAAAAGCTCGGGAACGAGGTTGTGGCTCGACTCTGAGAGTCTCATCGTGACGAAGAGAACATTCTAATTACCGTACATTTGATAACCCGGGGAAATAAAGTATTTCCCCTCTTTTTCGGAGGGAAATTTTTCAGTTAAAATGAATGAGAGAATTTCATACAGCGAAATCGACAAAGGTTTATGCAATTCAGCGTGAATCTTTTCATTTGCCCTTGAACGTTTCTCAGTTCTTGGCTCCCATCTTCACTTCACAAATGCGTGATCGTTGTCTAAAAATGTTCAAATTCAAGCAAAGCCGGTGTTTTTCTCTAGTATCATAGTGGTCCATAAAATATGGTTACATTCTATTCTTCTCTATACTGGACAAACAGCAAACCTTATATTAAACTGTGTCTCATAGCTACTTTACTTCTTCACCTGATTATGGATATTCTGCTGTCATTGCAGAGAGAGCCCACACGTGCACCTAGCGGCAGCTACACGTGATCTTGCAGACGAAACAGAACAAAGTGGAAGTGGAAAAGGAGGCGCATAAATTATCTTATAAAAATTGTGATAGGCATAAATTAACTGGGGACTACCAGTCAAAAATGATTCTTTCGAATTAAGTTCTTAGACTTAAAATGAGAACTACAGTGAACTTTTAAGTTTGCTGTTTGTCCAGTGAGAGAGAAGGAAAAACTCGACCCTATTTTAATAAATGTCAGTTCTGATAAAAAGCCATGGAGTTTCCTTCACGACAGATAGGTCGAACGGCTGAGTCCTATACCTCCACTGGACAAACAATAAAGCAAAAACAGTTATGTTTTTAGATTTTTTTACAATTTAGACATTTATGTTATTTCACCGCTTCGCATCCTTCGAAAACAACACTTTTACTGGGCAAACTCGATCTAGAAACCTCTAGAAGTATAGAATCGACTTCAGTAAATGTGATCTTTTGACCATAGAAATATATGTTTTGTAGAGGAAGGAAAATAGCATGTTAGCCTAACTTTTAATTTCTCTCATAGAGGTCGCTTCTTATCCTCCTCGTTCGGGAGACCAGGGAGAGAGAGAGAGACCTCGACTCGGATCCTTACATTGGGGGGGGGGGGGGGGGGGTGGGGAGAGGGGGAAGGGAAGGCTACTTATCAACGTTTCATACTGGGAGGTTCCACCTCAAGGTCCAACCCCTTACCCATTTACATACCATTTTGGCATAAAAAAGTACCCTTTTGTACACCTTAAATTGAAAACTATGCCCCTTTCACATACGGTCGAACCTCTCCAAACTGGCCACCTTGGGGACAGAGGAAAGTGGCCGTTGT
Source organism: Porites divaricata (assembly GCA_038088405.1). NCBI lineage: Eukaryota > Metazoa > Cnidaria > Anthozoa > Scleractinia > Poritidae > Porites > Porites divaricata. The sequence goes on along the minus strand of JBBMOI010000006.1, from coordinate 25,850,296 downwards.
AGAGAGGTTTAAACACGAGTCAATATATGGGCTGCCCGCCAAAAAAAGTGGCCGTTATGGAGATGTTGCCATTAATAGCCTGCGTAACCAATGAAGCGTTTCCGTTAGGTTTCGGAGCAAAGACTCAAAGACCGCGCGCGCGAAAAATGGCTCTCGTTTCATTTCTCGCGCGACTAAAACTGAAAATCCCGTTCCTCGGTCTTTCTTTGCTCCGAAACCAAACGGAAACGCTTGCTACGCAGGCTAGGCCGTTAGTGGAGGCTCGACTGTATCTATAACGATGGGTCTTCTGGTCATTTTATGTGGCCTTTAACAATATTAATTAAACTGATGCAACCATAAGGTGCATCGGTTCGAAGTACTTTAGCCAAGGGCTCTTTTAAATAGCTAAAAATTTCTTTACCCTCACGGGGGGTTACACCCCCGGTACCTCGATGGGTATGAGCGGATATTGGTAGTGTTAATATGCAGTATAGAATAAAGGTTTAACATAACGTTTTGCGTCCTTCGGGGTGGAACCGCTCAGTGAAGGCATCACAGGGAGTTACCCCTCCCTCCCGTACCACAATGAGTATGATGAGCGGATATTGTATGGTAGTGTTTTAAAATATGCAGAAAAAAAATAAAGGTGTCACATAACGTTTTGCGTCATTTTTTATTGTCACGCGCATTTGTAGTTTGAGTGCCGAGTAGACCAACGTCACATTTTCTTTTCATCAACGGGACAATTTCAAACAGCTCTGTTGGAGCGATTTTCGTATGACCTTGAAAAAAGGCTTCGGTAAGTGTTCGTTCTTTGTTTTATCAGCCAATGGATGAAAAGATCAAAACATGGCCTCTTTGTTTTCCCGCCAAAGAAACCCTAATATTGAGAAGGCATTGTTCGATTGGCCAATCATGTTGTGGTATGACGTCAAAGCGAAGTATCGGTTGATTTCTAGAAAGTTCTCGGGCATGAAGTTTTTCACCTGAGCGTTCGCTTAACCAATGAAAAGCCAGACGCATTTGTCTGTTGGTTCGATAAACCAATCAAATCGCTCTATTTCCGTTCGTTTGTCGTTTCTGTTTTGTTCGCGCGCTTTCATTTCAAGGTCATACGAAAATCGCTCTATCAGTCATTTAAATAATTAGCAAATCCTAATTATCGTGGTGTTTCTGTACGTTACACAGACCCCCTGAAGGACTCGGTTCTGTTCACAATCCGGCAAAGTCCTGCGATGAAATTTTGTCCTCAATCCCAGGTGCTGAGAGCGGAGTATTCTGGCTCCAGGCTGCTCGCGGCCCACCCTTCCAGGTTAGTCAGTTTCGATTCCTGCAAGCAGCCGCCCCTTTTCCTTTGTACCGTAAACTGCCGCTTATAATTATAAGCTCCCCTGCAATTATAAGCCCTCCCTCCCAAGTTATAGGTTGATAATATACCTGTGAACAAAATATAAATACATTCGGTTATAACCCCCTCGGAAATAAGCTCCTCCTTTTATTAGCTCCTCCTAAAACCCCTTAAGAAGATGTTTAAGCCCAGAGCTTATAACATTATAAGCGGCAGTTTACGGTATTTAGGAAAAGAGGCCTCTGCTGGCAGGAAAGGAAAAAAGTAAAGCTAGTTACCATTGCGGATGGCCTTAACTTAGCTTCGACCTCATCTCCATCTCCTGCACTACAAGACTGCTTTCAGGCTTTTCCAAATCTCAAGAGAAAAGTATTGAGAGGCAGGCTGATTGCTGTTATAGCGTTGGAAAGAAAAACCTAGCTGGCGGGCTGAGTGTCTAGCTGGCCTAGTGCCCAGAGCTAACACCACTCTCGCGCCATATAGTTAAGGTCAAGGAGCGATGCGACAGACGAGGCAACTGAAAAATAGAATAGTCAGCTTAAAGCAATAAAAAGTGTTGCAGTTAATTTTTTATTTCAGGTCATTTTTATTTTTCCTTTGTTTCATATTCATTAGCATACATTACCATACCAAAAAACAATATAAAGATAAAAATTAACTGAGGTAAAAAATTAACTACAACATAGACTTCAAAGTGATGCTTCGGGAAAAGATATGGGATACGATGACACGATTAGAGTTTATTTTTAATATGGGAGGAAATTTTTGTTTCGTCAAGTATGGTCTCATTTAGCGTTTCACCCTTTTTAGCTTGTCTTCATTTTTTCCTTGCTTCAGTCAAAATTTATACCTAGAATGTCTGTTGTAATAAGTTGATTACCCGTTGCACTCCTGCAGACACACTGTGAAATGATCTCATGTCATGGAGAATCAGGAGGCTGGACCCTAGTCGCACGAGTTCAAGGCATGTCAGGTGACTTCTCACCCACAAGCCCTCTCTGGGCCAATGAGGATGTAGTGAGTCCTTGGGATGCTGCTGACCTCACTCGAACGACATCAATGAAAAATCCCGGATGGTTCTCAGTGTCGAATCAGGTGGTGCGCGTGTGCTATAGTGGTCCTCGAAGCAACTGCGCGACCTTTACGCACAATCGTGGACTGACACTTACTCAGTTCTTTGGAAGTCAGTTTGCAGTGGAGGTACAAGAGCAGTACACATTTGAGTCCTTAATGAAGAAGCTGGGGAAACATCTGGACCTGGGGCATTTGAAAACTGTAAGTATGTTATTTTTCATTACATCAGTATTGTGGGCGACCAGAGGAGTCCCAATCTCGTCCCCAGAGTCTCCGTTACTTTTGTCCAGCCGACTCCTCTAATTTCGTTCCCAGAGGCCGCGATCCTTTTGTACAGCGACGGGGATCTCTAACGATCCCCTTCGCCTCTGGGAACGAGATTGGAGGAGTCCGCAATACTAATCTCCAGGTTGCTATTTCGCATGCGTGGCATGTGTGTAGCCAGCATTCGTTCGGATTTCCTATCACTCGTATTAATCGCCATCTGATCACGCGCGTTTTGACTTTGTATCACATGAAACTTACGCAAAGCATAGCGTTGGAGCACCAACGATCGATCCCGTCCGCCCTTCTTCCACCTTTAATTTTGAAGCTTGTCTGCTTCTGAAACAATATGTCTTTAATCTCACAGGAATGGTGTGGCCTCAATCTTGGAAATCTCTGCAACTTAGTCGCAGACCCCAACAGGGAGCCTGGAACCCACATTTGTCGCATAGGGTGTATTGGCGATACCAGTCTTCCTCGGTCACCCAATGGCTGCAACCCAGATGACTACGCTTTAGGGATTGGTGTGTCAAGCTGTAACTCTCCAGGAGGATGTCACGGTCACGTGTCCAAAACAAGTAGCCTACACTATAGCATGTACTCACGCTATGGTGATTACCAGCAGACAGCTTTCATCTACGTCAAGTAAAATCCGTTTTTTACCGCTTTCATGAGCAGAGACTCGATGCCTTTTGCTTTTTTATAAATCAGTCATCCTTAGTTAAGAGCCATAAGCTTTGAACTTTATTATTATTATTATTTTGATACTCAGAAAGAAGTCATTCTTTAGGGTCCTTCTTTTCACTTCTTTCAGAAATGTTCTACGAAGTTGTAAATTCGTTTCGCTGCATCACAACGTTAAAAACTGCTCCAAAGTTTGCAGGTGTTCATTTAATTTTCGATGACTAACTCAGTGAAATTCAATTACATCTCGTTAGTAAAGTCAATTTCAGCGCCATCCGGACATGATGCAGCGAATCGACATCATTTTGCAGCGAAACGACCGGTAAGGTTAACACTACACCGGACACCAACGCAAATTTTCGGAAAATATCTGTTCGGAAGACGATTTGAGATCTAGAATTTTCGGAACATTTGTTGAAAAATTTCTTGCTTGCCTACCTCTCTTAGGATTTTCGAACATCTTAAAAATGGTATACTTGCCCATTTTTAACGGATTTTCACCCTTAAAAGGTCACCTAGAATTTTCAGGAGCCTTTTTTCTGTCTGAAATTTTCGAAAAGGTAAGTTTTGATTTCTATACTTTCGGATCACTAGACTTTCAGCTAGGAAATACGAACAGATGAAAAATTTTTAGGGGATAAAAAAATGGTTACATCTACCGTTTAAATACTAAAATACGTTTAACAATGCTATGTTTAAAATGGTTTTGAATAATATATGAGGCTGATTTAGCAACAGAACGGGAACGTCAGTTGACGACTGACGGCGCGCGCAAATCAAACAACTGGCTTGACCAATGGCAGAGCGGCAAATTGAGCATGCACCGGAAGTCGTGTTTAGTCCTTTCCTCGCGCTTTCCCGTCGTCAACTGACTTTCCCGTCCTGTTGCTAAATCAGCCTATTCTCGTTGGTGCCCCTGACCGGATAGCTTTTGCGTCGGCACAAAAACCACACCAGGTTCTGATCACATAAGAACGGTTGTGGCGGCGCGATTTCTGTAACGGAGCGGAGGCGGCGCCGCGCGGATCTCTCATATAGAGTCACATATCGGATAATTAGGTGTTCATACTATTCCAGATAGCTTTTCTTGCCCACACGAAAAGCTATCCGGTATAACGTGAACATAGCTTTAATAACTATTCCTTATAACATTTTTGTTGTGGTTCTTTGGAGACAAGAAGTACTTGAGCAAAACTAGCCGCAGAAAAGGAAAAAATCGATCAATCAATCAATAATACTGTTAATGATGATAACAATGATGACGACGATGACAAAAAAAATAATGGGGTTTTTAAAGAAGAGGCGTGCTCTTGCTCGGCTATAGTAGTAGGGTAACCGGTCAAGTCGCCCGAAAGTCATCTCGCCCGAAGTCATGTCGCCCGAAACCAGAGTCATGTCGCCCGAAATATATAGTCATGTCGCCCGATATCTTGAGTCATATCGCCCGGAATTTCAGAATGCTCAAAAAGATTCTAAAAATGCGAGAGTGAAATGTGAAACTCAGGTTGTTCGTTTCGCTGTCGTTTTCACGGAGATAGTAAACTTAACGAAATTAACCAAAAAACCTAATATCAGTTACAGTATGGTTCTTATGCACCTATCAATGTTAAGCCCCAGGGTGGGGGGGGGGGGGGGGGCGGGCTACCCACGGGAAATTGACTGAGCATGCCTTCCCCTGGGTAGGGATTTTGACATTTAAGCGTTGCCCCAGGGTCGGGAATTTGACATGGCCGCCATCTTGGAAGACCGACAGAAACTGGAAATGAGTGATCTTGGAAATACCCAGAAGTCACCAGAGGTAAATGACCTCTGCTTTTCTTGAAAGTAACAAGACAAAATGAAAAAAAGAAAGGTGAGGAAATCTGTTTTATTTTTCGGTATATATGAACCGTCACTTCTTTCATTGTATGATCGAGTGTTTATAAATAGAAGAGTCTTCGTTCC
>JBBMOI010000006.1:25800000-25842500 GCA_038088405.1 Porites divaricata | reverse complement strand
TTGGTAGAGGCACGGGGTCACCTGAAGCAAAAAAGAGAAATTTCTTGATAAACAACACCGATAAACAATTGTGTTACTAGCCGAAGAACGGCTGCTTGGAATAGTATTGATCGCAAGGTCATGAAAAATAGAAGACAACGGCTAATTAGAAGTAGTCAAGGTTTACCTGAGAAACTCTCGTTCATCGTTAATTGTAGTGATTCTTGTTCATCGGGCTGCAGATAATCTGGTGTGAATTCTAAAGCAAGAATAGAAAAGTACACATCATAGTTAACATCAATTAAGGTTAATTAATTAATTAAGGTCGATGATTCTACAACTCTGCTACTGATGGGGGAAACACCCGTGGAGGAGGTAAGTTTTAAAGGGTTAACCGTTTCAAAGTTAGCTTCTTATACTGCTTGAGTTTACTACTGAATTACGGAGGAGGAAAGTTTAAGGTAATAATATTTTTACTCACCAGAGAAATTATTCATTGACTGGCTGATGTTGCTAGGGGGAGGATACTCCGGAGAAAGATCTGCAAAGAAAAAATAAAACCGCATTTTTTATCGTAAACCCTTTTAAGGAAAAACGTTAAAAATAAGACTTGGCCAATAAAGGTTGAGTTCTCGTTTCAGAATAAAATTATTTCAGGGACAAAGAGTGGACTTAAAATTTCCTTACCTTGAGCGAAGTCGTTTCTGGTGCTCTCAGCAGCGGGGACCTGGTCACTTGGGTTCGATGCCGCAAGAGAACATGCAACGCACAACCAATCTATTCTTCCTCTGATTACTGCCAAACGGTAGGTGGCTTGGTCGACACCAGTCCCGCAAATACGATGCTGCCAAAAGCCGCATTCATCGCACTGAAGGGCTTGCTGGCGTGGTCGAACTTCATTTCCGCACTCGATACAGGGATAAAGGCTCATTGTAGATTCTTTTGCGTACGCGTAACGATCTCGTCTTTCAGCTAGCTGATTATCTCGGAATGAGGTGACTATCATTAATTTACCCTCTTTATATGTGGTTAACCGGATCAAAATTTACATGCGACCGGCTGAGGAAACAAGTAACAACTGAACAAGTCGCGATAATTTATGCCGCGTCTGATCCTAAGGGGAATGATGCTAACACGCTTTGTTCGCGTGGTTAACAATGAACAACAACAAATCGCTGTAAAAGTTTCAAGTTTTTTTTTATACGATAAATCAAACATAGTGAACTTGATGTATTTTTTGGATATGTGTGAAAAATTCTGATAACTGTAAGTATTTCGCTTGTAATTACTAGAATCTGTACAGTAGAATGAGTGGATTAGTTCATAACAACGAACAACGCTGAAATTAACAGCGATATTTGAGCCTTTGTTTAACTCCATATTTGCATAGGTTAGCGGACACAAACTTACGAGTTACGAGTTTATTCCTTGCGATTTAGTTAAGATGTTGCTTTTCTTCAAGTTTATGCAGTCGATAAAATTCCGGGCGACATGACTCTCCGTGAAAACGACAGCGAAACGAACAACCTGAGTTTCACATTTCACTCTCGCATTTTTAGAATCTTTTTGAGCATTCTGAAATTCCGGGCGATATGACTCAAGATATCGGGCGACATGACTATATATTTCGGGCGACATGACTCTGGTTTCGGGCGACATGACTTCGGGCGAGATGACTTTCGGGCGACTTGACCGGTTACCAGTAGTAGTAGTAGTAGTAGGGTTTTTTTGTGCAACTTGTGTATGTAATAAAACTGAACCGAAAGTTGTAAGGAAACTTCCTCAAACGGTAACCGGTCAAGTCGCCCGTGAAAACGACAGCGAAACGAACAACCTGAGTTTCATATTTCACTATGACTAGCTTTTTAACGCACTCGCAGTTTTAAAATCTTTTTTAACATTCTGAAATTTCGTGCGACATGACTCAAGATATCGGGCGACATGACTATAAATTTCGGGCGACATGACTCTGGTTTCGGGCGACATGACTTCGGGCAAGATGACTTTCGGGCGACTTGACCGTAATTTCCTCAGACTTACAACCGATATTCGTTCTCAGAATGGGCGATTTTAACAACTTTTTCAAATTAGCGTTTTATCTTTATACTTGATACTAGTTTTGATTAGTGGATAAACAACAAGGACACAGTTTACAAAACAAAAAAAAATATTAATTCTATAGCTAGATAAAATCTTTTAATCCTAAAAGAGTGAATTCGATATATCTTGCTATTCATAAAAATGTACTAATTACCATAATGGCCTATGGTTGTTTCTCAATTTACTCTGTGTCTTTCTTGTAGGTTTTATATTTTGCCACAATTATTCAAATATAATTGGTGCTTTGTTAAAAAGAAGAAAAATTAAACAAAAATAGCTTGATTAGTATACCATCATTTGAGACAACATTTCTTACATCAGCTGCAACCAAAGCAGAAAAAGGGCTGGTTAAAAAACCCTAAAGCAGCTAAATGCTGCTCAAAAAAGAGTTAAAATTATAGACTGTTCACAATCAGTTTTTTTTTTGTAAGATCAGCAGGATCAAGCTTACTAGTGCCAGTAGCCATCTTGGTTTCATATGTACTGAGGGGCAAGGCATTGGGGTTTATAGGGTAGGGGGGAGGGAGGAGGTTTCCTCCCAAACTGAACCCCCCCAAGTAGATTTTACACTCATCCAAGGTGTCCATAACGCAAAGTTGTTGATCTTGATGATCACATGGAAAAATAGGGGACAGTGAACGGTCTAACTTGAAAAGGTGTGGTTATTATCTCAGATTTTAGACTTTATGATTCGGATTTATTTTACATGCAATATTTTTAATTAAATAATTACCAAAAGTTCTCTCACCATAAGAAAACCTACTTAATGTTACCATTAGTACACTAATTAACCCTTTAAGCCCCAATATCCAAATACAAAATTCTCGATACTGATCTCCATACATTCCCTTATAGAGTTTATGCTGGTAGGATTTGATAAAGGATCAAAGCATTATCCTGCCCATACGTGCGTGATTATTCAAAATGCTATTTTTCTTGATTAACCTGACTTCTCTTGATTATCCTCACCTCCTCACCCCACATCCTTTCAATATATGCCTGAGTCAATTCATTAACAGTTAAACTGGGAAACCCGTGAACACCAGAAATATTTCTGGAATGTTATTGTGCTGCAAGCAAGAAATGAGCCATTCAGGCATGAGATAACCTCCTATGCAGATGTTCTTTTGGCTTGTCACACAATCCTCGCCAACGAACATCTGCTGAAATAAGCAGTTAAAAAAGTAGACCAGTCAGAGCACACTTCCAGACCTGGGAAGTGCACTTTGGACCTTGAGAAACTTGGCAAGTAAACCCTGGGCATGAGTCTCCAAAAGTGTCGCCAAAGTCAGAATAGGTCTTCAAAAAGGAAAAACTCCAAGATTTCTTGGTACAAACTTAATCTTCAATAAAAAAAGGAAAAAACCTAAACACTAAGGTCACCTATGACACTATCCGACCTTGTTACTTGCGTTAAGCTTGTTAAATAATCATCAAGCACCGATTGGTGCTCCGGTAATTTCCTCGTGATCTCCAGCTGATATTTGGGAACAAAGGGAAAGGAATTTAACCGCTCGTTTCAGCAGACATTTGCAGGAAGGAAATGAGTGACATTAAGCCCTAAGAACATCTGCATTCCTGAAATATTTCAAGTGTGCACGGTTTCCCTGGTTTGACCGTATAAACATTATTGTCACTGCGTCTTACTAATATCAAGAACAACATCCACTCCTCGGATGAGGAGAATCAAGACTCAAAGTAGAAGTTGAGGAACATTTATCCTTGCCTCGTCCAACCAGCATCTGTGCAACACTGTCGAACATGTCTTGAATTCCTTCCCCTGTCTTGGCTGATGCAAGAACACTTAGGTGGCACTCATTTGCAGTTCTAAATAATTCTACGGTTTCTTTGGATACCTCGCATTCCAGGTCTTTTTTGTTTCCAACAAGAATTTTCATGGCTTCAGGAGAATGCTCATTGAGATCACGAAGCCAGTGTGCTAAATAGTGTAATGATGAAGGGTCATCCATGCTGTAAACAAATACAGCAGCATGAGACCCACGGTAGTAGTTATTTGTAATTGTGCGAAATCTTTCCACTCCTGCTGTGTCCCAGACACCAAGCTACAAAAAGAAAAAAAAGTTACAGTCTAGCCAGGTCAAGCATTAACCCCCATAGATTCTATTAATGATTATTTGAAAAATGAATCCATTAGTCCTTCCCATACCTACAACCCTGGTCAAAACTCTTGGGACACTAACACAATAGCTTGCCAGATTGATGCATCTTCCCCCCCCCCTTTCCCCTGGTGCAGTGTTGATGTTAAGCATTCAAGTTTTAAATATTCAACACAATGAGCATTGCTTGGGGGAGAGGGTGACAGCAGAAATAGCCCCTTATAACAACATCCTCAAGCTTTTTTAAGAGGTAGAATACATGCCAAATTAGCAAACTGCATCTTTATGCCTAATTTCCTCAAGTGTCCCAAGATGTTTTGACCAAGGTTGTAGTGTCAAGTTCAAATCCGCATTCCTGCTTGCTTAATGAGCAGTGAATGTTTCCTTACAACTTATCAGTATTTGGTCAAATTAAAGAATCTTTAACTGGATAAAAGTTATAAAACCATACAAAGACATTTGTATCACTTTTTAGGAAACCGAGCTCGCAGAAATCTCGTTATTACTTCGTGTGTGAAGTCACTGCTAATCATGCATGCAAGAGTGCAGAGATGAATCTGAGATTTAAGTACTAATAGCTAACAGATTAATTTTTCACATAATCAATAGGCCATTTTACAGTTGTGGGCTATAGTGTCCTAGCCTTTAAGTGAATGTGAGGCTGAGGTTGACCTTATTTTGATACAAACCTCCTTCCTTTTCTAACGTAAATTGTGCTTACAAAATACAAGTTGGCATAAGGAAAACATGATTTACATAAAAATAAAAAAGAAAAAGATTGAGGCCAATATTCAGCCATCTTGGCAGAAAAACTTGTTCAAAGAACTATTTTATTTTATGCCTGGCTGCTCAGGTAGTCAGTCATAATTGTGTGACATCCAAAAAATGGCTGTGAGGGAGACTATCAGACTACTGGATTCACTTTGACATCATCCACTTATAATATTATTAATTACTGTATAAACTGGTTCTGCATTACAAAGCGAAATTCATTATATCACGCTGCGTCTATTGCAAACTTCGAAGGGATTTTGGGTTTTACTGTTCCGTCAATCATTTGAGTGAAAGTGAGGTTAATGCAAATCACAATGTCATGTGCTCACAAAACTTCGCTGAGAGTGGATCCACACTGCTCAAGAATAGCGAAGGAAATTGCAATGATGAGTGGATTTTTTGTTGGAGGAGGGAGGCAGACGTTGCTTTATTCTTGCAAGTGACAAGAATAAGAAAAATCTGTGAAGCAAACTAGATGATTATTGCCTGAAACAGGACGATCACAAAGCAACGAACCTTGAAACGCGAAACAAACAAAATGGATCGAAATCACCAATCACAAACCAGGACCTTTTGAACTTGTGCAATTAAATGTGTGTTTCCTAAGAGGTCTGCTAAGATGATTGACGGAACAGAAAAACCCAAAATTACTTTGAATTTTGCAAAACGCACAGCGTGATACTATGAATTTTGCTGTAACTTGTGCTCAAGGCAGCATTTACACTTGGTGACTGAGTATGGTACTCGCTGGGGACCAATGTGAACACACCTTTTTTTCAAGTACCCATGCTACACTTCAGCATGGTGCAGGTGACCAAATACAAAAAGGATCAAAAGTGGGCACCGTGTCCCTGTGAGCACACTGTTTTTGTTAGTTCTGGGGTAGTCCACTGCTTAGAACTCGTTGCTAAGTTCATGACTCAAAATAGTATCTGACAGGGAAAAATAAAGTAAGTATGCACACAGTTACATGTTGGGTACTCAAGGTGTGAACACAACACCATTTTATGCTGATACCGTAACCAGGCACTAGTTCCCAGGCACCAAGCTAGTGTGGACAAACAATAAGTGGATCAACCCTATATATACACTTCAGGCATTGGTTTCTTGATCAGACTCTACAAAAGATGCTTTCTCTCTTGTAATGTGGCACTGAGTATAGAAAATGATGCTAGCAGGGTGCAGACCCTATTATGTAATCATTCAAATTGGACTTCTTTAGCAATATGTTAATTAACTGCTTTAGTTTTTGTCTTTTTCATTATTATTTCAGTCATCATTACTTGACATTTTTGGATCTAATAGACGGCTTACGCTGTGGGACGTGGGATAGGATTGGAAAAAAAGTGTTAATTTAACGTCCTGATTCATGAAATGTGAGAAACTAGCGCCATCAACTCACGACCCTAGAAATTAGCTATGTGCGCTTTTCAGATCAGCTGAGATTGATGGTATATTTTTCATTTCATCCAGCATCGAAAATAAAATATTATACAAAAAAGAATATAATTACATTGCTAAGACATCACATGTTCTTGACGCAACTAGAAAAAAATAAGCTTATAAGCTTATATATATTTTAATTGAATTGCAGTTCAAACAGAAACTTCACTTACAGTAACCTGTTGATCGCCAACCTTGATGTACATAGAAAAGCTGTCAATTCCCACGGTGTTTTTCCTGTGTTGGAGAAACGAGTTTTCTTTTGCACGGTAAAATATCGAGGTCTTTCCTACTCCAGCTTCCCCGAGTAAAATGACTTTGAAGAGCGGACCCTTTTCTACGCTGAGCGCCGCCATGTTATTTTTCCAAGCCGGAAGCTGCCTGTCTCCGAAGGAAATGTTATTTAGGGAGAGGTAGAGGAGATTTTTGTTCCTGTTTTCCGATGGGGATGTTACTAAAACGGGGAACGGGGAGCGGGGAGCGGGGAACGGGGAACGGGGAACGGAAGTAAAATAACCAGTAGTCAGCGGTATCCTCCATAAATATCCAAAAAAATGGCCGATCAAGAACCCGGTAAGATCGATGATGGAGGAGCGTCGAAACAACACTTAAGGTCGCGATTTTACTAATGAACTAATTATGCTCATGAGTTGCTTGAAATAATACGGAGGTAATAATTTCATGACATTTTTCACCTTTTTGCGTTGCGTTTTACTAAACAATTATCCTTGGGAAACAAAATATGCTCCAATAGCAGTTGACAGAAGCCATTCGGGACAAAAACTCTCAAAGCACATGTACAGCCTTATTTGGAACTCAAGTGAATCTATATTGAGTCTAGCCCACAAATCAATGAACTACTTTTCCATGATAGAAAACATACATCGAAGTAGCCAGGTAGCTTGCGTGCAGACTTCTCCTATTTCCTTTGATAGAGATGTCTGCTTTGAAAAATGTTATTGACCATGTCATCACATAATTACTAAGACTACTTTAACAATCTGGTTCTGCTTTTAATATTATTAGATAAACTACACTGCAAGCATTCACGATATTGAAGTGTTTCACTGATCCATGAAAATAAAGTAATATGATTTTATTATTCTGTGATGAAACAATTTGTTTCAGGTCAGTTCGCCCAGTATAGACCAGTATAATGACCCTAATGGAACCGAATTCACTCATTTTCCTCACCCTAATCAGTAAACTTCAAAGTCGTACAGTGGCCATTTGTCTTTCTGCAAAATACCCCTGACGACCCTTTCCTGAATCAAAACCATTGGATTGCATTAAAATGCAAGATTCTCACTCACTGCAGATCCTCAATTAACCACCGGCCCCCCCCCCCCCCACCCCCCGCTAAGAATGAGATCCCAAACTCTTCCCTTTCTTTTGAAGAAAAATGAAAATTATCTTAAAATAATCAAAGTACCTCTTCATGGGCACAAAACGTTTGGTGCAACTCATACCATACAATATCACTGTATCAAGTACTGTTCTCAGTGCAGGAGGGGGTACTATAATGGCCTAAACAGAGAGGCTCCCCCCGAAAAGGTTACCTTTTTCAGGCTTCAGGTACATGAAAGGGAAGGGTCTTTTTTTATTCATATTGTAAAGATGGTGTATTTACAGCAGTCAAAAAGGGATGCAGCATTCAAAATTAGATATGTGAAAGGGGTACCATTTGTCACTACAGGGTATACAAAAGGGGTACCTTTTCTGTCTAAAATGGTACATACAAAAGGTAAGGGATTGGTCCCTGGGGCAGAGCCTCTTCGTATAAAACTTCAGTGAGAACACCCCCCCCCCCCCTCCTCCCCTCTGGGTTACTGTTACTGTAGTCTGATTCTTCTCTTTAATTTCTTTGATACTGTGCTTCATTAAATAAATTTTTATTCATTTAAAAGCTTCCATCCCCTTTTTTTAAAATCCCGATATGTTAAAAGAAATAATTTTTATGCCCCCTGGAGGGGAAATAAAATTAGGGAAAATGGGTAGCAAGATCTGTTGCGTTATTTTACATGAAACATTGAGTAAGTTTAATGTGGCCACTATACACATACAGTTGCACGTGTTTACTGACAAACATATTCGCACTCCAATCTTTTGCCTCCCATCACTTGTGTGAGACCTTGAACTCTTTATTTCCAAAACTACAGACAGCTTGCTTGAAGGCTTATCAACCACCTTCTAATAAGCTGCCAACCTCTGCAACATTGATGATGTGATGCTTGATGGTAGGTGCAAGTTGCAATATTACTGAATTAAGCTAATAAAGCAGCTTGACAATATTAACTGGTTTAAGTCACTGACACATTCAGTTTTACACTGAGCTTGAAATATTTTTCTCCACATTAAAAATAACATTCATTAAAGAGAAGTGGAGCTCCCCTCTGCAAAAACATTAAAGGACTCCCCCTAGAAAAAAAAGAGGCATCCAGAGGGCTAAACAGAGGAAGTATACTTCCCATGCATATTTTAACAGCTAGCCTTCAAACCAAAGTCCTTCACCATGTACACTTGCAACACTTAATATTGCAGCTTAGTTGTGGTTCACTTTTATCCTAAGTTTGAATTTTCATCTCTTTGTTTTGAACTCATAATCACAAAATTTATATTACCGTACCCCCAAACAAGGGGAAGCAAAATTTCAACCATGGTTATATTAAAATAAAACCACAGCATAGCCATTTGCTCTGAAACAACTGTCATCTTTAAGAGCAAGGTATGGTTGATATTCCTGGCACGTTGCATGTTAATATGTTTAAAGTTCTCTTTTATTGATGTATTAAATAACCTGATCCATCTTATCTTTTCACATCATACAATTTGCACTTACTTCTCATCAAAGGTTTGTAAATATAATATTATTAGACTTACAGTTTTATCTCCTCGCCAACATGTTTTAATTTGGGCCTGAAAAAAACGATTCAGCTAGGAAGGAGCTCCACTAGTACTGCCACACTATTACTGTCGAGGAAATACACCTGACTGCTTCGATCTACGTTATCTTTCAGCATGTATTTAAGCCAAAACCTTACGAAACGCGTCAAGCAAAAGTAGTTCATTGCTTTGTGAGTTAGACACCGTATAGATTCGCTTGAGTTCCAAATATGGCTGTGCTTTGAGAGTTTTTGTCCCGACTGTAGCTTCTTTCAACTGCTGTTGGAGCATATTGTTGTTCAGTAAAACGCAAAAAGGTGAAAAATGTCACGAAATTATTACCTCCGTATTATTTCAAGCACCTAATGAACATAATTAGTTCATTAGTAAAATAGCGACCTTAAGTGTTGTTTCGACGCTCCTCCATCATCGATCTTACCGGGTTCTTGATCGCCCACTTTTTTTGGATTTTTATGAAGGATACCGCTGACTACTGGTTATTTTACTTCCGTTCCCCGTTCCCCGTTCCCCGCTCCCCGCTCCCCGCTCCCCGTTCCCCGTTTTAGTAACATCCTTTTCGATGGTCATCAACGAAAAAAAATATACACAAGAAAAAAAAAATTCGTCATAAAAACCATTTACTCGATAGAATTCCTAACCAGAAACAAAACAAAAGAGCAGTTCACCTATTCTCTGTTAGAAAAAGTTGAAAAAAAAAAACATCTCACTACCCCCTCCCTGACGGTAAGTACTCGGTCAGTTGGAGCTTCCTCAGGTCGGCAGTTCTGCGAAAAGAGGGCTGCGAGCATTCCAACGAGTTGTTCTGGTTTCTACGATTCAAAGGAAATGTCAGGATCGGAAGAGAGGCTTCCGCTCTATAAGATTGTTTTAGCTGGAGATGTTGGTGTAGGAAAGACTTCTATATTTCACAGATATGACACAAACACGTTTTTCGACCACAGGGATTCGACATTCGGCCTGGACAAACTAAACAAAAATGTCGAAGTCGATGGACAGAAATGCAAGGTGTGTTTTATAATAAGCAGCTTTTTTGATAAGCTTGATAATTAGTTAAATTTAAAAGCCAATAACGCTCTTCTTACAGCTCAGTACCTGGAAAGTAGAACTAAATGCAAATCGCGATTTTGAAATTTGGATCGAACACACATAGTCATTGTCATTTCAGTTAAGCGTACTTTAATCACCTGTAAGTGCTATAAAATGTTAAAACTGTCAGCCCATCTGCAGATATTTTCTTATTTTTGTGAAAATATCTGAGTTCGTAGGTACTAGTCGATAAGTGTATGCCCTATAAATCTTTCTTGACGACTTCAGATTGTCGGGGATCATTTGAAAATTTAAATCCGAGAAGTTCAGCCGTAGTCCCACGTAACCGCAACATCCACAAAACGTCTTTCATTTGAGTTCTCTATGTGCAAATATACGGTCAGTGGGTCTATTTTCCTACATTGAAACCATAAATAGTAAGGAATGTACAGTCATGCTAATTTAGTCAATCCTGGTTCCTGGTAATCCATTTAACTGGTTGCACATATGCGATCATGCGATGCGGTTTGCACGTGACGTCACGGCGGCCATGTTGGTGGTCAAGAACAAAAGCATTTCTCTCCTCTGGGAACCCTTGTCTGGGAACTAAACTCTATTTTCATGTAAATTCTTCCAGAACGAATTCTATTGTGGTAAACGCTAGTTTCCATATCTCAAACCGCCCTTGGATACCTTGTGATGCCTACACAAAGTAATTGCATTTATGTATACATATATGAGTGAGCCCTGACTATAGTGATTAGGGTTAAGTACTAACGATACTGATTAGGGTTAAGCACTAACAATACTGATTAGGGTTAAGCACTGAAAATACTGATTAGGGTAAAAATATATTACAGTATATCAAATTATAACATGAATATATACAAGGTACCTGTAAATGACCCCTTACTTACTTATTTGTAGACTAAACACGTTACTAAAAATTGTTGTAGTAATTAAAAGAAATTGTATATGTTTTATGAAAATTTAATATAAAAAAGAGTAAAATTTATACACACCTATGTTTAGTTAAAAAAAGTCTTCAATAATTATGGTTTCTTAAAAATGTAATAATATTGTCCAATTTTGTAATGTCCTTTGGTAAAGTGTTCCAGATTCTAGGGGTGGCTATTTTGAAAGCCCTGTCACCAAGTGTCTTATTCTTACATTCAGGTCTAAACTTATCACATTCAAAGTTAATGAACATGCATCAATTAGCATTTTTGCCTGTATTAAAAACCAGGCCAATAAGCTTATGCTTTTATGCCTAGGTAGTTGACTGAATTTTCGCTATAACAAGAACTTAAAAATATGGAAAAGACCAGCTGGTGATGTTCAAAAATGGTTGCAGTAAAATTAATGCTACAAAGCTGTCACAGTTCAAATTGGAGTTTATAGTCCTGGTGGTAACTAGAGCTGATCACTTACAGGGAGGGGGGTGAATAGCCAAATGGATCGGCGGATTTTGAAAATATTTTTGTCCAGATTTTGGATTCAAAGGAAGATTTTAACAGATTTTCAGTTCCTGCAATTGCAGCGGATTGCAGATTCATCCATTTATTGGGCCCGGATTTTGGACTTTGCCTGCAGTAATAACAATATTTTTGCCCGGATTCAGGGTGAAATTTTAACTGCAGATTTGGTTAATAAATTATGATGGATCAGTAAATTTGCGTACTCCTAGTCACACCCCCTCCATAAGAGTAGTTGCGGGGAGAGCCTAATTTAGTCTAACGAAAACAGCTGACATGTTGTGACACCACCAATGGTTTCCTTGCAAGGAAATGCAAGATGTCTGAGTCTCAGGGGAGGGGTAAACTGGTTGAGGCTCCACCCAAAGGGGGCACTTTTTTCAGTTTTTTATCAAAAGTGGTTTACAAAGAGGTAAGGAGTTGGACCCTCAGGAGCAGAGCCACCCCATATAAAAAATTTTATTTTTGGCAAATCTGTAAATTCAATATAAGCTGCTCCTCTGATAGAAAACTTTACACCCATGGAGTCAAGATTGGCTCACTCCCTTTAGTTGCAAATCCCAGAGGAGTTTGATCACTGCTTCTGTATATCAGTCTTGGTTATAAGCCTGGTTCTTGTATGCTACAGATCTACACCATACACACTTATGACATAAGCATGAAAGCAAGGCCTACAGGTCACCAGATTTCCCACAAACTTCAAAAGAAGTAAATAGGGTGTCAAAAACAAGAACTAATGGGATTTAACCCTTTAAGCCCCAGTATCTGCATACAAATTCTCCCAACTGATCTGTATACATTTCCTTACTGAATCAGTTGGGGGAATTTGATAGAAGATCAGAGCATTTTCCCTTTGGTGATTATTTTATTAATTCTCATAACCTTTTCTCTTGATTGTGTATTGATCACTTTAGGGGAAAATTGATGTTTGTCACCCTTGGGACTGAAAGGGTTAAAGGTTAAAAGTTAACCCCAAAAGATATTCCTGAAGCAGTTGTAGTATGAATTCATGTGCTTTGGAAAGTGGACAGTGGAGAAACTAACCTCCGGCAAGGCTCCCTCGGAAATACATGAAACGTCAAGCCTTTCCTATTATCGGAACGAATATTACAAATCACAGCAGTGCAGCATTGTGAGAACTATTTTTGTCAAAGTTGTAGGATGTGCTTCTGCCACATTAAACTGTGATGTGGCCCTTAACTTAGGCCTTGCTTTCATGCTTGTGCCACAAGTGTGTATACCTGCGACATAGCTACAAGTTGACATTGCTTCCAGTACTCACCTGACAAGTGCTAATATACACTTGTATGCCCCAACAACTATAGATGTACCAGCATGCTTACAAAGTTGAACCTGAGTGCTGTCGACTTTTCAGTCCCTTTATGCAGGTTCGGGCTTAAATATTGGTTAAACTTCAATTTTGGAAGTTCATAGTATTATTAATTATTTAATGTTATAATTGGTGGAGTACATGCTGATGGTAATGGTAACTCCATGTAACTTCCTTTTATTTTTTCCTTTTTAAAGATTAATGTCTGGGATACGGCTGGCATGGAGCGGACCAGATCTCTTACGTCAAATTACTACAGAAACTCTCATGCTGTTATCTTTGTGTATGCTGTTGACGATATGTACTCACTGACTGTGTTGCGGAACTGGATAGAGGACGTAAATAAGGATGCAACCAAAGCCCTAAAATTCCTTGTTGGTAACAAAACAGATCTTGCTGATGAAGGTTCGCTAGTTGATGAGCAATTTGCAGAGAACTTTCGCAGTAACAATGGCTTACATTCACTGTACCAAATTTCAGCCAAGACAGGGGAAGGAGTTTTTGAAATGTTTGAAAACATTGCCAAGCTGCTGGTTCGCAATACAAAGGCAACAATTCAAGATAGAAGTGCTTTTGCTGTCATTGAAGCTGAAAGCGATAAAGCTGCTAAAGCTAAACAAAGCAGTGGTTGTTGTAGTTGATGTGCCAAAGAATACAGTATTTAATTATTTAACTCATACACTGTTAATCCCAGATTAATTACCTTGCATCCAAGTCATTGTGCCTATAAATCTAGTAATCCACAATCCCAAGGTGTACTCTTCCTAGTGCAAAAGTCAACAAGAGGGGGATTTTGAAGATTTTGAAGTTTCAGTGTAAAGAGATCATGATCACTCCCTAGGTGTTTGGGTTTGCTATTTAAAGATTAAAGGCACAATGTTTTTGTAGAGGGGCACAGTTGAACTTGAAGATGCGCTTGGAGATTATCATTTTTCTTTAACCAAACAAATTAAAGAATCCATTCAACAAACACCAATTTAATCACAATTTTGCCAGAAATGGACATTAAATACCATCATTGTTACTGTTTAAAAAGAAATAGACCACAATTTCCCATTATCGTCACTCTTATAGGCCCTTGAGATGATGTTTAAAACTGAAGTGCAACCATGAGCTATTAAGGCAGTGGTTTGTTGTGTGGTAAAATTATATTGTTAGTTTAGTTGAGTTTAGTCTTGTTCTTGGGTGTGGCAATGTCAGTATGATAATGTTATTTATGTGTCTTGAACAATAGAATGTAAAAATTAAACCAAGAGTAAAATTGAACCAGAACAGTTTCACTGCAAAGTTTTGAACATTTTGACATCATCCATGGTCTATATGACTTTAGATAATGCACTTGTTTTCTATTTGCTTTTAAAAATAACACTGAAATTTCCTATCTGGAAAAGTTTCACGGACTTGAACAAACACGAGATAGAGATAAATCATGAATTTGAGATAACATGTCATTTCCTTGGTAGATCAAAGCTCTCGGCCAGTAAGAGTACAAGAAATCGCCCTTAGCTTTTACTGTAAAGGGGGCTTGCTCTTATTTAATTCTAGAGTCTAGAGTAAACTGGACAATCATTAGTCAAGGCTTCATTTGCATTTATTTTCTCAATTCGTTTCATACTTTTACAGTTATTTTTCTGGCTTGATTTATGATAATGTGGGTAAAATAATTTTATGTTAATAGGTTAAACCAGGAACCTATTGCTGAAATTTTTTGGAAAAAAGGCAATACATTTCAAGGTACATGTATCTGGTAACCTCAACCAGAGAGCAAATTTTACCCCCAACAGATAATTGCTTGTATAAACTACAGAATATTTTTGGGTACAACAAATCAATGATTTAATTTTTGTGCAGATTTTGGAAGGCAGACATTTTTTGAGGGGTGTAAAGTTGAGAGCTCAAGCCAGTTGAGGGAAAATGTATCTTTAATATTGATGTTATGGTTAAGTGCTAAATAGTTTTTAATCATAGCCAGTTATAAGCACCCAAACTACAAACTTGTGTAGGCCCAGAAAGAGCTCATATCTAGTCATTACTTTTAAATGCTAAATTATTATTGAAAGTACAATGTTTTATCCTTTGTCCTTATAAGCATAATATTAATCAAAGACAGTGGACTCAGAGTAACTTTTTTTGATAGTTTTTTCTACATTTTAATGATTTGGGCTGCATCCCTTTGGGATCATACATAGGGGGGTGGTTACTTCAAAGTTATAATTATGTTAATGGGGATGTACTTGTCAGTGGATGGGATCGCATTTTTTTTTAATGGGGATGTGTCGCTGGATGGGATTGCGTTTTCATGACTGGATCAACTATAATGGGGTTGCATTTTCAAGAGAGTTACTAGAATTCGGGATTTTGAAGACTATTCCGGTAATTAGGATTTACAGTGTAAAAATAGGAAGATTTTTACTGCATTAAGTTTAAGAAATGCATCAATCTGTTTCAGGATGACCTAGTTAAAATGCTTTTTAAGGTAGATTCATGAACAGAAAGTGAATGAGTTGGGATTGCAAAAATTACATTTCCCCAAAAGTGGCTAAGATTAGGGCCAGCAACACATACCCAGCAAAAACTAACCCAATTAACCCCCCCCCCCCCCCCCCCCCGCCCCAGGCATACCGATCAAGGATCAGTGATCCTAGATCAAGCAGATCATGAGACACCAAAGGAGCCAATGAATTCACTCTAGACAAGGATTCATCATGATCCTGGGTCACTGAAACCTGTCATTTCAATGCAAAGTTGTTTTGATACAAAGTACTTTTGATACAGTCAAGTTGTTTTGATACAAACTGAAGCACTGAAATTCCACAAAAATTTTGTTCACTTCAAGTATAGTTTGCGCTTGAACAAGAAAAAACATTTTGGGTGAATATTCATTGTGCTTTAAGCCAAGGACGTGAAACGTTTTTAATACTGTAATTTACACCTTGACTGAATCAATTAACTTGTATTGATTAGAAATGTCTTGCATCAAAACAACCGGAGCTGGATAGTTGATCATAATTATGGGTTATCCACTAGATCATCCCAAAGGAAGGTACTCTTCATTGACCATTACAAAGTGACAATAGTATAATTTATTATTGGTGTTCATGTAAAATTAATAATGGCTTCAAGAGTTTTTCTTCTAACTGTACATTATACCTTGCTTGGTGTTACTGGAATATACATACTATTATTATTTTTGCCAGTATAAATTCATAACATACATTTTGGAGGGTTTAACAGTGGCTGAAAATAATTATGCCATTTTGTTAAATGACTGTTAGATACCGATTTTTAAATTCCTAATAATTATACTTGTGAGGCTGTTAATTTCCTCTGCATATGCCTGCATGTCTTCGTTTATTATTGTGACATTATGCTGATGTATAATACACTGATATTATTTTACAAGATACTGATTTAAAATATTATTGATATTAAAAAAAGAGCAAAAATGACATTGGAGAGTTCCATTTTTCAGTGATGAGTTGCAGCTGATTGGGAGTGATTCTGAGTGAGGAATGATCTAGGGTGAATAAGAGTCAAAAAATAATATTGATCTAGTATAGGAGGACATACACGTACAGCTCAAAAGTTACATTTTTTTTTGCTTGCATCTAGATCTGTAAGGTTACACTTTTCCAGTGCTGTTGTTCGCCTGTAACAGAATAGTACATATAGTTGGTGTCCAGCAGAATCTTTTTCTTTTAAAAGACTGGCCAATCACCAACGTTAAAGCACTTCAGAATTTCAATAAATTATGAAAGAATTTTTCCTGATTCCTGCTACCAAGTAAAAATGTAAGGCTACCTGAGGTTATACTTAAGAGTTGTAATGATACTGTCTGTTATTGACTTCTGCAGGTGATGAACCTAAAATGCCTTTACATTCTATTAATAACAAGAAGCTGCTTACAGCAGCATTTAGTGACGCTTGCTTGAAGATTAGATCGAGAAATGAGGAGCCGATTAATTCTAGATGTAACGAGACAGACTTACTTGCTAAATGTTTTTTACTTCCTAGTTTATCAATGTCGATACTTTCTACTTGTTTCCAGTGAACTGATTTAGTACACGTGTTAGTGACAACCGGAAATACGTCTCTGGTCGCAGGCTATACGCATGTATAAATACACGAAAATTCAAGGGCCTTGATTCCAGAGAAATAACATCATTGCCAGAGATCAAAAAAATGATTTACAGGGCACGTCATTTCAATCATTGCCGAAAATAAATCGCATGCTCATCACAAGACTCATTTGCACACAGTGAAAGTTTACAACACCCGACCATCGCAATTTTGCTAATTAAGATTCTTATTTTTTTTTCGACCACTCGGTAGTGTTCACTTGCTCCAAAGTAATATTATTGATCAACACTTTCAAGTGATGGAATTCGTGGGCTGACACGTTTCGGAAAAGCTCTAAATTTAATCTTTCCTAAGCTCTCTTCTCAAAACATGCATGGCTTCAATCATGCAATGATTCTTAGTCATAGTTTCCAAGGTGTCTGCAAGGAACGCCTGGCACAATGACCCCTATTTTGTGACACAAAAATGACAAAACAGTCAGGGGGGTACTTCCAGAAAAATTGGGTGGGGTGTGCGGCACGCTTCCTGAAACCCTTACCCTATTTCAGACCTCATCAAAAATTTGATGGCCAATTTCAGACCTGAAGCCCTGGAGCCCGGCGCGTGAACGGAGAGCGTGACATGCTGTTACGGCACGTACACAGTACTTGGCATAAACATTAAATGGGAAATGGTCTTATCGCCAAATGATGAAGAAGTAGCTACTTCCTCTAAGAAACATATGCAATTCAAGACTAGAGTGCACAAACCATAACCTATTTCAGACCAAAACGGCTAAAAAACCATATCCTTTAGCACAGCACATACCTATATAGCCTATAAAAGGAACTTATACCCCCCAGGGCGAAAAATGCATTGCAGATTATGAGTCTTGCTGCTTATGCAAGCAAGACTAATAATGATTATGTTTGCTGTGGTAACAGCCCTTCCTTTTAAGCCTGTTTTGGGGCATTTCCTTCAGTGTTGGATGCCTCAAAAGGATTCACTAAAAATTGAGGTAAAAAAAAGAAATAGAATAGAAAAAAAAATGAATGAAAAATCATTTTCATATCAATAGCTTTGCACTTAGCCTCGCTTTGAAACAGAGGCTTGGTGTAACTCAGAAGTGGGCTATTCAAGTCTCCTCTCTATAGTTCAAGTTGTACAGATTTTTTTCCCATTCATCCAGTGTGATTAAAGGTCAGCATTCTCCTTGATCCCATTTGTTTATGAAGAGCAGCATTTCCTTCGTCTTCGACGTCGCTGATGAGTGTCTTCAAATTGCAGTCGAACAACACCTGCATCTCCATCGTAACTAACACTTGTGTCATTGCAATTACCGAGGCATGAACGACCAATTGATTTCATGGGTGTTGCTTTCTTATTTAAATGGCTCGCTAGTTTATGAAGCATGTCCTGTATTCCTTCACCTGTTAAGGCTGAGGTTCTAAACTTTAACACAAATGCGTTCTTTGGAATAGATGACCTCAATAATTCATCCTCTGTGAATGTTGGTTCTAAGTCTATCTTGTTTGTGATCAAAATGAAGCAAGCACCTTGCGCATGGATTTTGGCAAACTTCAGGATTTCAATGGCCTGGCTGAGAGATTCTTCATCGTTTACACTGTACACAATCAACACAGCTTGGCTGAGTAAATAGTGAGAGCGAGTTAATGTGGCATGTTGTTCAAGTCCAGCAGTGTCCCACAAATTTAGCTGTAAATTAAAGTGTAAAAATGTCACTTCTTGACAAAATATGCCACACCCGTGCCCCTTAGTTCAGGGACAAAAATGTTCATGATAATAATTCAGGGCTGTGCTCTTAGGAACGTTGTCTGGAGTCCACGAGCTCTGTGCCGTTTGCTGCAAACCCGGGTAGCCCAAGGCAAAAGTAAAAAAGTTTCCGGAGCCTGCTAGTAAGCTCTCCAAATTGGCGATAGCATAATAAGAAGCCGTGTGACAGCAGCTAGCACCTGATTGGCATTGTAATGTCACTGATTGCTTTGCTTGCAACTTTAAAATTAATTATTTCTCTTATTCCATCTCATTCACTCTAGGAAGCTACGATGATGACAGCAGTTGAAATTGCACTAAAAAAATTAATGTGCATCCTTTTGTGTCTATTTGGAACTGCTCAATTTGTCAAATGTAGGCAACTTTTCCTGGAGGTGAATTCTACTGGCCTTGATTGTTCAATTGTTGGATAGCGCTATCCACCGGATAAAAACCCATCCAGTGGATAGCGCAATTGGTTTCCCTAATAATTAGGGAAACCAATGTAATACTTAACTCCTGGATAGTGATTTATCTGGTGGATAGTACTTAATTCAATGTTTGAACAACCAGGGCCAGGAATGTAATTAAGTTCAGAAAAAGAAATTATTATTTTGTTGTCTTGTGTTCATGCATGTCCTCCATAAAAAGTGAATTTAGGGAGTTTCATGTAGTAGTTGTACAACGTCAATACTAACGAAAGTTATGTACAAAAAATGCATGTGCAAATTTTTTGCTTATCTAAAACTAATTGTTTTTTAATTTCGCTGTTCTTGTTGCAGAGCTCTGTTCCTGTTGTTGCTGATTAAACTCCCTGCTAATAAAGCATTTAAAACAACTCTGCAGAATTGCAACCCTGTGTTGCATTATTGCTAAAAAGTTTTAGCACTTTCTGGCATCTTGTAAAGTGAAAGGGTTAATGTTTGAATAATAATAATTTATGTTAAAGAATACCTTTATTGTTGTCTCCTGTTCTACTTCAACTGGCACATTACACTCTGCAGGATCAAGGGTATTTCTTGCACAACCTTGCACAACCTCAGACCCACACATACGTCTAAAAATCGATGTCTTTCCAACCCCAGTCTTTCCACATAACACAACCTTGTAGGTGTTGACCATGTTGGGGCTCTGACTGCTAGGGGGAACTTTTTGGACAGTGTATTATCAAGTCTGGTATCTTCATATGTTTTCTGAAAGAAAAATAACAGGATGTATAATTGCTCATCGATTGAAACCTTGAAGTTATCATAACTTGAAAATCTGGGCTGGACATCACTAAGATTTCAAATTGCTGGGTAAATGCAATTAGTAGACCTGTAGGGAATTGAAGAGCTGGGAAATTCTTTTGATTCTATTTTCCTCTTGTTTCCTATAAAATTAAAGTTTTAAGCTAGGGGCGATGCTCATGTAATAACAGCTGGGGGAAATTCCTAGCCTGTGCCCTTAGTGACAGCCCTGCAATATGAAAAATGTTCAATCTTGTTGGCAAATTAATAAAATAGAAATTAATAATTTGTGTATTGTCTTTTTAAAGGTCACATCACATTAAAGAAGAAAGAGAATTTGATCACCCAAAAGCATAAAAAAATTTTGAGCTCCTCTAGTTTGCATGCTCTAACCACAGGGTTCGTACCCATTTTTGAACAAAAAATTCAAGTACTTTTCAAGGACTTTCAAGGACATATTTCCTATATTTCAAGGACTCTATTCAATTTAAAAAGAGCCTTAATTCTATGTCTTTTTTTAGTTCTTCCACAACATAGGTAATTTTTTCTCGAAGGTCTTTCTGTGTTTGCTCCTTTTCCTTTGGAGTTCTACTTAAATTATAAAGTTAGCACCGAAATTCAAGGACTTTCCAGCACCAACCGCAATTTTCAAGGACTTTCAAGGCCTTGAATTTTTATTTTAAAATTCAAGGATTTTTAAGGACTTTCAAGGTGTGTGCGAACCCTGTAACCACTGAGCTACCTAACTGGAACTCTATGGTGAGTGAGCATCGAATTAAAAATTCACTGTCCCTTAATATAATATTCACAAAGCCATTGGTAAATTTTTGCAAGATTTTTCAGTAAATATTTCCAGATTTGCTATCTTTCTAAAAATTTGCCACTTTTCAAGAAGCGTCTCTTGCATCGTATTGTAATTTTTGCCAATGTGATGCTCTGGTGAATTTTTTGCCAGATTCGTATTTTCATCATTACATCCACTTCCAGACTGGAGGTACTGAATGGTAAAATCCAATACAAACATTGCCAAGATGCCAAGACCTTGCCTACAAAATTGACACTTTGTGGCAAGAAGTTCAAAATACAGAGACATTACTACTATGGACACCTTGATAATACCAGCAACAGCTAATTCCCTGGCAAAAATCACAGCAGTTTTATGTTTCATTGCTATCGCAGACTACCCTAAAGCGGTGGTTTCTCCATGCTGCAAAAATGCAGCGTGGGATTTTTAGGAGTTTATCAATTTTTGTATCTAATCTGGGGATTTTTTTGCAAGGCACTCTGTGTTCAAGGGATTATTTTGGGTTTTAAATTATGACCCCATTGGAAACCCCATAGTACCACTCCTCTGATCCATCCTGGGCCAGTAACACACCCTTTCATAAATTAATCAGCATAAAAACAAAAAAACAATGCAAAACAAAGAAAAAGCAAACAAGCAACCAAGTTTTGTTGGGAGTGTTCGGCGTGTTCTTTTCTTTATTATTTGTCTAATATTTTCTTTCACATGTTTTCATGCACTCTGAAGAGGGTCCACAATAGGTTTGGCGGGATGCAGGATTTGGCTATTTTTTGTGGTGATATTTGGGATATGAGCTGGAAACAGAAGCGGGATGCGGGAATTTTAACAACCAGCGGGAGCGAGATTTCCTATTTTTATGGGGATGGGATTCGGGAATCGTAAGGAAAAAACAGCAGGATACGGGAATCTACTTTTGTCTTGACTAAAAATTCATTAGCGTTGACTGAAAAAAAAAATGGTTCTTAAGTGTGTATACTGCCTTTGTAGTCATGCTATGAGTGTCAAAGGAAGTGAAGCCTGTCAAATTTTGCCCATTATCACTTTTTTGTGTTGTTCGTCTTTTCCGGTTTTAGTATTTTTGTCATTTTCGTCACTTGGAAAGAGGTATCAAATCACTGAGGTTAGAAGTCACGTTCGTTAAGATCCTGCACTCATTCCTGTTTCGTTGACGGATTTGATCTTTTCTGCTTTTGCCTGGATGGACCTGTTGGACCTGGACGATCCTTTAAGCGTTTGTTATTAAAGTAAGTCTGGTCACAGTATGGCCACACCAGAGCTGATAGAAGTGGACAATGTGGTAGACATCATAAATTGTGTGGCTTTATATTACGAGAAAGGTGCCAGTGGTAATGCATTTCTTTGGAAAGAAAAATTTAGAGCTCCCGTCTCAAGGCAAGTGAAGACCTTCAAAGCCTTAAAAGAAACAGTCATGTTGAGAAACTGGACCATCAAACTGACAATTGTTAGAAGGTAAGTCATAACGCCTATTTCAATGATCAAGCAAAAATTAACAAAAATCTCGTAAAAAAATGGGGCGGGATCGGGATCCGGGCGTAAAAAGGGGCGGGATGGCGGGATTGAGAAGAAAAAAAGGTGGGAAAACGGGATTTGAGAACCCCTATTGTGGACCCTCTCTGAATACCGTCAAGTAAGCTACTTAACTCATTTAAGTATTTAATGAGCTCATAATTAAAGCTAATTGACTTGCTAAAGCATAGTTCAGACTACGCAGGGCAATAATAATTTAACTACGCTTAAGTTAGTACACAATATTGGTTTAGATGCTAAATTTCTGTCAAACAAAACACTGCATTAAAAGCAGAAAGAACGAATGCGTACCGTGAGCCATGAGCAGATGCACGACACCCAAGCACTAGCTGCATGCATTTAATTACCCTCGTGATCTCTGTTATAAATATTTCACAGTCCACACGGTAGTCTACCAAACAACAAATTGCTCGTGAAATTAAGATATCACATCGCAGTGGGCTGAAGAAATAGGCTAAATTTTGGGAAGCCTTCTCAGTTCAACTTGAGCTTCAGCTTTGTAGCCTCGCACGCTCTCAAGGACTGGAACTAATGCTGTTTGGCGTATTTTGCGTTCCACAATATGGCGGACGGAGGGAGTCATAAGACTTTCATGGCCATTGTTTCTTCACTTATGTGTTGGTGATTTTCAGTTAGGAAGATTGGAAGTATGGCTGAAGGAGCGAACAGGACATTGCCTGTGTACAAAGTTGCCTTGAGCGGGAGAAGTGATGTCGGTAAAACTTCTATTTTTCGTCGAATTCGGGGCGATGGCTTTCTTGACGATACTACGAAGTTCCCACATTTACCAGACGAAACGATCAAAGTTAAGGTTCGGGACAAAACCGTCAAGGTAAGAAATTGTAGAATAATACTGTATAACTTTTCACTACCTCAGAAAAATTTATTATGATCGATTTAAAACAAATACAGTATTATGATATTTGAAACATTATATCGTATCAATTAGTTCGAGGTAATAATAAGCTTTATACAAATACTCTACAAATATTGAAACGACCTTTAGCTCGCGTCCTTTCGTGCAGACTATACTGCAATGTTTGATTTTTTATGCCAAGCCTCGAACAGAAATCAAGAATCAACCTCGTTCCCAGGGTTCTCTCCTACCCGTCCCTACGGAGCAAGAGAGAGAGAGACCCTGGTTGGTCTGGTCACGTGGCTCCAGAACAAAATTAATTTCTGAAGGAGGGGTCCTTTTTCTCACTATTTTGCGTCTCGTTTACGCAATGACCGCAAGGGTCCACAAGAGCAAGATAGATTTGCTAACCCAACAACTATAACATAACATAACATAAACTTTATTTATCCTCGAATTTTAGAGTAGCTAACTAGCTAATATCTTCGAGCTAACACTACATGAAAATAATATAGAAATACATACATATGCATTCATTTAAGTAATAATAATAAAATGATATTAATAATAATATGTACATAAAAGAAAAGAAAAGTATGTCAATCAAAAAGAATCTACATGAAGGTAACATCCTGTAGTATGGTCTTAAAGTGTGCAAAAAAACTGGTACGAAAAAAGTCCGGCAGTGCATTCCACTGCTTAGCTGAAAAGTAAGAAAAGGAGTTAAGACCATAGGTAGTTGTTTTAGGTTTACTTAGTGAAAGAATGTAGTTGGCACGAAGATCATAAGAAGAGGACTGGAGTGACAACATATTCTTCAATCATATAAGCAGGAAAATGAGTGAAAGACAAACTCTTATAGAACAGTATGAGGAAATTTTGAACGCATTTGTTACATAACGAAGTAGAGTTGACTTTAGAGAGAAGAGTGTTGTATGGAGATGAGTAATCTCCAAGTATAAATCTAGGTATTCTTTTATTTAAAGCTTCAAGTTTATCCGCATCGCGCACTCCACAAAAGTGCCAGACAGAGCAGCAATAATAAAAATAAGGTAGAATATATGCTTTGTAAAGTTTGAATAAGATTTCCCTGCGTATGAGTTTTCGAAAGTGCAACATAACATTAAATTGATTATTAATCTTTTTGTATCCATTTGATATATGTTTAGAAAAATTCAGTTTATTATCTATTTCCATTTCAAAAATCTCTAACGTGTCCTTTACTGGGAAGGAAAAACCATACTCTGTATCACCGAGGATTAGACACTGGTGCTTGCTCTCATTAACTATCATCCCATTTTCATGGTACCACTGATTGGCCATGCCAACATCATGAGATACGCGTGCTTCCAGAGCTGCCGGATCGACGTGGGAGTAGTACACCTGATGATCATCCACATAAGTGTTCAACTTGGCCTTTTTGACGTGGAAGAAAAGATCGTTTATGAACATGTTGAATAGCATAGGACCTAGCACACTCCCCTGCGGGACCCCACACGTGACGCTTTCCCAGGTGGAGAAGGTGTCTCCAACTTTAACTCTCTGAGTTCTGCCAGATCGATAGTTCCTAATTAGGGCACAACTTTTGTCGTCCATACCATAGGCCCTCAGTTTCGAAAGCAGGAGTGGATACTGAATAACATCAAATGCTTTTGAGAGATCCATAGAAACTACCGCAATAAGCTTCCCCCTGTCACGCATCATCCTCCAGTCTTCCGTCAACCTTAGCAAAGAGGTCTCGCAACTATGAAACTTTCTATAAGCGCTTATAACTGAAACCATCGGAAATTTCTGCCTAAACAGAACTGCCACCAGATAAACAAGTTAATTATTTGTGCCTGACAGTGGCTGCTGGCAATCGGGCCGACTGCAAAACCTACACCATTAGTGGTCTTAGCACTTCAGAAGCAGGGAATTCATATTTCCTGAAGTGTCAAAATAATATTATAGATCTAGTGACTTTACAGAAAGCTATACATGTAGTTTGCAATGAAATGTCAGGTTTCTCCTCCCTTTGTTATAATGGGCAGTGGAAAAACATATCGCTTTTAGTGGTAGAGATATATAGTGCTTACAAGCAAATGCGAAGGATGACTACAACGCAATGGATGACAACAGGAAATCATGCAGTATAAACAGAGACAAAACAGACAACATAACCTTCCAAGCAAAAGGTTTTCTTGTACAAGGTCCATATGAAAACTTTATTTAAAAACATTTGCAGCCCAGTGATTTCTTAAACTCGTCTAAAGCTAAGCATCCTTACATTCCAGAAAAATAGAAAAGGAACAATAAATGGTTGGCGGTAGTGCAAGCCAATTATTTTTAACAAACATGCTTACAGCCATTCGGTTGATTTTAAAAGACAACGAAAAAAACCGGGAAAGACACAGAGCCATAGATAAAAATATACTTTCAAGATTCTTTTTATCTCTTTTCATTTGAACAATCAAGCTGTTTCCAGGCGCGTGGCTTATTCTCTTCGACCTTGTTATTTAAGGTGGCTGAACACAGTTTTGCGGGTGGTCAGCGGTAACTCGCGTGACAGTGCGTGTTTTTTAAAAATCAGATATACAAACAATGCGGCGCAAAAAGCAATGGTACACAGAAGACGATTTCTCAAAATCTACTTAGTAAAATTTCGTCACATTTGGCAGGTGTATTTTAAATAATGAGAACTTTAAAGTGGAAGTTGAACGGACGAATTTTGTGACATTTAATAATTACAGTACAATTATATTATTGATTATCTGAAAACCTGTCTGTTAAAATTTGGTCAAATAAGTTTCAAATGGTAATGATTAATTATAATAAGCTGTGTGCAAATTTATAGGAAAATCTAATGAGCGAATTTTATGTAAACTGAGCAAAAGTGAAAATTGAAGGTTGTATTAAGTCGTTCATGTTGCCATGGAAACTTCAAAAACGTCACATTTTACCTGTCAATCAAAATCTTTTATCATTACATTTTTCACTTGCCAGTTTCAGCTTGTGAGCTGCAACCTTTCTCTTGCCATGATTTGGCAAATGACATATACGCACAACCTTCCAAAAGTGTGTTCAGCCACCTTAATTCATTTTTGAGGTCGGTGAGGACGGCAACGCTTGATACATCTTTTCGGCGCCCTCACATACATTTGT
This sequence comes from Porites divaricata, assembly GCA_038088405.1. Taxonomy (NCBI): domain Eukaryota; kingdom Metazoa; phylum Cnidaria; class Anthozoa; order Scleractinia; family Poritidae; genus Porites; species Porites divaricata. The sequence continues at coordinate 25,815,941 of JBBMOI010000006.1, read as the reverse complement.
TTTCTAATGTGGCTTTTACAACATAGAAATGGCAATTCAAATCCAATGCGTTTTGATCGGTATGAATACCACGGTGTAAATTATTTTTCACTGCACAAGCGGTGAATCCAGAATTTCCTCTGCATGCATGTGCCAACATTTGAAGAGGAAAGCATCCTTAATAGATAAACATCCAGATATTCTGAAGTTTGTTACGCTTTCCTGTGAAAGGATTTTGTGCATTATTTTCGGCGTTCTAGGTTTTGTCTTGACTGGTCATGACCTTTAAGACAAGGTCAGGTATCAACGCTCTGCAGAGATAAATCTCACACTTATCTGCCCCTCCCCCAAAACGTTTGTTTGTAATCTCCCAAATTCTGGGAGACACATGACCAGACCCAACCAGGGTCTCTCAACAGGTAGGAGAGAGAACCTGGGAACGAGGTTGGAAAAGAATCTGCACAAAAAAACTGGATTACAAAAGGGGTATGCTTTTGGCCCAAAATTTCCTTAATGTACCAGTCAATTCCAAAACTGCCCTTTTCGTTTTAAAACGTAGTAGTAGTAGTAGTAGTGGTAGTGGTAGTGGTAGTGGTAGGATCATCTAACATGATTTTTTTATTTATTTATTTATTTAGTCACTCACAAAACTTGCACAACAAGAACAAAAGGTGTTAATTAAATTATAAAATTAATGTGACAAGGAACCCTAACGAAGCTTGAAGCTTATATTAATAGGCTTCCTTAAACTACTAGTAAACTAAATTCATGGCTGAGTGCAGAGTGAGTAAGATCAGAAAATTAAACGACAGATCGGCTATCAGTGAGATAATTCTTTAAATTTTTTTTAAAAACAGATATAGAAGGAGAGTTAATTAGTGAAACAGGCAACGAATTCCAGATTTTAGGTCCACGGTAAAGGATACTGAATTGCTTTATATTTGTTCTACAAAAATGAGGTCTATACTGAGAGGCTAGTCGAGTTTCGTATTGATGGACTTGATTACTACTTAAGAACAAGTCATGAAAGCTATTAGGCAAAAGATTATGGTGATAAGAATACATAAAGGTAGCGACAGAAAATGAATTAATACTAAATATGTCAAGGACTTTAAGCTGGCTAAATAAAGGGGCGGTATTTGCTAGATAGTGAGCTTTTGTTATGAGTCGCACTAGACGCTTTTGCAAAAGGTAAATACAGTTTAGGTTGGAACAGTAGGTGGAGGACCAGGCGACATTACAGTACGTTAAGAAAGGATATACAAGGGAGTAATACAAGGTCATCAAAGTTTGGGATGATAGGTAAAAGCGGGCTTTCGCGATAATTCCCACACTTTTCGAAATTTTTTTTGAGACGAAATCAATATGTGGTTTCCAAGAGAGATGCTGGTCAATAAGAACACCTAAAAATTTTGTCTCCGTGACTTGCTTGATCACAGTATTTTCCAGAGTAAGAGGGACATTAACATTGACTTTCTTTTGTCTTGGATGAAAAATCATAAAATTTGTTTTAGTCAGATTTAGAGATAACTTATTCACTTTAAGCCAAATAACTATTTTTGCAAGTTCATTGTTAACAATAGAAACGAGGTGGTTGGCATCTTTATGGGAACAAAAGATACTTGTGTCATCAGCAAACAGTAAAGATTGAGTGAGACTAGAGACATTAGGAAGATCATTAATGTAAATAATAAACAAAAGAGGTCCAAGAATCGAGCCCTGTGGGACGCCACATGGCTAATGATGTATGCACCATAATGGCTGCACGCTTTATTATAGCGCTCCTACATTTTTACTTATATTACTTTTTGTCGCACTCAAGACTTGGAGATATTTGCTTCAGCCCAGTAAGGAATATCATAACCATCGATGGACGTGTTATTTCCCTGAGTTCCAACCACAATTCGGCGCGTTTGGAGGATATTTGTATCGTTCTCTTCGCGACAGTCATCAAGCGTGTCAATTATGAGACTTCTTTGATTATTACAACTCCTATTAATAAGACCACGAAACATGGTATAGTTACCCTGGCCCTACCAGAACGGCTCTTCAAGATTGATTTAACAGTTCATATGGATGTCAAACCAAATCCTGGCCCAAATGCATCGATAAGTCCTGATCCTCAAAGACAAGAGTTTAATTTTCGCGTCAACAATACAACTATCGGCTACACCAGGAACCAGTTAATGACTCTAAAAGCAGCTAAACATTCCATCCCAGATGAACTTTATCAGCTATTAAAGAGCGAAAACATCCTGAAGAGCAGAGCAGAGGAGTACGTGCAGGCTTGTCAGTTCACAACAAGAAGTATTTTAAAATCCCCACCATTATTAATAATAGGAATTTATTCCAAGACCGAAGCCACGGAGGTGCAAATTTGCATAATTTGCGTTTGCTGAACCGTACCAACCAAAATAAAGTCCAGCAACATGTGGAATCCTCGAGTCCCGTATCTCTCCATTCCATCGAATCAGATCATTCATCTTCGATCTCAGGGCTGAAAGTTTTCCATCTGAACATCCGTTCGCTTCGAAATATCGCCCATTTATCTCAATTAAGAGAATTGGTGAGAAGCGGTAATTTTGACATCATAACAATCTCCGAAACATGGCTTAATACGACCATCACATCGGCATCAGTGAAACTGGAGGGATTTAAGCTCTTTAGACTCGACCGGCTGCATAAAGGCGGAGGAGGTGTCTGTGCATATATACGTAACGAGCTTAAATCGAGGGTGCTCATGAACTTTTCCAGTATTTCCGACTGCAATTTCCATCAACTCTGGCTCTCTGTTCAGCTTAAGAAATCGAAATCCATCATTGTGTGCGTGGCTTATAGGCCTGATGATTGTCCTCTAAGTTTTTTTGAGGACACTTTAAAACCAATTTTCATCCAAGCCTTAGCCTTAAATAAGCAAATCGCAATTTTAGGAGATTTAAATTGCGACGGATTGAAGGAAAACAGTCCCGAGTGTCAGGCGTTGAGGAATTTTACATCAGAAATGAACCTCCGGCAACTCATTAATTCACCAACCAGGATTACTGACACCACAGAATCCCTACTGGACATTATCTTGGTTTCCTCACCTTCCCTTGTTCGTAGTAGCGGCGTGATTAATGCACCGATTAGCGACCACCTTCCCGTTTTCGCGGAACTCAAAGTGAAGCCTCCAAAACCAACGCTTCATTACATCTCAACCAGGAGTTTCAAGAATTACGAACCTGATGCCTTCGCCATTGATCTGGCCACAAAAGCAGATGATTTATTGTCTATTTTTAAAGATTCTGATATCGATGTGAAGCTGAACAATTTTAACACCGTTCTCCAAAATACTCTCTCTAATCATGCTCCTATTAAAACGATCAAGTTGCGCAACCGCCCTTGTCCGTTCGTTTCTAATGACATCAAGAAAATCATGAAAATCAGGGACAGTCTTCACCGGCGCTTTCTTCGAACGCGTGATACTGAAGACTGGGAAAATTTCAAAGAGGCATGCAACACTGTGAAAAGGGCACTTATAAAAGCTGAGAAAGACCACACCTACCACGAAGTACAGCAAAATAAATGCAACCCAAAATCGCTTTGGAAAATCATACACAAAGCAATACCATCTCGGGAGCGGGAAAAACAAGTTTACACAAAAGATCACAAAACAGTTGCCAGTGAATTTAATATCTTTTTTTCAGCAGTCGGAAAAAACGCCGCCGAAGCAGCTGCCAAACTGGCAGCTGACAATGACATCATCTGTGGTGGTCCTCCCATTTCACCATTCTTACCCGTTTCCGAGCTCTTTAACCTTAAACCTGTGACGTGTGAGGTCGTGAAGCGCATTATTTTATCCATGCCTTCAAACAAGTCTCCTGGTCCAGATAAGGTGAAAGCCGAGCTCTTGAAAGACGCACTTCCTGTCATCGTAGGTCCGCTGACCGAAATCATAAATTGCTCGCTCCTTACATCCACGTTTCCAACCGACTGGAAAAACGCAGAGGTTATCCCGCTTCTCAAAGACGGCGATCACGAAATACCATCAAACAATCGCCCATTATCACTTCTTCCCGTTACATCCAAGGTTTGCGAAAAAATCGTCTTAGAGCAATTCTCGGACTATCTAACAACCAAAAAGCGGCTTTCATCCCACCAAAGCGGCAATAAGAAGTTCCATTCTACAGAGTCTTTAAACATCTATCTAACCGACCAAATACTGAAAGCCATGGACAATAAAAAGATCACAGCTCTTGTTTTGCTCGATCTTTCTAAGGCATTTGACAGCATCAATCATGACCGATTGCTCGATAAGCTCGCGGCTGTGGGTGCATCTCTTGCCACAGTCCAGTGGTTCAGAAGTTATTTATCCGGTCGAACGCAAGCTGTTCAAATTGGCTCTACTGTGTCTGACACGCTTCCTATTGCTCATGGGGTCCCCCAGGGAGCAATTTTGTCACCATTGCTGTTTTGCATATATTTGAACGATCTACCAGGTGCACCTCAGAAATGCTGCCTTGAGTCCTATGTGGATGACTCAAAATTATTTTTGTCTTTTCCTTTAGCTGACACTAACAATGCAATAAGAACATTAGAAGAAGACCTATTTGCAGTTGCCACATGGTGTTGCCAAAACCATCTACTAATTAACCCAGATAAGACTAAGTTCATGCTCTTTGGAACTAGGCAACTCATGAGTAGACAATCAACCATGCCAACGCTGACTTTTTTGGGCAAAACGTTATCACCTGTGACGTCTGCAAAGGACTTGGGCGTAATATTGGATCCGAATCTTACGTACAATGCCCATATTTCTCAGCTAGTCTCCTCCTGCTTAGCAAAGTTAGTGCAGATCAGTAGGGTAAAACACAGTTTTGTTAAGGAATCGCTATCTTTAAGGATCAAGTCTCTTGTTTTTAGTAAGATGTTTTATTGCTCGTCAGTTTGGGCTAACACGTCATCCTGTAATATTAAAAAATTACAATTAATTCAGAACTTTGCTTCTAGAATAATTACGGACGCAGCTAAATTTGATCATGTAACTCCATTGCTGCGCCAATTAAACTGGCTCTCTGTTAAGCAACAGTTGTATCTCAGAGATGCTGTAATGACTTATAAATGCGTGAACAACCTTACACCAATGTATCTTAGCTCTAACGTAAATCAGAGAACCACTATTCACTCAAGATACACGCGCAACAGAAACGATCTGGCCATTCCGTTATTCAGGACAGTCTCAGGGCAGCGCTCATTTGCGTACAGGTCGGTTAAGATCTGGAACGACCTAAAGAGCCCTTTGAAGTCGTCCACATCTGTTGCGACATTTAAAAAGAAACTAAGGGACAGCATACAAAGTGCCGACATTGTAATATAGTATTAATGTATCCATTGATGATTTTTCGTCTTATCTTATAATATTATTTGTAGTTATAGTAGTAAGTAGTTTTTCATTTTATTGTAAATAGTTTCTTAAAAACCTTTTAGAGGAGATACTATTAAAGTTTATCAGTTTATCATTATCATTTTCCGCGTATAAGATCGATGGGACCCAAACTGGACAAATTGAGTCCGATCGTCAAGATCGCTTTTGATCCACGCCAAAGCAGTATCCCGAATACCATAGTGTTGCAGTTTTTGACACAATATTTCATGATTAATAGTATCAAACGCCTTAGAAAGATCTAAGAAGATGCCTAAAGTTGTTTCATTTCTATCGATAGCAGACGATATGTTATTGATCAAGTCAACTAACGCAAGAGCATTCGAATGATTATTACGGAATCCAAATTGTTTCGAGTATAAAATATTATGCAAATTTAAGAAATTAATCACTCGGTTGTACACGACTTTTTCGAAGAGTTTAGAAAAGGCTGGAAGAATTGATATTGGCCTGTAATTACTAAAAAGTGTAGGGTCGTCTGCCTTAAAAACTGGAATCACTTTGGCTATTTTGAGAGATTCAGGAAACACACCAGTAGACAACGAAGTGTTTATAATGGTTACAAGAGGCTGCGCAATATTTTGGAAAGACTGATGAATTATCTTCATGGATATATTATCATGTCCAGGGGCTTTGTTAGCGTTGAACGATTTAACAATATTGTTTAATTCACCGACTGTTAGTGGTTGCAATGAAATGGATTCAGAAAGAGTGCTGCTTAAGAAATCCTTGGGTGATGAATTTGTGGAAGGAATTTTGCTCGCCAAATTCGGTCCTATATTGGTGAAGTAATCACAGAATTTATTGGCAATGTCAGAAGGATTGCTAATTTCCATTTCATTTTTGGTGAAGCTTGCAGGATTGGCCCCCGACCAATCTGTTTTCTCTGCACACTGGTGTGCAGACTAATCAAAATACCGGGGTATTCTGGCAGGCGGTATTTCAAATGCCTCATCCCCAATCCCTTTTTTTGATCATGCTGCCAAACCGAGACAATACGGCTAGCTACTCAGGATAATGGAATCCTAGCTTTCTTCCAAAAAATTTAGATGCTATGTAAGTGAAGGATGGCCAGCTAAAAGGAACAGAATACAAGAAAAATTTGGCAGTCGTTTACCATCTAAATTTCTGTCGCCATTTTGCCAGAACATGTTCACCAACATACCCATTCTGTTCACAGATGGGAATGGCTCTCGTTTCCAGCTCCATCTGCAAATCCTGCTACAAAACTGTAAATTAAAGCAATCCAATCCCCCCATCCTGGGATTAAAATTAACGAAGAAAGTTGACAAAGCATTCGCCATGCCCACATATGTCCCCAGGGTTACTCCTTGGGATGGGTGCTGATAAGTACATTAAACACACTAATTGGTGGCACCGTGTTACTATAAAATAAGTCTGTACAGTAAGATGTAAAGGTCATAGAAAGGTACCTACAAATTTAAAGATAATGGTTCCCTAGTAACATATAACATATGTAACACTTAATAATTATTATTATCAACAATTAATCATAAAGAATAATCAATGTTAATAATGATAAAAAAATAATTTAGCTATTGCATAACTGACAGTCTTAACATCCCTATCTAAAATTTTATTTGTTAAATCTCTTTAAACAACATTAAAAAGTTAAAAAACAAAAACAAAACTAAAATGACACCAGCAATTTATTCAACTATTGCATAGCTGACAGTTTTTACATCCCCGTCTGAAATTAATTTGGTTTTTAAATCTCTTTTCTTTATACAACGTGTAAAAGCATCCAAGCTGTTCTTGTCATGTTCCTCTTTTTTTAGTCTGGTCCCAGATATTTCAGAGAGTGTTTCCCGTATTTTATGGTGTTAAAATGGGGCATAGTAAAGTCAGAGTTCCTCAATATATATCACCCTTTTTCTTCATCCTGAGTTATAAAAAGGTCTTGTAGATACTTTGACATTAGGTTGTTTTAGTTTTGAAGATCAATATTGCTATGTCCTGGAGCCTTCTATTGTAAAGTGTCATAAGATTGGCCTGTTTCAGTGAATACTCATAAGAGTCCAGTTTGCTATTGGATACAATTCTTAAAGCTCTCTTCTGTAATCGTTCTACTTTGCACCTATCAGAGGTTCTGCAAAAATGCCACGCTGTGCCACAGTATGTTAGATGTGGTAAGATGGCCACTTGAATTAATGATGATAATAATAATAGCAATGCCCAGCATCTCAAGCAGAAGGATTTTGTAATGGTTTAGACAATAATTTATTCTTAGCATGCCAATATCCCCCCACCCCTTGGGAAATTTCTTGGCCATTTGTCATTTTTGTTTGGAAAGGCTGCAAATGCCCCACAGTGGGGCCATGGTGGTTCATACAAAAACTCCAATAAATAAGCTGTAAATGTATTTATGGAAAATCTGTAATAATCTGATAAAAAAAGCACCCTTCACAGATTGCTTCTAGCTGCTACATGTAGTTATAATTATTGCAAAAAAGATCACATCGCTCTGATTATATTGAGATTATAATTAATTAATATCAATGACAGAACTAAAAACTAGAATTTTAAAATACATTTCTCATTTTTGAAGGTATAAAATTAATTATTTAAAATAGAGAATGACAAACAAACAACTGACGTCCTTAACATGAGTATTTTCTCATCACAATGGAACCGTTCTGTCAACGACTATTAATTATCACATTGATCACACAAAACACGAAGTTTATATTAACTTTCAAGCATCGCACAGGGGCCTTTCTGCATCAACCATTTTGCTCACAAACATTTTTGCTTTTCCTTTAAACTCTTGAAACAATGCATTGATTGTTTTTCCTCCAAGTGCAAACTGATTTTGACATGGGCAGTTTGGGAATTGACTGGTACATGATTGACCATGTGTAAGGTAACATTAAATTACACTTATAAAAGCCTGTTGTTTTTGAGTGGGAGCTAGCTCTTTGGTACTGTTTTGATTGTGAGATAAGGTCTGTGACTCAGGTAGAAAACGCTGAACCCTAGCTCACACCCGGAGAGTGCAGGGCAATAGTGAGTCCCAGTCAAAGTTTCATTGTTTTAAAGATTAAGACATTGTTTTCTATAAAAATAATTGTTATGCCATTGCCCCAGGGGCAGGGATTTGCTTTGTTACTGGTTGTTTCAATGCAAAGTTGTTTCACCACAAGTCATTTTGTTGTATAATGAATTTAATTCACTGCAAAGTTGTTTTGCTGCAATTCCTCCTCAGTGATGTGAAATGAAAGGTTTTTTATAATTCAAACTAGGGACGTGTTCACATGCATGTACATACCTCACCTATGAGGGCCCCATTACAGTCAAGCCTGAGGTCAAGCGTACCCCCCAAGATTTCATGAATGACTTTTCATTGATGAATTATTCAAAAATTGAATCTGTTGGTGGTTGTAGATTTCAGCCTCATCTCTGCATTCCCAGTGCATGTGTAATGAGCAGTGAATTCACGAGCGAGATAGTTGTGAAATTTTTACCAGCTTTGTAATCTTGAACTTGACGTAAATGTCTTCAAAGCAATTATTTTACCCATTCAAAGATTTATCAATCTTACAGAATACAGAGAAGTTATGTATACCCGGTATATGTAACAAATTCACTTTTCATCATACGCGCATAAATTAATGCAGATTTGAATCTGATACTGGTTGCGGCAATGACTAATAGAATCAAATTTCAAATGATCACTTCATTGATATAATTTAGGGGGTTACGCTTGACCTGACTCGACTGTAATTAAGGTGAATTGTATGATATGTTTTTGTGAATTTTGCTTTGTTTAGATACATTTTGTTGACACAGCTGGGATGGAAAGATATGGGCGTTTGACTCGCCAACACTACCATGGAAGCCATATTGTCCTCTTGGTTTATGACTGTGATGACAGTGAGTCACTTAGAGTGCTGAGGGAGTTCTACAAAGATGCAAGAGATAATACGAATGGAGCTGCCATGGTGTTGGTTCGAAATAAAATAGACAAAGATTTTCAGAGTGTGGACATTGCAGAAACTACGAACTTGATATGCAATTATCATACAAGAGACATTTGCAAGTTTAAGTTCAAAGCAGAAACATCGGCAAAGGACAACTCTGGCATTGAGAAACTCGTGAATGACATAGCTGAATACTTGGTTAAAAACGTTGAACCCAGCAATGAAAGAAATGATTTCCAAGACAGGATAAGACTGGAGGAGCAGAGACAACAGAACCCTCCTACTCAGACAAGTTCAAGAAGTTGCCCTTGTTAGATAGTTATACAGTCAATTCTCTCTGGACACCTCTATAATTAAGTCAGACAGCTCACAGAACAAAAACGCTTTACTCCTTTTGACATTTTGTAGAGGGATATCTCCCTAAGATGGATACATACATTTAGTGCCAGTCCCAAAGGTGTCCTTATCAGAGAGAGTTGCTCGTATCAGTTATGATATTATTTCTTAATACAGTGGACACGCTCATGAGCAAACACCCTCAGGACACAAAAAGGTGTCTGTTACTGGAGTTGGCCACTTATGGGAATGTGAAAATACAGAGTTTGTATGGAGGTTAAGAAAAACATGGTTTTGTGAAGGTGGTCATTAGTAGAGCTGCTTGCTTGAGTGTCCATTGGGAGAGCTTCCACTGTATGTCATTGAAGTGCTGCAAAAATTTATGGCTGGTCCAGAGGGAAACAGTCGATTTATGTTTCCAGAGAATGTGTGACATTCTAAGGAAGTAGCCAGTTTCCCGAGAGGTCAGTTGTTGAGTGATGTGTTTTGTATCCCAAATTGAAGAAAAACGTCTACACCAGCAAGACGTGACAAAATTAAAGTACATTCAGTGGGCAGTCAACATTCATGGGTAACAGCATGGGTACTGTTACCCTCCGACGTGATAGATTTTGCAATGTACTGTCTGCTCAGAGATTTTCGGTGGGAAACAGCGTTTTGTTAGATGTCGTGTGACCTTTAAGTAACCAATAAGAGTGAATGCTGATGGGAAAAAATAATATTCCTGTTATAGTTTTATGAGAAATATGTGATTATGATGTGATAGACTCCAAGTTGACGCTTGCAAAAATAATATTGTCATGATCATTATTTTATGTTAAGGCTTTAAATCGTGAGGGTGTCAATGGGTTATAGCTGAAGTCAGTAAACAGCTAAAAATATGCTACTTAGTCTGTAAGCAGCAAAAAAAAAAAGTTTATTCAGTTAGTTGGCATTGTTGTTGAGTCCTACAGACGTTAAAATCGTTTATAGGGTGGTGTTTCCAAATCAATCACTTCCCTAAGACTCCCAAGCGCTCACCCACTTTTCCAGTACTGGTTTGCAATATTCTTGAACGCTTCATCAAATCAGTCTGAAGATAATTATTTCTAACAAATCCAGCCTAACCGACCCCCTTATTGGTCTTCCATGGTTGAACCTGGAAGACAGCACAGCCCCTGACTCTCCTCTTCATCCTCTTTCATCAAAATAATATATTTCTTGAACAAAAGCGCTCGATCTGAATTTCTGTACACAGTCATTGTGCCGCTTATCCTAAATGTAACAAAATTCTCTAATCTAATTGGCTATCGGTAGCCCAGATTTCAGCATTAATTGGACAATGTAATGGGAAAGGACGATTCTTGAGTAATTAGGAACTTAAAGATCCAACAACACGACGTCAACGAGAACGTCAAAACAACAATAGCTTTATAATAAGCAAAACAACAACTTTGTACATGCCCCACACGTTTTTTTACATTTCTTTGCCGTTTTTGCACGACTGCGACTTAAAAATGCCCAATTTCGCGTTTTTGGGAGAAGTCAATGTAACAAGCAACGACGAAATCTTATTTCTCTTTTGAAACTTGGATATGTCTATAGGAATTCAACTCCAGTTGGGTTCACCTACATTTGACAAAGTAAGTGGGAAGGAAAAATTGCGATAAAGAGTAAAAGAGCACAAATTCACTTTTCAAGCAACGTTCTCGTTGCCGTCGCGTCATGGGACCTTAACAGTACGCACCATCGCACACACACTCTTGACTGGGTTCAAGGTGAGGCAGGGGAATCGGTAATAAAACATCCCGCCCAATTGACAATCTGTAGTTATACTTTTCAGAGGATTCAATAAATCGTCGTCGGTCGTCTGTTTTGTTTAATCGTTCACAAGATTACAGGCCCACTTAGACATCATTCAGTCCTATTACGCCGGATTATAAACAGTCACACCATCTTGATCTTTGCAAGATCACACAAGCAAAGAGCAAGGACACTGAGACAATAAACCATTTTACAGTTGAAGGCTTAATACCCTAGCCTTCAAGTGAATGGGAGGCTCAGGTTGACCTTGTTTAGATACAAAATTTCCTTTGTTTTCTTATAGAAATTGTGCTTGAAAAATACTAGTTAGCATAAGAGCAACGTGATTTACACAAGAAAGCAGAAAAAGTTGTATCAAAACAAGGTCAACTCCAGCCTCGTTCCCATCTAATTTGAATTGAGAGAGACAGCCACAGGCAGTTCGAACGCAGGCTCGAACAAGTACAGCACGTGGCTGCAAAGAGCACTTTTAAAAGACTGTTAGCTGACGTACATGCGACTTAGTGGGAATATTGACAAAATACATTTCTATCATTCTCTCTCTCCATATCGTCTTTTTATTTTAGAAAGTCTTCATCTTTTTAAATCAATTTCTAACTTTTTGGGTCTCCTTCGCTCCGTATACGCTTAAAAAAATCACCTGTTTTTATACGCTTGTCAGTTAATATTTTGTAATTTATACGCTTACGATAGTGAAAAAAGGCCTTTATAAGTTAATCAGTTAACCCCATTGACACCCTCAATCGTGGATATTGATTGAAAAGGAACATTTTGTGGTCAGTATCTGTAAAAACCATATCCAACAACAGGAATGTTATTTTTGGAAACAAAGCCTTCCAGAAAGACCAAATTGGGAATATAGTTACATCTTACTTTACATTTATTCATTAAAAATACACTTACCCTGGTATAAAGCAGATTTAAGTGATATCACTTTCTCCTTATTTATTATTGCTTTTATAATAGTGCAGCTGTTACCGTTCAAAACCAAATTCAGGTTTTAAGAATTTTAACCTGAATTTAATTTGGACTTATAACATAGCCTCTGAGCAGGCCTTCTAGTTTTTGGGCTGAACTTCTCAATTCTCCTCCTTTTCATATCCTAGTGCTTTAAGCAAAGTACCAAGTTTTCTGAGAAAATCCACTTTTGAGCATAAAACAACCTTAAAAAATGCCATAAAATGCCAAATAGGGTGGAAAAAGTGGCAAAAAATGACTTTTAGGTTTTTTTATTAACCCATTCCACTCTTGAACCACCGGTGCAGATCCATGTCCCTTCTTTGCACTTGTGACATCATCAGTTTTAATGGTCAAGGGCAACATCAATCATTTTTTATGAGGTCCGTGGATAAGGATGGGTTTATTGGGTTACCTCTTTTCATAAGCTGTTGGCTATGTATCTGAGTAAACTTCTCATTTTCATGCAATACAATATTTCTGTCTAGTCTAGATTTTATGGCAGCCTAGTGAAGTTGCTTTTCAGCTTTGAAATATTATTATAAGGTGCTATGGACATTACAAAAAGCAAAATAAAGATGAAATTTTATTACTTTGTTAGATGAAGTGCACATCAAAACTTTGATTTTATACTACATTTTTGTATTTACAACAAATGTTATTACTTCCAACAATAAACTGTTTGAAGGTAATTCCTGACACCATAGAACAGAACAGTAGTTATAAAAAATATGAGCAGGGAAGAGAATTCTTTAACTCTTCTCTGTTTTTTCTCCTGTTGGCAGTTGTTGCTGCACATCTTGCTTGTCTTCTCTGTGTGCTGGGAAATTTTCCCATGGGGTTTGAAAGTCAAACCTACGAAATTCTTGAGCCATTTCAATTGGTTCACAGACAACCCGCTTGAGTTCGTCATCATACCTCACCTACAGCAACAAAATTAATGTGAGTTTTCAACAATGATAAACCTTTTTGGCTGCAAAGGATGACTGATTGTCAATGCTTGCTATATTGGTAAATCGGGTTAACATGGCTAATACCTAGAATTTGCAAATAGACAGATTTATAAACACTTAGTTACGTCCCTTTCCCCATAAGAGACAAGAGTTTGCTGTCTACACAGGGAAACAGCATGGTCAAAGAAATAAACTCAGGCCTACCATGAATCAATTCCAGCAAGAAGTCAGAGCAGAAATTGAACCTGGAACCTTCAGGCTACAAGTCCTGTACACTAACCAGATGGCCAACTTAAAGCCAGGTAACAAAGCTAGTTAATGACTTAGAGATTCAAATGCAACTACCTCAAAAGTTAAGGTAAACTTCTATTCATTACCTCAACATAACCAGTTAGTGGGAAATCTTTCCTAAATGGGTGGCCTTCAAATCCATAATCTGTCAAGATTCGTCGCAAGTCTGGATGGTCAGCAAAAAATACCCCAAACATGTCCCAGATCTATAAGGGAGAAAAGACAGACAAAACAATAGTGAGAACTCATACCTTAGACGTTAATCTTAGGGCCGATTTAGACACTACAATTTTTGCTTACGACTATTGTTTGCTACTAGCATACGTCATGACTTCAAGACAGATCGTGTCATGTAAATTAGACCCACGACATCCGTATGACAGATGTTCACGACTCGAACAATGTCAAACCAATTTGAAATGTTCTAGAATTGTGCAATAATCATAGCCACACATGAACAATAAAGCCATGACGTTTTAGTGACAATTTTTGATGTAAGTAGTCATTTGCATGATTTTTTGCTCACTCTTCACGTTTGAACTGGAATCATCTGTCTGAACGCACATAATTAGTTCCCATCTTCTTTGTAGCCATTCCTTTCCATTCCCATTCCCCAACTTTCCCTTCCCTCCATCTCTTCCTCCCTTTCTTGCACAAAATGCTGAAAACCATGGCTGACACGATTCTGATGTCAGCCATTTTCACAACATTGCCTTTAATATTTCAGGATGTCATTAGAGAAAACTGTGCACGTATGGATGGTCGAAAGTCATGATGTATGCTAGTCAAGCACGATAGTCATAGGCAAAAATCATGCCATATGAATCGGCCTTTTGACTCTCTTCATCTCATCAGATCGAAAACGAAACAACAAGTGATCACCTGTAATCACAAAATTTCCTGGACTTGATCTGCAAAGCCTGTCTGTGACATCATGCATTTATAATTAAATGCACATTTAAGATAATTATTTGCAACTGTTTACAAGAGGGTAAGAGCTTGCTTTCCACCCTTTTCACCTTTAATATTACTTAATTCGAATTTTACTAATACTGGCATTGTTCCATTTCAGATGCACTTTTTTTAATGCGGCCAAATGAAGTTTAGGCTAAGTTAAACTAGAGACAGTGCTGGCCAGCTTTCTCTCTCATCAGTGATATGCAGGGGTACCCTAATTGCATCACAGGGGGGTCTTGGGTCTTTTTACAGCCATCCTCTTAAGGTCAGGTCATTACGCTTGCATGTCGTTGCCATTGCTATTGTTTTTGCAAGTGTTTTCCTGCTCCCTACCCTTGCCTCCCCTGTGGTAAGTATACATGGTAAGTATGTTAGTTTCCACTAGTTAGCAGTGTGACATGCCTGGGTGGATGCCACTCTCAGGGTTTTCAAGGTTACATGTTGGACTTGGCTGCAGTTAGTGGCTCCACAAGCCTCACAGGCACCCCCCACCCCAACAGTCATCTCTGTTCATGAGTTTAAATGCTTTCTGATGCTGATTTGCTGCTTGCTTTAAATTATGCAAATATGCATTACCTATTGTAGCTTTTCTGTGCTTGACCTGCAAACCATTAGTTGAGCAGTTGCACTAAGCTGGACAATATTATATGCTAAATTATGATAAAAAATCTCAGAGTGAATATTCTACTGTTGGGACATTATATTACAGAAAAAAATATTTTTAACACCAACACACAGTGATGATGTTTGCTGTGACTTGCAGCCTCTGGGCCAGTGTAAAAATATTGGCCAGGAAACCACCAGCTTTCACGCTTGATATGCAAGGTCATGAACATTCATACTTGGCAACTGGGAATGAAGCATGATCAGGGCTACCACTTTCCCCAATTTATGGAACAATTTTGCAGCCTCATTAAAATAAAGCTGTGAATAATAGGGAACTGGATAGGTTCCAAAAGCTCTGAATTATTGGTGCTGAAGAATATTTTTATCTGTCAAAGAAAAATATTCTTTATGGAAATGATACATTGTAATCTCACATTAGTAAAATATTAAACAAATATGATTACCGGTAGTTATCATTTTATATTTTTACCTAGAGTACATGTATATGCTTTGTTTCAGTAGGACATTAAATGGTGGCATTTTTTTGGCCAGCTTAGACATAAACAAATCATTTATTCAGACCAACACTATCTACCTTGTTCAGCACTAGTCAAATGCCAATTTTTAAAATTAGACATAACTAGTTCTAACAAAAGTTATTACCTCTCTTTCATACCAGTCTGCTGCCTTAAACAC
>JBBMOI010000006.1:25780000-25795000 GCA_038088405.1 Porites divaricata | reverse complement strand
CAGGGCTTATTATTGTTTTAAATTTACATTACATCGCTGTGTCTTCTCACCTGATATATTCTGACAATTTTACCAGGAGAGTAAAATGTTTTCTTGGCCCCTAATCCTCTGGTCTGATTTTTCTGCCAATTTCTTTCACTTTACAGAAGCAATTCATTTCAATTTTGAATAAAACTCTTCTTCAATCTTCATACTTTGGTGCGCTTCACTGCATTATAGCTGATACTGAGTAACGCATCTTCCGGAAATGCGTCACACCTAGCAACTGGTCACGTATCAAAATCCAAGGGGGCTATAGAGAGGTCATTTGGCATTTTCTTAGGCTTCCATGAGCATTTTACACAGCAGTGTTTCAAAATGGCGGGCAAGAAGTTCGTAGCGACTGTATCGATGAAGAAAAGGTGATTTTGAGACGAAAATTGGCTCTTTAACACCGAAATATCAGTTTTGAGCATGTGGGTAATTCACCTTCATTTACGGGAATCCATTTTTTGGGAAAATGGGAGAATATTTATTCGCAATATTTGGCAAATACACAAAGGGCATGTTGATGAACAGATTTGTGTTTGACCAAAGAATGAAATTACCATACGGCTGAGTTACTGAAGTCCAAAAAGGGATCAAATTACAAAACAACAAATTACCCTCTAGAGGGCGTATTTCTCGGAGCTGTGTCTTGGTCAAACACAGGATTGTTGCTTTTTACGCCCATGTTTGTGTTGCATTTCATTTTTCCCACAAACTGTTGTGGTTTTTGCGAAATTTGAATTCTTCTCTTTCCATGCCACCCCCAGGGGGTAATTAAAATAACACCTTTAGAGTAATGTAGCCTTACAGTTTTTTCACTAATTTTGTTCCTTAAGGACCAAAGAACAATGTTATTGTCTAACATGTAGATAATACTCTTACATTGGGTGTCAGTGTATTACCTAAAATGTGCAAAATTTGCCGGTGCAGATACCTTAAGTTAAGCTGTAAGCTTAATTGCAGTCTCTTTTATGTGACCTGTCTATTTCACTTTTGGAAGCTGACTCTTACTAGACTTCATTTCACGTTTAAGCAAACATTGTGCCACTAAAGCAAAGTAAGATTTACCGAATCGTAGAAATTATCACCTACTTCTAAGAAACACCCGTGGTCCTGTAATTGCTCCTAACCTCAGAAGAGAACGAAGCCCGGAGGTCGCCATTTTGAAATTGCTGTCAAGGCTCATGCGCGGCTGCTCAGGGTGGGATACCGCTACCTGCGTGCAGGCGCCGAACAAGTGAACCTCGAACGCCGCCTTTTCATTGATCGCTGGCCATTCCCTTTTGAAATACCCTGCACGCAGAGTCTCCTTCGATCTTCCTAGAAATTTTGAAAGGATTCGACTCATATCAAAGACGCTTTACCTTGTCAGTTTTAGACGTTTTGTCCGGCGCGTCAACGAAGGTTTTATTTAGCTAGATGAGCGTTGATAAAAACGTGTGTCAATGACTGTTCCATTCTCAGAGACCGCTTGATACAAACACCCCTACTCCCAAACAAAAGATGCGAACTGTACCATTTTTACAATCATAAAAGTACAAAATGTAAAAACACCTCTTTCGTACCCTTTCGTGGGGTGGAATTAGCGTACATGAAAGCATGGAAAAAACTTCTGCAAGTCCCACGTAATCAAGGGATCGGTATAATAGGCTTGTTAAAAAGGGGAAATTTTCTGATCATTTAAATCCTTTTCAGGATGAGAAGTGATGGAGGATGTTATTTCATCACACCCCTGGATAAACCCTTTGTTGCTCCCATCCCTGATTCTTGGTAAATCTGCAATGAAAATATTTCCAGGTTAAGGTCAAGGTAAACACTTGAACTGAATTTGTGGCTACATCCTTGCCCCAGAATAGTAAAACTTCTTTGAGGTACTAAACTCAATCGGTTTATTCTTTATCTCGCTTAGAGACAAGTTATTCAAGTGTCACATTCTGTTGATATGGTGCTTGGACAGTAAAAAGATAACACTGCGCGAAAAAACTACGAATCATGATTTATCATCATGAATTATCATAATTTATTTACAACAGTGATCTGTAACATTCGTTGATTCACACTGAAAATATTGCGAGAGTAATGTGAGTGTCTACTTTTTTCGATGAGAGATGTGTTTGGTAGTCTCTCCATATGCTTAAGTGGAAAGGTTCTTAAAAATATATATCCTAAATTCAATAAAACTGGTGTTATAAACTTGTTTTAGGTCTTAGTTAGGTCGAATCATATTTCGAACAAGACGCTTGCGTTTTACATAAGACGCGTCTCATTTCTTCACGCCGGTATATATGGCCCTGATGCTGCAAAATGAGTAGAGCGCAATAAAACCTATACACTTGGATCTACTCGAGTTCATTCCTTCAGGCCAGTTCGTGCTTTCCGAGTTACCAGAGGAGGCTTGGAACCTAGTGGGATAGTCCTCGGTGAATCTTCCCGACAAACTTGACAGGTGACGTCACATCCGACATTCCCGAGGACGACTGGGAACGAGGCTGATAGCAGAAGTAGTCTGAACATAAGGGACAAGGGTAGCGAGGTGTTAAAGAAAAGAAGGCGGGATCACAGTATTAGTGACGAAATCTAAGCCGAAAGCAGTAGCTCTAGGGGATACACATATACAAAGGTGACAAGATAGTACTAAGTTGTTCATAATAACCTCAAGCAAAAAAACATTCAAGGGTCGTTAAGGAACTAACCGGCTCCCGCGTCAAAGTCGTTAATGATCGCATTTCTAGGAACTGGTCATTATTTTTTGCCTGGGGTGGGTCGCTTTCTCCTTTCAAATAGATATCACCATGAAACCGGAACCTTTTACGCCTGAACTTTGTGTTATTATCTAGTGATGAAAATCAGCGAGTTTACTTCCCTTATTGGATATGGTTTTTTCATAATTCAAACTAATAAATTTAGACACATACACGCCTAAGAATCAAAAGTAGCACACATTGAATAAATCAACTTAGTTTCGGAATTTTTTTTCTCACTTGAAAATGATATAATGGCGACCAAGAGTTCGAGAGGATATATTTGGCCTCTCTTGTGGCGGATCAAAATGTTTTGATTCGTTTTTGTTCTCACTGAGGTATTTCAGTATCCTTAAAAATGTTTTCTCATTGTCGAAGAAAGGGGAAAAGATTAAGATTAAAACTAACATTAACTTATCGCCAAATCAGTGTCAATTTCACTGAGATGTATGTCTTCGAGAAGATACTTCATGTACACAGAAGAAATTCAGAAGTCTATTTTATTTTCGGTACCGCTTCAATGAAATTGTCAAATGTTCTCATTGTTTTAGTCCCCGTTCATGAGCATTCTGATTCTAACTTAAAACAGAGAAATACACCAAAAACTGCCACATTTGGTCAACTAAGTTCAAGCCCTTTTCACTAACAATAGTAGTCACGATCAAACTAAAACACGAAAAAATCTATTTCCTTTTTCTTTAAATATAAAAAAGACGACAAAAAAAGGTCTACAGTCTTAGTATTACAGTCTTTACATCACTAGGATTTTGACTTGCAAACTCATTTTAATTCTCAAAAGCAAGAGGAGGTGGCATAGCATCCTCGTAGCTTATTCCAGGATCACATGTTGGAAAAGACATGAAATGTTACTTTGACTTGTCTCTTTCACACGTTTTTTGGACAAAAATGCTACAATATTTGAGTTGATGGCCGTTTTCTAATATTTCCTTCACCCGGAGCGACAAGTCAGGCGTTTAAACAACTCCCGGAGTCTATCTCGATAGTACGGATGCATGATTGCGTATAACAGTGGATTCACAGCCGAGCCAAAGACACCTATACCCGAGGAACAGCCGTGCAGGTTAAAATGAAGCTCTGTGTAGTTACCGAACACCCCGCCGAGCTGTACGAGAAGAAATGGCGTCCAGAACGCGGTGTACACGATGGCCACCCAGAAGCACAGCTTCGTGACGTGTCTCTCTTCGGCAGAGCCGTTGACGCCTTCGATATTGGTACCAAGGGTGCGAAATATGTGCAGATACAGAACCGCAGTTACAGCGATCGACAGGCCATAGAGTGTCGCAGAATACCCGAGGAAGATTTTTGCGTACCGATCAAAGCTCTGGTTGATCAGAAGACAACGATAAAGTTTAGGGGTAGGATCACCGCTTCCGAATTCGCGTCGTGCCATCAAGATCATTAATCCACCAGCGAAAGTGCTTAGGAACCAAAAGAAGAACACCACCAGGCGAGTTTGCGCCAGATTGAGCCTCGGTTGCTGGGGTCGTAACATGGCATCTTTGCGATGGTACGCCAAGAGTGGGAACAAAAAGTACATCATAGAAATACTAACCATCGACAGAAATAGGCTTATCTCGCAGACGGGCGTGTAGCTGATCAACTCGGCTTTTGCGTACACCCGGTAGATGAAGAGTATTGGTGTAAATATCAGGCACATGATGAGATCAGCGATCGCTATGTTTGTGATGACGAAGTGAAAAGTTCGGTGAATTGTCTGGTCTGTTGCATACGAATAGATCACCATTCCGTTGCCGAGCGAACCAAGAACGATAGTCAGGATATAGAGAGGAGACACAAACGCGGTTGTAGCGACCCACTGTTCGTAATGCTGCTGCATGGCTACTTTCGTTTTTGCTACAAGCTTTTTCTTCCGTCCACTGCGCAATGAACTACCCCTAGTCTTAACTGGTCAAGCTACAGCTCCCAAAAGACGCTCGTAATACGACGGGTTCTGTAAAGAAATGACAAGCAAATGATAATGAAGTCGAATGAAGACACATTTATCTCGCCGTAGAGCCATAATAATTGTATTTTTCTAGCAGGCCTCTTTGTTTTAAACTCACATTTGTTATTATTTCTACCGGCAGGTGCATAAGTGAAAAGCTTATTTTATGCAAATTACTTCTATCAAAGAAATACACTCAAGGCAAGAACGCCATTATTTATCAGTGTTTACAACCGCCTATGTTTCCTGCAACGAGTATAAAGAAAGGCACAGCTTCTCAAACAGTTTCGTTTACTTTTTTTCCATTTTTAAATTCACTGATGCTAAATATAGTTGAGCAGTATCTCCTTCAGTTGCGTCCGGTCCGGCTTTGAATGAAAAGTAGCAGGTCGTTTCGCCCGAAAGTCAATTCACCCGAAGTTGTTTCGCCCAAGCGTAAGTAGATTCGCCCGCTCTTTATTTGTGTTCTTTAGCCTGAAAAAAGGAATAAGCGTGAAATAAAAAGGCAGTTACTGCACATGTGGATCAACAACTTTATCCAGTGAACAATTTACGCAAAATATTTCAAAGATAGACGTAGCGATCGTTGGGATGGCACCGGGGATCGCAGAGGTACATGGTTCAGTTATGTACAGTCTTTCAGTATCCGGATCGAATGTGATTATCGAGATCGCTAAGGTCGTCCAGATCGCTGGACCATTTTAGCAATCGCAGCAAAAGAATCCAAGCTTGACTAAAAAAAACAATATCTCTGATAAGCCGTGATGTAGAGTGTTGTTTGTCATTGAGCGAGTTGGCTTACGCCTCGGCGAAACAGCTTCGGGCGAATCGACTTTCGGGCGAAACGACCGCGATTCAAAAATGTCCGGGCAGGTGATGGTCAATTCGTTTAGGGCGCCTTTTTCACCTGCCGTGATAACGATGCCTTCTTTTCCTTCCTTGAAAGGAAGCTTTAAAAATCGTTTGTAATGCCTCCCAATCGCTGGACTTTAAGTGTCATTTTCTTTCCGTGCTGCAAAAGCCAGTGTTCCTTGTGATGTAGATTTTATTTAGCAATCAAAGTGATTCATTGAGCGGCAAGGCCCTTACGGCAATTTATCTCTAGAACAAAAAAGATGATTTCTGTGTACCGCAAAAGGAAAAAGAAATGAAGAAAATAATAACAAGAAAAGATCTACGACAACAAAAAGTTGAACGCTTGATTGAATTATATAGCTAAACCTAAATTAACTGTGAACTATGTTATAAAACTGACTGAGAGTACATGAAACCGAAGCAAACCGGAGGATCTCTTTACTATTAAAGTCGTCTTCTCTAATAATTTTCTCGAATCAAGGGCTGAAAAAGGTAAATGAAAATAAAATCATGCCTATGACTGAGATGAAAACGTGAAGGAAGAGGATAATTTTTTAGACTACATCTCCGCCTCCAGCTGATCTCCGCAGCTAGCTAAAACACAAGCATCTTACTGAACCACTCAGTCAGGAAAACCAGTTTGTCATAACAGTCAGGAAACATTTGCTTACCGTGTCAATTTATAAAGACATTAGCTTATACACCATCATTTGTATTGAAAAAAAAAAAAAAAAGACTAGTAAATAATAAAACCGCGTCTTCCCTTGACCGCGTAGATCTCAACTCAAAATCGTTCATACGAGGCTATCTTATTTTTATTATTATTTTTGTTTTGGGAGGGGGGGGGGGGGGGGAGGGAACTTGACAATTTATTTCAGAGTTAGCAAATACTTTAATCGTATTATTCACTGTCTGCTATATCTGATGTTTTGAAATCATATCAAGAAGCGCTTGCACATCAGTCATGTCAGGCCGGTGTGGGGTGATAAACTTGTTACTTTAATGATATCGATTTTAGCGAGTGTAATACTGTAATATTCTATTTATCTGTTTTTAAGGTGCTTCAAAGTTGTACCTCTGCCGGAAGCACGGCCGTAGTGGGGAGATTTACTTGAATGGAAATAAAACTGAAAAAAAATATACAAATACAAAATATATACTTTCTCGTCGTAATTATTAAAGCTTTAGAGAGGGCTAAGCTCTCCAAGAACTGAATATTCATCATTCATTCCACAAAATCACTGTACATTAACCTTGATCGTCGTGAGTAATGTTTTTTGTTGATATTTAAAGTAAATTCATCAGTCGGCTCTGATGGAAGCTTTATTGTTTGGCCAAATGAAAAGAATCGCTGATCAAGGGTGATGTTTTAGCAAGGATTAGATGCATCGGCAGCTGACCTGCGCTCCCGGACAGATACACATATAGTGAGACGGGTTTTATCAAAAGTCTCCCATTTTCTTATCATCTTTTACCTTTTTTATATATACTGTTTATATATTTTTCATTTTTCGGACATTTTGCGAACTTGACATTTTTTGTTAAAATGGATAATACTATAGACATTTTTAAAATACGGCAGAGCTGAAAGTGCAAATTTGTTCCATATTTTACCCTAGGTAATTACAAGTTAAGACTACAATCTCAGACAAAAACCTTGAGAGACTTTGGAAAATTCTGCTCCCTTTCGTTTTTCTCCCCTCTCTTTTCGCAATGTTGTTGTAGCCACGTAACTTTGCAATCACATCTCAACATTGCAGAGGGAAAGAACGTGCATAAATGTTTACAAGCCGCAGCCTAAAACTCTTATATTACTCGATAATCATGAAGCTACTCTATCGGCGTTACAAGTAAACTATGTTGAAACCGTCTGCATCTTGAAGAACGCGCACCAAAGGGAATTCAGTTTGAAATAATAGTCGGAAACAAAAAATGTCTCTAGCTAATGAAGCTGTTCTCGAGAGTCAGCGAAGTGTTGCTCTCAGCAATTGGCCAAAGATACTGAAAAGTCGCATCGAATCTTTTGTCCAGAAGCTCGGTGTCGCCTACTGTACCTCACTTCGCCCACATAGCTAGGAGCGGGCATTTAAACAGCGGGATAATAACAAAGACTGGTGTCTGTGCAGCTGTCTGTGATGTTACCTCACCAGAATGAAAATAAATAGAGCAGCATTCTGGTATGGCGAAGATTTTTGGCCCTACATGGAGTCTCTGCCAAGAGTTTCATCATAAATAAACAACACTCGAACGGCAAGCAGTATAACGAGAAACGAGAAATGAGAACATCTCCTAGGTTCTTGTACAAATTAAACTACCTTATTTATCTTACATGATAATTTATTATGAGGGTACCTATTCGCTGATGAAGAAGGAAATGGCCTTTGGTCAAAAATGGAAAGGCATATGTATATAATTCTCCATCTAGCCTGCGCAGCTGGCGAAATTCAAAGCGGTTTGCACACATCAGTATCAAAGGGTCTTCTCTCCATTCTCAGCAGGGCGGATGCGCGCACTCCTATCTGCCAAAACTTTGCTCTCGCTATCATATCCCGCGAGCTTTGCGAGAAAATTAAACAATTGTGGGATACTGTCCAGTCAAAATTGAAAAATTCCGGCCTACGTTTTAAACTTTCGTCCACTTCTTACCGTCCTTAGCCAAAGACAATTTTGTAAGCTAAGAGTTTTTGCCCCTCATGGTTTCTTTTAGACATGATTACCAGTCCAGTCGATCGTTTTCTGCGCCCGCACTAACTCGTGCAGCGGGATCCAAACCGCTACCCTGGGCTCCTGGCCTCCTGGCCAAGCATGTTTTCAAAAAGTATTATTGCTTGGTATTGCATGAACCTAACTAGATCCATAATTTATCTCAAAAACTGAGTTTTGTTACGTTCTGTGTTATTTCAATGATAATATCATAGGTGACGAATTACTCCTTAATTTTGGCGCGAAATTTCAGCGTTAATTGTAATTATTACAAAATTGCCATGGCAACCTGCCGTACGTCTCCGTTTCAAGATGGCGACGAAGTTTTAAAATGTCATGAAGGAAGATGTCAGGGCATAAAAAGACGCTTTAGAAAACCTGAACACACGAAAGAGCACATCAAGAAGGATTCTTAGAGGTATGTTGTTGAAAAATTCCGAAAACTTAAGCCAAATTTCAGCTCTAAACGTTTGAGAGAGTGGAGTTCACGATCGATATATACGATCCATGATAAACAAGTCAAAAATCCTCGATTGCTAGCGTAATTCATCACCCATGATATTAATAGGTAATCAAATGGTATACTCGTGAAATTAGGGAATAATTTCACTTGCGTTTTGTCCAAATCCTAATAATTTCCCTCGCCTAAAGGCTCGGGAAATTATAAGGATTTGGACAAAGCGCGCGTGAAATTATTCCCTAATTTCACTCGTCACCATTTGATTACACATACTTATTTTGCCTGATCTAGACTTAGTTGTTTTTACTGAAGCCAGTTTTTTTTTTAAGAAGGCGAATAAGTTAGTTTTCGCTAACACAAAGGCTGACCTCGTGGCTGCCAAAATTCCAAGCCAACTGAAAAGAGCATTGTTTTTTAAGCGTAACTATAACCTCCTAGCTACTTCAAAAATTTCGCAAAGAATTCTATAAACAAAATTCATATCATCAAAACGTGCGGGCAGATATAGTTAGAACGTTTAGCAAGACAGTACAAGACAAAGACGCTTTTAGGAGACAGTTTGCTTCTACTGAAACAAAAGAGCACTAAATCTTGACGAGATTAAAATTTTTTCACAATTCCTTACGTAAACGCCTGAAAAAGTCAGCGGATAGAAAAATTCAATAAGGTAATGCCGACCTAAGGCTATAACTCACTTTGCCTTGCTTAATGATGAATATTGTAATTCGTTTAGGTCACCACCACTCCATTCGGCTTTGTTTGGCTTCTATCCCATGTATCATGGCCGACAACAGCAACATCCTCTTTATTTCCCCTATTCATTAATTACAGATAAATATATCTATATATTGCTAAAGATTAGGGGTTCTGACAACCCGAAATAACTACAAGGTTAAAAATGCCGGGTTATCAGTTTACAAATTGATTAGACAAATTTTGGCCGGACACACACACACACACACACATACAAAATATAATATAGAATATGATATATACCAGGGCCGGGTTGTTCGAAGCTGGGTTAAGGTAACCCAGGGTTAGTGCAAAAAAAAATTTGAACTCAAATATTAGAGCTTAAAAAGCAAATTCAGTTTAATTCTCTTCGCCTACAATTTGATGATGGGATATCCTAAAAAGAATAGAGAAAATTATCCGAGAAACTGGTTTTGGTAACAAGAAAAAGAAACCCAGGTTAAAATTTAACCCCAGGTTAGCGCTAACCGGCGTTCGAACAACTGGGCCCAGAAAGTAAAGAAGAAAAGAAGCTGTATTTACACGCATAATCTATTACCTTAATAAAGAAATATAATTGAACTGAGCAATGAAGAATATCAGAAAAATAATGGTAAGGTGTTGCAAAAACAGTGATATTATCTTAATGCTAAAAAAAGAAAAGTGAATTTACTAGTAGCTTTGGAGAAAGCTCTGTTTCAGTTTAATTTTGAATGATGAAGTTGGCAAGTGCTTTATATCATAATCAATAGCATTCCATATCTTAGGGCCTTGAAATCGAATATTAAATTTTCCATAATTTGTTCTTGCTTTGGGGAGATAGTAAGACTGTTTTGCAGAAAGCCTGGTATGATAACTATGGACAGTATCTAGCCTAGTGAAGAAGGACTGAAATACAAAGGGTAACAATTGATTATGAAATTTATACATAAAAGTGGCAATAACAAAGGTAATGAGATCAGAAAATTTAATAATCTCTAGAGACTTGAATAGTTGGCTAGAGTGATGATCAAAGCTAGAGAATGTCATCACCCGTACTGCCTTTTTTTTTGTAAAATAAAAATTGGATTTACAGTAGACTCATAAGTATTACCCCAGGCAATCAGTCCATAAATCAGAAAAGGATATACTAAGCCATAATATAAAGTTAATAAGATTTCCCGACTTACATAATGACGGATTTTGCTAAGAATTCCAATACTCCTGAAGTATTGACCGCCGAATGAAGACCATTCAATTTTCTTCAGTTCGGAGACAGGACCTCACTTGAAACAAATTAAAGAGCAATAAATGTTCATGGCCCCCAGAATTTGCATAACTGGTAGGTTATCCGTTGGATAATCTGTCGAATGTGAAAAATGAGGAAACAATTTGCTGTTATTTTCAGTTAACGAAAAATCTGTCTGTTTATCTGTCTATTTCAAAAACGGATTTTGAAGACGGATCAGCCGTCTGAGGCGGGCAATCCTTCATCTCCGGTGTAAGGACGACCATTGTCCTCTTAATAATAATAAATAAAATGAAACCTAACCGTGGAAAAAATAAACGAGAGACGCGGAGAAAATGTATCTCACCTCACCTCAAAGATTTGGAGAATTAATTACTGTCTGACTTGGTAACAGTCCTCTATTTCAACGATGCGCTCCCAGGAGCTCATCCGCCTTTTTAGTTTTCCCAAAGAAAGAAGCTATTAACATGTCATTAACATGTCATCAATTAGTAACTGATTTTGAATGCGGGCTTAAAAAATAATTTACCACTTTACTTACTACCCTTGGTTCTCTAGAGTAAGTGCTAAAGTAGACTCTACCTACCGAGCACAGATCATATCCAGTATCTGACATATTGGAAATATTATGCACCTATCAATGTTAAGCCCCAGGGTGGGGGGGGGGGGGGCTACCCATGGGAAATTGACTGAGTGTGCCTTCCCCTGGGTATGGATTTTGACATTTAAGCGTTGCCCCAGGGTCGGGAATTTGACATGGCCGCCATCTTGGAAGACCGAGAGAAACTGGAAATGAGTGACCTGCCATCTTGGTAATACCCAGAAGTCACCAGAGGTAAATGACCTCTGCTTTTCTTGAAAGTAACAAGACAACATGAGCGAAAGAAAGGTGAGGAAATCTGGTTTATTTTTCGGTATATATATGAACCATCACTTCTTTCATTGTATGATCGAATGTTTATAAATAGAAGAGTCTTCATTCCTTCTGTTTCTGTTTCTATGTGAGGTTGTAAAAGACATATCCTTTCCAACCTGTCAATTATTAACAGGGTTCGCACACACCTTGAAAGTCCTTAAAAATCCTTGAATTTTAAGTTAAAGTTCAAGGCCTTGAAAGTCTTTGAAAATTGCGGTCGGTGCTGGAAAGTCCTTGAATTTCGGTGCGAACTTTATAATGTAAATAGAACTCCAAAGGAAAAGGAGCAAACACAGAGAGACCTTTGAGATAAAATTACCTATGTTGTGGAAGAAATAAAAAAAGACATAGAATTAAGGCTCTTTTTGAATTGAATAGAGTCCTTGAAATATGGGAAATGTGTCCTTGAAAGTCCTTGAAAAGTCCTTGAATGTTTTGTTCAAAAACGGGTACGAACCCTGTATTAAGTCCTGACTCTGTTAGAAAAAGTTACCCCAGAGGAGCGGGAAATTGACATTTAGTAGGTGCTTGGGGGTGGGGAATTTGACTCTGGCTGCCATTAAAATGTCAAATTCCCCTGGGTCTGCCCGCCCCCCTACCCCCACCCTGGGGCTTAACATTGATAGGTGCATAAGAATACCAGGCAGAAGTGCATACTCTAGCTTTGGTGTCACAAAAATACAATAGTGCTTAGATACTGACCTTGGATACCGACAGCAACTGAGGTATACCTAAAATTCCTGCAAAAAAGGCCAAGGGCCTGCTTCGTGCCTGATATATATTGGCAATATGATTTTCCCAGTCCGAAAGTATAACATGGTAGAACATCGATACAAGAATGATGGTGAACTCTTAGACTATGTAAACATGGTCATTACGAATATAGGATGCACCTGAATCAATAACCCTCATTGTAGAAAAAGAGATAGTATGGCTAAGCGTAAGGTGGCTCGAGTGGATTTTTTAGGGGGGATACCTCCCAAGTTTGAGCATTAATAACGTCGCCATGAGTAAAGATATGGAAAAAAGGTTACCACAACTGTATTATATAAAGATGAAAATTTCTTATGATCTGGGTTTTATCGCAATCGGAGTCGCCATGGCAACGTAACGACGCCATTACGTTTTTTATTTATCTTTGTGTTTCTCTGTACCAGGAGATTGTTTTAGAAAATCGCTTAAGGGAGTTTGTACCTGCCATAATTGCCTCAATTATGGCAAAGTTTGAACAAATTCTATGAGAGCGTTTTCGAAATATTTTGAAACAGTTTTAGCATCATAAAAACAGTGAAATAGCATGTTATCCACACAATTAGCTAATTTTTTGAGAAAATGATAAGCTTTGGAAACGCGGCTTCATCTCATAGTAGTTTGATTCCATTGAAAACCCCCTACAAAAAAAGAGGGGAATTGCTCTACGCGATCGTGAGTAAGAAGAGTTTTATTAACTTGCATTCAGCTGCTTTTGTTACAGTTTTTGCACGTAATTTGGTCCATGCCTACAAATTTCGCATTTTTCAAAAAACTGGTCGATAAATTTTTTATAAATTTGAAAATCCCCAGATCAATTGTTAATAAATATACCCTGCAAGTTTCAAGAACATTGAAAACTGGGAAGTCTTTTAAATAGGGCCTCAAATATAACCAATTTTTCCCCCAGATTTTGTGTTTACAAGTGAGCGTCCACATTATTCACTGGCATTGTTTTCAAGTTTCATATGCACGTGCAAATTTAGCAAAAAGATAGAATTTGCATCAAAAAGGACCCTCGGTTAAATCTCCGGAATATGCTAATAACCGGGTAAAGAAATTAGTGATATATTATAACATCACAGAAACTCTTTGTAAGAGTTTCTGTGATGTTATAATCCGAGTAAGATAAGTAAGTGTTAAATCCTACAAGATGAGCCGTGACGTTCACCGTCTCGGCCCTCACTGTTATCTGTGACACAAGCCAATTATTAGCATATTCGGGATATTTCTTCCGAAAGTAATCGAGAGTTCTTCTTGATGCAAATTTACTACTTTTTGCTAAATGTGCACGTGCGGGAACTTCAAGAAATGGGCCCCTGGAATTTTCGGAATGTTAAACAGGTAGAAAGTAAAGCTCCCTGGTTGTTTTTTTGGGTGAGGTGTGTTCGTCATCGATCTTGTTTGTTCTCCATTTACGCCAATGTGAAATGTCACATCAAACTGAAAGGCGCGTTTTGCAATTTGGCGGGAAATAGTGTGGCAACCTGCCTCTTTTGAGCTGGAAAAAACCAACGGTCCAAGCCAGGGTCCAAACAAGCTAGGTAAAAAAGAAAACGTAAAAGTTTTTGAAAAGTACGGCAAAGAATAATGAACTTTGTCACAACTTTCAAAGTGTTTGAAAGACTGGATAGCCTGTTTGATGCCTTGAGCAACAATGTTTTAAAGAGGGAATTTTCATCTAAAAGCTTTTTGTACGTTGTTGTGAATGGAGACAATTTTCTTGCTGGATAAGGTGAGTCTATTCACTACTGAAAATTGTCATACGCAATCGATAAACTTTGTAAGCTTTCATAGGCCTTAATGTTTTTCGTTCGGTTGCGGGTCCATTATTCCTGAATTGAACAGCGCAGATAAAAACTAGGTCATTTTATCACGCGAGTCTTTAGGGTGGTCTGCAGGCTAAGCATGCTCCCCCGGAAATTTTTGCAAATTCAAGTTTTCCCTAGTGCCATTTCCTATATTTTGATATCATTTCAAGGTCATTGTTTCTATGAAAAACTATACGAGAGATAAGTGTGATATGCAATGTTTTATACCAAGAGATTGCGAAAAATACTTAAGATTGTTATTTCTTCCCCTTGTTTTCACATGTCTTCAGAATTTCATGATAAATCGGGAGAGTGTTATTCACATTTTAATACCAAGATATTGCAATTATTGTTACAAAGAGGTCTCCTAAAAATTTCGGTATAAAGACAAAACGTCCCCTATAATTTTCTAATGAAAGCAAGGGTACTTTATTTCCTCGAACTCTCGACCGGACCCATAAGGGTAGCTAACACTTTCGGATGAGACGAAAAAGCCACCTAAGATTTTCGTACTTTCGTGATAACCAAAGTTCCCCTAAGACATCCGAACAGACAAATAGTTTTTAGGGCAACTCAAATTAACTAAACGGGCTTCTAAAGCACTGAGAGAACCATTTGAGACACTTCTGGCGTATTTGGAAACATACGGTCGTTAGGTTCCCCTGGATAGCCATCTTCCCCTGTCTTCCTCAGTATGATACCAATTGCCAGTTCCAGTTATTCTTTTTATCTCCTTGCATCTCTCAAGCTATTTTTGATATTTGTGGGGGAGGCGGCTATGTGCTGGTCAACAATATGTCGAAGGATTGTC
>JBBMOI010000006.1:25710000-25777500 GCA_038088405.1 Porites divaricata | reverse complement strand
GATCTGTTATAAAAGTATCTTACATTCACAAAAGCTTCACTTCGCAATGATTTCAGATTTTTAAGAAAATATTCATTCTCTGATACAACCCACTCTATGTATCGATATAATTTATTAACTTAACACGCGAAAACTTAATTTAAATAAACGCAATCTGCCTGTGGTCCTTTTTTGCCCTATATCTTCGCGTTTGGAGCAAAATATTTGTTTACTTTAAGGAGAGAAGTGGAAATTCGCATGTGTAATTCCGCTTACTGGCTGAGGCAGCAAAATTACGAGGACTGTCTTCAGCTTCAACCAAAGTTATACAACAAGAAATTAAAGAGGTATCTACTTCACTGAAACCAGTTTGGTTTTCCTACAAAGTGCTACGGTAGCCCAACTCGTGCATCTTGAAGTCGTGGAATATTCGTTCCCAGAGAGATGATTTTCTTTGTGCCTTGGCAGTCTGAGGCGTTCATCTCAAGAAAATACTACAAGGATATTGACGTCCCTTTCCATGTTACGAAAATTGCATGCTCGTGAAACACCAAGATAAATATTTTTCGATTTAGGAATATTAATAACTAGCCAGCGTACAGCCCCTTCCCCTGATAAAATGGGTGAGAGGCTATTTTTCTGTAGGGAGGAAGGGACGGCTGTTGACAGGCTAGGAATAAGTAAATAAAACATTCGGAAAATAAATGCTTTAACTATGTAGAATCCCTTCTTTTGAACACTTCTAGCCATCATGCAAAGAATTTTAATCACTTCATCGAAATCTTCGTTCCCCATCTATTTCGTGAAAAAAGACTCGTCTGTAATTTGAACACAGCTAACTCTTCTTTTTTGAGAAGAAAGCTGAGGGCTAAGTTTGGCTCTGCAGAGAACTGAAAACTGTTTTCATTCTTTTGTCAGCGTTTGTTTGTATGTTTTTGTCACTCATTGATGGGGTTTTTATCCGGTATACAAAAACACACACACACAACCATCCTGCTACCAACGTGGCGGTTAGTGCCTATTCTTGACTAGTGGCTACAAGATAAACTAAGTACGCCATCATGGCGACTGCACATAAATAGTAGAAAGCCTTAATAGGAGTTTTCTCGAATACGTCTCCTCATGTATGAGAGTGTGTGCCTGAGACAAAGCTTTTCGGAAAATTCATTGTCAAATCGGCGACTGTCGCGAGAGCGGAGAGAAGAAATAAACGCTCACGTCGACTAATGTTATATAAAGAAGATTTTTCGGTAACAAGAAAATGATCTCCTTTATGGCGTAATGAAGGAGCGAGTGACCGCATAAGTTAGACGAACGTCTAGCATGCAATTTGAACAGATAATCCAATGATTTAATGTAGAATATTCTAATTTTAAGGACCAATACCTTGACCAATCAAAATAAATTTGCAAAGACTTGAAAACGCTCATATTATCATCCGTTACCTTTGTACATCTCTTATTTGTCAGTCAGTTCGTATACAGTTTGACTCTCGTTCTCGAAAGAACGACTTGCATGTGATGGCAGATGAACTGAAAGTACTCCAAAAAAGAAGGGATTTGACTATTTTGCGACTATTTTGCCTCAGGCCAGGCTTTTCGCAACTGTCCAAGAAAAGCTGGTGACCTGGGTCTGAACATACCATGCAGCGAGTGCGCCATGGGACACATCACCGTAGCACGCGCCACCTCACGAAACGTGGAAGCATCGAGAACTAGAAGGAACGACTTTCTACCGCGAACTCCCACTACAGAGGAGATTATTACGCCTTCATCTTCAGCTTCAGCTCCAGGAGCGGCAACAAAGACAGGTTCGGACGGGTAACAGTTGGGTTCATGCCATTTCTTCGCTTCCTTGCCAAGGACATCCACTTTAATCAACTGATTCAAGAAGTCACCCTGCTTACGTGGTCCCACCCCGTACATGTACCGGTAGGGTTTGCCATTAGCAAACCGGTAGTTGATCTGTGGAAGCTCCACGCCATAATACAAAGTCTTGTGGTCGCGACCATCCGAATACTTGGGAAGCGTCTGCCAGGTTTTCTTCACTGTGGAGCCGGTGGGGATGGGGAGCCGGTAGCGGCGAAGAGCGGCGTCTGGAAACCCCTTGCTGATCTCATGTTCAGGTTTGGTGCGGAGGTGGTGCAAATAATACTGGTTCACTATGCGCGCGTCAGGGTAACAGCACACGTCCATGATTATGTCAGTGTCTGTCTCGTAAGCGTTCACGTGGTGAAAGGAGAAGAAGTTCTCCGTCTTATAAAGCGCGATCACTTTACCCGTCTTGCGCTCGATCACATAAAACCGAGACGGTTGCTTGTTGTCCCACTGCATGCACTCGTGAAACGACCTTCCTTTCATTTTCATAGTCAGCAGAGCCCAGACATTTACAATGAACGGATTCTCGATGAACACAAAGTAGTTAGGGGTCATGGCGAAACTGTGGTAGTAGCAGAGACGGTTTTTCGGGACGAATGTCGACACAACGTTTACGTCTTGGAGCGGATGAGCAGGCTCTCCTTGGTCTCTGGGCGTGGGAGGTCTAGGTGGTATCCGTGTGATGTTGTATCGAGTTCCTTTTTTGAGGGAAACAGCCACATTGTAAACGTTACCTTCTTCGTCCTCGTGTGGGTGCGGCGTCATCGAGAACATGCGCACGGGGCCTGGAAGATTAACAGTAAGAACACTAAGAATAAAGGATAAGCTTAAATTAGAAAAAAAAAAAACTGTGAAAAGGGCATTAGAAAATCACTTTTATTTTTCAGACGCGGAAAGCGCTAAAGAGAAATTCAATCAGACTAGCATAATTTAGTTCCATTTTTCCCTCTTTTCAACTGAGATAACGTGCACTGAGAAGTCGTGTGTCTTGGATGAGCGGTAAACTTTTCTCTTCAAGCGGTTTTCATGGACATATTTTCCAGAGCCTGAGGCAATATTGGAGCATGGCGATTCATTTTTTCCTTTGTCAGTTTAATTAAAAATTATCGCCCAAAAAATCTTCAAATTGTTAGAGACAGCGATAGACTTGTCTGATCTGAAGTGCCAAGTTCAATCATCATGGAGTTTTCATAAGTACACTTATCGGCCCTTTCTTTTCTGACATCAGTCATTTTCGGTCAATTTCTGTCTAGATATTGCGTGAGTTCATGGTAACAATGATAACTAAGAAATGCAGTTAAACCTCTATTAAGGGGACACCTTCAGGATCTTCCCAAGTGTTCGCTTCTATAGGTTTGCAAAAATTGCGCAATGTTTGTTAACGATTAACATTCAGCAGTTACTCCGTACTGTGATAAAGTCCCATGTTGTTAACAAAGCTGTGCTGTACTTAGTGCAAGACTTTTAGGTGAACTTTTGACAGCTAAATGTATTGATTGATTTATCTTCATTATTCGACTACAGTGCGTATTTCAGGGACGTAATCTAATACTACTATTGTCGATTCAGCCCGGTGTGCGCGTTATAGAGGTTTTTAACAATAGAAATTAGCCAAATACAATTTACTTTAGTGTTCAGACCGCTTAATAGAGGTGTCCGCTGAATGGGGGCTCGTTATAAAGGAAAATATAAGGCGTTAATTTCGGGACCCGGCTTAGTGTCCGCTTAATAGAGGGTGTCCACTTAATTGGGGGTCCGTTAATGGAGGTCTGTACATTACTAGACGTAACATGCAAAAGCAATGGATTCCTTTATTTCGTTTTCTGAAAAGAAGCAAGTCTGTCCACTAAAGTAAAATGAAGCGCAGCCCGTTTCTAAGATTTATATAAAGTACGTAATATGACTGTGCAAAACGCTTTAAAAACTTTTCATTTCTTTAATTAATATTTTAAATGAAAATAACTCGCAATTAAATGTGTAAATTTTTCAAGTAAATCGCAGTCTTAAAGACTTTATAGCACGTTTTTCTACTCAACTCAAAGCTACCGAGCCCACAGAGACATTTAACCTTGTATAAAGTTATTTTACTGAGTTTTTTTTACTTCAAAGTAGCTTTAGAATTCTAAAAGAGGGAAGGCAAAAGGAAGGGCAAATGAACAAAATGTGTTATCAGTGAATAAAAACAGCAAAATTTGAGTCTAATCTCTAAGTTGGATTAATTTATCACTTAAGATGTTTGGTTTGTTTTGGCAAGTGTCTTGTGGGCTAAAAATTTTCAGGAGTCGATGATTCTTAAAACAGAGTCTTACGTAACTTGGCAGACATCCACCTGAAAAAATTATTTCCTGAAGATCATCTGACACCTGTATTGTCTTTGTGGAATTTTTTAACACTCCGCTAATCAGTTATTATCATCGTAATCTACTCTAAGTCTTACCCTAAGTCTCTTGAAGGGAGGAAAAAAAAAGGAATTTAAAGCCACTTCACATTTTTGAGTAGACGTTCGGAAGAACATGACTATGATCCTGAAAATATTTTTAAAAATATCGTACAATTAAAGCGCTTTTTTCATTTAAACGATCAAATAAGGTCTCCGCTCCCATCAGGCTGATTTTATAGGATCTGTTAGGCCTGTTTCAAACGTCGTGCTACTGCCGTGCCGAACTCAATTCGACTTTAGCACGGCAGTAGCGCGACGTTTGAAACCAAGTCGTCTTACTTAGTAGTAGTGGCTCGTCTTGGTTTCAAACGTCGTGCTACCGCCGTGCCGAACTCAATTCATAAATTATAACTGCATTAGAAAACTTTGAAAAGTTTGCTGAACCATTTCTTTATGATTGTGTTTTGTTTTCGGCAACAGCCGTTCTATTCGACTGAACTAAATTCGACGTCTGAAACCAAGTCGTGCTAGTGTCGTGCTGCAGTCGATGAATGGTGCCGGGAAGAATAGCCAATTTCTTACAATTTTCTTGCATGCGCTCTTTTTTAAACTAAAAAAAATGTTATCTTTTATTTTGTTTAATTTATTATTTATTTAATGACATCATTTTGGTCTGCCTTGGATAAAAATCTGTTATCAACCCTTTATGAAGTCTGTGTTTCATGATTTCTTTTGGCTCAAAGCCAAAACGCAAATATTATTAAACAATGTCAGAGTTGCCGTTAAAATACGTTTAGAGCTACGAATGAAGAGAGACATGCATTTTACGTATGAAAGTGGCAAAAGTGTAGTTATTGCTTGTGAATATCCCGCACGTGAGAGGGTGGAACGCAATCTGTCCGACCGGAATCGAAAGAAGCCTACGATCATGCCCTCCTAGCCCTGTAGCCGGGTTAACCGGAAAGAGTATCTGTTTTCTTATATCACAAACGAGCCGATAACATTTAACCAATTAGCACTGAGTTCAAAATGATGTTCTTTTAATGAATTTATCAGTGTGCGGGCTTCCTCTCATTATGTTCATTCCTTTGAATAGTTAATGTTCCCTTAAAGGTCAATATTGTTCATCTTCGCTACAATTCCCAATAAGTATGTCCAGTTTTCATTAGTCCTTAAATTATGATGAATTTATCGATCAACATACCTGAGCTGAAGGAAATCTTTCTATTATAGTTTGCTCAGTAAGAGGAATGTATGCGGTATTTTATCTTTAACTCGGTAAAAATCATTAAAACAGGAACCGGGGCAGCCAGAGGGTAGAGGAAAAGTCTTCCTAAACTTTAGACACATTGGTGGCTTTCATTTTCAAGATTTTCGCGACTCAAATTTGTGATTATTTGTGGTTCACTGAATTTCCCAGCTGTCAACTTTTTTCACCGTGCTTTGTTCATTTGCTCATCACCGGAGCTTTAGTCAGACTATCTAGGATTTCAGGCGTCTTCAGTCATAACCTTTGTACACGGAAGACTAAATTCGTGATCAAACAGGTGACAACGAATGATTCTATATCATTTTTCTTCTTAAGTTCTTCCGGATGATCATGTTTAAAACAAAGATAATAATCCGTTCCCACTGTTCAATCCCTACTGTTTTGTTATCAAATTCAATCGTTTCCTTCAACAAACAAAAATCACTTAAAATATTTCCCTAAATTATTAATGGCAACTGTTTAGTCTATTGTTTAAAGAAAAAACTCAATCTCTCCTGTTAAAGATAACCCACAAAACAATAATTACTGAGTTTCTTTGTCTTAATTGTTTTACCATGTTTCTGTCAGCCGGAGCCGCCCGCCAGCAAAGACTTTCACATGACCATTCGGAATGGAATATCTACTTCTTGGTTCGCAAAGAACAATTACTGGATTTTTAATTTGTTGTTACTGTCGTTGAGGTTTTTTGTTGACCCGTAAGCTTAGAGAGACTGTCGAAACCGAAACGGCAACGCGGGTCATTATTTTCCCACTTGCTTCATTCGCTTCATTTTGAATCATTAACAGGTTATTCAATGAGACAGTAAATTGACCACTTTAAGAAGAAGAAGAATAGATGAAAGCACCCTTCACCCTTGGTTAGCCACAACCTGCCCAACGATTGTAACCTTTGTCATAGCGGGAAAAAGTGCTGAATAAGTTCCTCATCTTGCTAAAATCATTGCTATTGTCTCATTACAAATCTGTGAGTTTCTTCCTTAAGTACAACAATCTGGGATGATGGTAAGTAATTTAGTTGAAAAATTGTACTAAAACCCTTGGACTTCTTTATCGTGAGAAAAACTGTGGCTAAGAGTTAATGGATTTTCCCTCTGGGTCGAAGACCGGAAGGCAGAAGTCCCGAGCAGAAGTATATTCTTTCAGTGAATAGATAAGCTTTAAGAAGTTTAAAACCAGACGATATGCAGCTAAGGTGGGAAGGGTTTAAATGTAAACGCAAAATCAAACTTTCTAAGCCGTTTCTGTTCAAAATCTTCACGCAAAACATTTGCAGTGGGTTTTTGTGTTTTTTCTGATGTTGTTTTGTTTCTCCGCTGAAGTTATTTAGCAATTTTTTCACGAGTGCGCGTTGGATACGAGATGGTAGATGCGCCGAGTTGGCTATAATCATCTGATATCCAAAACAGCGAGTGGAATAATTGTTTTATTAAAAACGCCCACAAAATATCGAGAATCCTTCCGGACTTTATTTGTAAAAACAACTGATTTTCAGCTTGTTTTTTATTTTGAGCTGACGCGTACAGTTACCATATTTGGAGAGCATGGCATAAACGCTCGTATACCATGATGGCTAAGCCAATCAGAGCTCTAGAATTGCATTATCTAATGATTCAGTTTTTAATAAAAGAGCATAGTAGTGGCATATGTCTGCAGTGAAGTACTTTCGATCGCAACACTTCCTGCATTTATGATCGTTGCATGTCAAGAGCAATGTGTTGCTGAACGTTCGCGAAAGTGCAGCTAAAAGTTGGCGTTCACTGTGATAAAACGAGAACGTCAAGAAACCTACAGTTTTCATAATCCCCGGGAAATCAGAAGAAGCCTCCGAGTTTTGGTACATTTCCTTGCCTTCACTGCATGGTCACAATGCTTAATTTCCTTATCCAAGGTCTCCAACGAACGGTGTAAACTAAATTTTACTTTCTCTTTGTTAAACAAAGGTCAAACTGAAAGGTGTGGCTCCCAAGAGTTCAACTTTAGGCAAATTTATTTACATTTGACACTTATAGCGAGGATGAAAACTCGCTGCGGAGATTGGAAAGCGCGAACAGTGGGGTCTTTTTCTAGCAAAAAGCGATTTGTTTTGTAAAGACAGACAGACAGCCTTTGGTTTCTCATGATAAAAACAATAAAGCTCTGCAGGTTTTGGGATCGTGAACAAAAATAGAAACCAGCTAACAATCCGTAAATCACAGTCACTGACCCCCATCCATTGAGGTGTAATTTTTCAAGTCAGTGTGTCAAGTAACTTAGAAAACTGCGTTCCATCGAAAATGAAACGACTAGATTTAAGTTTTTCACCACAAGATCGAGAAAGACTAGAGTTTTACCGAAAGAGGTATCACTAAAAATGTTAATTTGAGTAGTTACACAGTACGACATATTTATTTTAATTACTTTCGTTCGAGCCATGCAGTATTGGCTTTCACATCAACAAAACTATACAACTATTTTCAGGGAAATACTATACAAAAGTGTTAAAGGGGGCTAGCGGCCAGATCATTTATTCGAAGAGACAATGATATGTAATTTCATCCTTTCATTTTCTGATGGAAGTAGGTATTGTCCCTACCCAATTTCAAAACTGTTTCTCCAACAAAATTCCTGAGCGATCTACAAACGAATCCCAACCGTCAGATTTAAGGCGTTTATACCATCTCGAGCGTTTATATTTCTTGGAGTTGAAACAGCAACTACTTTTACTAATTACTCTGCTCAGTATAGCCTCAAACTGTAAAGCGAGAAGAGGCCTTTTGAGTGACATGAAAAATTCAATTGGCTTGAGGGCTGTCAGCTTAGGTATATGGTGAAAAATTGTGTGTTAAGATTAAGCTGAGAATTGAATCGATAAATCTGCGAATTCAAAGGCAGAAAAGTTTTTTCAAGCTCTTTGAACTTAACTTTTTCAACTTAGCGTAACAGGTGAATTTTCTAGAAAATCTCTGTTGCAGTTCTTTTCACTGTAGAAGCGCGAGGTTGATTTTTGTGATGTGTGTGCTCAAAAGTGCTGCATCTTATCCCCCCTTTTTAAACTAACTGAACGGTTCTTTCTTATCAATTTTGAAAAAGCCCTGTGTTTTAATCAGGTTTTTCCTAATATATATACATGTTTCAAACGAAGCAGGTCTTTAAAGTTCTTTTAACATACAAATCTGATGCCTTATCTCATATCTGTTTGCCACCACCCTTCTCGATTAATGAAGATCGAACAAAAGT
Organism: Porites divaricata; assembly: GCA_038088405.1. Classification (NCBI taxonomy): domain Eukaryota; kingdom Metazoa; phylum Cnidaria; class Anthozoa; order Scleractinia; family Poritidae; genus Porites; species Porites divaricata. The sequence continues at coordinate 25,768,778 of JBBMOI010000006.1, read as the reverse complement.
CACCCAGGACGTGAATAAAATCATGCTACTTAACAAATTTCCGGAATTAAAAAATTGCAATGATAAATTGTACTCAAGAGGTTAAAAAACCTTTACGCCCTTGATAACATTTACAAGAGATTTAAGGGCGGGATATCAGACAAGAGAAATTCCGTACTATTATTTTTTCTTCCTTTTAGAGTTCAATTATTCCAAGTGAAATATTGTTTTTCCTTGTCCTCTAGTAACGTATGGCACACGCAGTACCAGTTCCGAATTTAGTTACCGTACGTTACAGTCCTATCTAAAAAAGCAGCTAAAGCTCTTTCTCTTTTAAGCTGACTGAATTTACCTTCATGAATGAGACCGTCCGGAAACCGGCTTTAAAACGCAACCGAAAACCCGTAAGCGGGTGAACGTGAAAGCTAAACGCAGCGAGAAAAGGAAGTGAAGGAGAAAGGGGGAAGGAAAAAAGATGGAGGCGGCGAAATGCGGTGCGAGAAAAATGAAGGTCAAATCTTCATAAATATAAAAACAAATGGTGAGGTCCCTACTGTTCTTTTGGAGGTCGAATTTATGATAGGGTGTCTTTGTTTTTCATAAAAGCATTCAACTCTGCTAGGGGTATGAAAAAGGTTATAAGTTGTCAACGTTGCACTTTCAATTTTAATCTTTGAATGACCCAGCGAAGGGCTTCTGAAATTACAAATGAGAAGAGAGAAATCACTGGAACAAAAATATTTCAAATATTATTTTGACCTCCAATTGTTATACTTTTACTTTGTAAGTCTGTCAGGGGAACAAGAACTCTTCGAATTCTTGGGTTCATTAATCATAAACTGGATTGCTCAGTAAGTTATAAAATAATTGGAAGGTATTTCTCAGTCATTCTTACCGGGGAAGTCGTTCCTTATGTTGTACTCCGAGAGCGCCTGCAAACTGCTAGGATCGAAGCTGATAAGGAACGGAGAGTCGCTGCTGGCATAGGTCTGGCCATTCATTGAGACAACGCTGACGGAGCAGTTATCTGTACGTTCTGGAGGCACAAAATAAGAAAAAAACCGTGCGAAAATGTTCTTGCACGGGTCCGGTGGGACTGGCGTACCAAACTCCGCGTATGCGATGCCTCTTCGAGCCTCGGCTTGGATGAACGCTTCGCTTCTAAGGTATCTACTGCAGTACGTCACTTTTCCGTTTTCCACCTTGAAATTCTGTATCATCCCCAAGCCGTCAAACCAATGCTTGTACGCCTGAGGACCGACCTCATACATCGCGGGGCCATTTCGTAGCAAGGATCCATTGAGCCAAGCGGGAATAACGCCTTCTACCACTGCTTCGACCGGCTTGACTTGTTCTCGAACTGTTTGGTAAAGCTCTTCCATTGTATACTTCCTCTCGCAATGTGCCAGCGACGGATCTGAGGATTTTCCCGACCAACACGCTGTTTATATGCGAAGCTGTTGACCTGTGAAATGCAAAACACATGATTAATGAATACATCTGTTAACACTTGTTTAAGTGTAATACGTTTAGGGTCAGCGGGCATGAAGCCAAAGGATATACTCCGGGCCCCACGTTTGACGCAATTACTGTGTGTAACAGCAAGAACAGGTGACACCGATATGTACGAAAAAGTACAAACGTTACAAAACCTGTTATCTCTTAGAATGAAAAATGCATATTTCACACCGCCTCCTACGCAATAATGTTATGCTTAAATGATTCCGGTCATTTTGCTTAGTCATTAAAAACTAGTATAAACAGGAGCCCCTGGTATAAATATGAGCTCAGAGGGAGGTAATGGGCTAGGCAAAACTGTTTATTTTAGATGAATCCTCTTCGTATGTTACGACGCATTTTGGTTACTCTATTCTAGATTAGAAGCTTGTCGCTGCTAAATAAACTATTGTCCCAGTGACTAACCATACCCTTGACAGCAGCGTGCCTTCACAATGCAAACTGCTTGTAAAGTAGAAGTGGTACTTCTGAAAACTCTTATACGTTACTAGAGGCCTGTAAGTGATGTTACAAGAGATGATTCGCAACGATCATTTTTAGCGCAACACAGCGTTGCAACATTGTTTTGAATAGTTACAACACTGTTCCAACATTGCAACGCTGTGTTGCGCTAAACTCGTCGCTGCGAATCGTACCGTGTAACATCACCTTATAACTACTCCCGATCCTGGCAGAGCGATGGCTTTTGCGCGCATAAGAAATTTCACTTGAAAAGCAGCCGCGAATCGCGCTCAGTTCCACTTGACCTCGCTATCATGGCTACTGCGCCTGCCATGCAGAGGAACAAGAGATTGTTCATTCGCTCAACCAAGGCTCATGGCCTTCATTAATTATTAGAATATTTATTCGAACAGGTGTAAATTTATCCCCAGAAAAATTCTTTTTTTTTTTGCAGTCTGGAAGAATACCCCGTGTTGTTGCCATATTTTAGTTGGTTGAGTGTTACCGGCTTTGTTAAACAGTTACAGCTGCGAGTCAAGCATTGCTGTACGATGTTGCCTGTTGTCGTCAGACATGTAATGAATAAAGTGAGAACGTTTATCCGAGCAATTATAGAAATCATCATTAAATTGTTTCTGCTAATGGTGTGGCCGTGGAACTTCTCAACATTCTTGGCGGGCGATTATCACGCGAGTCCGGACTCTGTCTTTTCATAACAAAGTGATTACGATTTCTCTTTCCCCACTGAAATGAAGGGTTTAAAATCAGCTCCAAAATTGGATTATCCTCTCGCCAACTAGACATAATCTTAAGTATCAAACAAAAACAGGTCAAGAACCTTATGATGTCGCACGTGCGAGTAGCTAAGCCACGTGGTCCCCATGCATTTACCCCCGGCCAAAATTGCATGATTCGTGCGCAAATATAAGAGAAACTAATGCTAACAGTATACTACATGTATTTGGTATCAGTCACTTGGTTTAGGCTCTTAGCCAAGGGCAGAGGTCATTAGCTGCGGTTGGTTGAGATTACATTTGCATCAGTTGGAAATGTTGTAAACAAGGATGGATAGCAAAAAAAATAAGACGAAAACGGCGTCTTTGTTTTTTCTTCGTCCGCGGCACATTCAGATCCTTTAACGAGTACTAATCACAACAGAAAATTTGAACAGTTACTTTTTTCTTTTTTTTTTCGTACTATTTTTTTTTATTTTGGGTGGGGTGTATAATTGGTGTGTAGATATAAAGAACAAGTTGGAAAACATCAAGATAAATATCAATTTCTTAATTAGCTGAATAACAAGTTATTAGATTAAAACCTGAAATTAAATACGGGAAATCCTTTTTTTGTGTGTTCCCCCCAAATGTTAACAAAATTAAAGCAATTGATCACGGACTAGTGGAAAATAATGTTCACTAACGTGCCGTAAACATGTGCTATTTTTCCAGTCAATCTAAGGAGACAGACGGCAAATTGTTGTTGTCGGAAATATCTAAAAGTCGGAACTGTCCATCAGCTTATCCAGCCTCAGTTTACCTAATTATTACCTCAGGCCCTTTTTTCTAATTTTTTTTAATGACTATGAGCACTTTAATAATCTAGCAAGGTTTTACTTTCTATTGAACCAGGTAGAAAAAACATCTGTCAATTTGATAACTGGCAGCTCAATACAAAGCTTGATTAAAAAATGAAATTATGTCTATCAATGACTACATCGCTAGCTTATGTAAAAAGAGCTTCCTCTCGATTGCTAATGACCCGGCCCATCGCTTACATAACATGCTTCAATCGTCAGTGCCGTCGTGTTATGATCTTCGGTGCAAAAGGCGTTTTGCGATTCCCAAATGTAAGACCGAGCGTTTCTAAAATAGTTTTTTAGTAAGATCATGTTTTGATAACGAATTTTAGCGCTCGGTGAGTTTTGTAAATGAGATCGATGACGTTGCATATATACATTTTAACAGTTTTAAGTTTTGTTATATTGACTATATTTTTAGGACTTTATCATTATCATTTTATTGTACTCACTATTGTAAGATTCTGTTATATCATATTATATATTAAATATTATATTGTTAATACACAATTCAGCTTAGTAGCTGCAAGCTTTTTACAAATAAACTATCTATCTATCTATCTATCTATCTATCTACAGAACAATCTTTTTTGGAGCAGAGCATAACTGGCAAAAAGGCGAGCGAAAAACTGTAAACTAATGTCCACTTTGCCCTAAGAGATCTCTCTGAATCTGCTTAGACTGCAGTGCTCCTTCGCTTAACGAGTCGGCGATACATACGGTACGTCGGAACCTCTTAAACTAGTTGGATTCTTTGCTGTTGGTAGCTAAGTAGAACTTAAGCTTTTTCAGGATCGATACAGATGGGAAATTCATTTGTCAGTCTGTTAATCAGCAGAGCAAAGTTTGCACAATTGAACTTGAAATTAAATACAGGACTGTCTCTTTTTTTATGCTCTGGCTTAACTGGTAATTATATTGATGAAAGGCAAGTGGTCAAGAACGACAGAAAAACCGTGAAAAGCGACGCCTATTTTACATGCTCTGGGAGGTCTTTTGTATCTTTAAAGATCACTTTGCAAAAGGTTTTGATAAAGCTTCTCAATTAGCTGACAAGCCTCGGTATCTCTCATATCATTAAATTGATTACCTTCGATGCTGTCATCTTTATCTTTGGAGGAGGGTAAAATGAACGTTGAACTTGTCTGGCACTGAAAATCGATCGTTTTTACAACTTGTGGTTTCTTAGTGTTTGAGGATAGCTGGCTTAAAATTAGAACAGTACCAATTTAAGCACTGAAGTGCACGTACCAACTCCGCGGTAGGGCCAGTGCCTTACGCATGCAGTTGTGCGCATGCGTAAGGTACTGGCCATACCGCGGAGTTGGTACGTGCACCTCAGTGCTTAAACTGGTATTTTTTTTTTTTAAATTAGAACTTCAAAATAAAAACAGGATGTCGTTTTGCGGGCTAGGGTGTAGTCCAGGGCTATCTGACTTTTAAGTGGAGTGCAGAGCGGCCAAGAGCAAGCGGAAATCTGTGTAAATTATGTCCGCTTTAAACGTCGAGGCTTGTGTTACGTTTCAGAGAGCCTAACGTACGTGGGTAAGGTTTTCGAAGCGTTTTTCCTTGAAAAATTGTAGGATCCGACATTTGTTTAGAGAACTGGTATAGTTAACAAAGGGGTAGTCTGGGTCATGTAAAGGTCTGAAAGTTGGTAAAAAAAAAAGTGGCATATTTCGACCTTTTGCGGCTGAAGTACTGTGCAATAGTTTTCATCTATCACAACTGCCACACTTGAGGTTTTGTTCACAAATTCAATTGAATGAGATCGTCATTATAAGTATTGTCATTTTGAAGAATACGCTTCAGGCTGCGGGAATGTAACGGGCCAACTCCCGCGGATAAGCCAAGAACTTCAACTACACATTGCGTGTCTTTAGGCATTCTTCTCATTGGCTAATGGGTGATTCCCCTAAAAAAGCATTTCGTTTTTTACTAATTTAGTGGACGTGAGAGAAATGAGCTTTCATCTATCATCGTTAAAAACCTCCTGTGAAGAAATAGTCATCCAATAAACAATTATTGGATGAGGTTTTCGTGATATCCGGAGTAATCAAGGTCGAGGCAAGTGTTATCAGCCGAGCCGAAGGCTGAGGCTGATAGCACTAACCGAGACCTTGATTATTTAGGATATCACAAAACCGAATCTAATAATTGTTTTATTATACATTGTTTTGAACAAAATAACGACAAACACACCGTCACAAGGAATCTGAATTGTGGAAATCATGCAATGTGCGCGCAACCTGCAAATTAGTCAGTTATCGATAACTAACTAATCCATTTTTAAGGAGTTAAACAACAGTTCACAGAATAAACCAGTAACTCTAAGCCTCAAGAGTCAGGGGCACCCAACGTCAATTTTCGGAAATTATCTATTCGGAAGATGATTTGGGATCTAGAATTTTCGGAACATTTTGTTGTAAAATTTCTTGCTTGCCTGCCTCTCCTAGGATTTTCGAACATCTAAAAAATGGTACAATTACCATTTTTAACGGATTTGTACCCTAACTTGAAGGGCACCTAGAATTTTGGGAAGCCTTTTTTCTGGCTGAAACTTTCGAAAAGGTAAGTTTTGATCCCTATAATTTTCGGATCGCTAAATTTTAAGGGGATAAAATTATTCCTATATCTACCGTTTAAATACTAAAATACGTTTAACAGTGCTATGTTTAAGTGGTTTTGAACTATATTCTCGTTGGGTGCCCCTGAAGAGTATCTAAAATTAGCTTTTTCTCAGCAACATCAAAACAAAATTAAGAGAAAAGGCTGGCAGAATTAATAAAAAGATTACCAAGGGAAATGCTTTGACCTCTCAACAAATTCTCTCAACTCATTTTCATTTATTTATTTATTTAGAAAATCACGGAGATCAGTTTGGAGAGTTTGTATTTCAGTATTGGGGCTTAAAGGACAAGTAAACTAGTAACTGCAGTGTAGAACGTATGGCTACAAATCACGAAAATTAATCCCAAAATATCCACTTATTTTTAGTTCATTTGTAAAAAAGATGGACAAAAGTTTAGCCCGCAATTTCGGATAAGATTTCTCAAAATTGGACGGAAATTATTACATGAGGTAAAGATATGTTTGCGGGTTTGACTATAAGGATATAGAAGAGTAATCAAATGTGAAAACGTGTTTCCTTGCATATAGGTTAAATAAAATCATAATTTGCAAAGTGACTAAAAACTTTAAAGGAGGTGAAGCTGATGCTTTTGTTAAAAGTTAGTAAAAAATATAGTTTAACATAAACAGAAAAGATATGAATACAACTTTTGACGAGCACAAGAGATTTCTCTACTGTACATCGCTCAGTGAGAAGGAAGTATTATTTAGCACACGCCCTCTTCAATCGGCTTAAAATCGCATCTATCTTTGCATAATAGCGCTCTAGGTCCTATGACTAATATGCTAAAACCAACCACTAAATACTTGAACGCAATACTGCGGCTAAAACAAAGGTATCTCATAGGCAAGATGAGAGAATGCGCACGATCTCAAATACAATTATGCCCCACAATCGCCTTATAATTCTCTGTGTTCTTATAATCATATGGCCCAGCCATGTGTATAAAAGCCAATCACCGAATATTTAAAGGTGCACCGCAGGTAAAAAGGGCTACAACAAAGTTAAGTGCTTGTGCATGGTTTCATGTGAGGGACGAAACCACTGAGTTGAGTTTGAATGCGCAAGTTTGTACGAAACAATATCTATCAGTGTTGATCAATGTTATGTTACGCTAAAAAGTCCATCAGAGCTCTGAGTTATGATGCATTGATAGAGAATGTTGACTCTTGTGCAAAATTACTTTTAAGTCACTTTTTCATGCACGTTTTTTTTTCTAGATCACTAACGATCAGCTCGACATGTTCAACTACTGTGCTCGAACATTTTACAGGGTATCGCAGGTCCGTTTCGGCACCATTGCGCCCATAGTCACTCGTGCTAATAGCATCAGGAATTTGAATGATTTCGTCAACAGTTGTAGTTGTGTTGGTTGGTGCAAGCATCAGCATTTCCGCGATTTCATAGGAGCAAAAGGAGGTTTTCGATGTAAACGGTACGGATAAGATAACGAGAAAAATGTCTTCAAGTCGAAAATAGAAACATGTGATATGTAGTTCCAATAATTCTAAGACAGCAGTAACAGAAGTTCTTTTGTCTCAAATATGAGCGTGTGCGCCCTTATCTAAATTAATCTGTACGTTTTGTAATTTGTTTACCCACGGAGCGCTTAGGAGTTCCTAAGACCTCGTTAAAACGTGTACGTGCGTTCCAGATCGAACTGGAATTTGGAAGTGTTGGTTTTTAAGGAGCTCCTCTCGGAGCAAGAGAGAGAACCAACAACAAACTCAAACCACATTTGGCGTCGACGCCAGGATTCGAACCCAGCCCACATTGATGGGAGTTGAGTGCTCTCACCACTGCGCCATCATTGCTTCCCAAAATTCAAAATGAATTAGATCTCACAAGTCAACGAAAAAATGGTGAAGTCTATTTCCATTAGAAAATCCCTTGCCCTTGGAACCTATTACCTCTGTTTTTAATACAAGTGTCCGTAAAAAAGCACTACCTATGAAATCTGGCTATATTCGACGACTTAATGAGTGCTAACAATGCTAAGTGCAACCACTCAACCATCAGGTTAGCCACCGAACACTGTATTATTGTGGTTAGTCCTGTTTTGACCTTTAAACTCTAGCCTGTGAAATCGGCGTTGGGGGGGGGGGGGGGGGGGTGGTTGGAAGACAAGGTTTCACGTGCACCGCTTTCAAGGTCTTCTTAGACGAAAACCGCAGATTGCGGTTTCAAAATAAATGCTTTGTTAATGGCTTCCGACGCGTGCATTACATTTCCTCGCTTTTAATAGATAGCAAAACGATTTGGTGTAAGTTTCTGGCAGGAAATGGATGTAGATGCGTACGTGTTTTGGAGCACACGTGCGATTACGTTCTGTGGAGCTTTACTTTCCTCATCCGAGTTGTTGTAATGCTGTAGACATATCATTGAGTGACGATACGAGGTACAAGGAAATCTAATGATATTTGCAACTGATAAAAAATAAAAAATGGGAATAGTAAAGCCCTTCCTACGCTCAATTAGCATGTAGGCATAAGGACATCTGAAAATGAAACTTATTGAGGTTAAAATTGTAAATTAAGCAAAAGAAAAGAAACAGTGATATTCCGGAGAGTTTTTTAAACTGTTATCTTAACAGCGAATTTGGGGCAATGAGACCGTGATCGGTTCCGAAGTCATGTATGATAGCTCAAGTTACTGATTGAAGTTAAACATGCAGCATGCTAAACATTTAAGAATAGTCAATTAAAACAAAGTGTTCAAAATACGTTTCTACACCTAAAACCACAGAGAGCGCACACCGGCTAGTTAGTAATTGAGCAGGAAAGACGAATAAAGAAAATTGTAAACTACTTACGTTGTTATAAAACTCTGAATAGTAACTCCTTCTCAAGGAAAACAAGTAGGTCAGGATAGTTTAACTTTGTCCGTCGGTCAAGCCTGAAAGCTCTCAACTGTTTGGAAACGGCGGAATGCCACGCGATATACAACTGAAACAATACTGATTTTGTTGAAGTATATATATCTGGCAGATTTACCGGAAACCGGAATTGAAAAAGTGGTTTTGCTGAGGTAACACTCTTCCGTTAGAATGGGGGGAAGAGGCTTAATTTGAAACAGAGAGACGTAAAAACTCCCTCGCTAAAGCCGGGATTAATTTGCTTTGTTATCGAGAATTCTTTTGCTATTTTTGAAAGGGTATTCAAAAATGTCTTTCGCAATTATTTGTGTAGTAAATTATGAATGAAGTCAAGAACCAACCTACGGAAGCGGGCTTAGTAAACAGCATCTCCAAATTTGTCGGCCAAGTCACGCCCAAGAAATTGCGAAAACTCTAGTCCAGTGATGTCACAAAATCAGTGCGGGGCAAATCCCAAGGAAACAAAAACAACTACAAAAGCGATTAAGGAGAAAAATATCAGTTGCACATTACGTTTTACGTTTCTGTAAATGACCCCCGATTTCGACCCGATTACAGATTAGAGTTTGTAAGAGCATCCACAGTATCTAAACACACGTAGCAGCTTAAGCAGATTTCACCATTTAGCATTCCTGTTTCGAAGGCCGGTGTTTTATCATTAAGTTGAAGTTGTTCCGTTGTTTTGATTTGTGTTGTCCATTCACAATTGAACAACCCTTCATTAAAACAATGTTGGGTTTAGTTATTCACGTAAGCAATTCCCTATAGAACGTTTTATAGTACATTTTCATTACCGGCTACTTTAGCTGAAAAAAAAAAAAATAATATAAACGTCCATTATCGTGCCAACTTAGCCATTTTTACGTCACGCACGTCACTTGTTTTTGTTCTAATCCTGGCCGGAGCTGAGTCTGCGAAAAAATCCGTTATTGCATGTAAACATTCAAAGGAAATCTTAATTTATCTTTCCTTATGGCATATCAGCACATTTTTACTGCCGGAATCATCGCCTAGTTGTGCGGGTTAAAATACCTTCGATGCTGAGCCATCGCGTTTTCAGAGCACAACGACCTGGACAGAGCAAAACTAATTTTGATGACTTGTAAAATTCAATTGTTTATGCTAGTGTTATACGTAAATTGGCCCAAGAATACCTTGAAACTTTATTTTTGAAAAAAAAAAATACATTGAAAAAACTGAACCGACAGGATGCATCCTCTTCAAAAAAATATATTACGTAATAAACTTTGCTTTACTAGAAAAAGCATCGAAGATTCTACTTTTTGCTGAAGAAGCACTGCAGAAGAACTACTTGGTACTGAGTTTTCATTGAACATTGAAACCTCTGTGTTAGCCGACTACCACACTTGCTGTCACTATCACAACCATCAAGAACCTTGAGCTGTGTGTTCATTTTTCCCGGCTTTAAAAGTTAAGGCAAAGATTGAACCATTTGCCTGTTGGTCTTTAGAGTGATTAAACTGAGCCCCTCATAGCCTCCCTCCCACGCAGACGTTCTTAAGGGTTCATCACGCGTTCCTGCCATACAGTAAAAACCCGCATACAAGAACATGTGGATTAAGAACACCCAGGCTGAAATTTGGTAAAAAAAAGGAGCATATATATAAGAACACATTCAACCTGTAAATTGTTCTTATATATAAAAACTCTTCCCATGTCAGTTTAATAGAACAGTGTCTGTAGCTTTACTGTGGTATTTCACTAAGATCTCTGTATAAATGCTAGTAATTTCACTTGCTGTGTATAGCAAATGTACAACAACCGTATTTGGAATTAAAAGTCTTAGTAAATCCCTTACATTTTTTTAGAAGTAAAAAATTAAGAACACTTAAGAACACTTTCAGGCTGATTTCACCTAAAATACCCGATATATAAGAACCCAATCAGCCTGAACCCCGAAAATGGGTGTTCTTGTATGAGGGTTTTTACTGTACGTTCAAGCCCCTCATAGTCTGCCAAAACAGCCATCTCTCCTCGCTCATCGCAAACGTTCTAAGCGGCGGGGAGACGGCGGTATTCGCAGGCTAAGCCCCAGCTCAGTTAATGGAAATTAAAAAGGGTGAAGCTTCCTTCCCTATCAAACTTATCAGGGACATTAGTGAGTTTACGCAACAGGACGGAAGGAAGAAGAGGACGGCAAAACGCTTGTGCGTGACGAACGTGACAAGGCTATAACTTGCGTGTTTTGTAGTGATCTTCACTGACATCAATGTTTTCTGGTCTTTTACAAAAAGATCTGTTTAAAAGAAAGTGAAGTTTGGTGAAAAGTTATTGCAAAAAAAATTATCGTCACGCTTGTCACACAAGGTTTGCCGTCTTCTTTCCTCTCCCGTCCTGTTGCGTAAGTTCACTAATAAGGTCCGAGGACGGCGACGGCAGCGAAAACGTCGCTGAAAAATTGATATTGCTTTCTTCCAATCTTCATCGCGATTACTCCAAGTCACTAACTTTGTCAAATGTAGGTGAACCCTCCTAAAGTTGAATTCCCAAGAACCATATCCAAGTTCAGAAGGGGAGGGGAAATTTCGTCGTCACGGCTTGTGTACTTCCTCTGTAAAACGTGAAATTAGGCATTTTCACGTCGCCGGTGTAGTCGTGCAGTGACGGCAAAGAAATGTACAAAAAAGCGTGATGCACGTCCAAAGTTGTTGTTTTGGTTATTAAACTTATTGCTTTTTTGACGTTCTTGTTGCCGTTGCTGTCGTCGGATCTTAAAGTCCCTATTTTGTGACGTACGCGGTCCACGAGGTACCCTGCGAGCAGAGGTTTCTACTCGCGACCGCGAAATAAAGAAACCTCCGCTTGCAGGGTATGAAATTAGCGTTTCCTTTTTCTTTAGGGCAACTTAGGCCTGTTTCAAACGTCGTGCTACTGCCGTGCTAAGCTGGCTCGACTGTAGCTCGACTGCAGTACGACACTAGCACGACTTGGTTTCAGACGTCGAATTTAATTCAGTCGAATAGAACGGCTGTTGCCGAAAACAAAACACAATAATAAAGAAACGGTTCAGGAAACTTTAAAATGTATTCTAATGCATTTGTAATTTATGAATTGAGTTCGGCACGGCGGTAGCACGACGTTTGAAACCAAGTCGACCTACTGCCTTGTAGCACGGCAAGGCTTGCCGTGCTACACGGCAGTAGCACGACTTGGTTTCAAACGTCGCGCTACTGCCGTGCTAAAGTCGAATTTAATTCGATCAATTGAGTTCGGCACGGCAGTAGCACGACGTTTGAAACGGGCCTTATATGCTAACATTTACTTCAGTAAATTGCGAAGTGTCCGGCTCTAGTTCACCAACATAAATCAAGTGACTCCGTAACTGACTAACTGACTGAAGAACGAATGAGGTCGTTCATAACCGAAAACTTTACTTTGTATTTAGGATAGTTACCTGTGGATAATTTTTCGAAGTCTTTTCAGTACCTTATGGCAAAGTTGCTGTAAGGTTATTTTCTAAGAAGTTTCAGCTGCGAAATAAATAATTGTAATTATAATAATGATAATTGTCTCAACTCCTCAGTGTTTTTTTCGGAAGATATTGAAGACAAATGTAAAAAGTAAAAAGGTCTAATAAAGTCTTAGCACAAATGAAGTAAAATCCCAATCACAGGCGGCGTAAGCTCAGTATGAGAGTTTCCTGATCATTAAATACGTGTGGTCTCTTATTGCTTAATCCTTAAAATGGCCGTGAACATAAAGGATTTGTAGGGGGAATTCAGGTAAAAGATTCAAGAAGATAAAAACTCGCTAGAATTTTCAATAAAATGCACCTTACCTTATTTGCTTTTCTTAATTTTGCTTGCTGTGTGGTTATATTTTGTGGATCCATTACAATCTAAGCGATTTCCTTACGAAAACATCCGTTCGTCCACGCCGCTGGGGACGTTTGGTGGGGAGAAGAGCGACGAGAAACGGATGTTTTCGCAGGCTACCCAAATCTCAATGGATCGGGAAAATAACCACACAGCAAGCAAAAACAAGCAAAGTAAATTAGGTAGGGAGTATTTTGTTGAAAATTCTGGCGAGTATTTATCTTCTTGAACTTTTACCTGAATTCACGTACAAATACGTTACGTTCACGGCCATGTCAAGGATTACTCAATACAAGACCCCTTATTAATAATTAAACTCCGATACTGAGTCTGGGCCGCCTGTGCTTACGTTAATGACGACAGGAAATTCCCAGGGGGGGTGTGGGGGGAGTACTGCCATATATGGTCTATATAGGTACATGCCGCTGTGAAGGGTATGGTTTTCAAGCAGTTTATTCTGGGATAAGGTCTAGAATAGGGTATCATTTTCCAGGAAACTGATCAATTAGTTGAAGTTTTTAGTCTACACTAGGGAAACCGGGAATTGCCATTCATAAATTTTTAAAAAAATGAAATCGGCAAGTTTAGATTTACGCAACTCAGCCTAAAAGTTACTCTAGGATAGGTGGGATTTGGGGAGTTAAGCCTAGTATAGGGTAGCAAATTTAGCTAAACTAGCTCTGGTATAGGCTCTCTCCATGGTCTTAGCGGCACAACCCCAGCCAAAAATTCCTAAAGTCCCCCCGGTATGAAACGCACTTCCCGGGCATCGATTCGCAGTTGCTATAAACGTAGTACAGTATTATTTCATTAAAACGTCGTCTAACGATCGTATAGAAAAATCAAACTTCCCGTTCTTAAAATCCTCAGACATTCGGGAAACCGTTCGTACTAGAGACATTTTTGATAAATCCGAACTCAGACAGTTGATAGGAAGAGCTATCACACACTTGTAAAAAGAAACGCCCAGATAAAGGACTTGAAAGAACTATGATGGGATGTGTTAACATGCTGGGATGTACTGATAGACTCAAGTCTTTATTTAAGGGCTACAAAAATCGAATTTTTCATTGCACTGATCAGTTTGGAACTGTTTGGGTTCTAAAAACAAAAGCACTTGTCTGGCACGGCTCTATTCATCATCAGCTTCCTTTTATCACAAATATCTGTCAATATGATTAAACAAACTTCTTCGTAAATTTGGCCCTGCGCCATTTACACGTTTCTGAGGCTACAAAGGGGTTGTTTGCTTTTAGACTTTATGCAGAAGGCAGATTGAAGATCCTCCTTTAGTTAAAACAGAACACTGTTACAACATCTAACTTCACTCATACTCGAGGGGCTTGTCTAATTTGCCAAATGCAGCCTCATTCCCAGGTTCTCTCTCCTATCCTGAGAACGAGGTTGTGCCAAATGGAGGGCGGAAGTGCAAGCACGAATCTAACAAGATAAAAATTGTACTAATAAGATTGCTCACAAGTAGAATAGCTTTTGATCACAAGTGTTGTTAAGGTTTTTGGACTATATATATACCATATGAGCACCACGCCTATGTGAAAGATGATCAATGACATCACACACTATCACCTGTAGTAGTTACTTTACTGTATTGTTTTGTACCCAGCCATTTAGGAAACCAACATTTAAACTTGTTTTCCCTCCAGTTACCGTTTTAGCATGAACAGAGCAGCCGAAAAAGAAAAAATCGGAGGAAAATAAAAACTGCCAGTGTTACACATAAAAGAAAAAGCTGTCATCAAAATTCGTATAAACGACCACCCAGTAACAGTGAGTTGTTTAAACTCTACGGTTCTAAGTTGTCTAAGCTTACCACTTAGCAGTGTCACAGTTCTGTATGTGTCATTCTACAAAAATGTTTAAATGTTTTTGTCTACGTCTATCTTCACTGTTTATCCTTCTTCCAAATTCGCTTTGAAAGGAAAACGCTGCCTTTAGGGCCTGTAATTGCGCAGCACGTCGATTGTGAAACGCCTGATATATGGGTCGCGAAAATATTGAGTAAGCTATATACGCGGTTACAGAAACCCAATTCGGGGCAGGTTGACACTAAAAACACCTTATGTATTAACTCTGCAACGATTTTCTGTAGTTGCCGGGTCTTAGTTTATAAACAATGTTGGAAAACTATTCGTGCGAAAGCTATGCTAAGCATTCCTTTCCTCAGTGGCACTGTAAACAGTTCAAAGCACTTGCCCTGCTATAAAGTCTCATGAATTCCTTTGAGTAGAGACGATGCCAGCCACCTTAACCGGACACGCCATAAATGATTTTTTTACAATCACTCACTATAAAGAAACTCTTTATGCGGAGGCGAATTCAGTTAACCCAAAACGCAACGCTATAGACGCAAAACTGATATTTTTCTGCTTCGGCTTGCTCGACGTCACCCATGCAGTGCTTTGTCGCCTCAGGGTCTGGAAGTGGGATTTGGAGGGTATAGTCCTGATCCCCCATCCCCGCTTCTTTTTCACGAAAATCCCCCATATCCCTCTATTTTTTCATCCCTTTCCCAAAGGTTCCGGGCGCGCGAGAAGCGAGAAAGGTGCGCGAGGGGGGAAGGGGACCACTTCCCTTTTAAACGCCTCCCACGCAAGCTAGGGCTCATAATTTCAAATTGATTTGAAATTAAATGACTCGCCAGTTTACTCCGGCACTCACATTTATTAAACCATTACATACTCTTGATGAATCTTTTAAATTACCCCTCTTATCAAACTAGGGGTACCTTCCGGCAAGTGCCAACGAGGCGAATTCGTTTATCTTTTGTGAAATGTGCCTATTCAGATCTTCGCGATATTTTTTTCATAATTTTAGAGGTTTAATGGATTCCACTATAGAAAAGGATGGCACCCAACTTCAAAACAACAACTTTCGCACATTGTAGGCTTTCACTTTTTAATTATTAAGCAATAAAAACATGGCTTGAAGCTTTGTTGGTAAATACATGAGCAAGTTATATTAATTAGTACTTATGTTTCATGGAAAATTCAATTGTCTCAAAACTATAAACGTTAGAAAGAAAAAGATAGTTCAAATGAGACCTTTGACTGCTGATATTATAAACAATAATTAAATCCCGAGCAACAGCGTCATCAGGGATAAGAAATGTTAAAATGTTTCGCGTGGTAATATGCGTAAGAAAAAATTGGTGTAAAGTAAAATGTGTGAAAAGCGCAAGAATGGGGCGGAATGTATCAGAGGTATAAAATATAAACTTGAATAAAATACAAAATCTAATGAGCGAGTGTCACAGGACAAAGAGTCTCTTGAAAGGCATAATGATAGTCTTCAAAACAAAAGGCCCGCAAATACGTTGCATTCCTCACGGGAGGTGAGGACTGGCTCAATGTAAATCGACCGGCGAAGAACACGCTGGTTCTGATAAAAGTTTTAAGAATATAACCCTATGCCTTGATCAACTACCGCTTAAAATTCAATTCATAAAGGAAAAGAGAACACTGAAAACCCTGGTTCTGAGTCGAGAAGCGAACACGCTACCTCAATGTAAATCGAGCTACAAAGAACAAGCTGGTTCTGACAAAAATTTAAGCGTAAAACCCTATGTTTTTAAATTGGTTGCTTTAAACGCAATTTGTAAAGCAAACCAGAGCACTAATTGCCCTTTCAAACTAGAAATCTGTTAAAGCTTGCTCACCTGTTAGATCCTCTTGAACAGACAACGAACAGCTACACACTGAATCACCCAATTTCGGACCACGAGTTGTAAATACAAGACCATGACGTCACTACCCAAATATGGGGTCTTACTTACACCCAAATATGGTCAAAAATGCAAATTTTAGAGGGTTACGCGGAATTTGAGAGTTTTTGCCTACATTGCGCGACGTTATAATTCTGCCGCCGAGTCAACCTCGCTTCTTAGCTCGGTTGCCTCGTTGGCAATAAAACTTACCTAAGAGATTATTCTACTTTGACTTCGGTTGATTCTCATAAAAGGGAAAGTGGCCCTTTGTACAGCTTTAGAGATATGTCCAAGTTTGCACGCAGTAGCAAAAATTCCAATTAAGACTCGAGCATGGTGTTGTGTTGGGGTTAATGAGCACTAAAGACAGATGTAAATTACACGTGGATTTTCCCGACGGTGAATTGTCGTTCTGGTTTAGTGATTATTAACATGACAATTAAAGAACAAAATATATTGATGATGAACATAGCAATCGTCTCGATTTCTAATATCGTTCAGAACGGTCGACCTATTTTACTAGTAGCGGTAAAAGAATCCAAGGGAAAAGGCATCTTTAATAAGCGGTGTTGTAGAGTGTTGTTTGTCTTTAACAATTAAGTCCAGGCGAAGCAACGTCGAGCGAATCCACTTTAGGGAGAAACGACTCCTTGTTAAAAAAAACTCCTAGAAATTTCACGAATATAACTAGAACCTTTAGATTTGAAGCCTTTATTCAAAGAGCTGCTTCGGGTTTTGCGCAAATCGCCCTGGTTTTGTGATTATTAAAATGACAAAGAACAGCGAAAAATCGCGAGCAACGCAAAAAATCGTCAGGCTAAGGATTTTTCGCAATTTTCGCAAATTTTGTGAAGACCGCAACTCGCACTGGTTTTGTGATTATTAAAATGACAAAGAACAGCGAAAAATCGCGAGCAACGCAAAAAATCGTCAGGCTAACGATTTTTTGCAATTTCCGCAAATTTTGTTAAGTCCGCAACTCGTTCTGGTTTAGTAATTATTAACATGACAAAGAACAGCGAAAAATCGCGAGCACCGCAAAAAATCGTCAGGCTAACGATTTTTCACAATTTTCGCAAATTTTGTTAAGTCCGCAACTCGCTCTGGTTTAGTGATTATTAACATGACAAAGGACAGCGAAAAATCGCGAGCACCGCAAAAAATCGTCAGGCTAACGATTTTTTGCAATTTTCGCAAATGTTGTTAAGTCCGCAACTCGCTCTGGTTGATTGATTATTAACATGACAAAGAACAGCGAAAAATCGCGAGCACCGCAAAAAATCGTCAGTCGACCAACGATTTTTCGCAACACACGAAAAATCGCAATTTTTGCTGCTGTATGCAAACCTGGACATGAGTGCAGCTTTAAGGAAGAGATAGATGTCCTGTGGTAACTACAAGCTGCTACATTTCTTTTACAGTTTCATAGGTAAGGTAATATTCTAACCTTAACGAGGCAATTGAAGTAGGTCGAGAAATTGCCATAGTACTGAATACTTTTAATTAAAATGAGTACTTCTGACTTTTACTAAATCATTTTTCACCGCATTGTTATTAGTCCAGAAAATTCGTGAAAATTGTTTTCACCATTTCAAGGTCTAAAACCGCTTAAGTGGTAAAGGTTCTGCGCGCAACATGAACTTACCTTAAAAACTTATGAAAGAGTAAGGCGAAATTTCCTACAGCCACCGAGGGAGCGTGATTCGTGTGGCGTGTTTAAGGTATCGAATGGATGACCGTGATTCTTCCCTGCGCCTGACGATTAACCAGTTCAGCTGTGAATGATGAAAAAATGCCAAAATAGCAACCTCGTTCCCAGGGTTCTCTCCTACCCGTCCCTACGCTACGGAGCGAGGTAGGAGAGAGAACCTGGGAACGAGGTTGCCAAAATAGCTGCTTTAACTCCTCATTTCGCAATTTATTCTAAACCGCAAATAAGAAAAACAAATAAATCATAAGAGCCGAACAATTCCGTGCAATTAACGTCAAATTGACGAAACAAACCACTATATCCACGAAAGGCTGTTCATACTCTTTACAGTCATCCCTATGCATTTGGGGTAAATTGAGTTAAAGAACGGTAAAAAAACGCTTGTGCAAAACATTACTAGGCATGAGCAACTTACTGATAAAAAACATACCAGAAATTGCAAATACTGTAACAAGTATAATGTTTTCCTGGAAGAGGGACGGTCCCTTCCGCGGGCTTTGACTAATATGAGAGAGATATCAGTTCGGGGTTGCACGAAGTTTCGCACATGGTTGAAAACGATCGAAGAAATATAGTGTAATTATTTTTAATTTGGGCAGCTTATTGGAAAGTCTAGATAATTCGAATAGTTATTGGGGGTCTTTAATTAAGTAAAAATGATTTCATTTTTTTGTGTGTGTATTCCTTAATCGCTTCTTGATTATCCCTTTGTCAACCCTTAATTCCTTTTTCGCAAAATCCCCAGCTACGCAGGCTTTTAGTAACCCATGCTGATATCCGCTCTTCCAGAAGAGTCTGCCATTCTTGCGCCTGTCTTTTACCTTTTTAGCACTTTCAAAATTAAATAATATTATCATGTCGGTGGAAATTCAAAATAATGGCAAACTTTGCAGGGTTCAAATTCAGTTCACACCGTCCCTTTGAACATCATGGATATCCCCCAAAACGCAATGTTTTAATCGATTGTTTTTCTGTCGATCGACTTTGATTTTCATCACTGATGTGCAGTTAAAAATGTAACTGGATTACCATTACACTATTAAACGAATCCAAAAACCAATTATTTGTATTTAGATTAATAAAGTTGCCCGAAAGGGTCACTCCAGGCGGTCTCCGAGAACTCAATAGCACAGCTATAAATAATGTAAAACATATGAACAATAAATCAGGAAATGATTGATATCACAATTTTCAAAAAGAGATTTCCTGGTATTGATTCAGAAAAATCCAAATTAGGGTCTCATGGGGAAGTTTTAAATTTACGAGAATTTTCCCCACGTTGCCTTAATCGATCGATTTCGCGTCTTGAACGTATCGATTTTGCAATAACAATGTACAGCAAGGAAGTATATCAGACAAAGTTCCGATTTCCTGGGCTTGGCAGATAAAACAACTCTATTTCTGGCCACTGGCGCCCCAGTGGCATCTATTTTTGTTGCAGTCTGGGTTTTAACGAAAAGGGCGAACTAAAGACATCTTTGATGAATCAAAACTGCCAGCCTGCTGATTTTTTATGCCCCACACTCGCTTCAACCTTGACCGTTCTTTTTTTCTCACCCTAAGACATCGCACAAAGTTTAAAAGAAAGGCATCCTCGCTGTTGCATTGTGCGGCGCTTCCATGTTGTGCATTTTTTGTAAGGAGGCCAAAGCTGTATAGCCTCTTCGTGCATCATCTGCACTACGCATAACAATGCGCCTTCAAAGGTGGCGGTGACTTTTACCGGTAGCCTATAAAAGAGAGGTAACTTCTGTGGTCCAAATGCTTTTAAAATAGCAATTTTGGTAACTCCTTCCGGCTAAAAAAATGTAGGTCTTGAAACTCGCCCCAGTCCCTTCGTGCAAAGTGGTTAATCGAAGTCGACATTGTCCCTTTGTTGTCTTTTTCGATGAAACGAGAATGGTCACCCCCATTTGTATTCTTTTTCACTCGTTATGGCTACATGAAAAAATATATATCTTAAGAATAAAAATATGGCTATAGTAGATATGAAATTCGCTTTTAAAGCCACAGAGACGTATGCCATAATGTTAAAAATGTTCATTTCTTATTCTTTACTTTTTTTTTTACAAGATCGAGTATAATTTGAAGTCACTTTAGTGAAAACTTATAGCCCAGGCTCCGGTTGTTCAAACGTTGGATAGCGCTATCCACCGGATAAATCACTATCCAGCGGGTAAGTATTAGGCAAACCGATTGCGTTACCCACTGGATAGATTTTTATTCGGTGGATAGCGCTATCCAACGTTTGAACAACCGGGACCAGACAAACAAAAAGGCTCTATCTTTTAGTAAGCTTCATAGTTTTTGCTACGTCATAAAAATTCGTGCAATTGTTCAAGTTTCGAACATTTTGCGCCCCACTTGGAAAAACCCGTAAGAATTACGGGCACGCAGGCGAAAACAGGCACGGTGACTCCCTGGAAGATGCCGATTGCAAACCTGGTGATGATGCAGATGACGGCGAAGTGTAGAAAACGAGAACAATACCAAGTAACTGCACTGAGTGTGGAAAATGCAAAACAAAAACAAAAAAAAGGGAAAGAAAATAAAAGCAAATTGAAAAGCATGAACATGTGTAAAACGTTTGTAATAGTCTTTGAAAGTTAATTTAACGAAATTTAGTTTAATTTGGCAATCAATACTGACAAGCAGTCGTCATCGTAATCGTACAAATCAAACCGCACAGTATTGTTGTGACTGAATTGTCGTTTTAATGGCCATTTCTTTCATTACTTGTTCCTTTAAGAGAGTGCGGTATAATTAAAAAAGCACGGTGAATTAGGTAATTAAAGGCAGCCTGATAAAAAACCGCGGGAGGGTTAAAAGAGTCAATTTTTACTGGGTATGTGCCGCTGGCCTCTCAGAACCTCTAAACCATTCAAATATAGAACCCATCTGATATAGTCACTTTTGGGAAAATGTAATTTTTGCGATCCCAACTTAGTAACTTTCTGTTTATGCATCTGCTTTATAAAGCCTTTTAACTAGGTCATCCTGAAAAGAATTGACACATTGGTTAAACTTAATGAAGTAAAAATCTTCCCATTTTTAAATTCCTATCTATATTTTCCGATCCCCCAAATCACGAAAATGTGCGGATCCCATTCTAGTAACTCTAATGAAAATGCAACCAGAATATAGTCAATCCAGCCGTGAAAATGCGACCCATTCAGTGGCACATCCCCATTAGCCTATTAATAGGAAATACCTCCGGTTTCCGGTTAAAGAACAGTAAGGGTGGAATTAACGTTTTTAACAACCAGTCCCTGTTCCGATGAAAAAGCAGAGCATCGATGCATTTTTATTGTTTTAAAAATAACGTACTACTTAAACGCGTGGTGGAGAGTGTCAATAGGAAACACGACGTATCAAATCTTTCGTCTACTTTGACTAAAACTAAGATTGAAAGGCAGGAGCCCTGCGGTGAAAGGCTTTTCCGTTAGGATGGAAGAAATAAGAAAAGTTGAACTAAAAATGTCCGATCTAATTCTCCATAAAGATCTCCATCTGAAGTGTCCATGAGAAAACAAGGAATGGTTGGATGGAAGGAAGGAGTTATAAAGGGTGTTATAGCTTGCATTTAAAATATATAAAGATCTATAAAGCATTTCAGGAGGATCGCTTGACTTTTCTTAATCGACATATGATAATTTAGATTAGCTGGGATTTTTTGACTTGAAATTTTCTGACAGTATAGGACTGCCGGTCATTTAGTGTTTTGAAAATCTTGACCGGTTACCGGCCATACAGCCACAGCCATACAGCGTAAATTTATATTGCGTTAACGTAACTTTCAAGAAATCTATCGGTTCCTTTTAACCAATACACCCACCGAAGCAAACACCCACAAGCCTTTTAATATTCTGTGTTGTTGTTGTTGTTTTTTTGTCGCATTTTCCACACTCGCGCATTTCCATGCTACTTCGCACTCCTTAATTCGTACTCGATCCTCATTCTCCACCAAATCGCCGCGTACTAGACTCCTTGCGAACCGGGTTATTTCATTTAACATATTTCGAGAACGGACCTCTGGAGTCAAGCTGGAGTCAGGGTACTTAGGGCCCAGCATATTGGAAAAGAATGCGCTGCAAAAAGGAGCCTGTACTTTATCAGGTCAACTTCTCTAGCCTGCAAAGCAGGCGTATTTTGTAGTGCGAATGATATAGAAACTATTTCGTAACCTAGGTAGCCTGCGCCATCTTGGACGTTGAAACTGACCAATGTTCTTTGGTAAACAAAGCGCCTGCTTTGCAGACTATAACAATGAACTTCTCCCTTCCAAAAAAATAAACAATTAAAACAGATGTCGCTACTTTATATTTTTAAATTTCAGTCAGTGTTGACTATTAGCTACTATTCGGCTGTCTCTCACGAACACATCAGTTCCAAAACTCATACCGCACTGACTTAGTTTGAAAACCGATGTATGAATGTTGAATTTTTGTCTATCAGGCATCGAGCCCTACAATTAGCCATACAAAGATCGCTGCCATCACACTGAAGAGATATGTCGGGTCATCAAAGGCCTATTTTCTGGACAAATCAAAACCTTCGCTGGAGGTTTTCGGATTTGTGGCTGAGACTTTGCCGGCCACGCTTACTTCGTTTTGTACGATAGTTTCTATAATCATAATAAGCTATGTAAAGAGACTGGTCTCACTTCTTTTAGCCTATAATTACCGCTATCTGTCCAGAAAATGTTTTCGCAAAATTCCTGGGAGGTCTGTGATCGCATTGTTGCACTGACATTTCTGCTCGACTGCCCGATGGTACCATTACATCGCAATAATCATCGCTAATCCGTCATTTGTAACCCGGAGTAGCTGTTGTATCAGGATAGAATACTGTACATCAGTTCGTCAATGTTTTTTTTCCGCATGAAAAACATAGCCTGCGTGCAGACGATAACTAAACTCTGATTAGTTAACCAGAGTTTAATTTCGTCTTCGCGCAGGCTAAAAAAACACAGAAACCAAAAACCACTCTTAATTTACATATGAAACCATATTAGGTTTTACTCGGCAACACACTTAATAGTATAATCTTACCTTATAAGAAAATCTTGCTACGACTCTCTTGCTGGTTTCGAAGTACTCTTATGCCTGGAGTATTACTCGGTAAAATAAGCAGCAAACAAGCATTGACTGGTATTTGATTTATGGAGATTAGCTGACATCTGCTGCCACCCAGCACCAGGTGACCTTTTAACAAGTTCCCTGGTGTTCAAATTAGTTCTGGGCCCTTCTATCGCTGGGTGAACTTTAAGGACAATTTACAAATAATCACGGTTCTTAACAAGATTTGGGAGAGACGCAACGGCCAACGTGGGCAAGAAAAAACAAAAAGCGGAAATTATCCTATAACGTCAAGGAATGGTAAGAATGCAAGGACGAGACGGGGGTCCGTGTGACTAATTTGTATGGCGCATTCTAAGAATAGTCCAGAAAACAAATCACACTACAACAATGACGCACATGGGAGGTCTGTGAAAATAAAAAATATACTCCTAAATTTAGTGCGCAGATAATTGATGCCTAGCAGCAAAGAAAAACTCCTGTTTCCATTGCTTTCATCAATCCACCCTGTTGGAGCGAAAGGGCCGTAAGGCACCCTGCGAGCAGAGTCTCCGACTTTTCTAGGAAGATCGAAGGAGACTCTGCTCGCGGATAGCCGTAAGGCGGCGATGAGAAAGAAAATAAATTGTTTAAATTCGGCGAGTGGAGTACATGGGAGTTGCGTATCTTAGACTAATTTTTTTTTCTTTCCTATTCCGGTTTAAGCCGTCTGGCTGCCTAGACTAAGTTTGCTTTGTGTACCGCTGAGGCTTCAAAACTCTAACCGTGTGTATTTAGAGACAAGTCCGTTTAATTTGCTACTACTGCTAGGGACCTTTTTCCCTAACCCTTATATCGGAGAGAGAATAATAATTTGTTGTAATTGTTAAGACAGGATTTTTATAACAAAATTTTGGTGCCACACATGTAGACTGCGGACCGCCAACGTTCACAACCTGATCAAAGACATAAGACGCTAAATGTTGAAATAAGCTGAACACTCACGAGCCCGAACGAAAACCATGCCTTGTTCAGCAGCACATTTCCCATGAGGCCAAATAGGGGATTGCCCATTTTCTAAGGCAAAAGCCGGGGGGTTGAGAGAGCTTCGCAAATGATCTGCCAAAACAAACAAAAAGCGCCTAAGAGAAGCCAATGCATGAAATTTTGAAGCCTTCAGCCAGTCATTTTAAAACAGAGAAGCTCGCTAGTTTATAGCCAATTAAGAGAATTTTCGTCTCTCCATGGCAAAACCCACAAGTGTAAATTGATTACGGTTATTACGAAGTCCCACTGCTTTATATTCGTGTAGTACATATCGGTTATTAGTATAATTACATCGATGACTATCGAAAATAGAGCGCTGTGATTGGCTAGGAGCTTCGCACTATCCCGCTATAATCCCCGCGCGGTGATTATAGCATTAAAGGCTAGCAGTTTTCAAAATGGCAGCCAGATGTTTTGATGATACTAAAACAATTAGTCGCCGTGAATATCGGCGAATAGTCACCTCTACTTCGTCTCGGTGACTATTCGCCGATATTCACGTCGCCTTCGGCGACTAATTGTTAAATAACTAGTACAGTGGAACCCTGCCTTACGGCCCGGTAATACGCTCACCTCGTCATTAATTACGGCCACTTTTTCGGTCATACATTTTCTTATAAAAAAGAAGTTAGCCTGCATAACAGGCGCTTAATGATCCAAGCGAGGCGAACGCGCATTTTGTGCAAAATGCCGCGTTCGCCTCGTTTGGATCATAAAGCGTTAGCCTGCGTGGCAGGCGTTCGAAAGGGAAGGGCAAGGGAATTGAGGGCGCGAGACCGCGCGCGACGGAGGAGGTTTCTTTCCTTTCTCCCTCGCGTGCTCTCGCGCGCCCAAATCCCCCCTTCCTCTTCTCGCCCCTCTTTTATTAACGCTTGCCACACAGGCTAAAATAAACTCGAACCCTCGTTAATGCGATCACCCGTAATACAGCCAACGGCCACATTTTAAAATCCCAAACAGTAGTATCTTTTATAATTTCACCCCGTTAATACGGCTACAATCGTTCGAAATTTAGACTGGAAATTAAAATGCCTGTGACGTGTCAATTTCACCGGTCTAGCCGGTTGAGTCTTAATTTTCTTGTAATTGTTTTTAAAGAAAAGTTTCAGGTAGTTTTTACAATTAATGTACGCGATATCTTCATTCCGGTTACGCTGTTTATTAAAGAGAACAGTTGTTCAAGAAGTGCGATTGCGATGTATGGTGCATTCGTCATTCCGGTCGGCTTCTGGTCATGAAATTTGACCCTGCCCCGGTAATACGGTCACCTTGATAATGCGGCCAATTTTTTGATGACCCATTGGTGACCTTTTTAAGGGGTTCCACTGTAACAACAAACTGTGCTTATAATAACAAATCCTCATTAGCCGAAAGACAGATTTCGCATTCTCCATTTTCAACATTCTCCATTTTGTACCACTATTTTGAAGATCTTTTGAGGAGCCCCCTTAGAAAAGTGTTGTACTTCGAACTCGGCAGCACCCTGTCGAGCCTAATCCCTCAACACCTCTTATTGTTCTTGTTCAAAAGTTGCTTGGAGTAGCAAAGAGTCCGCTTGCGGTACTATGTTGAGCCGCATTTTAAAATATCGAAATAAGAAAATTTAGCAAGAAGCACTCGCTAGTACAGCCTCGGAAAAAATAGTCTCCCTCTCAACCGGCCGTTTTTTGGGATGTCACGCAAAGTTTCGGGGGCAACGTTGCGTGACATCCAAAAAAACGGCTGCGAGGCAGACCAAGACAAATTTCGAAGCCCGCCTCCCCCCTCCCCAAATCAATGATCGGAAAATGGCGCCTTTTGGCTGTTTTGAAAGCTTCATTATTGACTTTGGAAGAAAGGATGATTAACTTGCTATTGCATTTATTATTTCCAAGACTGTAACTGTAGCAAGGTAGAGCGGGCATTTTTGTGCGCGGTAAGACAGGGCTGAGAAAAATTCCTCTCGTTCCTACTGGGCGGTTGCAAGGAATGGAAAAAATTTGAAACGCGGAAGTACTGAAGGTGAATCTATTACTACAGATTGGGAACACCAAAAAAGCAACCGCTTCCTCTTCCTCGATGATGATGACCGGGCTCATCACTGTTTATACAGATGTACACTATAACCACTGCTACGTATTTAGCCTGTGAACAGGCTACTACGTATTGACTCGAGTGTTGTTATTTCTTTTTTATAAGTGTATGCCAAGATAAAATTCTAGGTGTTTAGTTTGTAGGGATTAAGCAAGCTCTTGATTAAAATCTATAACGGGAATTATGACAGGAAATGCGATTTGTGCTAATCATTTCTTTTGATAGTACTATCTATTTTAAGGCCAAGAGTAAGATTTCACTTAATATCCTTTAGTATAGGCGGAAGATCACAAATTTGGGATCGGCTAGGGACAACTAATTAAATTGGAAGAAAGAGAAAGATGTCACTCACATTACATTTCCTCTTTTATTTGGGTGGCAAAATTAAAGCTAAATTAAGTTGCCTGCATATTAGACTCTTCCTGTATGGGATCAGTTATCGCCAGCTAATTGCGAATCAATTATGTAATCAGTCATTGTAACAATCAAGTTATTGATCTTATTAAATTTGCTGGCCATTCAGTGAATTATTGGAACAAAATAAACTTGGCTTTTAGATCAGTTCTTCGTAATTTTAGTAATGTCCAAACTTCTCCGAGGAAGTGGCCGAAGTGCTAGAATAATGGACCCTTTAAATTAGTTAATCGAAAGTAGTAGGCAGCAATATAAATTGTGTTCTCAATGATATTTGGTCTACTAAAAGAATTTAAGAGTGTCACTTTGTATATCATTCCATCATTCTTTTATTTTTGAATTTTTTCTTCTGTCAATTCACAGCTAATTTTAGCTTGTTGCTTTTATCTTGCACACTACTACTACTACTACGTACGTACTCAAATGTAATTTGACCTTCTGATAACCATGTCGATCCGAAAAGAACGCAGAAAGGATTATTAACTACCCCTGAGAGATGCTCTATATCCTTTTAACACGTCTCTATGTCCAGCTATGCACCTTGAACTTAACTATATATAACTTATCACATGTTTCTCGATTTGCCCACTGGTCTATATTGCGTCAGTTCCCATAGTGTGGGAGCCTGCGAATAGAGGCATTGGCCTCCCTTTATCGAGAGAGGGAGCGCTCATAAGGGGCTGTATTGGTTGGCTATCAACGATTCGATTGGGTAGGTGTTGTTGGATTTTTTTTTTACTGATTAAGCGGAAGTGTCATGAAATCTCTAATTTAACTATCTCTTAAGTTTTGTTGACTTTGCATTTCTTAGCATGGTTTCTCCTCTGCATAGTCAGTAAAGCAATTTTTTTCACATGAATGAGTCAGCACAAAAACAAATTGGCCTCACTGAGAAACTTCCTGACAATGACTCAACTTTTCCGTCTTGCCATAGCTCAACACTCCGGAGCAGCCTGCATGAGCAATTACGCAAAATGTGAATTGCGAGGTAAATTGTTAACCTCAATAAGCCTTTACAGTTCTTTAGATCCGTAAATGGGACATCCCATTGGCAAGCCGATCTTAATAATTAAACCGGTCAATAATCCGTTCCTGGTCATAGTTAAAGGAGCTGTGTCACGAAATTCAGCCAAATTAGGTAATACAAAATGTTTGCAACTTCAGAAATAATGCTCAGGAGACACATTTGTTTGTCTCGGATCTCTGATTTTGTCATTTACCTGTAATTTTTGTGCTTACTTTAAGTTCCATAGCGATTTGGGACGAGTAATTGGCAAAAATAAACAAAATGAACTGGACTGCCGTGAAACAGCACCTTTAAGTATTGAAAAGATATCTTAGCCGGACTCTTCCCCTCTCTGGGAGCCATTCAGGGAAAATAACAAAGCGAAGGAAATAATATATTTTAATTAGGAAAAGCACTTTGCTAGCTTTAAAGAACAAAAAAAATAATCTTGGAACATGACACAGGAATACTAAAGGCTTACCTCCACTGAAAAACTGCCGTTGAGCTGTAAGGTTTTCACTTTGATTTTTACCCGATGGACTGAACAAATGGAAGGTAGATTTGAACGGAAAAACCAACAGAAGGAAGGACAAACGGAAGGCACAATCCTACAAGCAGTAGTCTTTGATGCAAATAGTTGCCTAACGACGTAAGTTTACTCACATTTACTTCTGACGATATTCGATATCCGACACCATTACAGTAAGGCACCCGATTGGCTGTAATTAACTATCAATTGTGTTGGCAAAACCAGTAATTAAAAAATTGTTTTCACATCCTTTTTCCGGTCTCTCGACTTTTGTTTTGATTTGTTAGTTCACCAAAGCCTGGCAATTTTCCCAAAGGGAATGGTATCATCAATACCGTCGGATTAAAAATTTGTTTGCACATCGGCTAACATGATATGGATTGCATGGGGCAGTTCCAGTTTTCGTTTTAGCAAAGGGGTAAGAAAACAAAAATTAATCTTTCATTTTCTTGCGTTGTTGCATCATCACGCTTGTAGCACCTATTCGTCTCAGAGGGCACTTTATATTCATGTTTTACCTACGGATGTTCGGTTTCGCCTGTATTTTTGTCTCAAATAAACGCATTAATTTTGAATGCAATCGCTAGAACCGCAAACATTTATCCCCAGTGAGAATAACCATTACAACTGAAAAAGTAGTTCCGCAAAATCAAGCACTTTTGATATCTTTAATCGGATGATGATGCGATTTAGCGCTTTGAAGCGGAAGATTACGTTGGGAGTGTCAGGAGCACCCAACGACGGTTTCCTCCTAAATACATTGAAATCACTATTTAGGCTCTGATCCAGAGTACTTTTAGATCTCTAGAACTGCATCCTAAGCGGCGCTATAAAATTTTGTATCTGTTCGGTCATCCTAGGGGAACTACAACCTCGTCCCCAGGGCTTTTTCATTATTTTTAAGGAAAAAGCCCTGGGGACGAGGTTGGGGGAACTAGAGTCTTTTCGAAATTGCAAGGGCTTGAGTATTATTTTCGATTATTTTCCCGAACATTTTAGAGGCAATTTGACGTTGGACGAAAGTGACATTTTCTGATTCCTCGCCCCGTCGCATTTTTCAATCCGAAAATTTTAGGTTTCCTTTTTTCTACGAAAAATTAGCCTAACTTAGGGAGTGAAATGTGAACATTAAACTTCAGAAATCGTAGAGAATCTATTAGATGAGCTTCGAAAATTTTACAACAATGGAACGGGCATCCAGAAATTTTTAGCCGTCCTCTGAGTAACAGAAAATTGTAGGAAAAATTTGCTTCTCCGAACAGATATTTTACAGAAAACAGTCGCTGGGGGGGGGGGGGGGGGGGGAGGGTTTCCGCCCCGAGGTGCAGCCCCCGGGGGGTACTTGGGTTAATTTTTGCTGGGTATGTGCCTCTGGGCTCTCAGAGCCCCTACCCCATTATAATCTATTCTGTGGCCAATTATAGACCCCATCTTAGTCACTTTTGGGCAAATATGTAATTTGCGCGATCCCAACTTAGTCACTCTCTATTTTTATGGATTGACCCATTTTTTTGATTGAATGAAGAACACTTTACTTTTCATCTGCAGTACAAACATTCTGGTACGTTTGCTAACCGTAAATATGAAGAACTGTCTTACCCCAAAAAATCCTATAATGTGAGACCCCATTATAATCAATCCAGTCGTGAAAATGAAACCCCATCAAGCGGCACATCCCCATTTGCCTCTTATATGGATTACCCTCCCGGGGTCCAGCCCCTTATCCTTTTATATACGATTTTTGATAGAAAAAAGATCCCTTTCGGCTTTCATTGAAGAATGGTACCCCTTTGACGTACCTACTTAAAAAATCTTTAAAACAGGAAGTCTTTTTGTCAATTCTCATGTAAGGTTTAGTAATATTGCCTTAAGGTGCGTCTTTTCGAATCATTTTAATTAAAGTTGACCTGCAGCTTTCCTAAAATTTCATATACTTCAACTTATGATGATTACCCTCGGGATTTATGGCCCTGCCCTTTGATATACCCTTTCGCGGGGAGCCTCCCGGATGCCATTATAAGAAGTGCCCCCCTCCACCAAATCCTTACAAATCTACATTCAGGAGTCCGTTCTTAAATGTGTATTAAAACTGGTTTTTCACTAGCGACGGAGTCGTGTGAGCACTTACGACCTAGTGAAAATCAAAAAATCGGAAGACGTTAGTAGAGTCAGAAGCTCGACGGAATCGGAGTAGGGACAATCAGCAGGTTTTCATTTTCTCCCAACTCCGCTTATCAGGGAGACTCCGCCACTTACGATCTGATGAAAACCAGATTTTCGGAGTCGGAAACAGATGCAGAAGAATACCGGTTACTATATTCGTTCGCGATCTAACGCTTCCTTATCGGTCATCAGTCGCGAGAGGCGACTCGGACTCGCTTTCTTGGCTTCGCCACTCAAAGTCGCCATTTTCCATTTTTTGATTTCATCATTTATTTTGACCAAACAGGAGCCAATTAGCGGACCACCGATTAGTAATGGGCTCCTGGTCCAAGATTGTCTTTTTCACTAAGTAGACACATTGAGAATTAAGTAATGCTGATCTTCATCCTCGGGGGTGGAAGCGGAATCATAAATCATGAATCATACTTACAAAATATGCAAGAATCTTGAATCTTTGTTTTAAAAACTTGGGAATCATGAATCTTTGCACTTCGGCTCGGGAATCATGAATAATGAGACTCAGAGAAAAGCTCAACAAAATACACGTATAAATTAGTTACGTTCGATCAAGGGAATGCAGGATGTCGCGTTTCCGAGAGTCCAATTTTCCAAAATTCTCCCGGGGGAGCATGCCCCCGGACCCCCCTATATAATTCGTGGAATCGGGCCTGATAGTCTGTTTGTTTCTCCAGTAACCTGGTGCTTAACTTTCAGTTACAAAAACAACCTCCATACCTAGACCAAACAAATCATGATACCGAGTCTGGATGAAGTAGAAGTTTGAACGCCGAAGAAACTATACAAAACGAGACTAAGTTGCCACTGCAGAGTGAATAATGAATCTGGAAGAAAATTCTTGTAGGAATCATGAATCATCGAGGCAAAAATGGCAGGAATCATGAATATCAAGATTGAAATGATTCCGCTTCTACCCCCGATTCATCCTTTTCGTTTTCACGATAGTCGATAGACCGCGCGTGACCTCTTGCACCGAGGGTAGGTAACCTGTGGAAACCTGTGGTACAGGACCAAGTTCATCCACAGCCTCCCTCGGCCAAAAGTATGGCTTTTAGGCTCGTGACATTTGCGAGATTCTCCAAACCACTTTCCAAATCAGTCATTCCTCGTTCTCTCGTCGCTTCATTTCGACAAATTACCAAAGAGAGTGGTAGTACAATGAATACTGCCGACCTTAGCGATACTTATAACGACATCCTACAGTATGTGGAGCCAAATTTATTCAAAAACTACGGAGGGACCGTTAAGTTTGGTGGCGTGATTTCTACAGTAAAGTGCCACGAAGACAACGTTCTTGTGAAACAAGCTTTAAGTGAGCAAGGAAACAAACGGGTGAGAGAAGTGGGTGGCTCAGTTACAAATGAGTACCATTAAATATATGAAATATGTTTCTGTAGTTCTAACGGGGTCATGTAGGGATATTATGACACGTGGTTTGTGTATATAGTTTATTATTTATTTCCTGTTTCCTGACCATCTGATGCTCTTATAATTTTCACAACGACGTTTACAAATCCCCCACACCCAAAGAGAGATACCATTGCCCCTCTCCTTGGAGCAACAGTTGTGAAAAATAAAAAATAAGCAAGTAAATGCACCTGTATAGTATACTGCACGTGATCATGATATTAAAAGTTCAGGTATTTGCTAAGTCATTGTATTGGAAAGGAAAAATATTCTTCATGTAGGATTCCTTGTATAATTTGCCATTTTGATGGCTAGGGGCATTCCATGTCCTGTGGGTCTTTCCCTGGAGATCCTACGACAAAAGTGCAAAAGCGATCCAATCTCCCTAGCTGTCCCAGACTAAAAATTTGCAGCAAATGTGAACAATTCCCGGTTATGTACCCGGGATCGACCCGATGGGGTGGCCACTGAAAAGTGCATAATAAATGTTCAGAAGCCTCCGAAAGCTTTTCTGAGTACAATATTTGACCAGGATTCAGGGTTCCAAAACAAAATGGGGGCAAGATTCATGGTTAATAATAATAGTAATAATAATTCTTAAATTGTCCTCTAGCTCTTCCCTTGTGAAGCTTTTCAGCGAAAATGAAACAAACAATTTAAATGGCACATAACATGGTAAAGAATCCCAACTGTTTGGAGGCAAAGCAGTTGGCTATTTTACAACTGTGGCCGAGGAGTTGAACTCTGACCACTGAGAACAAGGGAGCCTCCGAATTATAGGCCCAGGAGCTCGTTTCTTGAAAGTCCCGATAATTAATGGGCCCGCAAAGCTGTTGTTGTTTACGTGCAAGATAGAGGCTTCAATAGCCTGGCATCTAACATGATAAAACTATCAGTTAATGAAACAAAATGCAGTAGTTTGTTAGCCAGGATCCACGCTTTTATTCCTTATATTTAGATTTGAATATTTGATTTCGGGCCCGAAAAGTTAGCGGGACTTTTGAGAAACCGGCCCCAGGGTCGTAACTGCTTGGCGATGCTGCCTCCTATCAAGTATGCACCAGATCAGGATTATGGGAGGAACAAAAATTTGGGTCGGAATGATGGGATTGAAGTACCAACATTATTTGGGACCCTCTATGTACATGTATTAAAGCTGATTAGAACCCTCTAACCTTGAATGCAGCTTATTTATGCACAAGTAGAGAGGAATGTTCTGCAAATCCATACCTGGGAATATGGGTTTTTAGATTAGGGCTACCTTCAAAATGAAGCTAATTCCATAGTATGTACAGTGTAGGGTATTTCTTCTTCTTCTCACTTTGGTCTTTGAGCTGACCTATTTAATGTCCACAACAACAACAACAATATCAGCAACAAAAATTTATTGTACATACCCAAGGCAAGATATTAAAGTTATTACAAGTTATTGGATTAATTAATTAAATAAAAGGGGTACTGACTTCCTGAAATAACTAAAAAGTTAAATTGCCAAGGAAGCCAGGTCCAGTTAGATAATTTTAAAAATAAGATTATGGCAGCGGTACAACATGGCAACATATACAGCGACAGAGACTAGGCAAGGTGAATGGTTCACCACAGCCTTCAAACGCAAAGAAACAGATGAAAGCACGAGGCCTTTAGCTGAGTGCTTTCTTCTGTTTCGTAGTGTTTGGAACCCATGATGAAGCATGAAGCCTGACATGTATTCTCAAATGAAACAATAAGAAATTATGCAGAGACATTTATCTGGTATTGCATTGTTTCCATGAGTTGTGTTAATCAATAACACATCTCACTGAAATGCAAGTCTTTGATGTCAGATGAAAAACATGTTTCATGGAACCTGCGATGAAGCATGAAGCCTGACATGTATTCTCAAATGAAACAATAAGAAATTATGCAGAGACATTTATCTGGTATTGCATTGTTTCCACGAGTTGTGTTAATCAATAAAACATCTCACTGAAATGCAAGTGTTTGATCTCAGATGAAAAACATGTTTCATCTCAGATCAAATACTGGTGGTGTTTTTAATCTGGTTTTTCATTACATATCAAGATTAATCCACCTCTTATTTTATTGGCTTGTGACTGCATGTATGATAAATGAGTTTGAGAGGAGTAGTTCTCATTTCCTTTTCAGGTCCTTGTCGTAGATGCAGGAGGTTCATTAAGATGTGGCATGTTAGGTGACAATCTTGCTGCAATGGCTGTCAAGAACAACTGGGCGGGAGTGTTGATGTATGGCTGTATACGGGACGCTGAAGAAATTGGACAAATGAAGTTGGGTGTTAGAGCATTAGGAACAATGCCTTTGAAGTCCATAAAGAAAGGCCAAGGGGAAAGAGACATTACAGTACGCTTTGCAGGAGTGATCTTTACACCTGGACACTATGTTTACTCAGATCTTGATGGTATTATTGTATCACCTAAAGAACTTACCCTTCCTCCTCCAAAGTTGTGATTTCTACTGAAGGACAATGTTTTACTAGGAATAACTGACTAAGCTAAAAATGATTTAACTGTTTGACTCTCGCTACAGGGAGATGATTTGTCACTGACTCTAAAATTTTTAGCTGTGGAAAGAATTGTGTGGTGTTACCATTCAAATGAGTAGTACTTTACAATGGTAAATAGATGCTCCCCTCTTCTTAAGTAATCATCTCTGGTCTAAAAGAAAACACCCCCTCCCTACACTGTGAAGTTTGTATCAGCCCCCCCTTTATTAAATGCCCCCTGTCTAATAGATGCTTACCCCATGACAATTACTCCAAAATACTAGGAAATAGCAAAATCAGTCAACTTGTTCAGTTTCGTGCTTTATTGACTACGTTTTGCATTTCACCTCTTGAACCATGAATGAGGATCGTTGTCATTGAAGTTGAGATTTGAAAGAACACCAAGAATCTCTAGATGGCTTAGACGTATGTTGTATCAGTGGTTGGACTGGACAGTCTGCATTTATAAACTCTCCTTATACATTTTCGGAAAGCGTTTCAGTTTTGTTGAGCTTGTTGCAGTTATGAGAACAAATGCCTCTCTCTTTTAAAAGCTTCCTCCCCTTCAAATCCCAGAATAAATAAAATGTCCAGGGCATCCATTAGATCACGGTCTAAAATCTTTGGCCACTATTTGCCAGGCATGCTTGTCATCTCGCTTAGGGGTATAAATTTTGGATTTTTGGTCTCATTTAAGGTGTTCTGGGCAAAACAAAAATATATGTATTTTCAATTTGTTTTATTTACTTCATTCATGTAATCAAAGTTTAAAATAGTCTCTTTCAGGGGTCAAAAAAAGGTTGTGCCACGCCCAGATTGGTCTCCTTTAGGGGTTTAATTCAAAATTTCCTGACAAACATCCCCTCCCCTTTCATATGGGAGCCTCCCCCCCTCCACGGTTGCCACTTAAGAAGCAAGAGGATACTGGGTAATGTCAACAATAGCTGGCTGGCACATTCCTTGTAACAGTCACAGAAACAATGAAAGAATTGAAGGAGGTATTTCAACTCCAGTTCCTTCTTGTTTCTAAGGTGACAAATTAGATTTAAAGGGTTAAGTTAAGAATATCTGAAATCTAAAACAAAATGATTTTTCAAGGCTTACGTGCAAAAGACCGAAATATGATGGTATAACTGGTCAGTAAGAAATGCAGACTGCAGACTGCTGAAGACCATTGTTTTCACCATGCAAATGAGGCAAGACAACAATAGTTCCTTTGTTTTCTAACCCTGAAAACAATGGTCTGCGGCAGGAGCCCATCAAATTTGATGGGCTCCTGTCTGCGGCCAGTCTGCAGGCTGTATTTTGTCCTGACCATTCACCAAAAGTATCACCCTGTTATTTTAGCACTAACGATTTCACTAAAGATTTTAGCTTTATGATAAGGTAATTGCTGTCCAAAGCTTTAATTTCCTTAGCTACAGGTAAATCACATTATTGTATGAGAAAGACGTGAACTATGGGAGGAGGTAGGGAATAATTTGTCCACAAATAATCCGTTAAATGCTTTTTCGCATTTGGCTTTGCGAATATGCAGTTTTCATGTTGGTATATCAGTCACAGAGGGTGGCAAGGGGGGTACCTATCACGCACCACGGACAAATAAAATAAAACATTAACTACATTAACAAGTATCCTTTTACTATTTGATGATCTGAGGAAATCAGAGGTCGAGGAACGAGAAAAAAGGGCAAGACGTTGGTGTCATAACTATCTGTTTTTAATGTCTCTGCTTCAAGTTTCAAATGATATTAACCATCACG
This sequence comes from Porites divaricata, assembly GCA_038088405.1. Taxonomy (NCBI): domain Eukaryota; kingdom Metazoa; phylum Cnidaria; class Anthozoa; order Scleractinia; family Poritidae; genus Porites; species Porites divaricata. Next base: position 25,732,509 of record JBBMOI010000006.1, on the reverse strand, counting down.
TAAATTTCAAAGGACCAAACGCGCTGTGAAAATTGTAAATCACGCATCACGCTGTTATACCCAATCACGCCGCACGCGGCTAATTTGGGTTCCGTCACGCGTCACGGAAACCCTGTTCACAGAGCATCAAATTTTTTCAAGCTAGTAGCCAGCGTAGCTGGCAACATTGTGCCACTTTACTTGATTGATGTGTTATCGCCTCTCAGCCAATCAGAAACTCCCATACGCCTGGTTGTTGGACAATTTACAATACCCAAGAATCAGGGCAGGCGGGATTTCAATTTGACTTGCACCCAGTCTTCACACATCGCCGCCGCCAAAAAGACTACAATTCTCGCCTGCTAATCCCGCCAGCTACACAGTCAGGCTATCATGCTAGAAATAAAAAGAAAGATGCTTTCTTAAATAGCCTCATTCTTCCTTTGTAGCCATCTTCTACCTAAAATAAAAGCCAGACAGTCACGTTCCTTGTAAAAGTACCACGAGTGGTCCTCTCGAGTTCACGTCATATATAGTCGTGCGACGACTGAAAGGAAATGTGTAAAAGAGAGTGCTGCAGTCAAGTGCAACCTTCTTGTTTTGCTAATCTAATCCTATTGATCTGAGTTTTACTGTTGTGTTTGCCATCTCGGTCGTCGTTATTGTGAAAGTACTAGCCTGAGTAAATTTTCTTTCTCGCGCTTCACGTTCGTAGTCTCGCGCGCTCGCTGATGTTTTCGAAAGGAGCGACGAGAAAAATAAGACAACGTCTGTGTACAGGTTTGGGAAGGCAATTTTGCGGTTTTCAGGCATCCCTTATTTTGTCTTCTATTCCTTTACTTTGGTTTTTCATTAATTGAAGACATATTTCTGATATCTAAGAGCGTACTGGCGTACAGGTAGCTGCACCCGTGCTTAAAAAAGCCACCTTCTCTCTTAAACAGCAAAGGAATCTTTACCTAAGTTGACTCGGCATGTAAGGTGGATGCCAGGACACGTGGCCGACTGGTTGTACATGTCATCATGCTCATGAGCTGCAATGATGACTTTAAGGTTCATCCCAGGACAGAAGAGATTTGTCCCTTCTTCTGAGAGGACCTGTCTCCACATCGTAGCCTCGCCATATGTAAGGGAACTCCACCAAGATAGTCTTGGATCCTTAGCTGTGTGTTCCGGATTCCAGAGCCCACGATTCCAGAAATCACAAGGAAAACTTTCCGAATTTCGGATTGGAGTCCGGATTCCCTTGCAAGGGATGAGTAGGCTGGGATTCCTCTTGAAAATTACGGAAGTTAAGCCTTACAAATATTAATGCGTTATAAGCCCAATTAATCCTGATATGTTTTAGCAGAAAATTTTGCTCATAAAGGTAGCTAAAGGTATACGAGTTTTCTCGGAACGCCGGATATATAATAGAATATAAAAACAATGGAAAGGGGCTACTCTTTCTTTTTTATCCGATTTCTTTCCAATTTTTTGTCCGATTTCATGTCCGATTTGATATCCGATTTGTTGTCAGTTTTTTGTCCGATTTCTTGTCCAGTTTCTAGTCTGATTTCTTGTCCGATTCCATGTCCGATTTCTTGTCCAATTTTTCGACCGACTTCATGTCTGATTTCTTGTCCGATTTCATATCCGACTCTTTGTCCAATGTCTTGTCCGATTTCTTGTCGAATTCCCGTCCGATTTGATGTCCCATTTGTTGTTTGATTTCAAATCCAATTTCATGTCTAATTTGAAGTCCGATTTTGTATCTGATTTCAAGTTCGATTTGATGTCCGATTTTTTGTCTGATCTTTTGCTCGATTTCATGTCCGATTTTTTTGTCCGATTCATTGTCCGATTTCTTATCAAATTTTTTGTCCGATTGGATGTCCAATTTTTTGTCCAGTTTTTTGTCCGATTCCTTGTCCGATGTCTTGTCCGATATCTTGACCGAGATGTCCGATTTGATGTCTGCTGTCCGATTTGACGTCCGTTTTTTGTCCGATTTCGTAACTGATCTCTTGTGCGATTTTTTGTCCGATTTCATTGTTATTTGATATCCGATTCATTGTCCGATTTCATGTCCGATTTTATGTGCAATTTCTTGTCCGATCTTTTGTTCGAACTCACCGGATAGGGCTTCTGTTCGCACATAAAAAACGGTGATTTCAGCGCGATTTCTTCAAGAGAGGGAAGCCTCGCCGTCTTTTACAGTCACTTCTTGTTACATGCGATTACCCAAGCTAACCCAAATTTTTGTGAAACCCGGGCTTAATGGCTTAAATGCAGCCGTACCACTGGCCCCGATTCCTGAAAGCTCGTTTAGCGCTAATCCAGGATTAAAAATTTTATTCCGCCTCCTGTATTTACCCCTATGAGGGGGGGGGGGGGGGGGGCTCTAGATTTGAAGTGAGAGGGATGATCAAAGGATTTTTTAGGCTTGAAATTTTTCGATTTCAGGACTTTTTTTGGGTAGAAAAGTGTTTGGCAAGTATTTTTTTGGTGGTTCGATTTAAGTAGGCTTTTTTCGGGTATTCAAAACAATCTAAAGATTCGTAATAGTTCCCGCGTCTCATGCCCCCAATATTTTGGGGGTTAAATTTTGGTCCAGGGATTTTTTGGGTTTTGATTTTTGCCCCCATTCGATCATCCCTGTCACTTGAAATCCGGAGTACCCCCCCGGGGGGGATAAATACAAAAGGCGGAACAAAATTTCCTGGGTATTTTCCTTCCTATGCATCATGGCTTCGAGTAACATTTTATGTTAATTTTCGCCTAGTACGATAAGCATTGCAGTATTCTACTTGCAGAATTCAATATGTCTACATTATCATTTTTGCTGATCAGGTCTTTATAGATCCTACGTTCTTCGGCATATTCGTTTGCGGTCCTTTGCAGTCCTTTGTGGTCAATGTTTCTATTGTATGTTATTATCACTGAATCTTGGAGTCAACACAACAGTATTTGTAAGCTACTAAGTGACATGTTCTTAGACAAGAGACCCTCGCTTGAAATTTGGCTTAATCCTGGGTTAAACTTAACCATCATTCGGAGAACCGGGCTCTGATGTTTATATTTGCTTTTAAACCCCATTATTCATTATTCATGATTCAACTTCCACCCCCGAGCGAGTAGCAGAAAGACGTCGTCCCAGCAGTGCGAAACCTGTTTTGGTATTTCTCTTTCGCACTACTGTACCAGTTGAACAAACCCAAGAACTAAGTTTAATATCATCAAAAAGTACTGCTTGTCAAAAGATGGTTTAGTAGCCTGCTGACTGCTTCACAAAATCGATTTGCAAAATCGAATACTGGATCGGAAAAGGCTTTGCTCTAAAGCCATGAAAATTTTTAAGATCTGATCTTCGAACATAAATATTGAGGAATAAAAAAACACATTCTAAAAATTGTTATTCGACGAAAAATTTTGTTTGCCCCGTCTGCGACCCGCCCCGAACATTCCCACTTTTTCCTGGGTCCCCGCCCTACCTCAGAAAGTAAAATTTTAGCACACACCTAATATGGTAATTCTTCGGCAGCCCCAAGCAGAGAGCACAGGAAGGCACATGAAAAGTATGATATGAGTGTGTGACAAAAACGGTTTTGGATTCTCGCCGTGACTTTAGCCATAAAAACGGGATTATATCCTTAATCGACGCTGTAATCGGTCGAAGAAGCCATGGCAGATGAATCCGCGGAAATAGAGTCAGGTCTCTTAGGTAATTCTCGTAGTTTTGACGCCATTTTTTTCATCACACTTGCGGCGCACTTCCGTAAAGAAAATCAGTCACTTCCATATCATTTTGGTTCGTTACCGTTGCCTGATTTTATTTCTTTTTTTATGTGATCACGTCCTTAGAAAATGTGCAGTCGGCTATCAGACGAAACATAGAATTATCTTTTATCAAGAAAGCGAAAATAGAATTCAAGGGTGATCGCTCAGAAGGTCGAATTTTGGTAAGTACACATAGCGTTTCTACTATCTTCGACGTCTCATTTTGATCTAAAGTGATATCGCTGTGTTTTCTGTTTGAAACTTACAATTAAATGCTTAAATTGTATAACAAATTTTCTAAAGATGTATTATTATGCAGTATTCTTTTGCTCCTTGGTGTATTCGTGATCTGTATCTTTCTTTGCTGTCTACCAACAGCTTAATTACGAGTCAAAACATTCCAGTACTGTCAATTGTCCGCTCCAACAAAAGAGGGCCATGGGTAATGCATTAAGGGTTTCTCTGGAATGTTTGATCCCAGGGAAATAGCAGAAAACAACAACTGTTTAATTAAAAGTGGTTAAAGCTCTCTAAATTTCTAATTTTTGAATTGATTGCAGCCTTGTCTAAGTTCAAGCAGATTAGCGTGTCTACCTTAGTACTGTAGTTGTTTTAAGGGTCATTAGCTGATCTTGCTAAGCTAACAATATTATGAGAGCTTGTTGGTTGTGGGGTGTGTTTGTGTAAATTATTAATAATGGGTCTAACTAATTTCTTTGAAAAATGAAAGCTCAACTCTCATTTCAGATAATTTTAATTTTTCCCGAATCCATCTCGTGTTTCTGTAAATACTTTCCCGATATTTATTTGATTTCAAAGTTCGATATCACAGCCAATCATTCAATTATAACCCCGGAAAATAATATTGCCAGTGGGAATTGTTGTCGTCCGTTTTTAAAAAATGGACTTAAGCAAAACAGAAGGGTGAAAAGTGAATTTCATTTACTGTAAATGGAAAACAAGTCCTTGGAGACTGAAGATATAGAATGAATGATTTATTGTTATTATTAAGCTTTTATAATTATTATTTTCAGTTACCGTAGTCTTCAGTAATGACATGCTTCATGAGTCAGTCGTTATGAATTTACTCATGTAGAAAATTTTCAGATACACAGTCCATGCTCTAATTGACATTGCTTTTCTGTCAGCAAAGCAAAGTTTGTCTTGTGTGGTGGGTTAGTCAGCTTTCCCCCAGGCAATTGTTTGGCATTTGAAAAGTCCTTTGGACACTGTAGATGCCCACAGTAGGCCAGCCGAAATATTATCAGACCTGCCATAACCGTGATGAAGGAAAATCTGGAGAAATTATACAGAAAATAGTGAGATTCACTTTTTTTCCTGATCAATTGCCGATCAAGATTTCCATTGGGGGAATTAAGTGTTTATTTAAATGCAACCTTGCTTTATTTGTAGTCCCCGTTGTAAGAAGATGCCACTTTATTTGATGACTCTAATAGGTCAGCACTAGGATGAAACGATGAAACAATGAAACAATGGCAAGGGGTCATTTCTGGATAACAGGGCTGTCACCAAGGGAGAGGGGCTGGGGATTTCCCCCAGCTTCTATGAGTACAACCAGTTCAATTCCTTGCCTGATATACCCAGCAACTTGAAATCTTAGTGACAGCCCTGTGATAAGCCAACTTCATGACCCAAATGTTAGACAAAGTGGCACAAAGGCTTAAACTTTAGAGACTGTCAGTTTTTTTAAAAATTTTTCTTTTTCTACACATTTCTGAAAAGGTACTCTTCCTCTGAATTCGGAATACTTTTTCCTTAAAAAACCGTGACATTGTGAGACTTGTCATTAAGCTGAGAAAATTGTGTACAAGTACCCAAACCACAGGCCCCAAAAGCCTCTGAAAGTTGTTTTTTTTTTTTACATAATTCAGGATAGAGGCTTCAATTGTTTTGCAGATAACATGATAAAACTTTTAGTTAATGGAACAAAATTTATAATAAATTCAGCGTTTTCTGTTTAATATTAAAAACAGGACTGTGTCCACACTAGCCGGCCACCCGTGAATAATTGCCTTGTATTTTAATAATTATACAACCGTAAGTTAAAAGTCCAACTTCATTGATGTTGTGAGAACTCATCAAATTCTTTTGTTTCTGCTTCAAACTAAAGAATGCCGACGTGTTTCTTGCATATGTTATTTAATCAACAAAAAGTAGGGGAAATGGCCAAAAAATACAAGACAATGTTTTTCTACCGAATCAAAGGTCGCATGCAAAGATTCAGGCAATTCTGGCCATAAAAGAAAATTGACATAAGATGCAACATAAAAAAGTTATACTTTCAGCTCTTTATTATGGTATTTAACATTTGATGGTTTTTTAAATCTTAGGCCCTTTCTGCACACAGATTTTATGTCCTTACCATTTCCAAGAATGGATGTAAGGTACATTAATGCAGTTGATTTTGTTTAAAAGAGTATCATTTATTTGTGAAGTGTTTAGTAATTAAGCTGTGTACTCATGAGTACATGTCAATGTATTAGTCAGGTCTGTCACTAAGATTTCATATTCCTGGCTACAGTGCAGCTCAGAGACAAGCGGCCAACACACATGCAAAATGCAGGAAACGAAAATGAATAATGAATGGTTGGGAAGATTTTTTGGTTTTATTTTGTCTTTGTTGCTATAGCTGTATGAAAGTAGCTGGGGGAAATCCCTGACCCTGCTGGCTCCTAGTGACAGCCGTGTTACTTGTATTATGGCGTGTTTTGTCATGGTTTTCACATAAATTGAAATGCAATCATAGTAAAGAGAGTATCGGTCATTGCTTTTGCAAGTTTTGTGGCTCCTGAAAGAGCCGTTGGTGATAAGTATTAGCTTATTTCAAGCTTACATTTCTTGCTGTTAAACCTTCTTCGTTAACAGGTCTCTTAAACGGTTTATGGTTGCTTTTCTTGAACAGGAGAACGTGACACAGCATGGAATTTCCATTCCCCCTTATAGTTGTTTACAGTGTAGACGACGGCCTGTTACTTCAAGGGTAATTGATCCTCCACGAGCGAGAAAATACCATGCTATTCTCAAGTATTCGGGTGGTAGATGGCCCACTGTTTCTTCGCCATTGAGCACTTTGACAGCAAATTTGTCCAAATGATCACCAATCATTGCTTTGTGTCTGTTATGCTCCTTACAGTGAATTAAAAAACTGCTACGTTTTTTCGCACTGCTTCCGGTGTCTAGTCTTCCATTGTGCGATATTATGCTTGGTTAATAAGCTTCGAATAGTCCACGAAACAAGAACAACAAATTAAACGCACAAAGTTCTATTGAAAAAGTCTTGAATTGAGAAATACCTGTCAATAATTACCAGAATAATATCAATCATGTGTCATAAGTGGCAGACATGATGTTTATTCTACCAACGAGCCAAAAATTAATTATGGGTAAGACTTCAAAGTATTTTTTATTTCATTGTTGGCGAGTTTACCTTGGAGGAAGACAGAAGACTTCTTAGACTTGACTATGGATCTCTTTTGAGTTTTTTCATGAAAATCTTTTTTCCCCAAATTTGAGTTGCTAAAGTCGGGGTGCAGCTTATCTGCGAGTGCGGCTTTTACACCGCCGGTTTTTACAGTAATTTATGTAGTTTTTTTAACACTACACTTTAACACTACGTGTTAATAAGTAATTACATTCATGCGACACGCTTGCGGGATCTGTGAATGGCCTGTCACCATTTATTTACCACGTTTATTACAACAAAAGGTACATCTACTATTTGGAGTTTGAACTGACATTCATTATATTCATTTTATAACAGCCAACATGTTGGGACACCACCACTGATTTCCCTGGGAAATGACATCTGAGAACCAAGAGCAGAAATTCCATTCTGGTGACGTGTCTTTACCCACATCTATGTAGTGCTTCTGATTGGTTGAAAATTTGCTTATCCAATGAGAAGCAATACCCAGGTCCTTGTAAAATTCCATGCTTGTTTCTCAGACATTTGTGAGGGGAAACCAGTGGTGCCTTCACACAGTGATGGCTGTTTTCTCGTCAGGCTACTAGAGTACAGCCCTGATAATATTAGTAATCATATTTAATGATATTAATAATAATTATTTATGGGCAAAATTTTCAATGGCTGTACTTTTATTCTTTCTAGTCTGAAACTGTTTTCTTCTTATTTTAGGTGGACTTTAGCATGCACATTTTGGAGATACAGAAAATTGAGAGTAGTAAGCCTCTTTTGGTAAGTCAGCCATCAAATCTTTAATAATTAACAATTTTGGATTCGGCTTTGGTATCCTCTGAAGAATTATGGGGATCTCAGAAGATAACACGGTCTTTGATCTCCATAATTCTTCAGGTGATTATGAAAGCGGAATTCAATAATAATTATTGTTTTATTATTCATTCAAAATAATTCCTAGTTTAAAAACAAGCTAAAACATACTTACCTCCATCAATGTTACAGTGTACGTTCATCTTCAGTTGCCTGTTTATTGGCAAGGTTAGGAGAAAAAAGGGTTGTTCAGTGCTGCAAATATTCTCCAAATGGCAGGGTCGTCATTGAGTTGTCTTCTTGCTGTTCTTGCTATGTTTTAGCCAGTAGTTTTTTTCTTGTAAAACAAGTGAAAATAATGTTCTGCCATTTTGTACTCACTACCAAAACAACTCAACCTTGTCTCCAGGTCATCTTGGTTAACTGTTCATTTTTGAAGCAATTATGCTGCACAACTGACATCATTTTTCACATATGGAAAAACTCCTGCAAATTTTGGTAGCTTGTTATGATGAATTATGAGCAGAATTTTAGCCAATCAGAAGTGGAGAAATATTTTGAATGAATAGCATTAAAGTTAAGTTATACATGTACCACAGAATCCTGCTAACTTCTACTTCCTAGGAAAACAAGAAAATTGTTTATGAGCTAAAAGTAACTGAAAATTGGGCTAAATGGATAGTTAAATTTCCCGTTTGAGTTATGGGTTGGTAATGGAAGTTCAAGTTAACCATGACAGGGTTCTTCTGCACATGTACATGAGTGTACACTGTGGAAGACAAGATTTTATTGTTTATTAGCTTTGACAGTGACAACAGCCTTCAATTTTCATGACATTGCTTTTATTTTCTATCCAGTATGATAATTAATGATAAATAATATTTCTGAAGGGTAAATATGTACATAATTTTTTGCACAGTACAGTATAGTTGTTGGGATTATCAAAAATTCTGACCTTTTAAGCCTGTGTGATGTTTGACTGATTGCATTACAACTCCAGTTCTGGAGGAAACTATTATGAACAAACAATGTCAGAAGTAGATGAGATAATAAATTATTACCTGGGGGTTTACAAATCTGCCGATCCATTATGTTTATTAACCAAATCTGCCATTAAAATTCCACTCTGAAGCTGAAATCTGGGCAAGATTATTTATTACATTCATAGTCCAAAATCTGGACCCAAAAAGTGAATGAATAGAGTTGTCCGCTGCAATTGCAGGATCTGCACTCTGAATCTGAAATCTGGGTTTAACAAATGCGTCGCTTAGTGGAGGTGGGTGCCCGGGGGCTTCCACCTTTGGCACAGCCAGCCCCTAGACAGAGTTATGCCCCCATGGCCGGCAAACCTGCACCCTCCAGCCATGAGCTCCCATGCCAAAGGAGCCAGGCACCCGTAAAGGGGGGGAGGGATGGGGGTAAAAGAATGATCCAAAGGCTAAACAAAGAGAATAGCCGCCAGGAAAACACTGTACTGAGCATATGGAGCTGATGCAAGCAAGGCTGACCGCGCTTGAGCCAAACGACTGACTGCTGACCACGCCCAAGCTCCTTGTTGTGAACTATGTTAAATAAATATTTATTTAACTTCATTTAACAACCGCGACACTTAGTGGAGGTGGGTGCCTGGGATGTCCAGGAGCTTCCACCTTTGGCACAGCCAGCCCCTAGACAGTCCCAAGATTGTCGCCCCAAATTACAAAGAAACAACGATTGCACAAAAAACCAAGCATAGCCGAAGACAAAGAAGAAAGGAAAACGGTTTGAACGAACAGCAAAAAACAGCAGGAATCTGATGGTAAAAGAATGATCCAAAGGCTAAGTGAAGGGAATGGCTGCCTGGAAAACACTGTACTGAGCACATGGAGCTGATGCAAGCAAGGCTGACCGCGCTTGAGCCAAACAACTGACCGCTGACCATGCCCAAGCTCCTTGTTGTTAACTGTGTTAAATAAATATTTATTTAACTTCATTAAAACATTTTTAAAATCTGCTGATCAGTTGGCCTATTTCTTGAATAGAAATCAAGCATTTTACATGTAAACTTCATGGCTGACATGGCTTGAAAAGTTGTTTGTTCTTTTCAAATTCACTTTATACATGTCTGTATTTTCTAGCTTATTTTACACATTCATCTAGTGTCCAAACTTTCCAAAGCAAAACTGAAGCAAATACACTGTATCTGCAAATTCTCTGCTATTGTTTCATTTTTGGTTGATTTCAAAGAAATTCTTTGTGCCAGTAATCATTAGTAAGACTGAGTTTATAAACTAGCATTCTAGTTATACTGAGAGTTGAATTAATTTGTGCTGTAATTATTTTATAAGGAAGGTGGGATTTAAGAATATTATTTATTACAATGTGTATTAGAATCTCAAACTCAAGAGAGTATGTACTTGCAGATAAGAACTCATAAAAAATTATTATATAAACACCAATGAAATAACAGGTGAGCTTTTGCTCTAAAACTTGATATCTTCACATGTGAAAATAACATGTTATCTCTACGTGAAAATATCACCTTTGCTATGGCTACATAATAAATCGCGCCTTTCACACCAAAAAAAACTATTAAAGTGAAATGGTTTGGTATTTCATTAGTGTTTATATAATAAATAGAATGTTACATGACCACTTGGAGATATGAAATTTCTCTTCTCAGGTTGAAAAAATATTTCACTCGAGTGCTGCGCTCACTCATGAAATATTTTTCAACACTCGAAGAGAAATTTCGTATCTTAGCGTGGCCATGTAATATCCTTTATATAAAATTATGATGTTAATATTCTAATGGTAACATTGTTTTGTTTGCTGAATAATAGTACACGTTAAGAACTAGACTTTATTGTTAAATTATTTTCAGATAACCCTGACATGTGGTGATAAGCCATGTTATTTCCGAGTTTCTCAGCCACAAGACAGTATAGAGATCATTGCTCATATTTTGGCTTCACTTAAGTCCAACTTCCCATCTGGCAACCCTGAGTAAGTACATGTACAGGTGTACAGTGGAACCTTGATACAACAAAGGGCCAAGGGACTGGCAAATTATGTTTGCTGTAACAAGGTTTCATTATATCAAGGTTCTTTTCCATATATTTTACTATACCTGGGATTAAAAAATTGTTCATTATACCAAGGACTTCGTTATGTGGAGGTACAGTCCATTATTATCAAAGTTCAACTGTACATGAAACAGAAATATTGTGGTCCTTCAGAAATGCACAATATTGCATTGTTATTACTAGTGTTTGTGGTCATTAGCTTTGGGAAATGTATTCATGTTAATGGATTTTAATTACTACTAAGCTCCTTTACCTTATCACTATAGAGTACTAAAGTGATTACGTCATAAAAATTGAATTTGTGAAATTATGGGATTCGTCAGGATATTCTGAAAGAAACACATCCAAGAGGCCTTCTTGCCAAAAAGTAGCTAGCATTGTGGGGCAAATTGTCTCTGAGATATTAGCCCAGTTATGCTCTGATGATTCCATACAAATCCTTCTAAATTTGACTCTGTTCCTAATGTTATGAACAGAGTCAAATTTAGAAGGATTTGTATGGAATCATCAGAGCATAACTGGGCTAATATCTCAGAGACAATTTGCCCCACAATGCTAGTTTTTGGCAAGAAGGCCTCTTAGATGTGTTTCTTTCAGAATATCCTGACGAATCCCATAATTTCACAAATTCAATTTTTTATGACGTCACACTTTAGTACTCTATAGCTGTGGTTATTTTAACAATGTGTTGTTCCAGAAAATATCTGTACCCCCTGGAAAGGATTTTTTCTATGAATCCACCACCCCCTCCCTCCTACATGAAGATTCCAACTTTTGTGCTCACTGGCTTTAACCAGAAAGCATTATTTTAACATCTGTGTAAGTCCATAAATCCATCCCGCGTAATAATTATTCCATTGTTCTCGTTGTGGAAGGCAGTAATGCTTAACCTTTAGGCCTGGTTTTCACTAGCACATAAGCAGTTGTTTCACATATTGAAGAGGAGACCTGTTGTCGCTGTTGGTATTTTACTCTTGTATAAAAAAAATTGTGATTTGCTGTTGTAAATTCAACCCATCTTCATTTTATTTGTCACCATTTCATCTGTCTTAGTTTACTGTTTTAAGGCTATATATGTTGCTTGTTAGAATTTTACCCTGACAGGCCCTGATTACATGGATATGCTCTAGAGATCTCCCTCTCCCACTGAATTTCCAGTCCTTTTTGTAACTGGAGTATAAGGGGAGTGTGGAGTTTGAAAGAGGTACATTAAAATAATTTAATGTATTGCATGAAGATTTATTAAACAATGAAAGTCAGGGCAACAGAAAAATTCTTTTCTTCTGTAGCTCTCACTATGTTTATTTTTTACTTAATATATTTGCTGTCTTTGACTATTGATGTTTTTTTGTTGTGCTTCATAAGCCGACTTCTTAGGGTGGTATATGGTCCACCAGAGGAAAGTGATGAGCGGCAAGCACAAGTAACAACACTTGTAAATAACTTGCGAAATACAGAAGGAGACATTGAGACAGGACCATGTGGTGAGCATTGACCCTATCACTCTCAACCCTTTAAACCCTGACATCAACATGTATATTCTCCTCAGTGTTCTCCATATGTTTCTTATTTTACTGTTTGAGAGAATTTGTTTAAACCATTAACATTAAGACATTTCATCATTGGTGATCATTATTTTCATTCATTCTCTTCGCCTGCACATTTGATATGACAGTGATATCGATTATTGTTAAGAGAAATTTGGTGCTGGATACTGTTAGGGCTTAAAGTTAATATTGGGATAAAAATTAAATTAAAATTAATGTCTTTTTAATAATTTTCAAATTGTGAGATAATGTATGCTTTTAAATTTATGCTAATTTTCTACCAAAGATGTAATGGTAAACTCATAGGATTTTGTCCAAAGCAGGTAGATTTTATGGTTAGAGTCACAGATAATGTCTCCATACCTTAGTCTAGGGCAAGGACGATTAAGTGGTTAAAGAAGTAATAATTTAATCCATGTCGCTAGAATGATGATAAGGAGTTGTATGTTATCCTGCTATAAGCCATCCTTTTTTTTTGTTATTGCTCGATATAAACAGTAGATTGTCAAGTCTGAGTGATGTGCATGTACTGTAATAATTATTATTGTTTCCCTAGGTGGATTTACAAAAGTCTATGTTTCCATTTGTGACTTTTATGGACAGCCACATTTAGAGGAAGTTGTTTGGGTATGTCTTCTTTGGTCATACCGTAAAATTCCAAAAATAAGCCCTGGGGCTTATATTTTTCAAAGGCCGTTTTTGAGGGGCTTATTTTTGGAGAGGCCTAAATTGGGAGGGGCTTATGTACAGAGGGAAATTTGTATTTCAAATTCGATTGGCCTAGCTTGTAGTGGGAAGGAAATTTACCATTTTTGCTTTGTTTTTCTTTGCATTCGAGGGCAAATTCCAAGTACAAGCCCCCCATGGGGCTTATATTTGGAGGGGCAATTTAACGGAGGGTTTTTTGCGTTATGATTTTGGGGGGCTTATATTTGGAGGGGCTTATACGTGGAGGAGCTTATACGTGGAGGGGCTTATTTTCGGAATTTTACGGTATGTCTGTGCTTCTTTGTTCATTAACCCGTTTGCCCCTGAGCTGCTCGTAACTGCCCACGCAGATCCACGTCCCTTCTACCACTTGTGACGCCATCAGTTTTAATGGTCAAACACAAATTTGTCTGCTACAAGTAGCTTGTGCAGAGTGAAGAGAGGTCTTTCAAACCATACCAGAATGAGCACGATTCAGTCAAGGACATTTGAGAAAAAGGCAAAATCCATGTAACATTGACCTGAAAATTTCCATGAAAATCTTGTTCCACTATATCTACCGACCTTACAATGTACTTTCCTTTCCTCTAATCCTAAGATCCTAAAAGCTTTCCCAAAAAGCTTTCGTACCAAAATGAAGTCTACTAAATCCCCAACTGAAAAATAGTGAGGCAAGAAAAGCGAATAAAGAGGGCTGAGGAGAGAAAGCGAAAAGTAAAAGTCGAGACTTCTGTGTCACTTTTAGTTTGCTTTCTGCGTATGCCTGAACTTCGCAAGCTACTATTTTGCATCTGGATTGGAAGGCAGTAAAGTGTACAACCAAAGGCAGCAAAGTGTACAACCTGTAAATGTCCGCAGTTCACATATGATTCATTAACACTCATTTCTTTCACGGGAACATATGAACCCACAATTGACCTGCTCCCAATGTCAGTGGCTTCATAGCTCAGTTGGTAGAGCATCGCACTGGTAATCGCGAGGTCACAGGTTCAAACCCCGTTGAAGTCCTGAATTTTTTTCAGGCTTCTCTACGCAATTGCATAAATTGCATTAACTGTGACGATCATTTCTTCATTTCATTCAGTTTTAGCTCTATAGCACATCACGACAGCTACGTGTTACGGTGACCAGAAAACCGCTTGACTAGCTTCAACACATGTTTTTCAGCAAAATTTTTAGGGGCAAATGAGGGGCATGGTCAAGAGAATTCAATTGAATTGAAATAATTATGAAAGAGTATGTATTTTAGTGGTTAAATATCTTGTCGTATCCTGTGTTTTTTTCCTTACTACAATTTAGGATATTGACACAATTTACTTATCACTGAATACCAAAGTACTGAACATCCAGGACTTTGATCACTTAGACCAAAAGTAAGTCAAAAGATTTTCATATTTTTCTTATGATAAAAATTGTCTCATGTACATGTATGCCATAGTTTGTCTTAAAGCCTGAAATAGGTAAAGTTTCAGTGTAGCCTAGCCTGCAACCCACAGATGTATTTCTGGTCATTGCTTCTCTTTCTCCAAAAAATAACTTCTGCGAACCTGAGCAACAAAACGATTTCTGGGATGTAAAACCTTTGTAGCCAATCACAGTTTAGTTCTTAAAATCAATGAACTAACTCGCGAGACTTCGCACAAGATCATGGACGGTGGACATGTTTACAAATTGAAAGGACAATATTGTAGCCTGTGTACAGCCGTTTAACCGTTTACTAGGGTTAATTTGCCCGGATTGTGGGACTGATTGATGAAATAAGCACCAAGAGGATTCACATTGAAGAGAAGATTAGAGGAAATTTT
Organism: Porites divaricata; assembly: GCA_038088405.1. NCBI lineage: Eukaryota > Metazoa > Cnidaria > Anthozoa > Scleractinia > Poritidae > Porites > Porites divaricata. Next base: position 25,717,397 of record JBBMOI010000006.1, on the reverse strand, counting down.
TTTCGATTTGCCTACGGAGTCATTGATTTATCACACCTTGTTGTTTTGATCATATTCGAAATGATAAGTATCCTAATGACAGTAGACGCATTGTGTCATTGGTTGCCTCTTTTCCTTTCTGGTTGCTCACAGGAAAGTATGCTTTGGAGAACTGTTCGATAATTTGTCATGTACCGCTTTAGATATTTTTTAGTATCCTTTGTCTTTATAGGACAGGTGGTAATTGATTTCTCTTACATTGCTATGCGTAGTTGCTTCTTGGTTCAGACAGAACTTTTATCAGATCCAAAGAATTTCATTTTTGTTCTTATTTTGTTTAAATACTTGTTCTTTTCAAGGTTTTGATTTCCTTAATTTTATATAAGATGAGTCAAAGCGTCATAGCTGAAATGTTATCTTGATGATCAATTTGCTGTTGTAAATATTTATTTCACGCAGGGTCCAGCCCACTGACTTGTAATATTTCAGTTCATTGTTTTGTGCATCCTCGGAGACCAAGGGGCAGATAAAGGGGGCGAGGGAAAGTCTAAACGGGCGGAAAAATATATATGGAATGAAGAAAAGTAAAGAACAGCGAGAAGAGCCCCTGGGGACAATGTCTTACCAGACCAGTTCCAAACGGTCGCCGCCATTCTGGCTTCTGATTGGTGCCAGAAAAGTTGTGTTTTTTTGGCACCAATTAGAAGCCAGAACGGCGGCGACTGTTTGGAACTGGTCTGGTAAGACATTGTCCCCAGGGGCTCTTCTCACCGTTCTTTACTTTCCTTCGTGCCACATATTTTTCCGCCCATTTAGACTTTTCCTCGTCTCCACTATCTGCCCCTGGGTCTCCGAGGATGTGTTTTGTGGTGATACTTGTAGGAGTTTGAATGATTAACAAGCGATTGTCAGAGATTTCTGAATCCATCAAGGAGGTGTCTGTACAATCGATTCACCAACTTTTGTCAGTGCTGGTTAAATTGAAATAAATCGCGAGTCTGGGTACGATATTATTTTCCTTTCCCTGTAGAATCCCTGTGGCGATTACTTTGTCCAGGTTTTGTTTATGTCATATATTACCATATTATTTTATATAGTGAAACCAAAGGCCTGCATCACATACATAGCCTAGGAAACCGTCCTTCACAAAGAAGTCAGCATTTTAAGTCGCAGGAAACCTTGTGAAATTCACGTTCCAAAGATTATTTTGTAACCCTCGTCAAAATACAAGACACACCAGCGCGCGAGGTTGCAAGGAGTCACTTGAGCTGTATTCTATCCTTTGAACTGGCCAACATCAAAACAAAAGGTTTCACGTCACAGAAATTGTTTTGCTGCTCGGGTTCGCAGAGGCCAGAGAAGCGACAACCGGAAATATGTCCGCCATTCGCAGGCTACATGTAAGTGTAGCCTGGCCTCATGAGATTATCCCTTTTTCTCCATTTTAGGTTATAAGATTAAGTAAGGCCTCTCTACGTAATAATTATTGATACAATTTCATGTAAACTTATTGAGAAGACAAGTTCCAACGTTATTTACCACTTGTGTGCCTCTCAATTTTTTTGTTTATTTGCAAAAGCAATGTCAATAAAATTAATTGTTAGTTATAAGGATACATGCAATTTTAATGTTCAACATTAAGAATTTAATTGATTCTGTGTGTTAATACCCAACTTTCAGGGATTTGGTTCCCATTATTTCAACACTGGAGTACAACGATTGGTTTACTAAAGTGACATGTGATTCATTCAAACTGGTAAGTGATGTTCTCATTCTCATGAATGCATTGTTCAGTTAAAGAATTAGTTAAAAAAAGAGATAAATTTTACAGGATGCCATTAAAGTGAAGCTTTTTTTTAACAGGAGAGCTTTTCTTTGGCACGCAGTTAACTTTGTGAGTGTGTGGTACAATTCAGGGGTGCAGAGAAAGTCAGTTTTACATCTTTTCCTATAGGGAAGCTCTAGTAAGCCCATAAAAAAAAACTATCCTGAAACATGTTAGTTGATTAAGTTTCATCCAGTTGCAAACATGTTCAAGGTCCATATTCAGCTTAGATTCAATTTCTGAAATAAGCTCCAAGAAAAATAAAAACAACTGTAATCAGCATATAAGGTAATGTTACAGAATTGGAGGACATTGGGCCAAATCATTTATATGTATTATAAACAACAATGAGCCCAAAGTAGAGCTTTGAGCAACTTCAACAGATACTGCAGCTGGGTCAGACTGGGTATTTGCCACAGCATGCATGTAACTTGGCTTCTATTGGACAAATTTTATAACCAAGTAAACAACAGTGTTTTTTTTTGTTTCAGGGATCTGAGGTCTGTGATGCAATTATAAGAGTCATTAAAAAATCATCGTCAATTGAAGAGTTGGTTCTTGATAATGTTGGGTTTGGAAGGTAATTTCTTTGGATAGTATGATTCAATTATTTATGTTTGCATAGGACATTATAAGGTAACCTTGAGGGCAAGTTGATTTATAAAAAAATATATTGTTTAGATTTGTAGTCAATAACAAGTATATGAATATAGTATATATGACATATTATTGTAGCTATTTTTTATTTTATTTTAATTTTTTCCATTTATTATTAATTATTAGATTTGTAAATAAGACTTCTTTTTTTTTTCTTCTTTCCTTTCCCAAATTTGTAAATTAAATTGGGCGAGCCACATAGTGAAGATTTAATAAAGATACTGTACTATACTGTACTGTACTGCTGTATAATTATTGTAGAGCACTTTAACCACATTTATCCATGTATTGTCTTGCATAATAGAGCTGGGCTCTAATTTAACTGTTGACTCTAGTTTTTACTTGTATATCCCCAATCTCCCAAGTGGTTTTAACAGGTGGCACTAACTTTAGGTCTTAGGGACTATGTTCATTGCAAATCGTATTTCCCACATTAGAGAACATTCAAAATAAACAAATAACTTTGATGTACATGTACAAAAAAAAAATACCATGTTTCATTTGATAAGGACATGATATTTCAGAGTCAAGATAATACATGTAGGATTTGGTTAAGAGACTCAGAAGGACCTCTTTTAATGTGTTTTTGTAGTTTAAAGTGAAAGTCAGGTTATAAGGTGGTTTCAACAGTAATTAAATCAATGTGTGATCCTAGAAAAACTCTGACCCTTGTTTACTTCTCACACTTCACTTGCTAGTGGCCATAGAGTTTACCAAGAAATGGAAAGTGGCTCTTTAGGGCAGAGGGTGCAGGGAGTGCACTCCCAGCAGCTTTCTAAAAAAACTGGTATTCTGCAAAAAAATAAAATCTTTGTGGTTTATTGGTGACTTGAAGTAAAACATGAGACGAGGTTGATATGGTTGACATGTTGATTTGTATTCTCAGCAGTTCACATTATGTTATTGCCTAGACAAAAGCCTTCTTTGTATTCGCTTTTAAAAATTTGTTTACATCACCAGTCTGTTATGCCATTCCTTAGTGTTCCACCCTCTACTAAGAAAATCCTGGATCTGCCCCTGCACATGTAATTATTGCCAGTGCAAGTATTAACTAACATATACTCTGAGTTGTTAAAGGGTATTGCTAAATACTAATACTTTGTTGCAAATTCCTTTTAGAGATTACTGTCAGAAACTTGCCCTGGCTCTTACATCTAACCCCAAAACAGCTTTACATTCCCTGAGCTTGAATGGTAATGCTATTGAAGACAGAGGTATGTTTTGTAACAACAGAATCAAAATCAACCTTAAAAAACAGTCTGCCCTAGTAGAGATTCATATCGTAATGAAAATGGTAGAAGTTTGTCATGTTTCAGCACAGTAATCTTCATGTCACTAAATAATGAAAATTATAAATTTCTCAGCTACATTACTTAATTATATTGTATCATCTACATTTTGTGATTTCTTTTTTTGGGTCGTTAAATGCAAGGCAGCGTAGTGGCAATAAAAATCAAGATGGTAGACCTGAAAGCCTCTATGAGAAAGAAATAATGCATTACTGTACGCATAGCGACAATGACAAAATCAAATAGCTCATGCTGCATTACATCATTATCTTTTTGATACTGACCTCTGCAGTATGAAGTAAATCATTACACGTTTACTGTGTCTCTCTCTGATCTTTGTCTCTTTCATGTCAAGGTGTGATCCATTTATCTGGGGTGTTTAGCAATCTCCCTCATGGCTTGGTGTCTCTTTCTCTCGCGGAGAATGGTATCACCTCCAAAGGTAATCTTGGAAACATGACAATAATGAACCTTTGCAATTTTTATTACACAGACCCCAATTTAACAACTGATTTTCTTCCCAGGTCACAGCACAATGTATGCTTAGACTTAATATAACACAACCCTGCAGGGTTTGTACAGGTCATGGAAAACCTGGGAAGTCATTAAATGTAATAATTTCATTTTCCAGGCTGTGAAAGTCATGGAAGTTTATTGTAGGGATGGAAAGTCATCGAAAATTGATGCTATATTTGTTATGATATTAGTTCGTGCACACTCTGAAACAAGAAAAAAAGGACGTAATTAAACAGCTTTCAAAAATGGCACACATTTTGATGGACACTAAAAAAGTCATCTGTTAAACTGAGTTAGGTAAAAATACCCTAAAAAAGGATAGCTTTGAAAGTTTCCGTAAGTGACAGCTACATGTGTATACCTAAAGTGATGGAAAACTGGCAAAGCTTATGCAAAAAAAGTCATGGAAAGTCATAGAATTTTAAGAGCTCAAAAGAGTACAAACACTGAGGGTGACTTGGGTGATGATAAAGACTTGGGTGACTTGGGTAATTTGCATCACTAGGATCACTTGGGTGACTTGCATAACTTGGTTAACTTGGGTGACTAGGTTGACAAGGGTAACTTGGATGACCTGGGTGACTAGGATGAGTAGGGTGACTAGGGTGATTAGCGTGACTTGGGTGGGATGACTTGGGTGATTTTAGTGACTTTTGAAACTAGGGTAACTTGGGTTACAATGGTGACTAAGGTGACTTGAGCGACTTGGGTGACTAGGGTGACTTGGATGACTTCGTTGACTAGGGTGATTTGGGTGACTAGGGTGTCCAGGGTGACAAGAGTGACTTGGGTGACTAGTGTGACTGGAGTGACTTTGGTGACTTGGCTGAGTAGGGTGACTTGGGTGACTTGGGGTTACTAGGGTGACTTGGCTGACTTCGGTAACTAGGGTAACTAAGGTGACTTGGGCGACTGCGGTGACTCACTTGACTTGGGTCGCAAGTGTGACTAGAGTGACTTGGCTGACTAGGGTGACTAAGGTGACTTGGGTGACTAGCGTGACGAGGGTGACTTAGGTGACTTAGCTGATTTGGGTGACTCGAGTGACTAGGGTGACTCGGGTGACTTGGGTGACATGGGTGACTTGGGTGACTACGACGACGAGGTTGACTTGGGTGACTAGGGTGACTTGGGTGACCAGGGTGACTTGAGTGACTAGGATGACTTGGGTGACTTGAGTTTCTTGGGTGACTAGGGTGACTTGGTTGACGTGGATGATTTGGGTGACTCAGGTGACTAGGGTGACTTGGGTAACTTGGGTGACTTGGGTGACTAGGGTGACTCAGGTGAGGAGGGTTACTTGGGTGACTCTGGTTACTAGGTTGACTCAGATGACTACGGGTGACTAGGGTGACTAGGGTGATTTGGGTGACTCGGGTGACTAGGGTGACTTGGTTGACTCGGGTGACTTGGGTGAATAGGGTGACTTGGTTGACTCGGGTGACTTGGGTGACTTGAGTGGTATGGGTGACTTGGTTGACTAGGGTGACTTGGATGATTTGGGTGACTTAGGTGACTAGGGTGACTTGGGTAACTTGGGTGACTAGGTTGACTTGGGTGACTTAGGTGACTAGGGTGACTAGGGTGACTTGGGTGACTAGGGTGACTTGGGTGACTAGGGTGACTTAGGTGACTAGGGTGACTTGGGTAACTAGGGTACTTAGGGTGACTTCGGTAACTCAGCTGACTAGGGTGACTTGGGTGTCTTGGGGACTTGGGTGACTTGGGGACTTGGGTGACTTGTGTGACTAGGGTGACCTGGGTGACTTGGGTGACTAGGTTGACTTGGGTGTCTTGTGTGACTTCGGTGACTAGGGTGATTTGGGTGACTTGGGTGCTTAGGGTGACTTGGGTCACGATGGTGACTTGAGTGACTAGCGTGACTTGGGTGACTAGGGTGACTTGGGTGACTTAGCTAATTTGGGTGACTAGGTTGACTCGGGTGACTAGGGTGACTAAGGTGACTTGGGTGACTATGGTGACTTGAGTGACTTGAGTGACTAGCGTGACTTTAGTGACTAGGATGACTTGGGTGACTAGGGTGACTTGGTTGACAAGGGTGACTGGATGATTTGGGTGACTTAGGTGACTAGGGTGACTTGGGTGACTAGGGTGACTTGGGTGACTTGGGTAACTTGGGTGACTTAGGTGACTCGGGTGACTTGGGTGACTAGGGTTACTTGGGTGACTCCGGTTACTAGGTTGAGTCAGGTGACTACGGGTGACTAGGGTGACTAGGGTGATTTGGGTGACTTGGGTGACTAGGGGTACTTGGGTGACTCCGGTTACTAGGTTGAGTCAGGTGACTACGGGTGACTAGGGTGACTAGGGTGATTTGGGTGACTTGGGTTACTAGGGTGACTTGGTTGACTAGGTTGACTTGGGTGTCTTGTGTGACTTCGGTGACTAGGGTGATTTGGGTGACTCGGGTGCTTAGGGTGACTTGGGTGACTATGGTGACTTGAGTGACTAGCGTGACTTGAGTGACTAGGATGACTTGGATGACTTGAGTTTCTTGGGTGACTAGGGTGACTTGGTTGACTAGGGTGACTGGATGATTTGGGTGACTCAGGTGACTAGGGTGACTTGGGTGACTAGGGTGACTTGGGTAACTTGGGTGACTTAGGTGACTCAGGTGACTTGGGTGACTAGGGTTACTTGGGTGACTCCGGTTACTAGGTTGAGTCAGGTGACTACGGGTGACTAGGGTGATCTGGGTGACTCGGGTGACTAGGGTGACTTGGTTGACTCGGGTGACTAGGGTGACTTGGGTGACTAGGGTGACTTGGTTGACTTGGGTGACTTGGGTGACTAGGGTGACTTGAGTGGCTTGGGTGACTAGGGTGACTCGGTTGACTAGGGTGACTTGGATGATTTGGGTGACTCAGGTGACTAGGGTGACTTAGGTGACTAGGGTGACTAGGGTGACTTGGGTGACTAGGTTGACTTGGGTGACTAGGTTGACTTGGGTGACTAGGGTGACTTGGGTGACTTGGGTAACTATGGTGCTTAGGGTGTCTTTGGTAACTCAGCTGACTAGGGTGACTCAGGTGACTAGGGTGACTTGGGTGACTTGTGTGACTAGGGTGACCTGGGTGACTTGGGTTACTAGGTTGACTTGGGTGTCTTGT
>JBBMOI010000006.1:25687500-25695000 GCA_038088405.1 Porites divaricata | reverse complement strand
TCTTTATTACTTATGTTGGTCCATGTACTTAATCCATCCTTTGGCGACATGTGACAACGTAAAATCTCATCCCTAGTCGTGTGACTTCACTTTTTTTCTACTTTCACTTTGTTGGGTGACCACTTTAAAGACTGTTTGTCTTTTTTAAATTGACTCTCAATATTATGATACCGGGCCTACATTTTAAGAAATCTCCTTATCTTGTCTTTCATGCAATTTCATTTTGTGTATTTTTTATTTAGAAAAAGTAAAGATGCTGTTGTACCACCATCCTTTACTCAGGTCAGATAACGAAGTTCCCTACAGTTTTCAAACAGAAAAAAAATTAATTTCAAGAGTGCATTGCGTGTTATGGTGTATAAGAGCAGATGGTTTAATTGCGGGCAACCAGAGAAGCCGACAGTCCTAATCTTCAGGGCCCAGTTGTTCGAAGGCCGATTAGCGCTTCACCCGAGGTTAAATTTAACCCGGGTTTCTTTTTCTTGTGTTTAAAAGCATTTTCTCGGATAATTTTCTCTGTTATTTTTAAAGCTTTCGATAATCAACTTGTAGACAAAAAGAATTAAAACTGAAATGATTTTTAAGCTTTCATATCTGAATTCAAATCTCCCACTAACCCCGGGTTATCTTAACCCAGCTTTGAACAACTCGGCCCAGGTTGCTATTACGCATGATTGGCACGTATATAGCTAGCGTTCGTTTCGACCTTCTGTCCTATCACGCGTAGTCTGATCACGCGCGTTGACCTTTTATCACGTGAAAATTAGGCAAAGCACCAGCGTTGGAACAAGGGCGTTTTGAAACTCGCCCACACTACCCATCTTTGGTTATTTCTAGTATTAGAACTATGCGATGGATACTAGCAGTTCCTGGGTCCACCCAAGGGCCATGAAAATCTGGTTGCCAATTAACCCTTTTTATCCCGCTTGTGGTAGGCAAATGAAAAATTCGAATGGTAACACCATAGGCCTTGATTTAATTTGATTTTTGGTGTACAATCAGACCTAAAAATTAGAAGGAATCTCGTAGTAACGTGGCCTTGGAATGAAAGTGTTGACGAGATGGTAATGGTAAAGAGGTTACTAGATAGAAAATGGCCTCATGAGAGTCTCTAACGTTTAGACCAGAATATGTGGTCTTAGTATAATTACATCGATGACTATCGAAAATAGAGCGCTGTGATTGGCTAGGAGCTTCGTACTATCCCGCTATAATCACCGCGCGGTGATTATAGCATTGAAGGCTAGCAGTTTTCAAAATGGCAGCCAGATTTTTTGATGTTTCGGGGTCGGAAATTGATCAATAATTTTATTTTCTCGAATAATCATCAATGTAATTATACTAATTAACAATTAGTCGCCTCAGGCGACGTGAATATTGGCGAATAGTCACCTCGACTTCGTCTCGGTGACTATTCGCCGATATTCACGTCGCCTTCGGCGACTAATTGTTAATTAATAGCAGGGTGACAGTGAGTTTCACTGTCAGGGACTGATGTTCACTACTGGTATCAATATAAGAATAGTTTTTTATGAGAACAACTTTGTTTTCAGAAAAAATCTCTTGCGTATATATTTTTTTAGTTTTTCAGCAGTTCCCAGGCTCTAAAATTCTTAGATGTGTCTGACTGTAAATTGCACGCAGATGCTGTCAGGTAAGGTATCTTGTTTAAATCCACCCTTATGTAGACGTGCAGTTAGATATTAATAAGTCGAAGTAAAAGCTTCTTTAGGTGGGGCCATTGGTTTCTTTACAAGTCTTTACAACATACAGCTCACTAAGGCCCGTTTCAAACGTCGTGCTACTGCCGTGCCCAACTAAATTGATCTAATTAAATTTGACTTTAGCACGGCAGTAGTGGAACGTTTGAAACCATGTCGTGCTACTGCCGTGTAGCACAGCAAGCTTTGCCGTGCTACATGGCAGTAGCTCGATTTGGTTTCAAACGACGCGCTACTGCAGTGCCGAACTCAATTCGTAAATTATTGCTAAACAGTTTCTTTATTTTTGTGTTTTGTTTTCGACAACACCCGTTCAATTCGACTGAATCTGAAACTAAGTCGTGCTAGTGTCGTGCTGCAGTCGAGGTACAGTCGAGCCAGCTTAGCATTTCAGTAGCACGACGGTTAAAACAGGCCTAACATTTTCATGTTACATCCTGCCAAGAATCGACCACTGATTACTAGTGCTTTTTCTCAGCAGCGTTTTTAGGCGGATAAAGTAGGAAGTATAACCTAACTTCTTAGCTTTTATGAGCGTGGTAATACCTTTGGTAATGCCTGAATTGAATTGCATTATCGAGTTCTAATCAGCAAGTAAAGTACATCGTTTTTGGGAGAATGGTTTTAGTGAAAGCCTAATGTTTTGGCTTGTAGGGGACAATGGCAGTACTGGTGGCTGCTCTGTGCTACAGAACTTGGGTTAATCTTAATATTGTTGGGCTTATTATGAGTTGAATACAAAGTCGCTACCAGACACTTTTTGAATGGGTGGAAATCTGGGCCATCGTAGGGTCAAAGTAACTCTGGAATACGTGCTCGATGCTCGTTGCTCTTATTCGTATTTACTTTTGATAAAATATTGTTGTAAAATTTCGGTGCATCACTGAATTAGTTTTTATAACCCTGTTATTTCTTAGAGCGATCCTTCAAGGACTACGTGAGAACAGTGTGCTTTGTGATGTTGAGGTCAACATAAGCAACAATGAAGTAAGTAATAGGCTATTTCCGAGTTGGCCCAAGCCTCTGTTTCAAAACGAGGTTAAGTGCAAAACTATTGATATGAAAGTAGTCGGAAATGGCCTATTTAAATATGCACGGTTTGCTCGCCAAGAATCAGTGAACCGGAACCGGGACAGTTAGGTGACTGCAATGGACAATGACAGCGATAGGAAATAGAACGCACGTAATTACGTGCGCTTTTTCTTCCTTCGACAACATGAGTCGGCAAATACTTTTCTTAGTTTTTTTGTCAGCAAAAAAAGCAAAACTTTCATCTATCTTAAAATAACTAGAAAACCTGTCCAACCGTTCGGCGTTCATGTATTCCTGCCCTCCTTAAAGAGACTTCTGTCCAAAAGAAAGGCCCAACCGGTCCCTACTAAATTACTCGCATCCGATATATGTAAAACACATCGGCCTGAAACAGACAGAAAATCACAGGTTCCTCCGTTCTTGTATTTTATTCTGTACCTGTTCCCATATATTCGCTGCGATCGCGGCTGAACGTTTTTTTCAGTGATCCAGCGATCCCAAGGATCGTTGCGATCTTGTGAAAACAAGCCTCTATATGATGTCTTGCAGTTGAGAGGTCCTGGAGCCAAAGCCATTTCAGATAATATATCCAAGCTTAAGTGTGTCAGTAGACTGGATATAAGCGATAATGGTGAGTATGAATAATAACCTGCAGCGCAAACCCTTCACTCCTAACAGGCGTCAAAGAAGCAAAAGCTCAAGAAAATTAAAATTTCTTTTTATAAAATGTGTAGTTCCAGAAGATATGCATATCTCCCCGGAGGGCACTTTTGTCTTAGGCCCCCGACCCCCTAGAATTTTCATTTCAGGTGGTGCTTGTCATATCCCCCTCCCCCCAGGAAATTCCGTGATTTTACCACTTCGTTGGGTACCCCGTGGAAAGAATATTTCCGTCAAAAATACTCTTACACTATGCTTCTTCTGCCATCAAATTGACTTCCTAGAGACGTTAAAGTCGCCTGCGATGTTAAAGTCGATAGATAAGACATACGCATTTAACGTCTGACGACATTAACTTCTTCTGTTACTCACTTAACAAACGACTTTAACGTCTCAGTCGTTAAATGCGTCTAATATAAAAACCGGACGCCATAAACTGGGACGCCCAATCCGTCCAGAAACGACGAGGAAGAGTCAGTGTTTTGTCTTTTTTCAGAAAAGTCTGTTTTTTGAATGTTTTCGTCTACTTTTATGCGTCTCGTTTTTTGTCACCAGACGACTTTAACTTTAGGCTCGATTACCAGCCGCTGTTCGGGAAGCGAGCCCGCCGCGCTCGTTAAATGCGTTTAAAAACGGCCATTGGCCTGCTGCCAGTGTATGCCTGGGTGTTTATGGATTACTTTTTGCACGCCTCTTTACAGTGCTTCCTTGAATGGAATGCTAATCGCTCCCTTTTCTCACTTTAGGCTTTGAAGGAGATTTAGTCAAGATACTTGAGAAGCTGTCTTCCAACAAATCTCTTAGATATTTAAACTTAGGACAGAATACAAGACACGCTAGGTAAGATATCAACAAACTCTGTTGTGGAGTTATAAGCACTCAGTCGACACCATAGCCTAATCAATACCAGCATTAGCCTGCGTAGTAGGCGGGTTTTTAGAAGTGTTTTTCCTTTCGTGGTTCGTAAACTAAGAGATTCAGCCGCGCGAATGCCAAACCGGGACTAAAAAAACCTCGCCTCCTCCCCCATCGTTTTCTGTTTTCGACCTCGGTTCAGCTTTCGCGCTGCTTTAACTCTTACTTTGCGAACCAAAAAAAACACGCCAGCTACACGGGTAGACCAGCATTTATTGCTGAAAACTTCATAGTCACTAAAAGCAAAATCATTGTTATTATTGTTTATATACAACCTTTTTTTGACTGAAAAGAAATTTTCAGTAGAAATTCTACACCTGCTATTTTATTACAGGAGTTCCGCTGCTGTTATGGAGGCACTAGTTCAGCTTATTTCTGAGGAAAACTCGGTTTGTAATTCTTAATTGTATAAGAATTAGCAAACATAGGTTACTAACGTAAAATATCACGGTTTGTCAACTCCCTGCTCCTCTACCAATTTCCTATTGTTAAATTCTTTTTTCCCTTAATGTATTGTATCTCAATGGGTAAATGTCCATTGTTTTTCGTTGTTAATTATTTTTTCTGTAAAGTGAAACAAACTTGACTTGTAGTCTTTTCCTGGATTCCTTCTAAACTGTAACCTGGTGGGGCTATTTTAAAGAGGGGGAAACCAAGATATTGCACCCCCCTCCAACCCCAGAAACCAAGATATTACACCCCCCTCCAACCCCAGAAACCAAGATATTACACCCCCCTCCAACCCCAGAAACCAAGATATTACACCCCCCTCCAACCCCGGAAACCAAGATATTACACCCCCCCTCCAACCCCGGAAACCAAGATATTACACCCCCCCTCCAACCCCAGAAACCAAGATATTACACCCCCCCCTCCAACCCCAGAAACCAAGATATTGCACCCCCCCTCCAACCCCAGAAACCAAGATATTACACCCCCCCCCCCCCAACCCCAGAAACTATAAGGAGGCTGAGTATCAGCATTCCATGCTGAGATTTGTTGGAAAGTTTGCGCAAGCGTAGTGGTCAATAGTTTTCTTTGAGTACCTTCCACCAATCCGAGTTAACCTGCTGATTCAAATGCTCTGCTTGTAGTGACAAATTTGGATCCGTTTTTAACGAAAATGTTAAAAATTAATTCCCACGGAACCACTCACTCAGTCGGAAGAGCGCTTGGCTGCAGATCGGGAGTTCGTGGGTTTGTTCCTCAGGGCTAGACCAATATTCTGTGTTTTCACTATCACACCATCAAATATAAAAATGCAAACCAGTCAATACAGAAAGTTCAGAATCTGGGAAATGAAAGAAGATAAATATACAAAAAGCCTCGCCAAGGATCAGGTCTGTGCGATAATTCGTATGCGAGATATTGGGAAAAACGTTCTACTCAAATCTATAAGGCTTTGCTAAGACGCCAGGTTGATGTCCCTTAGAGGGGCACAGATATGACCTCCGGAAACCAACAGAAACATCTGTTTTTGAGTTTTCCTACTTTGCGTGAATTCACCGCTTGAGAAACTCATAAAGATTAAAGTAATATTTATTCTAAGAAAAGGAACGTTTAGATAGCAAAATCTCAAAAAAATATGTAACGTTTTTAACCCATGTAAGAGTTTTCCCGGCCGCCAGCTAAATGCCGCGTAACTCAAAAGCCTGGAAATTCAAGTGTCTTCTATCGCAAAACGAAGAACCGTTTGGAACCGAAAATTTGTGTAAATAAGGGTGTTTAGCTGCTCTAATACCTCATGAACGTAGAAACTCAGAAGAATCGATAATTTCTTAGTTTGAATTTTGGTGACGTCATGTGAAAACCCCTAATTCACGGTCTTAAAACAGCTAAGAAATAAAGGTACTACCTTTGCCCTGCCAACCGCTAGACCTTCGCGTGGCTGGGATGACCACGTGGAATGGCGGTCCCGTCTCCCGTTGGAGACGTGATGATAGCATTCTTAGGGCGCTTTCCATTTGTCAGAACTGAACGGTCCAGCCGTTCCAGTCACAATGGTAATTTTACTTTAAATTAAAATTTTGCAGCAAGATCAGTCAAATCCTAAATTTTATGCACGTAGAATATGGTTTTTCATCTAAACCTCCTGTCAAAAGCCTATTTCTTTGTCAAACTGACTGGTCGGGCAATGATCCTGCCGGCCAGTTCTGACAAATGGAAAGCGCCCCTAGTTAGTATTTCGTGCTAAATACGTTGACCCTCGAATAAAGCGCTTTTTGCTTATTTCTCCGTGTTTATGTTTTTTTTAGCATCTAGAATCCATTTCCTTAGCTGAGTCTAAACTAAAACATGAACTCGACCCACTCCTGGATGCTCTTGGTACGAACGAAAGTCTGAAAGAACTTGATATCAGGTTAGGAAACTTCTACTTCTTTGAATTGTTTGACATCACAAGCACTTTTTAATAATCGGATTGACCCAACCGATCGATCATCGATTATAATCGCAGAAATCTCTTTATAAGAATTCTATCTATTCTATTCTACCCTGTGCAAGTCAAAGTGGTATAAACTTACGGTAGTATTTTCAATAAAATGCACCTGCAATCAAATGTGAACGAAACAACCCTTAGAACTAAACACAGACGTAGTATTGTGTCTTAGAACACGACAGACGTGTGACATATATTAGAAAAGGGCTATCAGTGGATTACAGCCACATATTTCGTCCATTTCAAAGAAAACATCAATTTTTCTTCTTATTTGTCAACATTACATGTTGTTTCGTGATAGTCAATTGAACATGTTCCGTAATCGATTACTGCATCGGTTAAGGTTTTCAATTATTGATTATAATCGACACCTCTAAGGGATTAAAATGAATTTGAGCCACGCCCAGAAATTCTAATTCTGATAGCTTTCAGCGGTGTTTTCAAAACTTCTGACTAGCACCTCTGCCTTTTTTATAGAGGAGAAAGCTACCTCCTCCCCACTCCCCTCGTTGCCGTCTGTCCGGTGTCTGGGATGTCACATTTTCAAATAATGTCGGCGACTAAAGCATTTACGATTAGTGACCTTTAGATGCTACAAGAAGCACGACTACAAGATCGAAATTTTCCTAATGCAAACTAGTGCACGCGCGTGAACTAGCTTCATTTTGGCGGGAAAACGTGATAGCTACTTCGGGTTTTAGCGAGATTGTCGTAACGGAGGTCAGTATCAAGTTG
>JBBMOI010000006.1:25670000-25685000 GCA_038088405.1 Porites divaricata | reverse complement strand
TTTTTGAGAAAAACTTTAAGTCAAATCTCGTCCTCGTAGTCGTTCTCTTCCTCGAATTGCAAGATTTTTCTCATGAATTCATTTGCTTTTTTAGCGGAAATCAAATGGGTGATGACGGTGCTCGGATTCTTGCCAAGGCCCTTCAGATCAATAGCAAACTCAGGTAAGAGCTGTTTGCGGTGTTTTCGAACAATTTTGTTGCGTGGACTTACCGCTATCGGCTGCACTTGAACTTTTGTACCGGTAAATAGTTATTTTGGCCAATCGTGAGGAGGTTAGTTCGTTCTTCTGTAGGTAGGAAACTCGAAGGAACTCGAGGGGACAAAGCCTAAAAGTATGTATTCCGCCGTTTCAATATGAGACGTAATAGCGGAGCTCTGGCGCGCGAAGCGGGCCTGCGGAGCACCATGGGTAAGAAAACGTGGTAAACTACCCATCCTTGAAAATTTGGTAATCACGTGACCGTACACTGACCGACCGTCCGTCCGCACCACAGGCATACCAATGTTTACTCTCACACTTTCTAGCGACTTTGGGAGCCTAGGAGAAAACT
This sequence comes from Porites divaricata, assembly GCA_038088405.1. Taxonomy (NCBI): domain Eukaryota; kingdom Metazoa; phylum Cnidaria; class Anthozoa; order Scleractinia; family Poritidae; genus Porites; species Porites divaricata. The sequence continues at coordinate 25,684,447 of JBBMOI010000006.1, read as the reverse complement.
GATTGCACATCAATGTTGTGATCAATTGACAGCTGTCACAACAAGGTATCCGCTGACCAGTATCACCTGGCCGTATCGCGGGTTCAGGTGTCGACCCATCTTGGTTGAGTTATCCAAGCAAAGAATCTAGAGAGATCGAGGGAATTTAATTTGTTTTTAAAAGCTCGAATATATTTTTCACCCTTCAAATCGTCTGGTAACGCATTCCTGTCTGTAGCCCCAGTGTAGGCAAAGCTATTCCGGTAGTAATTTGCTTTAACTGCTGGTGAAGCGAAATTCCACCTTGAGGTCGTAAGATTATGTATCGATCGTCCGATGTTACTCGCAAAAGTTTCTTCCAGTTAGGCTGGGGTCGTACTATTGAAATTTTTAAACATCATAAGAGCTTTTTGTTTGTTTCTCCTCTCTTTAAGATTAGTCCCACCGTGTATACTTAACAATTCAGTTGTCGCGGTCAGATAATCAGCACCTGTGATTATTCGTGCAGCGCGATTTTGCAACTTTTGAAGTTTGTCGGTGAGACAGTCGCTAACGTCGTCCCACACAATAGTACAATAGTCAAATTGTGGTTCAACAATTGACTGACAAACACTTGTCAGGTCGGAAGTAGAAACGAATGGCCTAATCTTTTTTAAAACTCCTATACCAGTATGAGTCCCAGGTCAGAAACTCGTCAATTTCTACACCCAAACATTTGCTACTGCCTACTTTTTTTCAATGAAATTCCGTTTATGAGAAGACCAAGCTCTTGTCCTTGTGTGACAGTAGCAATTCTTTGCCTCGAACTGACCAACAAATAAAGGTCCATCGATTTATACTCCACCGATCTACAGATCCACCGATCAGGATGTACATAGCCTTCGATCTACCGATCCATCGATCTACAGATCTACCGATCTATGGATTAATATCGATTACAATCGAAAATTATCGCGTTATCTTTTAGCTACGTATAGCATTACGGTCCTCAAGTCATGAAATTTGAGCCGCCTGCCCTGGTAATAGCGCCAATTTGTTTTGGCCCATTAGTGACCGTATTAACAGGGTTCCACTGTACAAATGAAAGGTAAAAAATGTCAGTCTTTCATCAATACTAAGCTCTCATATTCATGTATTGTGTAAACACATTACAATTGTTGTTGTTTTTTACTGTTATTTTTAAAAGGGGAAAAATGTCAAGCTATTTACTATGTTTTGTAAAAAGCTTATAAGTGTCCTTGCATCAATGGTCCAGTTAAGTTATTTTAAAACTATAGCAGCCCGCAACAGGAAATCACGGTACGTTTCTACCGGTTTTTACTGCATTTCGATATTATTATTATATCTGTTTCCTTTTCAGAACGCTTGTTTGGGATAAGAATGGGACAACGTACAGAGGATTTGCAGACATCGCAGCTGCCCTTGAGAGGTTAGTTTTGTTAATTTGACCGCCAGGCGAAACATTAGGCCAACGTTTACATAGTGGCTACCAAGCGTGCGACGGGCGACTTTTTTTGGCCCGAGGTTTAATTTAGACTGAAGTGATGAAACGATAACATTTATTGCGCACTTTGCAATACTGCGTACAACAGTGGACTTTGTTCACGATATCCGCCATCTTGCCAGGGGCGTGAGGATTAATGGGATAAAAGTAGTGTCACGTTTCTCAACCAGGGGATCTGTGACGTCATTGCGGGGGCCTGGGGAAAGAAATTTTAATGCCATATCCCATAAACCAACGCGCGCACCAATTCAATTCAATTCAATCTGTTCCCGTCAGCTTTGGTTTATGGGATACGGCATTAAAATTTCTTTCCCCAGGCCCCCGCAGTGACGTCACAGATCACCTGGAAGGGGCTAACAGCCGTTAAAAGCTTCCAATGCAAGTGATCGCGGCCGGGTTTGTTTATTCTCTAAAAATGAGCAAACAATTTCAGCCTTGTAAATCGTGCCAATCGCGTTAGGATATTTGCAATGGTTGAGGCTTCCAAAAAAATGCCGCAATGATTTTCTCCCCCCATATTTTGACATAATCGCCTTAAAAAAATTCTTGTCACTTTATTTTCTTTTATGTGGAATAATCAAATGTGATCAGTTACCAATGACTCATTTTTACCGTTGTTAAGACCAATAGTTTAGTATTGGTTCTTATTTTACATTACTGTGATTGATAGATTGTTTTAATCTATTTTTGCTTTCGCAAAACTTTAAATTCTTATGGTCATGTAAATAAAACTGGTTGATGTCGAGAGTAACGTTCTGCGCAAGGTTCCATTTCTTGTACTGGCCACCAGGCATTGGACTGCTGTGAGGGGGGGGGGGGATGTTCTCCCCCTCTCCCTCTCCCTACTCTTTCTGCATAGCGCTCACCCCTTCATACACCCACTATTACGAGTACGAGATTTTCTTAATACTAAGTAGTGTTCACGTGTGAACCAGCGTCATTTTGGCGGGAAAATGTGATAGCCCTCGTCATTCTACTACGAGTTTTAGCAAGAATGTCGTAGTGGCGGGAACAAGGTATCAAATGTAAGAAGTTTTATCATTTTGCTATCGGGAGAGAGGCTTAACCTCCTTCAGTATAAATAACCGTACTAACTTTTTGGTGAAAAAAAGTAAAATGAAGCTTTCCGGGGTGTTTTTTTGTTGAGAACACGCGCAAAAACGTTAAGATAAATCTGGTACACTTACTCGTTCTCATCCTTAAATCTAAAGCTCTCTATTTTCGCATTTCAGGCTTGTCCCACACTTCTCATCCTTTCAATTTTCATAAATTGCATTTGGAGATGGCATTAATTAATACATATGTTACTAATTTTTATCCTCTCCTCTGATTACTTGCAGTAATTTTACTCTCCTGTCCATGCCGATGCCGCTGTACGATGCTGCTCAGTCACTCAAACCTCAGACAGAGCAACACTTGAGAAAGGTAACAAGTTTTCTTACGGGTTATATAAACCTTAGCTTATCTACTTTACTGCAAAATTTTTATATCTCTTGTTCCTTCACTCCGTGCCTTATATCTTAAATGGTGCTCAATTAACAATCCAATGGAAATATTCATTCCAACTGAAAAATTAACTAATAGGCAGGGAATGATGCGCACAATTATTTCAGCGCCAAAACAGGTCAGATGGTGATTGTTGTTAAGCTGCTGAAGCTGCCAGACTGAGTGCGAGTAGTATCTCTTTTGGCTTCTCCATCTCGTTTCAACATAATGACTCAAAGGTTAGGCAGGAAAACGTGTCTATCCCGGTTTTTCTAACTTTGCGTTGTTACCATTTACAAAGTTTCACTGAAATTTGAAGTGCCTTTTTACTGCTCAATAGACACCTTAAAACTTGTAAGGACAAACTTCATACTTCAAGGTTGTGCATGCTCTGGAGAAAAGACCCAGTCTTCCACTTTAACCTTCAAAAACAGTGATGAACGCGAATCGCTCTGACTCGACAAGTTGATTGTGTCATAAATATATTGGTTGTTTCAGATCGAGAAGTTGCTGCTCAGAAACCAGTCCCCTCAAAAAATAGTGACAGATCAAGCCTACAGACTACATCAGGGTCTGTTACTTGCATCCACCCAGCAACAGGTAAGAAAAGAAAAGAAACCAACTCCGCACTTGTTTAAAGGGTTATGTCACCAGGATATTGCTGTTCTTGGTCAATTCTGTGCTGAAGTCATTACTTAAATAGTACCTTTGCCCGCACAGAAAATGCCCCAATAGAGTTATGAAGAAGATATCAAACACACCTCATCAGGGAGCACTAACCATAATATTTTTTGTTGATTTTTGCAGGCATAGTTTTAAGACTTGAAAACGTTGAGCCAATTTTTTTCGTGTTGCAATCCATGTCCATTCTTGCCATCCGTTGCAATAGCCGACAGGAAAAAGTTTCAATGCCAAAATAATAGTCTTAACTAACAAAACTGGACCATTATTTTTGGAATTCATTTCATGCGAAAACAAGTTTGGGCATTTTTAAAAGAAGATAGCAAATAGCGCGAGATAGCCCTTTTAACTTTACGTTGTTAGCTTGAGCTTTTTGCAGGTATGACAGTTGCAGGATATTTACAGCCGTTGGGTTTGTAGGTTTTGCAATCACCCATTTAACTCTACCTCCCTCCCCACCCGTCCACAAAGTTTTACAAATGTTTGGTTATTCCGAAGTCATCCTTTTCGTTGCCTGCGTAGCAGGCGCCGGTTGGTTTTTTTACAGGCCGCACGAGGGGAACACGCGAAGGTCTCCTTTCCTTTTCTCCCTTTGCGTGTCCTCGAGAGCTGGTTGACAAGAAACAATAACAACAACAAACTACAGTTAAACCCCGATAATACGGACACTGAGGAGGTGGGGGGGGGGGGGGGGGGCATAGAAAGTGTCCGTACTAACGAAGTGTCCGTTGATTAAGCGAGTCTTGAAAAAGGAACGGTTTATCACAGCGCACAGGTTGACATTGATATGTCCGCAGTAGCGAGATTGATTTTCTATGAGTATCTGTTAATTTGGGAAGAAACAAGCGTCCTTTGTCCGCATTAACGGGTTTCCGCATTAAGCGGGTTGAATTTAGAGAAAATGCAAGGGCTGTCCCCAGGGACAAAGAAAAGTGTCTGGATTAACATGTATTAACCCTTTAAACCCTAAGATCAAAATTAAAATTCTCTTTTGTCACCCCTATTCATTCACTATAGAAGTAGCGGGGAGAAGTTGATAAAATATCTAGCGAATTCATCTTGTGTGATCATGTCCTTAATTCTCATGACCACTCTGTTTTACAAAGCATTGCTATTACAAGGAGAAATTTGATGCTGATCACTCTTAGGGTTTAAAGGGTTAAGCGTGTGGGTGTCCGTAAAGCGGACATCGTTCTGCATCCTACTTGTTCTGTGACAATTATCCTACATCCTCCAAAAGACGATGGGCATATATCAGCTATGTGGGTAGAGAGAGACTTGGGAGGGGTAGGTTTTGAACGGGGAACTTCTTAAGAGGGAGGCTTATATCCAAGGGCTCTCTCGTAACCAGCCGTTTAGAGTATAATACGTACACTAGTAGACGTATGTCAGTTGTGCTGAACAGTTTCCATACTTCTCTCTTTGTTTTTGGATATTTTTAGATGGTGGATCGCTTAGTTGTTCAGCTACAAGATCTTATCAATGAACTCCGACTCTCAAAGGACACTGACGTGAAAAGCGAGATCAAAACAGCCAAGCATTATATTCAAGATGCAGACAAACTCAAGCAGGTGCTGTAAAAAAACTTAGGAAATTGAGAAACTAGCCTGGAATTCGGGCATATTTTGGGGGCAAGCGACAGCTCTTTGTTCAAGTTCGTATCGCCGTAGCCGCCATCTTTGATTTTATGACAGAGGAAGATTGGGGAGAGTAGAAATAGTAACCCGTGGGGTAGACCCTAGGCCTGAAGAATGAGACAGTGGAAGGGGAGGGGAGGAAAAAAAATAGGAACATTACTTAGACATTTATATCATCTTCATTCAAAATACATAGACATTGACGCACACTACAGCTGGTTAAAAACTGGTGTGTGAGAATCTCATACAAGGTCAAGGGCCTAAGAAAGACCGCTTTTCCGTTTATTTTGATCAGGACAGCATAATAAGCAGAATATAGTTTAGTACATACAGATTCCCTTTCTTCCCTATCATTTCTTTATCGTCGTGTGCCTACCAACGGCGGTTCCAATCCCCCGAGCGGGTGCAATTACCATCTTGCATGAAACAATAAATTACCGGTCATCAAGTGATTTGTTATAATAAAGCCCACGGAGAGAAGACTTCAGCGAGTGGACAACATTCGCGGGTAAGAAGGCGCTGTTCCCTGACGTCATAGATTTCTGCAATGTTGTCCGCTCAGAAACTTTTGGCGGGAAACAGTTTTATCGTTTTATCGTTAGATATCATTTGATCGAAGTAGCCAAGGAGAGCACGTTCTGTTGGTGGAAAATTTCCAGCGATATATATATGTTCAATAACAACCTGTTACAACGCATACTGTCTCGTAGTCTCCATGTTTTTGCAAATCTGTTTATCGTTCGAACTTTTTCATTTCTACATTAGGGACCGTTCATTTTTTACGAGGTAGGGGGGGCTGGTGGAATTTTTTGAACCCCCATTACGAATTACCATGCCCCCCCCCCACTCAGTCCTCTTTTTTTCTCATGCCCCCCCCATACGGTCATTTTTGGGGTGACCCCCCCTTTCAAAAGAGACATTATGATAATTAAACCCGACATGCATATATTTTGCAGCGTACAATATGATTTGTATTTTCTGTTCAATGTAAAGCTGTTGACAACTCATTTTACACAGATGTAGCAGCCACTAATAATTCAAAAAATAAATTCTGTCCATTTGCTAAGGCACTTCTTCACTATTTTTCAAACATAAAAAAATATAGAGAATCAAAAGAAAGAAAAGTCAATGTCCGATCTTCGGTTTGTGGATCTTCCAGAGCGTGTCGTTGCTGGCCTCTCAACTTCTTCCTCGTCATCGATAAAGGCAAGGATGACATCTTCACCCCCAGAGGTGATGGAATCATTGTCGTTCTCATCATTCTCATCACTTTCACTTCTGCTGTACTCATCTACATCGCTGTCACTGTCTTGTAAGGATTCTTTATCAGCTCCGTCTCTTTCTCTCAGTCGTGTTTGCAGCATTAATGGATCAGGGCCTTCAGGATTCATTTGGAGAAGCCAATGCCTTGCGATTACCTTCACCTTGTCGTTCTTAAGGCTTTGATGTGTTGGTGTAGTTCATGGTGCTTGAGGTACTTGTTAAGCTCTGGCACTCGAAGCTGTTTCAGTTTGGTCGAATCTTCACAGAGATCTTTCCAAGCATAATCAGCATAGACTCTTTCCTTGGTTTTCTGGCTCTTCCTCGCACGCTCCTCTGCTCTCTTCTTCTTTTTGAACTCCATCACCTCAAGGCGCTTAAGGTAATCCACTACAAACTTTGCCTTCACAATAAATTTGTCGGGCTTATGGGCTTATCTTGAAGCAAGGAGAAGAATTTGCTCACGACTTCAATCTAAAGCAGATCAAGTGCGTCGAGGCTAAGGTGCAAAAGGTAACGCGGGATACAGAGACAAAGTAAAGACAGTTTCCGTAGCATTTTCAAGGGCCTACATGGAGACTGCATCAGCAAGGGAAGAAGAAAAAAAGAAAAACGACGAAAATCGAATGCAAGAAAAAAGAAAAGGTTTGAAATCAACGTCCAACGAGTGTATAGTATTTGTGTCGGAAACCCGCTAGTTAATTATGTTCCAAAATGTCTTCTGTATCCTCCTTGCCTTGCCGTCCCTGAAGGGTGCATCGACGTGGAGAAAGTTTCCGAATTGTTTTTTGATCGAGATGCGGCATACATTGCACAGGTCTTGCAAGGAAACCATTTCAGCAACGCCGCAGGGAGCAGAATTATCACAAACCTCAAGCCGGAGGTTAGAGATAACGTGTACTGCTTCATGTACCCTGAAGAGTATGCTATGACTGAAAACGACGAAAGCGACTCTAGCAGCAGCACAAGAGATGAGGAAGAGCTTGGCAATGATGACGAAGAGGAACATGAGCAGAGAGACGTTGCACAGCACTAACCTGATAAAGAATCTTTTAATGATAGTTTCTTAGCTTTGAAAATTGTTGTCGTGGAACTGAACGCTGTCATGTAAACGCAGAACAAAAGTTTTTAATACATTTATATACCTTTTGCTTGTTTCTGCATAATTATGTAGCTTTATGTAATAATAAAACATCATGTCAACTCTACATGAACTAAAATATTTCGCGTGACCCCCCTTTCCTTCGGTTTTTTGGGATGGCCCCCCTTTTAAGCCGTTTTTTGCGTGACCCCCCCCCCAAATCCCACCAGCTCCCCCCCTACCTCGTAAAAAATGAACGGTCCCTTATATCTTTGTTTTGATAGCTGCTCCTGAAGTTTCATTTGTGTACAAGTGACAGCGATATCGAGGCGCGGTTTGCTGAGCTTGCTACTGAGTTCTACAAAGCGGCCGAAGAGAAAATGAAGGTAAGACCAAGGGACATCGCTTATAAGACATTTCTGCACAAGAACAAGATTGAAACTGGATGCTGGGGTAAAAGATAACCTCAAAGGTTACCTGATATTGTACTCGTCCGTTATATTTGCCGTATTTGCCATTGTTGATTTAATTTCTGTCATAGAAGAATTATCTATGTTGCACTGTGCATGGATTCCCTAAGTGTGAAGTTTTTATTGAACTAGTATTAAACCTTTCAGGTTTTGCCTAAGATTAGGGTTAAGGTAAAAGGGGTACAGGTCTTTATTTTATGTTGGTAACCCGCAACAGTACTTCAGCTGGCAAACCTGAGGCAGATGGTGCGCTCATTGTACCTCTCGTCACCCTCCGCCTTCCCCCTCTCTCCATTATTGCTCTGCTTTATTTTTAAAGCTGTTTCAGGTCATATGACACAAAAAATAACCAACACTACCCAAACCATAGTTTGTAATTCAGAAACTGGGCGTGGTTTCTTTCCTGGAGCGAGATGACCCTTTTTTTTTTTTTTTGCGGCTTCGGACATACGCAGAAAGCAAATAGGCGTTCTTTTCTTCCCATTCCATTCTCTTTTCTCATTTGTTTTCATCTTCGCGAGGTGGCTACATCCAGAGCTAGGAAGGATACCGTCTTTGTTGTTGGTGATTAGACCAAGAACTGTCGCACGGCCAAAAGGGAATAAGTGGAGACGTGTTGGAATCTAATCAATTTATCTTTTCTTTTAGAGCAACTTAGACAAGATGATTGATTGTGCAAAAGAAGCTTGTCCTTATGTCACATCTTCAGACGTAAGCTACGAAGTATTTATTTTTAACGTTATCTTATAGTATTGCTCCAATATGTTTCAGTGGGAAATCGCCTGGTTTGTACACAAGTACTCTTAAGCCCTGGCCTTGCACAACTTCATAATGGGATTTGGGTGTCCGGTGAGCTTATGAACGAAGGGTTCTTTTATGAAAGCAGTACGAAAATAGTAGTATCGAGAGATGCTGTAAGCTACGACATTGTTCCACTTTCTTATCAGTGTGTCTGGACAGGGTTTTTTGTTATCGGGGTGAGAGGTAGCTTATTCGCGGGATAATGTTCTCATTTGCATGCAGATGGACGGATTGATGTGTGAGCGACCTATAACCTTTTGCGGTGTCATGTTGCAATTTCTGTTCTCTGCTTAGTACCCTTTTCTTTGCCGCTGTTAGGAAGTAAAGAGCCGTCTTGAAGCAGTTGTACAGGACAAGTCACAGCTTAGTGAAACATTTGTACAGGAAGTGATACTGTCTCAAGCTGCTGCAGGAATCGTTAATAGACTAAGGTAAGACTTCAGGAGAAACCTCTTTTTGAATAACTTCTTTAACCAAGAGAAAGTAATGGAACAGTGGGGGAAACGCCCAGTCTAGCTCCTTGGGATTTGTGAATTTCACCAAAGTTATTGCGGGCGATAAGAGGAGGCCACAATCCTGATCTCCAGGTTGGTATTACGCATGCGTCGCATGTGTATAGCCAGCATTCGTTTGGACCTCCAGTAACAATGAATGGAATGCACAGAACGCAATTTTATCACGCGCCTTTGTACCTTCACTCGTAATCTGATCACGCGTGTTTTGACTTTCTGTCACGTGAAACTTACGCAAAGCACGGCGATAAGGAGCAAAAGCGTAAAATAACGCTTGATTGCAGGTTACCGATCGTTGTCGCCCTCACTCCGTAACCTTTGGTTATTGCTAGTTTTAGGACCTATTAAACGCTGAAATTAATCGGAAGTTGGTTTCCGTAAAAGTCCACAATTTATTATTCAGTGTTGTCGAGAGAATAATGAGCAATTATTAGGGAGCTTAAGCAACTGCGACTACGACGACGACGACAACAACAACTTCAAAAAACAATAGATTTAATGACCAAAACAACAGCTCTGCACGTGCATCACGCTTTTTAGTACATTTCTTTGACGCCCACTGCACGACTACGACGTGAAACCTCCTAATTTGACGTTTTATGGAGGACGTGGACATACGACGAATTTTCCTTCCTCTTTTTGAACTTGAATAAAATCTTAAGAATTCAACTCCATGAAAAGTCGCCCGCATTTGACATATTGAGCGGGTCCAAATAGACGTGACTAAGTTTGAAAGAACACAAATTCATTTTTTTAGCGACGTTTTCACTGCCGTCGTCGTTGAAAGTCCCTATTCTCTCTTTCTTGTGTCGCCATTACAATGTTTTTCATTGTTTACTTTGAAGCAGTCAAGCTTGGACTTGATGACGTTTAAAAAAATTTTCCTTGATTTGAATGTCAATGTATTTTGCACGAAAGTGCTAATTGGGGACACTATTTTTACGTCTCCTAATGGAGACGGAACCGCCATTTTCCGTGGTCATCCGAACCACGCAGTACGGAGGGAGTACCTTCATTTCTCAGTTATTTTAAGACCCAGAGTACTGACCCGCGACCTTCCGCTCTGCAGTCAAGCGCTCTACCGACTGAGCTTATCCTGCCGCTTTTCAAACTGTCGATTAAGATAGGAAGACGTCCCAGTAATTAGACTTCCTTTTAATAACAACATGTAAAAATAGCTTTAGTGAAATTCACATATCCTGGCCAACGCCCTCAGATTCCCTCTCTGTCCATTATTCTGTCTTGCTTTGATCCTTTTCTTCTCAGTGTCAAAGGTGGAGTCTGGAAAGGTGGTTCTAACTTTTGAGTCTGTGGTCAAAATGCTGTAGTGTGACCATTTAAACTGTACCTCTCTGCGAGTACTGTCACGTGGCACTATTTGTTTTTTCAACATTTACAAAAAAGGAATTGGGAAATTTTGTCGAACTTTGATTTTGACCACCTCTGGGAGTGAAACGGTCAAAGAGCATTGATCAAGAGTTGGCAATAACCTTAGTGACGAAACCCATTCGCTCCCGGAAATAACCCCAGATAAAACTGGGCAGAAGAGGAATGCGCGAACGAGTTGCCTCTTCTTGGTTATTTCTGCCGTCTGACAAAATCATCTGCGTCCTCTCTCGTCAATCTCTTTCTTTCACACTTTTTTTGCCTGACTGCATGCTCAAAAGGAATAGTAGCGATATCAGCGACATCCCTGCGGCGCTCTCGATGACACGTTTCCAGGTCAGTCGGCTCACTCGCCTATAACTTTATTCCCTTGACTTTGTTTTACAGTGAAAACAAACTCACGTCAGCATCTGTTATGGCTGATGTGATCATGGAGATGGTGATACAACAGCTTGAGAACAGCGCAAGCAAACTGGTGAGTGTGAACGAGTTAGCAGAGTGTTTGTGCCACATCATTGCTGCGTTCATACGGTATCGGACGAATTTCGACCGGCTGAAAAATTTGACAAGACACTTTGTTCACACGGAACCGTTCAATATTTTCGATTTGTTCAGACGGAAATTTTGGGCGGCTAGGCGTCTAAATTTTCGTGCGGTGAAGGTGGGTCCGAGTGAACGCAGGAGAATTCGTCCAATGCCGTGTGACCGTAACCCAAGAGAAGATATTAGTAGCAGCATTACCATAACCAAACTTCGTTTTTTTAAACTTCTTCTCTGTTCCTTCAGCTTCGCTGATGAGTATATGTCTTGCAGTGAAACTGTAAACGTCGTACCCCAGGTCTAATAAATAAGTGTGGGAAAGTCGCCGTCAGGTGGATATTTTGGCTGTGCGCCATGTTAATAGATATTGTTTATTATACACATCCCGTTAAAGGAAATGTATCACGGCTATATAGTTCGTTAAGTTTTTTGCTAATATGGCCAAAAACGCGTCTCAATGCGTGAAGGAACTTAACGTTATCTGCATCAAACAAATTTCTCTTCCAAAACATTATATCAAAGTCATCAACAACAAAAATGAACTTTAAAAACGTTGTTAGGCTAGCAAGTTTTCAAAAACTGCAGTTGCAATCCGTTTTCATCTTCTTCAAGTTTGTCCACAAGTGCGTTCTTTTTTATATGCTATGTTATTTATGCCTCCTTTGAGCGGTTTTGAGCGTTTATAACTCAATTTGATGGAAGCAATCACTGAATTTTTGATAAATTCTGTGACACGGCTCCTTTAAGCGATGATTGTTCCGCTTAATCACTTATTCTATAACTTTGCGTTCATTGCTTTTACGAATTGTCGCCTTTCAGCAAACTCTGCATCAGACTTTACAAGAGGGATTTTCTTTTTTTTCTAAGTTGAGAATAGCTTCTTTTTTAATGCAGTGAAATTTTGCCGTTGAGTGGCATTTCTTTGTGGTTATCCAACTAGTTTCTTGCTACGTGAATGACGATATCAGTTGTTAACTCTTGTGGCACAAATATCCACAAACAAATTCCCAAGACTGATCTTCATACATTTTCTTAAAGAATTAGTCGAGAGAATTTGATAAAAGATCAGAGCATTTTCCCTTTGGTGATCACTGTATTAATTTTCATAACTTTTCCCTTTGATGATGAATAAACTCTGTTCTGAGAAAATCGATTGATGTCGGTCTCTGCTGGGAATCCAGGCAAACAATTTTTATTGCCAGCTGCAGAAGGTGACCTACCTGTCAATTATTATTATTGCCAAATGAAGAAAAAAAAAAAAAAGAAAGAAAAAAGTTGAGCCCGCGAGACTATGGCGTTCACTGAAAAAGGAGTGTTCATATAGAGTGTGTTTTACTAGTTGCTCGAACCTTCATGTTACATCGCGGAAACAGTCAGATAACATGGAACATGTTGCGCGCAGGAAAAAGATACATTCAGGTTTGCATTAAATCGGAATTAGTGTCCCTGTAAAATGTTAGAGGTAGCGAGGTACTAATAATAACGAAACGTTTGTTAAAGCGATCGCTCTGAACAGGAAATATATCGATGTCAACATTGCATGTTAGTAAGAAATCAACAAAAATGCACAGAAATAGAAATTTACAAAAACTCAAACGGGATTCTTAGTGTAATTAGTGTAATATTAAGACAATAACTAATGGTTTATAAAACAGTGGGCATAATTACAGGACCAGATCTTAGTATAATATCCGTAAATCTTTTGTCTCAAAAAGATTTAGTCATTGGACAACTCTAAAACTTTGCTGCTGATGTTTTTAGCAGCATTTAAGTGTGGCTTAGCTAAAGACATATTTTAATTCATTTATCAAGAATTCTGGAATGTTAGTGCATTTCAGTAGCTGGTAATTATTCTAACCTTCATTACGCTTTTCGTTATTTTCCTATTCTTTGCTAGGCACTCAAGTGTTTCCTCTATAAATGTTTCTCGTTGATTTTTACTTATTCTGTTTTGTGATTTTTAATTGAAGACCCCTCTGTAAAACACTTGGCTTGATGTCAGTCGACATCCTCAATAAAGATTTTCTTAAACAAGGAAAGGGAAAATGAATAACCTATTTCGTCTGAATGCTTAGGGAAGTTACGTACCAGCGGTTTGAATATCTTAAATGTTAAGACTTGTTTTATAATATCTTTGCTTTTTATTCGAGAATGTTGTGGTGAATGAGCAAGAAGACTGTTCTCATGAGGGATTTTTTTTTTTAAAGTAATGTGCGATGAAATCTCTGCTGCAGTATTGACGTGATCTATTATTTCGTGACAGGAACTACTTCTAAGGGACTATCGAAACAAGATGGAGGAAGGGGAGAAAGACGTCGAGAAGGCCGCGGACGAGGATGATGTTGCAACGGTAAGAAGCACTTTGATCATGCGCACCTGACGAATTTTAACACGCAGATTTCAGATTTTGTTGTTGTTTTTATTTATTTATTTTTTTTACTATCACAAGAGGTTACATACATTACAATATATTACAAGAACAGAAAAAAGAAGAACAACAATTTACATAAATGATGAAAATGTGAGTGGTGACCAGAGGAGGTTAGGTTTTCGAGATGGACACTGTCACGTGCAATTAACTGCCATAGACATTTACATAAAATTACAGGAAAGAATGAAAGATAGAAGATTGTAAAGTCTTACATTCTTATGTAAAAACAATAGAAAGTGAAAGGTAATAAATTGAAATAATTGTTAATAGTAGGCACTGCCAGAGAAATCAAAGTACCTTATTGGGTATTTAGAAGGTAAAGTTCGTACAGCCTGTGAAAGTGGTTATAAGATAATTTTTTTTCCGAGGAAATAGTTCCTAGATTTTACATGCAACAAAAGAAACAGTGACAGCTCCAAAGTTATTACTTATCCACTCGAGTGGCAATATTCCATCTAGTTAGCGCTAACCAATATTAAAATGGAAAATACAGGAGCAGTGACCAAATTCTATAGTGTCTTTTTCTATATTTAGTAACATTCTACTTAGTGATTTGTTTAGTGCCCAGCTCTTATTCTGAGACGAAACTGAGCAGGTGCCACGCGTCTGTCGCGTATGATAACGACCTTCATCATGACTTCCCGAAAGTCGTGAATAATAATCGGACGTTTTGCGTTTCG